>JARGCV010000086.1:1997500-2710000 GCA_034064705.1 Bothrops alternatus | reverse complement strand
GACCTACATACAAACACCCGCGAAAACCTCAGAAAACATGTGTGTGTGTGTACATATATCCCTCCCCCCTTTTTATTTTTGCTAAATTGATTGTGGGTTTTCTTTTGTTGTTTTCAATTTTTTCCATTTTCCATTTCTATAAAATTTGCTTAAGATAAATAAAGAAGGCACTTTTTACCAAATACTCTATTCCATAGATACTGTAGCAGAAAGTGGATTTCAGTTTAACTGTGAAGAATTCAGAGTTTATTTTCATACTTTTCGCTACATATCCACTGTATCTCTGGCCTAATTGATTTTTGGAGAATAGAGTGAAAACTGTTAAACACAATATTATTTAGTTCAATTAAATTATAGGTCAGCCTTTTAGAGAGAGTTTTTCCTCTGCTGTGTGCTTAAACAGAAAATACAAATACCAAGAGTAATGTTGGGCAAACGATTGGATAATATAAAGTTTTAAATGTATTGCAAAAAAGAATCTCTTATGATTGGGAGACAAGGGTTTTATTACCACTATATATAAAGCAATAAGATGATATTATGTTAAGGTAGCAATAGTAACATAGTGAGTTCCTCCACATTCTTTTGAGGTGATGTATGATAAAGAAATGCTATACAGAAGAAATCAAAAACACTTGTGCCATCTTCAGCTTCTAAAGTGAATCAAGATGATTTATCGGTTGTGCTCTTCTCCGGTAAACTGGAACAGGAACTAGAAAGATACCTGGAAGCAAAACTCAGAATTGAAGTGGTCTACATGCATCAGAATTGTTAAAGGATTATTAGACAATAATGATGTTTGTTGGTTTGTTATGTCTTTTCTTTATAAAAGAAAAATGTAGCAATTTTATGTTACAGTTATCTGGAATTTTTCCTTATTTATTTATTTATTTAATTTGATTTGTATGCCGCTCCTCTCCGGAGACTCGGAGCGGCTCACAACATATACAAAATATCAAAACATTAAAAATAAGTACCCAACACACGCACAACATTCGAACTACAACCCACAATCATCCCCAGGCCTGCCGGCAAAGATAAGTTTTGAGGTTCTTTCGGAAGGCCAGGAGAGTGGGAGAAACGCGGACTTCAAGGGGCAGTTGGTTCCAGAGGGTGGGCGCCACAACAGAGAAGGCCCTCCCCCTAGGACCCGCCAAACAACATTGTTTCGCTGACGGGACCCAGAGGAGGCCGACCCTGTGCGCTCTCACCGGTCGTAGGGAAGTATGTGGCAGAAGTATGTCCATTTCACTCCTCATTCCTTCCCCTTTTCAATATTCCCCTGACTAATATTTATGCAGTTAGGCTACCTCTTTTATAACCTATGGAGTCATTTGGATCAGGGAGCTTTCTCATCACATCCTAAGTACATTACTCTCAAGAACTTAATGAAACTTAAAACTTGGCTGCTCAATTTCACCCACTGTTTTCTATTAAAAACATTATAGCCCATCAGACCTCAATTGCTGTAAAGGAGGGGATGGTTCTTCTAAGAGATGGGGCAGCTGTATTAGCAGGTTGTTAATATGGCTATGTATTCACAATCTTCCAGCAGTTCTGTGTAAGGTTTATTGACATTAGTAGGAGTTGTGCAAGAAGTTTATTTACTGTCACTTAAACTTACTGGTGGATGCTGCTTAATGTTAAGTCATGGTCAATGCAAATTTCAATTTTCTACCTTAAGTCTGTTTTTCAAGGCTAGTGAGTAAATTGTATTCCATGAAAGCTGAAAAATGTTCATTCTCTGTGCTTTGTGCTAGTTGAAAATCAAGTGAAGAGCATTCTGCAAGTTGATTGTTGTACTTGGCAATAATTCTGTATTTTGTCTCGGTAAGCATAATAATGTTGTAGCATAATGTTCTGCTCAAGTATCCTGCCATGGCAAAAGGCAACATCTTGAAGGCTAATATATGCACAGAAGTTTGTATTTTTAAGACATGCCAATATACTCAAAAATCAGTGATGATTCTATAGTACAGTTAGTATTTATGCCTAAAGAGATTCTGTTTCTAGTTCTATTTGTCAATTTCTGAGAATCAGAGGAAATCCTGAATGAACCTGGATTGGTATCTATGCATTCAGCCTTTCTGTTGCTGAATTCAGTGTTGAAGAAAAGATGGTGGCAAGTATGTAGCTCTTGGGGTCCAATAAAGTTAAATATCTTTTGGGTTGATTTGACTGGGTGAACTCTTCGCAATTGTGCTGTATCCATATACTATATTTACCAGTAAGTGATATGACCAGCACTAACCCAAGACCCCCCCTCCAGAGAAAGATTAGGCAGACAAAAATATAAATAGATAATATTTTCTGTGATCCATGGTTTCTCAATAATGAAAAACTTCTGAAAATGGGGAAGGAAGGAAGGAAAGAAGGAAGGAAGGAAGGAAGGAAGGAAGGAAGGAAGGAAGGAAGGAAGGAAGGAAGGAAGGAAGGAAGGAAGGAAGGAAGGAAAGAAGGAAGGAAGGAAGGAGCATATACCCTATTGGTTAAAATTAATTGCCTATAAAATAAATGTAACCTGCATGTGTCATTATATCACTTTGGACTCAGAGATTGAACAGGATTGGGCTTGCCTCCCAAACTTGTGATTGCTCCATCACTGGGGGTCTTCAAGAAAAGATTGGACAGCCATTTCTCTGGGATGCAATAAGGTCTTCTGTCTTGGACAGGGGGTTGAGGTCCTCCAAGATCCTTTCCAGCCCTATGATTCTGCAATAAACGATCAAAGGGTTGCTGTATTTATTGCCTGTGAGAGAAGATAAAGTATTTGGAGTTTATTTATTCTGATATCCAACAGATTAGGCAAGAAGATTTAGAAAATTATGTAGAATATGGAGAAAATGCAGGGGGGTTTTCTAGTCTACCTTCATGCTGTTTCTCAGAATATCATCACCTGACAGGCTATATAGGCTAGAATCCAGCAGTAGTATCTTTCACATGCTGTACTGTGAAGTTGTAGAATTCACTGCTGAGTTTAAAAACTAATGAATTAAAAAACCATAATTTAATCTATATGGGATTTCAATCAGCATATCATAGAATGTGAATTGCTGAAACTGATGCTAGTTTGATACTGGATTTTATTTCAGCTTTTGGATTCTTCTTCATAACCAAAGTATTTTTATATAATTATTGTCATGTACCTGTTTCTTCATTACAAACTTGAAACACAAAGAGGGGATGAGCACACTAAAGCCTCAAATTACATTCTCACTCTTGTTGGAGTGAGATCAATCCATTACTAGGAGTGATTAGTGGGAAATAGGTGCTACAACTCCAGTTTCCATAGGGAAAGAACAGAGAAGGGTATATCTAACATCCTTTGAATGCTCAGAGAAAGATTCTGAATAGAAGACTTCTTAATCAACAAGAAATAAGTCAATTATATCATACCGCTCAAGAGGAGAGAGGAATTTCAAATCATAGAAAAAAAGGTTAAATGACAATGAGCCCTTCCTTGCCAAGTTTGCACGTGGGGTTTTCAGTTCTGGCAGGACATTTTTGTCAGCTTCCTTTTAGGGATCATAAAAAGAAATTCCGCTACTGCTAATGCAGCCTTTATGTAGCTGTATACAAGAGAGAACTTAAAGGATTGGTAAGAATTAAACATACTTTGGGGAGAGGGAAGGGAAACCCAAAAGAGGAAAAGCTTCCAAGGGTAACCTAATGAGACATGAACATAATCAGTGGCACAGAATGCTGCATGAAGAAACAAAACTACAGGGAGGAGAGGGGATGCACATCCTGGATTAGGTCATGGCTGGCTGGCTGGTTGGCTTAGTGTAGATGAAAATTTGACAAAATAATAATAATAATAAAAACCACTTCATTGCAAAATTTCGTTAATTGTTTCACTTGTAGAAATGTAGCTAAAATGTAGCTTTCAACACACTTGAAAACAGTATCAGCAATTTGCAATTAGAGAAACAAAAAAATTAGAGGAAAAAATAGAAAAAAACCAGTACAAAAAAACCAACCCCAAAATAAAACAAAAAATCTGTCTTGAGGGAGGGAACATCTTAAAGACCCCCAGGAGAAAGATTAAGCAGACAAAAATATCTTATGTGGTCCATGACTTCTCTATAATGATATGATTAGTCCCCCTGGATTGTAGGTACAAAGACTTTTGACTTTTTCAAAGATTGGATCTAAGATTTCAGAAATAAACCATCTAAAATCAGGGATGGTCTGTTCTAGCTCTTTTTCTGTTCTGGACTGCATCTGTTCCTGCTGTGACAAAGTTTCTCTAGAGCAGCGGTTCTCAATCTGTGGGTCGCGACTCCATTTGGGGTCAAACAACCATTTCACGGGGGTCGCCAAACAACGCAGTCCGCCATTTTTCCCCCCTTTTCCTTAGCTGTGCTACTCCCTCTTATTCTATTGGCTTTTGAAAGCCAAGAGAATAGACTCTCTTGAATAGAGTCTAATTCTATTGGCTTTCAAAAGCCAATAGGAATTGTCCAGGCTGTCTCTGCCCTGCTGAGCCCGCCAAAAGTCCCAGTCTGCAAACGGTGCTGCAAATTGTCTGCAGTGAAGGCGAGCTGTCTAGAAGTTTCCACCCCTCCCTGCTGAGCAACTACTAAAAATGTAAGTAAAAAAGGGCCAGGGGTGGAAGGTGGGAGGCCGGCGGGCGCAGGGAGGGTTGCTGGTGTGCGTGGGGCCCGGCGGGTGCCTTACCTCCCTTGGGCTGGGCCAGCTGGTGGCCCAGCCGGTGGTCGCCCTGCGCCGTCGCTGTCCCTTGCCAGCTACGCCTCAGCCGGCGCAGGGGGCAGCACCACGCATGTGCGGTGCTACCGGCTAAGGAAAGTCCTGGACTTATGATCGGTTGGGGTCCTCGACTTACGACCGGTTGGGTAGTCCTCGACTTATGACCGGTTGGGGGTCGCGGCATTAAAAAGGTTGAGAACCACTGCTCTAGAGTTTGTTTATTTTTTAACAAATACTTCCATGATGACATTTCGTTGTTTTTTTTCCCCTGCTCCTTAATTGTGAAAGCAGATAGTTTCAGGTTCTGCAGCCCCTTTTTTAGCTCTCCTTTTCAAATAACCACGGTTTCTCTATAGGAATTCTGCAAAGAAAGGTGTAAGCGCTAATCTAACAGGAGTTATGATTCACCACAGAGAGAGGTGGAACAGGTTGATCAGCTGTATAAGAAAGGAGAGGAAAAATCTTCTCACAAAGCCTTATGTTGATACTTTCCTAATCACCCTTCCTGGAATCTTAATATCCGTACACAAGTTAGTGTCACTAAAAAAACTGCAAACATTAGTCATTGGCATCTCATGCTGTGTTTTTGTTTTTCTTTTCCTTCAACTCTTCTTCTCCTACCACTCCTGAAATGTTCTAACCTCTGCAATGTCCCAAAGGCTCTTATTATCCTTTGCAAGCTGTTTGGTTGAGATATATTATTTCTGGTTAAGTTTCTGATTTTTTTTCTGATTAAAACATATTCTTTCTAGTTGGTCGAGACAGATTCTTGATTTTCTGATTGATCCCTATTTTGCTGAGGCATCAGTCTGAATCATGGAAGCCGCTGATTTGTGGACAAAACTATTGATCTCTGAAATCAATCTTGGTTTAAAGCAGAATCCCCTTGTAGGAAAGGTGGGTGTCATAAAAATTTAATAAATAAATAAATTTTAACCAAGCAAGTGCCAAAAGATTTTTTTTTTAATGTCATCTATTTGGCATTATTATTACCATGTCACCATCTTTGACGACACAGTGGAACTCCAAAATAATGAAAGCTTTGTGGAGGGGGAGGGGTAGAATTACAATATAGCTGGTTAAAGCAATTTCCTGTATCTCGGATTATTAGAAATTTTCTCCCAATTGCTCTGTCACCCTTTTGGATTCATGCCTTCTCCTAAATCAAACACTAGCTCTATCACTTGACTTTTTAATTTGTATAGTTATAAAATGAAATTTTGGTTGATTCAGTTTCCCATTTTAAATGTGTCACAATCCATTGCCACATCAATCTGTGATGTTTTTAAAAAAATAGTTACATGTTCGAAGTATTTGTATGCATTTGACCTAGTTTAAATGGAGCTTTACCTCACATATATATTTTGCAAGATATATTTAGTTTTTTTCCATTTTATTTTCATAAGTTTACACATTTGCACACTTTTCCTCCGAACATGCACATTTTAACACTTTGTTTTAAATATATCATCAAATTTGTCCTGAAAAATATAACTTAATTAAGTTCACATTAAAATGCAAATGAAATATATTTCTGCCCCATCTTCTAGCATGCCTTAAACATGGAGATTCCATTTTATATTTGTTTCTTTTAGCAAAAGTCGGTCATATCTTTAAAAATTGCCTCATTCATTTTATTTATAAAATATGTAATTCACTATCATTTATAACACAACCTCAAATCAGGGATAGGAAAAAAACAGCGTACAGTATAATAAGCCATTTTGTCAAGCACACAGACAACTCTTTTGTTATTGAAACTGTTGAAGAGTTTAGTTTTTAAGAGGATATTCAGTGTTTAGTCTTGTTCCTCTTTTTATCAAGTTCAAGTTTAAAATGTTATATTTAAGCATTTTTATTGTTACTTTGTTTTGCTTCTGCTTTATTATTTTTTCCCCATGATTTATTTATGTTCTAAGCCACCTAGGACTTGGTAGAGATATATATATAAATATTCAAAATGAATATCTTAAAGTAAGTTAAAAACTCATAATATAATACAGAGTAACCAAACTTCCAATAGCAGGATACTAAACATAGCCTACAAATTTAACTGAAAGCCTGGGAAAACATTCATGGCGATAAAAACTTGTAAGATGTGACACCAAATATAACTAAAAAAATGAGATAATTTCACAACTGGGCACTGTATCAAAAATGGGCTTATAATGAATCTCCAGCAAATGAGGCACTCTCAAGAAGTTTGTTTTTTTAATAGACAGGCTGGTTAATACTGCAAGGGGAGAAAAAACCACTTGGATACAGAGTTTGTAGGACTTGATATAGGAATCAATTCTTAAGCCTAAAAGGCTTGTTTACTGTGTAAACAATTCAATAAATATTAAAGTTTTATCAGAGAACAGATACCATATATGTTTCTTCTCCAATGCATTGTAAAGAAAGACTCAGAAAGTGTCTGCCCTGATGTATACATAGTTGTATGTAAGTTTTAAACTGGAAATAGTTCACTTGCTAGAATTTTTGTACTGTGACCATCTTCACCTTAATAAAAGTTGTTAAACAGAACTTCGGGAGAAAAAAAATAGTTTCAGTTCTGGCAGCTACCAGAGATCTAATCATCCCTAAAATTGTACTTAGCTTGGTAGTGAATAGGTGCAATAAATTACTTTAGGAAGTGAACTGCAAAACTTTGCACTGGCTAGTTTCCAGTATTGTACCTACATCATGTTTTGAAATTATGGATGCATGAGAGTCATTGTGGCTAGGCTTACATGGAGGCATATTCGGTCATTTATTTATTTATTTATTTATTTTATTAAATTTCTATACCGCCCCTCTCCCGAAGGACTCGGGGCGGTGTACAGCCTAAAATTTAAGAAACATATAAATATACAAAATTTAAAATAATTAAAAATAAATTAAATCATTTGGCCAAAATCCTAAAACCCAAAACATACAAAATTTAAAATCTTAAAAAATACTCAGAAGCTTCTATGCCAGGCCGGCCTGTCGGAAAAGGAATGTTTTTAGTTCCCGACGGAAGGTGCGTAAATCTGTTATTATACGGAGTTCGGGAGGGAGCTCGTTCCATAACGTGGGAGCTCCCACAGAGAAGGCTCTCCCCCTGGGGGTCGCCAGCCGGCACTGTCTGGCCGACGGCTCCCTGAGGAGGCCCTCTCTGTGGGAGCGTACCGGACGGCGGGAGGTATTTGCTGGCAGTAGACGGTCCTGTAAGTATCCGGGTCCGATGCCATGGAGCGCTTTAAAAGTGGTCACTAACACCTTGAACCGCACCCGAAAGACCACCGGCAACCAGTGCAACTCACGCAGGAGCAGTGTTACGTGGGAGCGCCACGACGCTCCCATCACTACCCGCGCGGCCGCATTCTGGGCAAGTTGGAGCTTCCGGATGCACCTCAAGGGGAGCCCCATGTAGAGAGCATTACAGTAGTCCAGCCTGGAGGTCACGAGGGCATGAGTGACTGTGCGTAGCGAGTCCCGGTCTAGGAAGGGACGCAACTGGCGCACCAGGCGAACCTGGTGGAACATCCTCCCGGTCACGGCCGTCAGATGGTCCTCTAAGGACAGCCGTGAGTCCAGGAGGATTCCCAAGTTGCGAACCCTTCCTGTGGGAGCCACTGTTTCGCCCCCAATACACAGCGATGGAATCAGCTGGCTGTACCGGGACGACGGTAACCACAGCCACTCGGTCTTGGAGGGGTTGAGCTTGAGTCCGTTTCTCCCCATCCATACCCGCACGGCCTCCAGGCACTGGGTCAGCACGGCAAGGGCATCGTTGGGGTGGTTTGGCGTGGAAATGTACAGCTGGGTATCATCAGCGTACTGGTGGTACTCCACGCCAAAACCACGGATGATCTCACCCAGCGGCTTTACATAAATGTTGAACAGTAGAGGCGAGAGGATGCATACTATACAGTACATACATGTCTTGAAACAGGAGAACCTAGACACACAAAAGATTATTTTTTTTAACTAGATCCTGTACTTTGTTATCATCTGGGTTTTGGTGTAGAATTTCCCATTCAAATACGTCTTTGTTACATTCTCCCTATGTAGAATCCCCACATTGCCTGGGGGGGTAGAGGATGAAGAAATTTTATTCCAGAAATATGGACAAATCATCTGAAGCTCTGTCTTTCTAGACTTTTCATTCTTCTCTGCTAATTCTTGCCTACACGAGTTGTTCCATTGCATCTCTGTTTGAATGAGATGTCTTATCTGATTTAGATTGTTCATTGTTCCCCCTTCCTCCTCCTCCTCTCAGCAGATTTAATCTTTACCCATGGTGCACAGTTCTGCCTTCAGTGGCTTTTATCCACTCTCCCCTCCCTACTCTTACTTTCTCCAATTTGGGTCACTCCTTATAGCAACTCATTTCATAAAAGAAGATCCTCTTGGCTGCAGGACAGGATATGCAGGAGTATTGAGAAGAGACTGATTCAGGGTATAATTTTCCCTCAAGTGATGGCTTATGCTGGTTAATATTTATTGACTGTGTGTGGTTGATGTTTTTACATCTGTACTCATACTCTTAAGGGTATATTTATTTACTCTGTGAATTTTGCTGATCTTGCAACTCAGAGAGTGGATGATGAAGAGTTCAAAAAGGTCAGAGGGAGAGCAGTTATGTTTCCAAAGGATTGAAGCAAAAAACAAAGCAATAGAAATAGCACCTAGACTTATATACTGCTTCATAGTGCTTTTCAACCCTCTCTAACCAGTTTTCAGAGTCAGCATATTTCCCTCAACAATCTGGGTCCTCATTTTATTGATCTTGGAAGGATGGAAGGCTGAGTCAAACTTGAACCTGGTGAGATTTGAATTGCCAAACTACTGGCAGCTGGCAGTCAGCAGAATTAGCCTACAATACTGCATTCTAATCATTGCGTCACCACAGCTCTACTACCGTAGTGGCTGGCTGTCTTTTGCCCCACTGAAGTTATTCCAGTTGCTATCATATATCTAGTAGATTGGCCCAAACCCAAATGTCTGGGAAACTGTCTGGAATTGGCAGCTGGAACAGGCTGGTGGAATTAAATCTATGCCACAATAGTTTAAGCTAGAGGCAGTGACAGTAGTGTAATGATGTAGGCAAATGCTACAGCTATTGGGGTAGGAGGGGATCTGACAGCAAAAGAAAGAAGCAATGAGAAGAAATGAAGAAAGAAGCTTAATCATGCCTAAATGAAAAGTGTTTGCCATAAACACAAAATAATCAATTGAACTGAAAAAGATTTAAATAGAAGAAAAGGAGAAATTTCTAGTCCTCCAGAATTTTCTACCATCCTCATTATTGATTGTGCTTGCTACGCTGCTGGGAATGGTAGTTTAGTAACATATGAAGGGCCACAGACTCCCCAGTCCTCCCCCCCCCCAATTTAAAGCACACACTTTGAGCCAATGAGATTGTGAGTTTGGCAGTGAGATTCATGGCAGGAAAAAACCTTGTAACAGCAAAGCAGGTTGGAAAACTAAGGCTTCTCATTTAGTTTAAATGGTGAAATTTACAGACAATTGCAATTGTCAGTCAAGTGACACCCCTGAGAAGAATGGCAAACAGTTTGCTTCCTAAATTGATTGTTATTTGAACTTTAATTGAAAAGTCTGAGCTTCTGACCAGTAATCTCTGAAAACATCTGGGTCTTTCTCTTTAACTGTTGGTTGTTTGAAAATTTAATGAATTTTCCATTAAAGGTTCATTTTGGAATCACATTTTGGCCCAGCATTAATACATTATTGTTATTTTAGTCATTTTTTGGCATTATGGACTTTAACAGGTCTTTGATGTGGTTTCTGAGTTACTTCCACCCCCTGCATGTGCCTCTCTGCATTCCTATAACTTTGCATGTATTGTGAATAGCTTCTAATGTACATTAGCAGAGAGGTACTGATAAGGAGGAAATCCTCCTTAGTGTTTCTGTCTGAAAGGGAGTAGTTAATGAGGTCGGGTTTTTGAATCAGCCTGATGTATGGGTGATGGTGTTTTTTTTCATTTTGCACTTCTTTGAGGAATTACCATCCCTGTCCCATCTTTGCATTTCTTTCCATCCTATTGGCCTCTGCAATGTTTAGCAGATGAGAAAACTGAAAATATGTGGTTTACAAATCCAACTGAATTTATAAATCAACTCAGTTGATTACAGGTAGTTCTCGATTTACAACCACAAGTTGAAGTCAAAATTTCCATTGCTAAGCAAGACAGCTGTTAAGTGAGTCATTTTACAATCATTTTTCCCCATGGTTGTTAAACAAATCAGTACTAAATGAATTGTGGTTGTTAAGCAGTCTGGGTTTCCCCATTGACTTTCTTGTCAGAAGCTCCCTAGGAAGGTTGCAGATGACAATCCCCGGGATGTTGCTGTAAATACATGCCAAGTCGCCAAGCACCTGAAAATTCGATCTGGTGACTTCGGGAGATGCAACAACTGTCATAAGTGACATAAGAACTAGTCATAGGTTACTTTTGTCAGTGTCATTGTAACCGTGAACAGTCATTAAACAAATGGTTGTAAGTCAAGGACTACCTGTATTCATCCAGAGTTATATTCCTGGACAAAATACAGAATCTCAGGATTTTCATCCCCTGATTTTCATGTACTCATCTGGAATGCATATTGCACAGAACTGGTTGATTAACATAACAGAGTAAATGCAATAGGTTTTTATTCAGCTAATAATATGGTTGTGTACAATTTGTGTATTGTGTAGAGAGCAGAAGGAGAGAGATTGTCTCCTCAAAATGATATCAACCAAGTAAAAGATTATCTCTCATTCTAATGTATAATTACAATATCTATTGCAGAGCACCTAAGGTGTATTTTTGGCTTCACAATTGGTCTTCCACCTTCCATCTTACTATCATTCATTGCTTCAGTTTCTATTTCTTTTAAAGCTTCTTCTCTGGGTTTTTCCAAACATTTTTGTTTGCTTGGAGGGCTCCAAAACCATCTTTAAATCACCCAATAAATAGGTTTCTCCCAGTTGTACATCACAAAATGTGTGGGGCTAAAATGATCTGGAAAAAGGTTATTAAGTATGACCCTTATTCAGTTAGGAAATTTGAATAAGAACTACTGAAATAATCCTGAAAGAATAGTAAAAACAATATTTACATGGTTTATATTGGAACAGTAAAATCCTGGTTATGTAAAATCCTGGAACAGTAAAATCCTGGTTATGATTTTCCCTGGCAATTCTTATTATCGTAAAATTTTACATTAATTTTACATTTTACACTACATGGATGAGTGAATAGCAGATCAAAAATAAAATAGGGAGAGGAAAGCTTGACTGTTTGAATTTTTGCTTAAAAGAAATAAAAAAATGTTCCACGATGACATGGGAACATGGACATAAAATATTAAAAATAAAACATTAATTGCATTACTGTGTAGGAATAAAATAATTTAGAGGTTTTGCTTGAGGATACTGTATGAAGTACAGGGGAGAACACCTTTATCTTTCAGAGATCAGTTTCAGGGAGGGGAGAAAACAGAAAGGAAAAAAAAAGCATGAGACACCATTAATATATAACATGTTGAAAGCAGATTGGAGAACTTATTCTTCCTCTTTTCAGTTTTCCAACCTGCTGGGTGTATTTATGTCTTTGAAGGCAAATCTTGAAAGTATGCTTGATCTATGCTGCTTCTGTGTAATCTTAGGGTTAATGTTAATGTTATTTTATCTGCAGTTGTTATGGTTATATTGCCCAGAGTCAGTTATTGTGAGATCAGCAGCTATATAAATTTGAAAGAAAGAAAAAGAGATTGTTGTATGAGTGCTTTGTTCTTTTGTAAATGGTTATTGTAAGACTATGTATTATTAATCCTGTTTAAATTCATCATCTCCAAACTTCACAATGGCATCCTCTAGATTTTTTGGTATTACGACTCTGAAAATTCCTAAATGTTTCTATGGAACAAATTTTATTTTCATGGCAATGAAATCCATGGGTTCAAATGATAAGATTTATTTTTTAAAATCATTTATATAACATACACACATCTCATCAATGTATTTCTTGGCAACATTCAAAATGGATCTGGAATAGGCACTAGGAATATTTTGCTAAAAGAAAGAGTTACATGACAGTGGGTGAAAGGCTTCAGACAGTGATGGACTTATTTTAAGCAAAGGCTAACATGCCTTTTTCTGGCAAGTCCTCATTTGAGCTTTAAAAATACTCATCTATGGAAGAAAACACAATTTATTCAGCCATGATCCAGAATGAGAAACAGTTTCTGAGGCTGTCATTTTGGTGATGCAGATCATTGCTGCTTTTTGGACATTCTGAGCAAATATTTCTAAAATATAAAATATGCTATGCAGTACAGATGTGAAAGAAATCTTCAACACACAACCTCTTAATTTCCCTATTTGTTAATTTCAGCAGAGTTCCACCAGCCACCATGAGAGCAGTAAAGAACCCTCAGAGGTCATCAGATCAGAGGTGAAAGGCAAAAGATCTTCAAGCCACGGCACAAGCCACAAAACCAAGAAGTCTGGAAGTGGGAAAAGCTCAATAGGTTTTGGCTCATCCTCATCCGGTGTAACATTTCCACCAGCAGGTGAAGAAAGAAACAGAAAAGATGGGAAGGGGAGGGGGTGCTGAATTAGCCAGGCTTTACTGAATGGTAGGTGGACAAGTCTTCTGAATGGTAGATAAGTCTTCACTGTTTTACATGACCTCGGCTCCTCTTAGGGAGTTATTAATTCTCCTCCTCCTGTGCATTGACCAGAAGTAAGTCCAAACATTTTCCCCCCATATGTTCTAACTCTTAGATACAAAGTTAGGCTTCAGGGATTGTTGGCAGTCCTAGTAAATTTTCATATGTTCGAATGAATGAAGTAGAGCTGATCAGCAGATAGTCAGATTTCCATATCTTGCATAATTCTTTCCTGTCCCTAATGGCTAACAGAATCCAGACGGATGATACAAGAAACTGAAGCACAACATATATCAATTATGTAATTCAGCTATATTTGATTTTTCCCCCATTTCTTTACACAATTAGTCCCTGATCGCCACTCTCCTTTCTTTGACCATTGATAAGTGTGGATCAAGATCCATTACTCTAATTAGTGCGTTTAGGCATGTGATTATTGCTTTCTCCATATCTACAAAATAAGTGTTATATAAATAGTAGCAGTAATAGTATCTATAGTACTTAATAGTACCTATTAAGTACCTATAGCTAAGACTTTACACAGTACATATCACAATATATCATATCATATGCAACAAAAAATGTAATGAGCACTTAAAGTCCAATTGCTCCTCATGGTAAAGCAAGAATAAGGTAATATTTAACTGACATAGTACATACACTCAGTTTGATACCTTAAAAATAGGTTAGTAAGGCCCACATTAGACATTTTTCACTAATTCCAAACTTTTCCTACATCTACTACAAGTAGTCCTTGTTTAGGGATCGGCAACTCAGTTGTTAAGTGAAGCAATCACTAAGTGAAACTGTGACTGTGCTTATGATCTTAGTTCAGCTTTCCTTTCTTTATAGATCCACAAAGGTCATATAAAACAAAGATCCAGAGATTACTTTTTCATTATTTTTGTAACAGCAAATGGCTACTAAATGAGGACTACCTGTAGGGCCACAAAATAGTAAAATATGGCCCAAATATATGATTAGATCACTTCAAGGTAGAGTTTATTTATTATGCATAATGGAGATAAGGCCCATGAATGCAAATGCATGCAATTACTTCACAAAAGCTAATTTTTAGTTTATAAAGGATGAGGATTTGTGGTAGTTCAAATCTTTTAATTGTAGTTTTGATAGTGATCAGCAGGCAGGGAGCTATTCTCCATCTTTTACTTTATAAAGTACAAGATGAAATATATGTGAGAGCCTCAGCTAGAACATCTCCAGTCGGCTTGCTGTAGATTTCAGGATTCTGCTTGATCCTCTTTCAGGTACGTCATGTAGCTCCTTGCCCTTCTCCCAGGACTTTGTAACCTTCCCAAAGCTTGAGCAGCAGCAGCCTGAGGAAGAAAAATACCACAAACCCCTCTCTTCATCCTCGTCTTCCTCCCACTGCTCTCCACTGTCGGAAGGGCAGAAAAGTGATGTCTTTGAGCAGAAGGTGATCTTTTCAGGTTTTGGCTCCATCATGCGTTTCTCTACTTCGGCTGTGAGTCAGCAGAGGGGACGGGATGCTTCCCCTGTGGACTACAAGACCTCCAACTCGGTTGCTGGCACCCCAGGTGGGAGTGGTGGAGTCAGCAGTGGCAGCAGCCACAAGCGCATGCCGTCTCTTAGTGGGGAAGAAGTAGAAGTCCTGAAAGAAAAAAAGCACAAGGCCAATAAGAAAAGCAAGCATGGACCAGGAAGGCCCAAGGGTAGCAAGAACAAAGAAGTGCCAGGTACACAACTGATTGGGACTCCAGCTGTCTCTTCTTTGCCTTTCTCTGGGGGATCCCTGACCAGCTCCAGCATCAGTGGCTCTTCACGTTCATTCAGTCATGGATCCACCCTTCCAAGCCTCAGCCTAGAATCACCACTTCTGGGATCGGGTAGGTAACACGCTCCTCCTGTGGCCTCTGGCCGGGATGCTACATGTTTTAGTTGATTGAAGTATAGGATTTGTGATTCTGGGAAAATGAGGTAAGAGATGATACAATAATATATTTACTAGGATTTTTTTCCCTCCAGGTTGACCCTGATTGAGAAACTCTTATTAACAGCACACACCATAACAAGATGACTGAGAAATTATATTATGTTAATCCATAATGTGGTTGTTTGGCCTTGGCTCAAGTGTGCCATGTAAACCCAGCTTTTTAATCCTCGATTTGTAGCTTAGATTACTGTATGAATTTAGCAAAGAGTGATTTAATCTCAGGAGTGCTCTGTTTCTGCCAGCAAAAAATCATCTTAGTTTTTTAATTGGTTTGTAATTTCATAAGCCAACACTGCTGTGCTTTCAGTATCACTTTCTGCTGTGCTTTCAGTATCACTTTCTTATTGTAACTCCATCACACCTCTAAAACTGAGAGAAGTTATCACTGCTCAGTCTAGTGATGTTGCAATCATATTATCTCTATTGCCATTGAAGGCTGAAAATAATAGAAAAAAGCAAGTTTATACACACATGCATAGAACAAGTGCTGCTTTTCCTTCATCCCTATCTTCAAAATTCCTCAGTTGTATTGGTTATTGTTCGTGTCTATTAATTCATTTATTCTGGACTGTTTGTTTCTAGGCTTATTAATCAGGGCTATCTGCATTTCTTAATGTGAAATGAGTTGTTTGCTAGGCAATCAATTAATTCTAAGATGAATGTGAGCTAATGTCCCCTAAACACAATTACCTTTGTAAAGCAGGTTGAAGGGGAGGAATCTTCTCTAAATGAAATTTATAGATTCCTTAGATTTTTACATAGTTTGTAGATTCCTCAGTTTCATAAGCTTTTCTTACTTGACAGAGATGTTCAGGAGGAGATGGTAACAGAAGTTAACCAAGTGTACAGTATGCTGTACATTGCCTTATCTGCAATGTTCTGCTTGACTTCCTAATACCACATCATATTTGGAGCCATCCACACAAAAAGCAAACAAAGCATTACCTTAGCCTGTTTTTTTATGAAAGTAAGCTAATATCAAACTATTGGTCCACCACCATGTTTCACAGGTTGGATAATGTTCTTTTGCCAAACATAACACTTTTCATTCAAACCTAAAAGTTCTTCTTTGATGTCAGTGGGGCACAGAACTTTCTTCCAATAGTCCTCTGATTTACTCAGAAATCTCCTTTATTTAAGCCATAACACACTTCCGCACACCTTATTGTGAGGGCCAAACTTCAGTACTGAATACATTACCTGGAATTTTGTTTTTAAATAAGACAAGACCTCCCACACTCACACTTGATTATCATCCCATTGATTGAAATACCTGACTAATTTCCCATTCAAATGATAATCCTACTTAAAAGGGTCCACAAACTTTTAAGCATCACTGTAGGATAACATCTATTTGTATGTGATGTTATCATTCTTTTAAAGATTTTTATTGATTGGTTGATATTAATTTTATTTTTTTAAAAATTACCTGAGATTCCCTAGAGCCTCGCTTATGCTCCATTGCCCATTTTCTGTTGCTTTTGTAGAATCTGAGCATACACAACTCATTAGAATGAATGCAGAAGGCAGACAGTAAAATCCAATGCATTCAATTTCTTCTTTTGTCTCAGTGGTCTGGCTGCCAATTAGACCTATATAAAGATTGCAGCCAGGTGATATGACTGCTGTTAATCTTTTTCAAGTAATGCCTGCTGCTTCTCCAACATCCCTACGTAAGTTGAAATTGCATATTTCCTTGACCCTTGAGAAGCTAAAGAAAGCAACATTAAAAAAATCATTAAGGTAATGAACTCACCTGTTCTTGGGATGATTACTTGTGAACTTTGCAAGAAAGGGTTAAGAGTAAAGAACCCCAAGGCAGAGCACGTTATGGCTCGCTTATTTGGCAGGGCTTACTTTCAAACACTTCTATTCAGGTCACACAGTAAGTAGAAAGAAGAAAGAAGAAGAAAAAAGGGAAGCGGGAAGAGTTGGACGTTAGCATCTCTCTGGTTTCCTAGTGACTGCAGCCTTTTACTTTCTCTACTTCAGGGCAGGGGAGGAGCCAAGGAAGAGAAGGCGAGAGAATTCAGGATGTAATTATTTTCCAGGGTGGAGCTGTTACAAACCACAAGCCTTCTATAATCTCAGCCTCTGGCAATAGATTTCCACCCACCCACCCACCCTTCTTTTCCCTCCCTCTATTGTGTTCAAAGAAAGAGAGGCTTTTTATGTCTGGTGGGTCCGCCCAACAACCACAGTCCTGATTTTTGACATACATTATGCTGGACTCTGAATGCAGAACCTTCAAGGAAGACTAGCTCTTGAATGACGGAATCTGTAGGCCAAGGCTTGTTTTTAAACCTATTTTTTGCATGCAGACATTGCATCTGAAGTAGCATCCAAACTTGCACTCTGATTAGACAAATCCTATGAGAATGCCAGGATCCATTTAAATGGAAGTGAAGATAGGGGCTCTTCCGCTTGCCAAATTCGTATCATCCTCTACTTTTTTTTTTAATGCCCTGTATGGTTTGCTGTGTAGGCAGCAGCCAACTGTAGGGACAGAATATTAGTGGAGAGTTATTTCAAATCTGTACAGACAGAGAAGGAGGTGTGGAAGATGCTTAAGAAGAAATGTGTCTCAATCTCAGTTAAGATATCTGAACCAATGGGTTATAATACCTGGGACGGTTGATTGAATATATAGGCATAATGTGCAAGATAATGTAGTAGAGTAATCTCTTTTCTGTTGTGTAAGTAATGTAGTAAGAATGTAGGAAATTGGGTTCCCTTTCAGCTAGAACATTGGGTTTTTTCCTTCATAAAATTGCTGGGGGGCTCAGTATATAAAGTCATGGTTCTGTATAACAGGTAAGAGATCTGGCTTGATGTGATGGTTAAGGCATCAAGTTAGAAACAGTGAGACTATAATTTCTAGTCCTGCCTTAGACACAAATTCAATTGGGTATCCTTGGACTAATGAAGCACATTCTGGTTACACTAATTCATCCTTTTTAGAGGCATACTTCTTTTAGTCAGAAACAACGAAAATTTGTACACAAAATGACAAAAAGAATTTTCACAGCAGTGTTTTGCATCACAGATCTCCCAGTCTTATCTATTTTGGGATTTCTGATTGACGCAGTTTTATTCAAAACCATTGGCAAGTTGACATTTTCCTTTTAATTACTGCAGATCGGAAAACTCTTGTGGGTACTCTATACCCTCATGGGTGAATATTCTCATTTTATCCTGGCTCCGGGGCCCAAGAGAGCAATTATTTATCTCTGCCACCCTTGCATAGAGGTTCAGCATCTGTGTTCAAGAGTTTTTGTACGTAGGGTTTCTAGAAACAAAATATAAAAAAGAAAAGAATGGTGGTTGTTTCCCCTTGCTGTTGTCTCCATGTGCGTTTCGTCAACAATTCTGAGTGTAAAGTACAGCTACCATAATTGGACTGTGCAAATTAAAAGAGGATTGCAATTGTTGGTAATAAAGAATTAGAATTTTCAGTGCATGTGACTTTCAAAAAATCTAGACAATGGCCAGATATTAGTAAAGAGATGCAGAAAACTCTTTGCTTCCATATACTGGTCACATGGAGTTTTGCAGGCCAGAAAGGTAAGCCTAAAAGGAACTGTCAGATGTCTTTATGTGAGTCAGGCCTGTTGCTGATTCCCCAACAGGAAATATGTGGTCATATAACCTTCCTAATCTCCTGCTTTCCCTCACTTGTACACCCTGGAATAGGTTTGGTAAGGATAGCATTTAAAAGGTTTGTTTTTATGCTGGTATTCAGAAAGTATCCCCCAGTCTCAACTGTGGATCTGTTTCAAACCATTTTGTGAACAATTTTGGGTGGAAATGCTCATGGCACAGAAATGGGCTAAGATATTCATCAGAAAGAAGCTCTTGCGATCTCAGTGACTTTTAATAAAATGCACTCCTTAACAGAGTGTGTTGTAATATGTTTTATAACTATCATCAGACTATAAGTTTGATTTTGGTTTTGCTATAGTATATTAACACAGGTTTTCTCTGAAAACTACTGATTAACAGTGTTGGGAAATGTAGCTTGAATAGGTTGCAAATTAAAAATTAAGGAAGTGGTGGCCAAATCTACATTTTTCTTCAAGTAATTTGCTGTCTCTCTATCAGACACATAATTTAGTTAGGCCTCAGGGTTTTTAAGGGTTTTGCATGTAGATGCCTTACAGTTTCAAATTCCCCCTTTTGTCATCACAGATAGCCATTGCCAAGCCTCATTCCAATGTATCTGGACAAGATTTTTTAAAAAATAGGAAAAATTGTCACCAATTGACAAATCTTTTTTGAGAATGTTTCCAAACTTTGTGATTCTTACTTTGTTCCATTAATTGTGTAAAGGTCAGCAGATACCCAAAGAACTTGAGGTTCCAACAGGACAAATCAGGAGACTCAAGCGGAGGCTTCCAAGTCATACAGAACTTTATTTGGTCAACTGAAGTTGTTGGGTGGAATACTGTCCTAAACACTGGCAGTTGTGTTCAGAAGTGCCACACAGTGGTCAGTTAGGCACTTCTATTTATATACAGATAACAACCAATCACAAGGTGACATTTGTTGTCACACAGAATGTTAACCAATCATCTTTTGTTACTTTCCCGCTCTTTCCCCTGTCTCTGGGTCTGTGTACGTGATCTTCCTGCCTTCACAAAATGGCGTTCCTAACGCAAGCATAGTGTACAGAAGCAAAATGGCAGTCATTATGCTAATAATAAGAATAACCTTTTGTACAATCCCTATACTTGATATTGCATTTAAACTGGAGGAATTTAACACCAAATAATAATTAGCATATTATGAATAATATATTTTTAATATTCTATCATCTCCAAATTTAACAAGCATTATTTTGCACTTATGCTATTACAACTTTATGAATTAAGTATCACTTCCTTTGTATTGCAGCTGGGAAGCTGAACTTGAGAAGGTAAGATGTCAGTTGTACCTCCACTAGCGATTTGCATTGTTTTGATAGCACTACCCAGTCATCACTAAAATTATTTAAAGCATGATATCACTGCTATTACTTTGGCACCATGATAGTTAGATGACTGTAGAAGATGCTACAAGTCACTAGTGGAGAAATGGTTGAGCAGCTTCTATTCACAGCTCATCCGCTTAGGCTCTATTTTAGACCAACTGTATGAATAATTGATAGGTGTGTGGAATAAATGTTTGCTGTCCCAATTAATAGTCAAAGTAGGTTTTAGCTTTAGCTAATTTCCAAAGAACATGTATTCCAGTTTGTTGTCTGCAAAAACAAAATCTGCACATAACCAATTCTTTATTCAGATGTTACTGTCTTCATTGGAGATCACTCCCAAAGAGTAAAGTGGAAAGCACTGTACAATTAAATCTAAGAAATGTTATTATTTCATTCTCAACCTTCTGCTAGAGAAAAGAAAATCTTATTTTGGAAGGTATGAAATCAAACTTGGAGTTTTCCGTATATGATTTGAATCTAGTTCAATGCATACCTCAGCCTTTAGCTCTGTAGATAGGAAATTCTTGGTATGGATGTCTGTAAGATGGAGTAAAGCAGTGTTTCTCAACCTTGACAATTTTAAGGTATGTGTACTTCAACTCCCAGAATTCCATTGCTGGCTGTGGAATTCTGGGAGTTGAAGTCCACATGCCTTAAAATTGTCAAGGTTGAGAAACACTGGAGTAAAGGGATAATTGGTACTCATGAATGAACAATAATATTGGATCCTCAACTTTTATAAACTAAAAAGAGCTAGTCCCTATTAATAGTAAGGTGCGATTATGCCCATTTTTAAGATAGGCTACATCCAGGAGGTTTTAGCCAATAAAGAAGTAGTTGTAGATATTTTTCATATGTACTCTTTAGTAAAGGGATAACATTTTTAAAAACTTTATATTTGATTTAAAAAAAATTAAAGAAAGAGAGAATATTTTGCTAATATTCTCTTTCCTGGGTTTCTTCCTCTTACTGAGCCATCTAAAGCCATCCACACAAAAAAATGGCCAGTACAGTAATCTCTTGTTAATTTTTTTACCTCATTTATTTTTATGAGGAGGATTTGGAGCAAGTAAGGAGCAGGGGTGGGGGCAAATATTGCAAGGCCCTCAGAGCATTTTAGCTACAGATGGAGGGGAGGAATTACAGGAACCATAATGAAGGAATCCCTGCCAATGAGCAATTGCTCTCCCTCAGCTCCATAGAAGAGGCTGCAAAATGGTCTTGATCAGATTTCCAAAAGCAGGAATTAAGCCAATATCCATATGTACCTAGGATAAACAAAAAAAATGATTGTGCATATCTCAAGATACAAAACTTAACATAAGTCACTTTTTCCAGTGCCATTGTAACTTCAAATGGCCACCAAATGAATTGTAAGCCAAGGACTACCTGTATTCTAATTTTAAAACATGGGATCCTCTTGCTGATAAACCGGGTGAAGCCAAAAGGTGAAGTCATCAGAACAGCATTGCTTTGTCATGGAACAGTACTCAGCAACAAAGCCCACACAGGAGAAAATAGGCAGGATCGTGGTGATATGCACTGTGTGTGTGCAAATAATAATCATATCCTATACTGCAATTTTTCCTTTCTTTGGGAAAACTACCTAGAGATGCTCATCATTCTTAGTGATATCTTGGGTGGTCAATCAGTACTGTATGCACCTTGTTTTTGATTCATACTTGCAGAATAATTTTGTTTGGATCTTAATCAAAGAAACAGCTTAGCTCATTAAGAATGGTAAAAGCAAGAGTACTTCTAATCACCCTCAAGACTATAAACCTTATTTGGTCTTTGATATGGTTAAGAGTTATAATTTGTGGTAATGATGTCATGAGTACTATTCTAAATGTCAGTTTGTTAACTTAAGGAATAAGTAGAGATCATATGACTTTTCCATCCCATTGCTCCTGATCAATACCATGAGCATGATCATTTTTAGAGCTGCTAATGTTTTTCAGCAATATCCGAAAAAGCAATATGATCCTAAATCCTGGTAATATATATCTACTTTTTATCCAAATAGCTCCCAAAACACTTTATCATTGTAGAGGGTCAATCAAGACCCCAAGCTTATTTGCTAAAAGACATACCGGTAATATCTAAAAAAAAATGCGAAGGGACAGTGAAGAAAAAGGTTTGTACATCAAAATCCAAATCGCAGGAAACACAGTAGCATATTTTAGAGAAATTTATATAGAGTAATGCTACATAGGGCAATACAATTTTGTTCTCAGGTCCAAAACACACAATAAACCAACTATGGAACATTGGGGATGGCTGATAGATTAATAACACATTCCACCTCCCCTCCTTCTCATCCAATTCTCTCCTCCCTCCCCATCTTTTTAGTTAGAGCTTAGTAATTGGATCTTTATAGTATTTTATTTAAATAATGATGATGATGATAAAGTTGGAAGGGACCTTGGAGATCATCTAGTCTAACCCTCTGCTCAGGCAGGAAACCCTATACCATTTCAGACAAATAGCTTGACTCCCTCTTCTTTGTGGCAACCCCTGAAATATTGGAACACTGCTATCATGTCTCCCTTCGTCCTTCTCTTCATTAAACTAGACCTACCCAATTCCAGCAACCGTTCCTTATATGTTTTAGCCACCAGTCCCCTAATCATCTTTGTTGCTCTTCTCTGTACTCTTTCTAGAGTCTCAACATCTTTTTTACATCGTGGTGACCAAAACTGGATACAGTATTCCAAGTGTGGCCTTACCAAGGCATTGTAAAGTGGTATTAACACTTCACGTGATCTTGATTCTATCCTTCTGTTAATGCAGCCTAGCACTGTGTTGGCTTTTTTGGCAGCTGCAGCACCCTGCTGGCTCATATTTAAGTGATTGTCCACTAGGACTCTGAGATCTAGGTTTTGTACAGTTTTTTTTAATATTGTAATCCACCCAGAATTAGCCCATGGTAAGATGGGTGGCAATATATTTTACAAACAAATGAACAGGTAAATAAGGAAATATGAAATAATTATACCTTGAAAGAGTCTAATCTCAGCTGATCATATTCTAGAAAGTGGGAATAACATTGACAGGTCCTGATGGAATTGTTTCACAAAGGTGACGGAGTAAAGCAAAGATGTAGTCCTTCCAGACAGAAAGAGGAAGGAAAATGAAACAACATCTCTTCTTAACAGATGGGGGGGTTGTTTGGGGTTTTTTTGTTTCTTGGTGTTTCTTGATGGTTTTGTCTCAAGCCCGACATTAATATTTTTCATACAGGGATCTATACCAGTAACAAGGATCCCATTTCTCATGGGGGCGGGATGCTGAGGACCGTGTGCAGCACTCCCCTCTCCTCTAATCTTCTGGCTCACCAAGGCACCTCATCACTCCCCCAGCTCACCCGCTCACCTTTTGCTGGCACCATCCCATCTTCCTCCTCTTCCTCCGTCTCTACTACCCAGGTAAGGTCTTTAAACATCAGTCACTAATCATTTATGACATGTCTTAGGACTGAAGAGAGGCTTCATCTTTTTTCAAATTACTCATAAGACCACCCTACTTTTTTAGTGATTATGTATTTATGTATGTTTATTAAAAATATGAAACAGAAAGTAGCCATGCATAACTGATGAACTGTGTTTGTGATCATGAATGCTTCTCTTAAACTAGGAATGATCAAGCTTTTCAGATTTGAGGGTTGCATCTCTTTCACTTATGTGGGTCCGGCGGGGGTGAAGGAATATTATTATTGAAGGGTATCCATACATATATGTTGAGTTAGTTTGGGGTAATAGTTGTGGTGCTAGGGTTAGAAGCTAGAAGACTTTGAGTCTTAATCGTCCCAGAGGCACAGAAGCCACCTGGAAACTTCAGGGGTAACCCAGCTCACAGGATTGAGGTGGAACCCTTGTAAAAAACAAATATAGGATATATATATATAAATCTAGGATATATATAAATCTAGTAATTAAATAATCAATTATTTACTGAGCATGTCCTCCAGTGTCTACCAGCCCCTATCCCACAAAATTCAAAGACAGTTTTTAAATTATACCGCTAAATAAAAATATTATCTTAGCAAGTTTCAAAAAACAGGCTATTCAGGTAGATTGTTTCAGGTGTTTGTTATTCTGTTGAATCAACTCTTTGGCCAGTGGCAGGTTTCAATTCCTGCAAATGCACTCCTGTATTAGGCTCCCCCCTTTAACTGAAAGCATAGGTTCCTAGCATTGTGTCACCTTCTAATGAAACATAAAGCAATATATGCATGTGATTATTCTTTGAAATAACTATCCTCCTCCTTCAGTGGTATAATCCAGACGATCCAGGGTGGGCTAGAGCTATTGCTTTTGGCTTTGCATTTACTAGCATACATTTATTTGTACACATTTACTCCAGACAAAGGAAGATGGGCAGAGCCAAGTGTTGTCCCACATTTTTGGCTGAAAAGAAACCCAAAATCATTTAAATAAACTTTCATTTTAAAACAAAGTGAGCTTGTGTCCCTTAAGTAAAATGAAACTAATGTTTTAGATCCTTTCCAGGCAATGTATCAACTGGCTGCTTCTCCACTAAGAGATAATCCTTTCAGCATTATGAAGGACTTTTGAAAAAGCAGGAGAGAAGACACTGTTCTTAAAACAAAATGATTGAGTTTTTCTTCTCTTCTTCGTCTTTTTCCATTTTCACAGGTCTTCTCACTGGCAGGATCCACATTTAGCCTCCCTTCCTCACACATTTTTGGAAGTCCCCTCACCTCTGGACTATCATTAAATCCTCTGCTCAACCAATCTGAAAACAACAGAACAGGTACAGATTTTTTTAAAAAAAAAATTATATGCAAGCATGGATCTCTTTAGAAAATGGCCTTCCAAAAATCAGCTCTATTTACATATTTACTTCTCTTTCCTGCTTCTGAGAAGATCCTGAGATCTTTAGTGCTGGTTAGCTTTCCATGTGTCAAAGCAAAGGCAGTTGGGGAGAGAGGGGCAAGACAAATTTATTCTCTATTGAAAAACACATACTTTACAAAGAACAAGTTCTCTGGCAACTCAGTGTAGCACATGGCAAACAACCTGATGTCCCCCAGATATATATATTTTAATATACAGTTCAAAACTGCTATGGTAGCCAAGCGTCAGAAACATGACCTGAGGCTCCTAAGAAAGTCAATCCAGCAGGCCATGCTCAAGTGCCAGGAAAATGAGACATGTTGCAGATTGACAGTGGTTGCACACGCCTGCCCTCTGCTGGAACATGAAACCAGCAGCATCCCTTGAAACACTGGTAGAGGCAAGCCTGGAGGTACACAATAAAACTGAGCTTTATAGGAAGAAGATTTCCATTTTAAAGCAGTATAAGCATAGTAATAGTGTAAAATACTAAGTACATAAATATTATACCGGTGTATATTCCTATGTAAATAAAGCTTGGAAAAAGGGATATTTGGGGAAATAAGATTTGTGGAGAGACACTTCTTGGAGCCATAATTTGACATATTCAGGTTATACAATCTTAGATTTTGTGGGATGCAAAGGTAAACACAATCAGGTAGCTGCTAAGGACTGTTCCTTGACGTTTGCCAACAATAGCCAGAGCTAGATGGCCATATTATTCCTCTACCTTATTGCTTGTTCAGCTATCCTTTCTAAGGACATGTGACATAAGATGTCATCAATCTTGTGTTTTTCCTCTGGCAAGATGTACTGAAGGGTTCAGAAAAAAGGCAGATGAATGATAGGGCATGCTTGACTATGCTGGCTAAAAATTATGGAAGTCGAAGTCCAATACATCTAGAGGGCACTTACAAAAGTATACTTACAAAAATATAAATCTTTTGTAAGAACTGGAAAGGGGGAAGGGGTTACAATTGTCTAAGTTTAAACAAACAAAAAAATCACTCCTTGTCTTTCCACTTCCAGAACCAGATTTGGAAGACTGCAATTTTGCCTGCCGAGGGTCATCACCCCAAGAAAGTCTTTCTTCCATGTAAGTTTATTTACCAAAAGTGTCTGTGGAAGGCAATAATGGAATGTCAAGGATAGGATGAGATCAGAAAGAGGGCTGTTTCACCTAATAGACTAGAGAGCAGAAAAAGCAATATCAGTTTACTTTAAAAAAACTGTTTTCCACATTTCTTCAAACCCTAATTTAGCCATCTGTCCATAAGTGTTGGACTACCAGCCACTTGAATGTTCTTGTTTCTTGCCATAGAAATTTTCCTGACTCTTGTTAGTTTAGAACCTTTCCAACCCAGAATCAGTAAAAAGCAACGAGGAAGCATAAAGCAAAGCATCTGCTGTTGCCATTTTACCAATTCCTTTCCTGTCTGCACTGTATTTGTTCCAAGTCATTCCTGAATGGTGTTGTCTCAATTTATGCATGTACTACTTGCTTGGTAAGTGAAGCAAGATGTTTCATTTTTTCCTCTGACTTTGGTCACCACCCCCATGCAATCATGTTCACCAGCCGGTAGGAAGAACATCCATCAATTAGATTCTGGCTTTCCCCCTTGTATCTAAGCATACTACAAATAACAATCTCTTTATTCTTCCACTTCCCCGTGACATTGCCTTTTTCTTGCCCTCAGCCCAAAAGAGGCTAAAAACGTTTTTAGCTATTGTAAAGTAGTGCGTTTCCTCTTAAACCAGCAGCAATCTATAACAATGGCAAGGTGAGTAAAAAAAAAAAAAAAGCTGATGTGTTTCACAAACTATTTTGACAATGGCTTAATCAGAAATATATGACAGTAAAGAGATGTCTTTTTTCCCTATAATTCTTAGACTATACTATTTTTTTCTTCCACATTGGGAGGTTTTTGCAGCCCAACTATTAATTGGCAGCTGGGGGAGCAACATACCCGTGTTTCCCCGAAAGTAAGACAGCGTCTTACTTTCTTTTTATCCCCAAAACCCCCACTACGTCTTACTTTCGGGGTACAGCTTATATTGGAGCCGGCTTCCGCACACGTGCGCGGAGTCCGCCACAATCCCCTCTCGAATTATACCTCCAATTATACGGAGGTGGCCGCCGCCGCCTAAAATCCGCCCGCTCGGCTGTCGGTGAAATCCAGCTGGCCAGGCGCGGCGGGCATTCCCTTTCGCCCTGCCGGGGAGGGGCGCAAAGAGCCTTGCGCTTTTCCTCTTTGGCCCTTGCTCTCTCCTGGAAGGCCTTGCCCCACTCTCCGCCCCCGGCGCTGGCGAAGGAGGGAAACCCCCGACTCGCTTGCCCCGCCGCTTAGCCGAAAAGGCGCTGCAAGAGCGGAGCGTGGCGGGGCGGGGAGGGGAGCGCCAGCCGCCCCTGCCACACAGGCAAAGCTTCGTGGCGCCCGCCGCCCCCGCCTTCGGAGCGGAGGTGGGGCTGGGGGATTCCCAGCCCTTCTTCCCTTCCAAGAACATCAGTTCTCCCTCTGGTTTTTCCGTTCGGAGCTGCCCGGCAGCGGCGCAAAGCTCTAGATTCCGCTCCCCCCCGCCACGCTCCGCTCTTGCAGCGCCTTTTCAGCTAAGCGGTGGGGCAAACTCTTTCCAAACGCTCGCATCCGCATCTCGCCGCCGTCCCCATGGACCAGTCCGGGCAGCAGAGCGCGCGGGACTGGCGCAGGTCTGGGGCGGCGCGCAGGCATGCTCTGGGCTGGCGGCGGCGGCGGGGAAGGGAGGGGCCGCTCTTGCAGCGCCTTTTCGGCTAAGCGGCGGGGCAAGCGAGGCAACTCTTTCCAAACGCTCGCATCGGCGCAATGTACCTGTGGCGATTCCCCGGCGGGCCCTGGGCTAACGGGGCTGGCGGCCACGCGAGCTCTTTGCTCTGGCATTTTTGCGGGGCAGGAAAGCGGGGCGAGCGCACTTTGGCGAGCGGCGCCCCGGAAGAAGGTCGGCCGAGGGGGTCGGGAAGGAGGCAGGGAAGAGACGCCGAGGGGGGCAGCCGGACCTCCCCGCGCAAGCCGAGCCCCGAGCCTCTCCAGCCGCGCGCCGGGCCAGCAGGCTGCGCAGGGAGAGCCGCCGCCACCGCCGCCTCAGCCACCGCGGGCGAGGCTGGCTCGCCAAGCTCGGAGGGAAGGAGGCTCCCTCGATTGCTCTGCACAGCCCCGCCGCCCTCTCGGCCCAGCGCGATGGGAAGCGGCGGGGCGAAGTAGCGGGCGTCGCTGCCACGGGGGAAGGAGCCGGTGGAGGCGATGGGGCTGGCGTGGCAGGGGGGAGCGGAATCCAGAGGTTTGGGCCGCTCCCCTCTCCTCCCTTCCCTGCCCCGCCGCCGCCGCCGCCGCCGCTCACTCACTCACCCCGCTGCAGGGGGACGAGGGGAGGCGCACCGGGAACCTCTCCTTGGCGCAGGGAGCTTCCTTCTGGCTGGGGCAGCAAGAGACCGGGAAGAAAACCCGCCCCTCCAGCTCGCTCACTCACTCACCCGCCGCTTCGCTCGCGCTCCCTTTTCCGGCGACCAACCTCCCTTTCTTTTAACTTTGCAATTGGAAAAAAAAAAGAAAAAAAAAGAAAGGGAGGTTGGTCGCCGGAAAAGGGAGCGCGAGCGAAGCGGCGGGTGAGTGAGTGAGCGAGCTGGAGGGGCGGGTTTTCTTCCCGGTCTCTTGCTGCCCCAGCCAGAAGGAAGCTCCCTGCGCCAAGGAGAGGTTCCCGGTGCGCCTCCCCTCGTCCCCCTGCGGCGGGGTGAGTGAGTGAGCGGCGGCGGCGGGGCGGGGAGGGGAGGGGAGGGGAGCGGCGCAAAGCTCTGGATTCCGCTCCCCCCCGCTACCCCAGCCCCATCGCCTCCACCGGCTCCTTCCCCCGCGGCAGCGACGCCCACTACTTCACCCCGCTGCTTCCCATCGCGCTGGGCCGAGAGGGCGGCGGGGCTGTGCGGAGCAAGCGAGGGAGCCTCCTTCCCTCCGAGCTTGGCGAGCCAGCCTCGCCCGCGGCGGCTGCGGCGGCGGCGGCTTTCCCTGCACAGCCTGCTGGCCCGGCGCGCGGCTGGAGAGGCTCGGGGCTCGGCTTGCGCGGGGAGGTCCGGCTGCCCCCCTCGGCATCTCTTCCCCAGCCCCGCCGTTTCCACCGGGTGTGCGCGTCCATCTTCCCTCCCCTCCGCCCCCGTGTTTCCCCGAAAGTAAGATATACGTCTTACTTTCGGGGTACGGCTTACATTAGCCGCCCCCTGATACGCCCTACAATCGGGGTGTCTTACTATTGGGGAAATACGTAGTAAAGCAGGGATTTTACCAGGCAATCCTTCCATATCACCCAATAGTTTACTTGTTTTGACTGCGGGTTTATTGCTCTTTGATGCATACCAAGATTTTATGTTCAATGCTGATTGTTTTAATAAAAGAATTTTTTTATAAAAAAAAAATAAAGATAATAAAAAAAAATCCAGAAAGAAACTGCTCTGAAAACAAGCCTGCTTAGACCAGAGATAAGCAGGGTGACTTAACTCTCCAGCCTTACCAAACAATACTCCACCTCACCTCATCTCACCTATCAGCTTTGCAGGAAGGTTTTTTTGAAAAAAATATTTGTATTAGATTTCAGCAAAAGATAAAAGGCAAAAAGACAAAAAAAAACAAAACCAGAGGGATTAGGAAAAAAAAGATGAAAGAAAAAGCAAAATCAGAATTTCAAAGAGGGAAAGCAAAACAGGAAGGAAAAAGGGGGTGGAGAAGAATAACTTCCAACTTTTTCAGTAGATACATATATAAAATAAATTAACCTCTTATTCTAAAATCAAAATAATAATAGTAAAGTTGGAAGGGATCTTGGTGGTCATCTAGTCCAACCCCCTGCTCAGGCAGAAAACCCTATACCATTTCGGACAAATGGCTGTCCAGTCTCTTCTTAAAAACTTCCAGTATTGGAGCATTCACCACTTCTGGAGGCAGGTTGTTCCACTAGTTAATTGCTTTAACTGTCAGGAAGTTTCTCCTTAGTTCTAGGATGCTTCTCTCCTTGCTTAGTTTCCACCCATTGCTTCTTGTCCTGCCTTCAGGTGCTTTGGAAAATAGCTGACTCCCTCTTCTTTGTGGCAGCCCCTGAGATATTGGAACACTGCTATCATAACATTTCTATAGTCATAAACAGTTCTAATCATCGAATCCCAAAATTAAATTTTCATTTCTTTCAGTTTCTAGCAGGAAGTCCAACAGTACCGTAGTTTCCAAGTGCAAATAATGTTCAACCAAGTCTTTTCTTTAATCAGAATAGTCGGTTAATTAAAATCTCTTATCCCAGCAATACTATGATTGGTTTATGACTTTCCACCAATTCATAACATTCATAAACAATAGTGGGAAAATTACCAAATCCCAGGTTTTAACTTAACTACGTAAGCAAAATCAGAACACCATTATCAGAGGCAAAGGAGGAAATTGATACAGTCAGATTATAACCATATCATTAAGCGCTGGATTTATTGTAAGAATGTGAGATACTAGTATGCTCAACCCTTTGGTGGCTTATTTACCAAGCTATGTTCACATTGCTTTCTGTGTACCCAATAACACCTGAACTGCAAGGATGGGGAGAAGATACATCTGAATATTTAGGGGAACTTTGTATTATCTGCAATAGAACAGGAAATATTTCTGATTCTTAGTCATTTGAAATAGCAAGTGTTTGATAAGTGCCCCGCTCTTACCTTAAATTATGCTGATAGAATGAAAAACATTTGGAGGTAATCAGAGGTGAGTTTCCATTGGGATCTTCAGTTCAGTTATGGGTTTCAAATTCTTTGCATATAAAAGTTTGTCTTTAATACTAAGGTACATGTCATGACTCTGAAAGCTTTAGTTAAATCTAAATGGCTATATGTACTTTTCCTAAAAGATATTGTAGTTTTATTGTCCTTGAATTCTTGGGTGTGATTGTTTCTGTTTTTCCTGTATCACACATGCAAACACACGCATACTTTCTTGTGGAAGATGGGAGTGTAAATGTATCTTGGTAGCTGGAATTATCTATATATTTTTTTACTTCTGTAACCAGGAAACTTGCTATTGGAGAAGACTGCAGCATCTGGAGAATCATAGATATCAAATAAAAGAAGAGACCAAATTTATAGGCTGGTAGGCTGAGATAATTGAAATAAAGCAGCCTCAGATAATAATTAAGGATATTCTTGAAAGGAGGAGACGGGTAGCTTTTTCCTATGGCTGATAATAATAAAATACCTGCAAACCCCATGCAGAATCAGCATTGTATACTTTATTCTCAGAATTTAGCTTTTCTGTGTCTCTGCCTTGACCCCCCAACTTTTGTGGCCTTCCAAACATAAAGCAGCTATTATGAAACGAAGAAGAACATTGATTATTAATGATGCTTTGTCCTGCACCATAACAGGTCTCCCATCAGCAGCCTCCCCACTCTCTTTGACCAGACTGTATCAACTAGCAGTGGACAGCTGGAAAATGTCCCCCAGGCCACACCAAACATTGAGCAGCTCCTGGAGAAACAGGGCAATGGAGAAGCTGGTGTCAATAGTGAGTTATGAAAGGGGTCAATGGGTTAAGGCAAGGATGTGCGATTTTGTTGGTCTTTGGCCACATTTTTTTAAAATTGTCTTTGAGGACAGCAAAAGATGTGGTGGACCAACCTAAGATTGGATGAAGCAGAGACATGATTTTTCTGCCTTTTGGAAGAAACTTTCAGAGGTTTTGCAGGGACTTTTTTCCCAAACTCCACCAAGACAAAAAAATAGGCCCCCTAGTCTGACAGGGGCTAGGGAGTGAATTAGGCAATGTCTCTAATGCTGCAGAGCTTAAGGCCACAGTTCCATAAACCCATGAAAACAATAAACTAAAAATTCTGATCCTACTTATTGTAGGGATGCTCTGGGTTTTGCAGAATGGATAGTGGAAGGCTGCTTTTAGCTTGCACAGCACAACTGTGCCCTTGTGATGAAGACTGAGGCAACCAAAGAGAGGCAAAGCCTTTGTCAAGTAAGCCTCTATAGTACCCTCCATTAACCTCTGCAGTGGGGTAGCCTTCCCCATGACTGTTCCATCACAAGACAGAGAAAAATGGTGATGCAATCCAGAAGATTGTCCTTAAAGAAAACCGTTTAAGATCATTCTTCCAAATATTAATGTGAATATTAATGGGTTAAGTCCTTTCTGCCATTTGAGATGTTTTCTACCAGTCATGGGAAGGAAGAGAGTGCTTAGTTTTGCTACAATTCGCATCATGCTTGACCATTATGGATACTAGGTAGACATCTGGGATTTATAATTTAACCTCAATGGGAGATTTGTGGTTGGCAGCTAGTAGATCAAAGTGAGAGACTGGGAAGATGAGTTCAAATCTTCCCACTCCCTTGGAATAAACTTTTCTCTGAATTCTTTTTTGAAACAGTAATTCTAAAGATTGGGGGAAACCCTGTGCTATATTTTTTTCCCAATGGACATTTTTTGATATCAGAATAAAAAAAATCCAACAGTTGATTATCATACTTTTTTCTAGATGATAGTAGATACATCTTCTGGTCATGTGTTCAATCAGTATATGGAAGAGGTCTAGAAGTATAACTCCAGGCTTCACCCATGTGCTCTCTCTCTCATCGTCCTGTCTCTCTAATTTTCTTTTCTTTCTTTCCATCAAAGGGGTAGAGATTGCTACCTGTTCAATATGTATGGCTCCACTGTGTCCATAACATGTTGACCAAACTCATAGATGGAATATTAGAAGAAGTTTATACTGTCTTTATCAGCTTAGAGGTTTCTAATTGCATTAAACTACTCCCTAAATTCTTAATCATTGTAGGCTGTTGAAAGCTGGAATAACCTGTAGAAATTGAGATACACTTAAGGTGCAGTTCTTTGGACCCTCTTCAATTAGTATGAATATAGTTTTTCAGACTTTGCATTTTATTTTACTCCTAAATATAAACACTGTACAGACAAGTATATGCAGTCAGATTAATTAGACTGTAAAATATGCAAGTATTCCATTATAATATAATTTTGTTTAGACTTAACATTACATTTGTTACATTTGCTTAAATTTAACATTCCTGGAACCTGTTATACTTTACTGGGTTTTTCCCCCTAAATTTTAGCAATGGAAAAATGTTGAGATAATTATATAGCAGGTATAATTAGCATAATGTTATATATAAATTTTGCTTATTAAAAAGAAGCCAAAAAAACATGTTTAGCACATTAGGGTAATTAAAGTCATGTTCCTTTTTACATGTATACAATGCATTAAAAAGGACTGGGAATTTTATTGGCAGGTCATGCTGGACATTTTGAAGCTAATGGCCATTACGATGACTCCCTAATGACTAAATATTCTTGTAAATCCTTTCTCCCCCATTTCATATGTATTTTAATTGTATTAACATTGTTGCCCTTCCCTTTTCCATTCTCAACTTTCTCTCCTTTCCTTCTCCCCCTTCTGCTTCCTGCAGTTGTAGAGATGCTCAAGGCACTTCATTCACTACAGAAAGAAAATCAGCGCCTTCAGGAGCAGATTATGACTTTGGCAGCTAAAAAGGAGCGCCTGCAGCTTCTAAATGTTCAGCTCTCTGTTCCCTTCCAAGTGGTGACTACCAGCAATGGCCCCTCAAGCCAGACCCAATACATCCTAGCTCCTAACAGTAAGCAAACCTAACTGCAGTGGCTTTTGATTCTTGAAAGAGGCGTCACTGACAACATCTGACCAACATCAGACAAAAACTTCTGAGTCATTAGCACTAGGGATGGTTGATGCTGGTTCCTTTTTTAAATGTACTTTTGCTATGTACTGTTTCTAATGGGTTTGTTTTTAGAGTTATTGTTATGACTACAATGTTTTGTGAATTTTATCCTCTGTTCTGAACTTCTTTGCCATATAGGAAAATTCAATAGATCATTAGCAAATACATTTTAAAAATGAAAACTAAAATATGGTCCAGACAGAACCCCGGGAACTCCCTGGGAAATAACATAGTGTGACCAAGAGAAAAACCTTTTGAATTAGTGCAGTGCTATCTCATTACTGAAAAGATGCTCAGGGAAATAACAAAATGTCCTTTTGATTCTTTCTCTTCCCTTCTAGCCTGCAACAGTGATTCACTGAGTATCAGCAAGAGCTCCCCATGCAAGAATAGTTTTGGTATCGAGAATACACTGTCCACTTCCTCTGAGGTAAGAGGCATCCCTTTTCAGGTCTTCGTTATATCACTTAGCAGACTATCATGGTTCACGCATTCTGAATGCCACTGGGTAAGACTGTTCTGGGAGAGCCAAAACACAATGAGAAAAGTGTGCAACCTGTTACTGAAATACATTGGTACTATATTTGCACATAAATTGTCCACTTGAAATATCAGTGGATTATTCTCCCAGGTAATGTTCCATTGGCTTTGCCCAGCTCAAACACTAGAATATATTGGGCCAATTCTGATGACAGAAGCTTGGTCCCACCTGTTATATTTCTCTTTAGTTTGCATCTGTGTTCTGAGCCTAAATTGCTGAGTCCTGAAGTACTGGGTACAATGTTCAAACGCCTAAGGTTTTTTATCTTCTTTGTTTTTTTAAACAAAACTCTTAATTCCTGTGCTACAGTATAATTTGATTTTGGTAATTTATTGGTGAAATTTGCTCAAATTGGAACTGGGACAAACTTGGCTAAAAAATAAAACTAATTGTGATAGTAAAACATACAAAATAAATTCTGTAAAACTATGCGTTTCCCATTCCTAGACATATTCCATCCTGTAAAAATACAGAATCCCAGTTTTTTAGTAGACAGTTTAGAATATCTGTTTATATATATATATATGCAGGTCTTGGCCTATTCAGGTCTTTTCCCATGTAAGATTGAGAGTATCTTGGCGACATTTCAATGAGGTCCCACTCGTCATCTTCAGGCTGGGGTCTTCGGCTTCGTGCTTGTGCAAGCAAAGTTGTGAGCCGCCCTGAGTTCTTGAAATAGGACGGCATAGAAATCTAAGTAATAAAATAAATAAATAAATAAATAAAGTGTGATCGGAACTGTCATCTCTCTATACATATTGGTGGGGGGGGTGGAGTGCTGGCTTAGTTGCTGTGGGTGGGTTGGTTGGCTGTGTTGGAGTTATTGTTTGTAGATTGGTCGGCTGTTTCGTAACATCCTGAGTAGTTGAGGTGCAGGCTGTGTGCCCATTAGTCTTTTGTGTTGTAACAACCTGGGTAATGGGCTGTGTGGTGACATCCTGAGATCTCGTGTAGTGATATCCTGAGTTCTGTGTTGCAACATCCTGGGTGGTAGGCTGTATTGTAACATCCTGAGCTTTAGCGTTGTAACCTCCTGAGTTCTGTGATGTGATATCCAGAGCAGAAGGCTGTGATGTAACATACTGGGCTTTGGTTTGATTCGAAGTTTGCGGTCTAGCTCTGTGTTCATGGCATGTGTCCGTTTGCTTTGTGTGGGAGTCGGAGGGAGGTGCAACAGCTGGTGATGTCGTCATGGTTTGGCTTCTGGATGGTGGTTGCATTTCGTCTGAGGGATGGGTTTGGGCTTGGGTTTGGGTCTGGTGAGGGTGAGGGTGAACGGTGGTGGCGTGCTGGATATCACTACACTAGATCTCAGGATATCACCACACAGCCCATTACCCAGGTCGTTACAACACAAAAGACTAATGGGCACACAGCCAGCACCTCAACTACTCAGGATGTTACAAAACAGCTGACCAATCCGCAAACAATAACTCCAATACAGCCAGCCAACCAACCCACTTACAGCAACTAAGCCAGCACTCCATACACCCCCACCAATATTTATAGAGAGATGGCAGCTCCGATCACACTTTGCTCGCACAAGCATGAAGCCAAAGACCCCAGCCTGAAGATGACGAGTGAGAACTCGTCGAAACATTGCCAAGATACTCTCAATCTTACACGGGAAAAGACCCGAATACGCCAAGACCTGCATACCTGTACCTGTGAAAATGTACGAAAACACACACACACACACACAAACACACACACACACACACACACACATATATATATATATACAATGTGTGTGTGTGTGTTTACTGAGGTTTTCGCGGGTGTTTGTATGTAGGTCTTTGGTTCTTCGGGTTTTCTCCCACGTAGAATTTGAAGTGTCTTGGCGACGTTTCGACGAAGTCTCATTCGTCATCTTCAGGCTGGTCCTTTCGGCTTCGTGCTTCTAGGAGCAATGTGTGATTGTAGCTGTTTCTTCCTTTTAACTGCCAGTCGGGGTTTGAACTGATTGGCTGGGAGCTCGGCTGTGTTCTGATTGGGTGGAGGTGTGTTCTGATTGGTTAGGGGCTTGGCTGTGCTCTGATTGGATGGGGGGTTGGCTGTGCTCTGATTGGATGGGGGAGTGTTCTGTTTGGGTGGGGCTTTTGTTGTGCTCAGGTTAGTCTGAGTTACAGGGGGATTAGAGATGGTGAGCTGCATAGCTGTTTGGCTTCACGTTCGTGGTCGTGCCTCATCTTCATGGTGGGTGTCAGTTTGCTTCATGTATGGATTGGAGGGGTTTAAGGTGGCTAATGATGCAGCTGTGTCATGTCAGTGGGTGTCAGTTTGCTTCATGTATGGATTGGAGGGGTTTAAGGTGGCTAATGATGCAGCTGTGGTCTGGCTTCTGGTTTGTGGTCGTACCTCATCATCGATATGGGTTTGGGTTTGCTTTTTGCCTGGATGTGTGGTGGTGACATCCTGTGTGGTTTTTGTGAGTGTAGGTCTGGTGTCATTCTTTGTGTTATGGACTCGTTTGTCAATAAGGGCAGGTTTCCAAATGGCTGGTAGGCGGGAGGTATCATCTCGTTTGTTCATGCTGTGAGGGCGTTTTTCTATCTCAATGGCTTCTCTGATTATTCTGTTATTAAAGTGTTCAGTTTTGGCGATAGTTCTGGTCTTTTTGAAATCAATTTCATGTCCTGTGGCTTTAAGATGTTGGACCAGGGAAGAAGTTGGTTCCTCTTTTTTGACTGAGTTTTTGTGTTCTTCAATGCGTGCACTTATTCTTCTGTTGGTTTGTCCGATGTATGTGATGGGGCAAGCAGTACATGGGATTTCATATACTCCTTGATTTTCTAATTCAATTTTGTCTTTAGGGTTTCTTAGGATGGTGGATATTTTTCTGTTTGTGCAGAATGCTGTTTTGATATTATGTTTGTGAAGGATCTTGCTGATCCTGTCTGTGGTGCCTTTTATGTATGGGAGGAGGGCTTTGCCGTTTTCTTGTTCTCTGTCTTGGATTTTAGTGGGAGTTTCTTTTTGGATTAAGTTGGAAATATATATACACACAGTATATATATACAGTATATATATATACAGTATATATATACAGTGTGTGTGTGTATATATATATACAGTATATATATACACACACACACTGTATATATATACTGTATATATATACTGTATATATATGCTGTGTGTGTGCGTGTGTATATATATATATATATACACTCTCTCTCTCTCTGTGTGTGTGTGTGTGTGTGTGTGTATACTCTTTCTTTCTCTCTTTCTTTCTTTTTTTTTTCTAGGACCTTCATTCAGGATGCCCAAGCAGAAGCAGCTCTTCTCTGTCCTTCCACAGCACACCTCCACCTCTCCCCTTGCTGCAGCAAAGCCCTGCCTCACTTCCTCTAACTACTGTGGTCCAACAGCAGCCACCACCACCACCAATGAATGGCCTGAGCAGAGCCATGGCGACTGTTCATGGGGGAAGTGCTACAGCTACTCACAGCCTTGTGGATGGTCTCCTTGGCAGTCTGGCAGGAGGACAACCGATCCCCATCAATGGCATCCTAGGAAGTTTAAATGGCACTTTGGCCACCCAGACCCAGAATCCAATACTGGCACAAACCAGTGGTCCACCCAGTCTGCAGCTGTCCATGAGCCAAAGCAGGTAAGGCTCTGTAAGAAAGAGGGAAGACCATAAGAAAGAAGCCAAGTTTCTAGGAGGCAGATTTTAAGGGGAAAAAATTGCCTTAAATTCGGGGACTTATTCCACTTTATTTTTATTTACTCCTGGTATTTTTTCACTGCATAATGCCATATTTCTAGGTGGTTTATAACCAAAAAAAAATAGGAACAATAAGAACCACACATACTGTAATGACAATCAGAAAGGCAGTAAGTTTAAAATAACCCATGCTGGCAGAATAAGAAAAGTATGAGCTTCATACTCAAACACCTGTTGGAAAAACTGTGTTTAAGTCCTTTTAAGGAGCCAATAATATATCATGAGGAGTATATTTTAGAAGGTGAAAAGAGCAGAAGAGAGAGAGGCATTGATTCCAGACCTCTGGGATCCCTTTGCCTCCCAAACTGAATAGTCAGGCTGGCCAGATTCAAATTGGAGGGTATGGTCGCCTAAATATCTTGCAGCTTTACCCTTTTTGGCTTTATCAGTCAAAGATATTAATACCTGGACAGGCTTGACATTGCAGTTAGCTCGCACCCCTTGGCATGTGGCCTGCTACATTTTTATCCTCTTCAAGACCAGATAGGCTTTAAGAGAGACCCAGTAAACCAATATGGAGATAATGAGAGCGGGAGCATGACATCAGAGTTTCTTGTTCAAAGAACAAGGGGGGAATCAGCCAATTGGGCTGATTCCAATTCCATCTGTTCATCTGGGTACAGCTAAGAATTAGTAGCATTTCCAATTGCATGCCTGCTTCTTCAGGAACAGTGTGACCCTCTCTAATGCTAGGGGGAGCATTCAATCACCACATAGCTACTACTGGACAAACAACTGCTTGTTGCGATTTATCCACCACTTGTTTTGTTCCATCCAGGCTCTTATAGCCCATCCAGACACTGAGTAAACAGTTCCACAACAGCTTGTACTTGGCCCTGAATGGGAAGTAGAACTGGCGACAGTAGCATATGGATAATATCTCACCCTAGCTCATAGGTGACCTCTCCCTGAAGTTTCATGAATGTGTTAATTAGCAAAGGGATAAGGGTCAAGTCCTATGACATACTATATAAAAGGATACAGGCTTGAATATTGATCCCCTGCCCATTCATTGACCAGAATTACTTATGTAGGAAGTAGTGGAACTATTGCAAAACCATATTCTGTTAGGGTAACATGCTCAATGAGGTCAAAAGCAACTGGTCGATCTAACAGGACAAGGGGGATCAGCATTAGCCAATCTGCTTCACCTTTATAAGTGTTGGGTATTTGGGGAAGGATGTACATGTATAAGCAAAAATATTTTAAATTATTTTTAAAATATAGCCTGAACCCTACTATTCTGGCTTCCAGTATGGCAGAGGTCATTTTAATATTATTATTATTATTGTTGTTGTTGTTGCTGTTGTTGTTGTTATTATTATTGTTGTTGTTATTATATTATAATAATAATAATAATAATAATAATAATAATAATAATAATAATAATAATAATAATGGATGCAGCAGTGCCTGGAGACAGCAGAATAGACAAGCACTGGAGAAGATAACAAAATACAAAGACCTACAAATAGAAATAGAAAGACTGTGGCAAAGGCAAGCAAGAGTAGTACCAATAGTAATAGGCGCCTTGGGTGCAATTCCAAAACAACTGGAGCACCACTTGGACACCATTGGCATTGACAAATTTGTCATTAAGTCAATTGCAAAAGGCAGCCTTACTAGGTAGGAACTGCTTCCATCCTGCGACGATATCTGTAATACCATCAAACATCCACATCTTCCTATCCCAGGTCCTTGGTAAGGACTCGATAGGTAGACAAAATGCCAAATTCAGTCTGAACATCTGGCTGACTGTGCGATGATCGATGATGATGATAGGAGGAGGAGGTATGCTTAAATAAACCAGATTGGGTAGCACAAGAGAAATAAGCAAGCTTTCCAATCCCCTTCCTCCCCCTCTCCTGCAACATCTTAATTCTGAAGTTGTGGAACTCAAATTTGTCATTTGCAGCAGTGCTGCGTCGCACAGACTGACCTATTCTTTTTGTCGTCTTTCTTCCAGTATGCCTAGTGTGACTCACTTTTCAGAGCAGCAGCGCCAGTTGCTCAGCCAGCCTGAGCTTCAACTGCAGCAACTGCAGCAGCTCTTAACATCGCAGCCACTCAACTCAGTAAGTAACAGTTCATCAGTCAACTGCTGAGGAACAACTACTAACTAAAACAGCAAGGCATCAACTTGAGGTATAGGGTTTTAAAAAGAAGACAAAGTTTTGTCAACATCACAGAACAGATTAGAACAGGACTGCTGTTCTTACTTCCCTTGGTGTCTGGACTTCAGACAAAATCCAATTTCCATGTTCAGTGGAAAAAAAAATTCCTTTGAAAGCCAGAGCAGACACTTCCCATCTCCTTGTAGAAGCCAGATAATGATGGGGAGCAGATACAGATAATACCCAAGTTGCAAGCGTTCCCTTAGCGAGTGTTTGAAGCTATGCGATAAGCACTCCCTAGTGCTTATGAGCAAGTTACGAATATTGCGGCACCACGGCAGTCATTCACCCTTACGAGCAACCGCACTGCAATATTCACCCTGGTTATTCCCTCCCTCCCCACCCCTGGTCTGCCTAGGCGCTAGGTCTTCAATAATCACCCTGCGAAGATCGAGATCCTTCGCTTTCTTGGCTGCTCCAGGCCTTTGGTGCGTTTGCAGAGAATGGAGGCCTAAAATAATGCAAGATCATGCGAGATCAGTGGAGCGAGATCTCACACTATTGATCTCACGTGAGCTAATGGTACTTTAGGCCTCTGTTCCATGGCCCTCCGGATGCCTGATCCAGGCACCAGAGGGCTTTTCCAGGCCCCTGCCACTTGGATCTGAGGCCAGGGGACACTTCTGTGGCCCTCCAGATGTCCGATCTGGGCACTGGAAGCCTTTTTCAGACTGCCACCCAGATGCTTTTGCGGCCCTCTGGATGCCTGATCTGTGCTTCGGAGGTCTTTTCCAGGCTACTGCTGCCTGGAAATGAGCCTCCAGAGGGCCACGGAAGCGTCCCCCAGCCTCAGATCCGGGTGGCGGCAGCCTGGAAAAGGCCTCCAACTCCCGGATCGGGCATCCAGAGGGCTGAGAAGCATCCCTCGGCCATATGTCCAGGCCTCTGATGTCCGGATCTGGCCTCTAGAGGCAAGCAGAAACATCCCCCGGCCTCAGATCCGGACGGCAGCAGGAAGCGTGGCAGAGAGGAGACGGATCTTTTCAAGGAAAGTCTGGCGCAGGAGGAAGGGAGGGGGAAGCATGAAGTATCTTAGTGGGTCGGGGAGGCCTTTGCCTCATGTTTCCTTAACGAGCCGCGTGCATTTTAACAAGCAGGGAGTGATCTCATTCGAGGTACGAGATTCACTCCTATGAGTTTTTGAATTACGAATGGAATGGGCAGCCTCCATTACATTCGTAACTTGAGGACAACCTGTACTGTGGGCAGTGGTGGGATTCAGTCGGTTAGCACCACTTCGGCAGACCAGTAGCTAATTTTTTGTTGGCCAGGCCCAGAATGGACTTCCGGAAGCAGCATCCATACAGAGAACCGGTTGTTCACATATTTGAATCCCACCACTGATTGTGGATATATATAAAAAGAAACCATGGTTTTCTGATGAACATTAAGGCTACAGGAGTGGATTTGAGCACCTGAAACCGAGACAAACAGTAGAGGGCAGTAGTGAGCTAAAGATTGCTGTAGTGCTAATTCAGAGGTTTGCAGCACAAATCTGTCTTGATTAATTTAATCAAGCAATTGCCTATCTCATTATCAAGACTTTTTTCTTTTTTTAAGACTTGAATATGTTTTTTTTAATAAACTAGTTAATTAGTTTATCAGAGCTGTGGTGGCACAGTGATTAGAATGTAGTACTGCAGGTTAACTCACTGCTCACTCCAGGAGTTCGATTCTTACGGATTCAAGGTTGACTCAGCCTTCCATCCTTCTAAGATCGGTTAAAATGAGGATCCAGATTGTTGGGGGGGGGGACAATATGAAAACCACTTAGAGAGGGCTGTAAAGCACTGTGAAGCTGTGTATAAATTTAAGTGCTATTGCTATTGCTTACAAATAATGTCTCATTTCAGACTCATCTCTTCTGCTTAGTATCAAAAAGCTCCTTCAGTATGTGGTATGATTAAAAAGAGAAAAAAATATACAGTGCACAAGCAGGCAAAACAGACAAACGCAATTGTTTTCATAGAAACACTTTTCAAAAACATTGGGTCAATTTTTCTTTAGATTTTCTTTTCAGTTCTCCTTAAATAAATAGCATAAGGCACATATCATAAGACCAGCAGTATTTGGCATGGTTTTTTTTTCTTTTCTAACTCTTCTGGTATAGGATATGAGGGAGAGCTGCTACAATCTTTCTGCAGCTGATCATGTTCATTTGGTTCTTAGGAGCAGCAGACATTGATATTCCAGATGATTCAGCAAATTCAGCACAAACGAGAATTGCAGCGGCTCCAGATGACTGGTTCCTCAATGACTGGCCTTGGCCCAGTGACCACCACATCCCTTCTCCACTCCAGCAATAATGCACCATCAGCTGCCAACAGTACTCTCCTGGCTTCCATCTCCCCTCAACAGCTTAATCCTGCCAGCTCATTGATGGCTTCCCCACCACTCAGCACCCCTGGGAACAGCCTGATGTCAGCAACAGGAGCTGTTATTCCATCTGTCCTTACAGCCCAAACAAACCCTTTCCTCAACCTGCAGAGTGACGGCAGCAGCCAGAAAGGAATGGTGAGCATCTTATAAGAAGGCCAGAAGCAAGATATTGCCTGCCAACAGCTGAACTACTTTGGTGAAATAGGGTATTCATAAATATTTTAACTTCTGAAAAAGACATTTTCTGGAATTAGGACCTCATCTAGCTCTACTACTGGGTAGAGGTTATTTTCAGGGAAGTCTGGTGGGGAATCTAACATGGCTATGGAACAGATCTGGATGTATGATTTGGGCAGAATTCTAGATACCGAAGTAAATATGGGAAACAGAAAATACAGTGGAATGCATTCTATAAAGGAATGGGTTAATGAGCAGACAGCTGCAATGGGAAAGAGGCTGGACAAGGCTAAATGGAGGAGTCTGGAAATGAAAGAAGAAAAATTATATTTAGAAGGCACCTGAGATTAGAATTGCAGAGGAGTGTTTCATATCTGTTTTTCTTCCTCCCTTTTTTTAAAAAAAAAGATGTATTGTTTGGCATATCACCAATTTAGACAGTGCTGTTTTTGCCATTTTCCCCCCTCTAGAGCATAAATGAAAAGGGAAGTGCCTCAGTGCAAGACAAAGGCTAACTTTTGATGATACTGGGCTGCTTTCTCTGCCATAAGAAAACAGTCTCCCTGAGCCTTGGATCCCAAAGCATAGAGGAACCAATATGAAAGGCTTCCAAGAAAGTCTTCCTTGCCACAGTCACAGTGACACCAAGCGGAGGCATGCCAGAAGTCTACGTTCCTCGGTTCTGAGCCTGTCATTTAGTGCCCTTCTAAAAGAGACTGGTGGGTGAACACCCCTTTGCCTTGCTGGCTTGGTCTATTCTGCTGCACTTAAGTCATAAAATGTTGCACTCTAGATGGAAAGGATGAAACAGTGTTTGACATCCAAGAATATCCCCTCAAAGATGGGACATATGAGCTGGACACAACCACAATCAACTGGTGATTAATGTTATTTTTGCAGAGCATATTTCCAAATCAGGATTAAAAAATCCATCAATATTCACCTGTAAGAAGATCCAGCTACAGCAAATCAGGATCAGATGTTTTTGAGATTTCCAATAAGTAAGAAGGTTTGGAAAAGTGGTATTTGGAGGTCCATGTACATGAATCCTACACAAAGGATTTAACTCCTGTAGGCATTTTGGAGTTCTACATCTTAACTGACTCCTACTGAGGTACAGTTTAGCTGGGAATGAAAAGCTAGTCCAGCATAACTGAGAACAGTTACCTTGGTTTCCCCAAATCTCTGCCAGCCACATGTCTTAAAAAAAAAACTACCTGAAGGAAATGGCCTCACTTTTTCATCTTTGAACAAGGGACTCGTCTTTCTGTCCTTCAGAAGTCTTTGCAGGCAGTGTATGGTTACAAATAATCTAGAGTCGATGCTGAGTTATTTCCAGCCATTTACAAAGAGTCTTTTGTTCTCTGTCAGATCAACCACTCAAAAGCCAACACCAAAGAGGCAGAACAAAGGTTTTGTCTAAAGGCAGGAGCTATTCCAACCATCTTCAAAATCAGCTGGTAAGAACATCTTTCCTGTGAAACAGATCTCAGTCATATCCCATTTAAGGAGAATACAGATCTTTCCATTACTGGAAGGTCCATTTCCATCTCCATTTTGTAACCAGATGGTTTAGCAACAGTATGAATTTCCTTCTCTTTCCAGGGAGAAAAAAAATGAAATGGAGATCAAGATCAGATATTCTGAGGAAACCAGCTCTATTTTGTCTTTATTAGATAAATCCAAATCTCTTAAAGAGCAAGATTCTGGGTGATGAAACCACCTAAGGCCTTTCAAAGTTTTCCTGCTTCCATGAATATACAGTCATTTTAGGCTCATTCTTTGCACCTGCTCCAATTTGCACTATTTTCAACCACTGGTGGTGAGCAAGTACTTACAGTCCCATAATAACCACTGTTGTATAAAATAATGTTTGGGTTTCTTCCCCTATTGTTTGAACAAGGCAACAGTATCTACAACATAGATAAGCTGGACTCTTAAAAAATAAGATACTGAAACAACTTTTAATGGATTTTTGTTTGATTTGTTTTGTTTTATTCAGACAGATATGCTTAACTCCAAGTTTTATTCAGACAGATATGTTTAGCTCCATGCATACTTACAGTTTAAGGTTTGTTTGCTTATTTTTATGAAGTTGTTTAATAGCTCCTAGAAACTGTCAAAAACAGTGAATATTTCAAATGACAACTGGGAAGGTTTTTTCCCAGTCATGGCAGCTTTGCCACAGGTTAAGGAGCTGATTGAACACTTTACTCACATTTCAGCTGAGCGTAAACATAGTTTTTAATCAGAAAACTAACCCGACTCAATGCACTTACTCTTCAGATAGCCAACTCATTTTTAAAATGCATCCAGGCCCTGGCATTCTGATTTTATTTTGTCCCTCATTAGCATGTTTACAGTATTTCTTTTGTCCTTATTTAGCTGCCCTAAAATGGAATGGCTATGAGTTGTGATGGAAGTAATTTGAAGTGGAGGCTAAATCCAGTCTTTGTTCCCCTTTTCAGGCAAATAAAGGGCTGTATCTCCAGAGTTCTTATTGCAACCCGCAACTGCTTTGCAGAGAATTGTTGTTCTATAGCAACACCAGCAAAACTTATAATCTGTCTAGGCCTATGACTTTGTCTTCTTATCTTGGCGCTGGGGGAAAAGGTTTTTCCAACTACAGCTTCTCTTCTAGAATTGCAAACGTGATTTTTTTTAAAAAAATATTGCCATCAATAAATGCTTGATATGTAGATTACATAACAAGGAGTAGTAGAGCAAATTGATTATTAAAATATTTTGGAAAGAGTTATTTAAATATATAAAAGATGTAAAACATCAGCTGAGAAGAATGACCATTCTGTTTAAAACATTGAGGAAAAATATTTTTCTCTGCAATGAGAGCAAAATTAGATATTGCAAAAGAAAAGGCTCTACCCCATATTTTCATTGTAATGGTATTAGTGGATTGGGAAAAGGCATTTGAAGAAGAGAATTAAAAGATGGGCAGGGGCTGTTCATGTGACATTGCACATTTGCTCATTTAAGAAATGCATTCTAAAATCTGATAGTACTGATTTCTTGCTAGTCCATAAAGCTTTTGCAGGGATATTTTTCTCCTTTAAGCCTTTTTCTGTTTGTATTGCGCTTTGAGCCACAAGATGGATAAAATGTATTCCTCCAAATATTGGTGAACTTTAAGTCTCGGGAACCGTACTCAATATAATCAATTATGGACAACGCTGGGATCTGTGGTTCAGGATCACCTGAAGAATGTTGAGCTGTCCACCTTATTTTGAGGAATGAGACAGTTCTACAAAACTCTCATTGCACAAGATCACAACATTGCATTGGCCATGTTTTGTGGCTTTAAGTGCTCGGAAAGTGGGAGATATCAAGCCCCAGCTGAGCTACCATAACAAAAGTTGAAAAAAGTTTTAACATCAGAAATATAATCTTTACATTTATATACCATATTTCCTCTGGAAGCTCAAGGTAAAATACATGAAGATTACCTCTTTGTTCACATAACAAAAGTATGAGATAGATTGGACTGAGTAATAGTGATCATGGTCTGCTATCGCTATTGGTCTGAGTCTTCCTAGTCCAGTCCAATACCTGAACCATTAACCTACAATGGTTGTATGAACTTAACTGAAAATCAACAAAGAATAGATAATTCTGCATTTAGGGAGCAGGTGATACTAAGACAGAATTCAATTTGTGATCCTATGTATCAAATGTTCCTTGTAGGCAATTCATCTGGATAGAGATATATATTCACGTAGTTTAGTTTGTCCCACCTGATTTCTGTAGACTAATGTAGAGGACATAGAGAAGGGCAGGAGGAAGAATCACAGCCAAGGCAATAATCAGACCGGCATGTTTTAAACCCTTTCCAACAAGTTAGTTTGAGTTAATGTCTCAGTCCTTCCCTAGCACAAAGATAAAGGGAGGGGAGAAGCATATACAGACTTGCAGGTTTCTGTAATTATAGCTGTCAGCATAAAAGTAATCCAGTCCTATATTGCATTGGATTCTTATTCTGGTTTACTGTGTAGGGTTGACATCAGTGCAGTATCAATAGTGAGTCCCCAGTGAAGTGTAACTGGCAGAATCCATAAGGTAGAATTACATACATGACTCAATAATACTATTGCTTCTTGCACTCAAAGCTACACATTCAGCTGAGAAACACAATGAGGGTATATTTAAGACATGTCTGCACCCAAAAGATCAACTAGGATGCTTTCTGAAAGCATCCTATCCTAAGAATATTCCATTTGGGTGTGTGTGTGTTCCAAATGTAAGATGCAAAACTCCAGATCACTATTAGATGGGGGAAAAGTGTACATCTTTACCATCATATAGTGGTATCTGGATTTTTGAAGCCTGAATCTGACTGCCCTACTATTTCATGATCAGACAGGTTTCTATCATATTATATGGAAGAAAAAAATAAGTAGCTGGTACTTAAAGGCAATCTGAAAGGCTTAAAAAAGACCTCTCTTGGATAATGTAAGGAATAAGTGCTTTTACATGGATCCATTTCTCTTCCCATGGATATCAAATAGAGAACTCAATACCGCAGTTTTCTTCAGCAATAGAAATCTTGTAGAGCTGCATTAGGCATTTTGGCTGCATAGACATTATATTTACATTTGAGAAAAGGTTATACTGTGCATCAAGGAAAAAGCCATCTGGAGGCTAGGCTGGCTTGTGGAACTGTCTGGTATACCACATCCTTGCCTCTCCAGGAACACTGTATGTAACATAAAAATCAAGTGCAATTCTGAAAAAGTCCCAAGCAAGCACTAGTTCAGATAAGCCTGAAAGTCTTTAAAAAAGGATTGTTGGATGTGAAACAGTGCTTGCCTGAAACAGTTTCAATATGGCCAGTCACTCAGTTTTCAATTATAGAAATCAGTGTGCTCAGCAAATTTAGAATAAGACATAGAAATAGGGTCAGAAGATGACAATGGCAAATTACTTCTGCCATTAAGGAGTTGTGCTCAAAGGAGTATATTTTTGATTGGATAAAGTTTGTTCATTAAAAGAGCAAAACATACTAAATTCTTTTTTACAGCCCATTGTCTTCTTAACTATATGAATTGGAGGGACCTTTTAGTTTTCTTTCCTTCCTCCCTCTAAGAGTTTTTGTATCATACTTGTCACTTCATATATTAACCTGAAACCGTGTTTGATCCTAGAATTCTAGCTTTGCTAATCACTTCTCTTAAAGAAACCAGCCTAGGAAGGTATAGAGGTTAAACAGCTAACGTATTATACAGTATTGGTTAAATTTGTGAAGAAATCCCATTGAGTTACTTGGGGCCAATCACTCTCTCAATTTAATCTACTCCTGAGAAATATTCCAAAAAAAATATTGGAGGAAAGAATTCCATGTTGGCACTCTCTGCTCCTGTAGATAAAGCAGGCTATAAATTTAACAAACAAAGAAATTAAGAAAATAAAGCACATTCATTGTACTTTGGTATTTCAAAAGCATTCTAAAGTATCAAAACTTTAAATATTTTAAAGTATCAAAACCATCCCAATCCATTGTTCCTATCTTACCAGCAATCGTTTCTGCTTCTTTCTGGAATGTTAATTCCAGCCAAGATGTCTAACAAGCCATTGCTGGAAATAGGAATCAGAAGTTTCCCCTTTAGACCTGCCATATTGAATGGCCAATAAGTGGCTTCAAACATTTATCTCTTTGCTGCCAGCTAATGGTCAGCCCTTGTGTGATCTGTTTACTCTTGTTCATCTCTTAGCAATTGATATTCAGGATAGCAGCCCTGGGGATCTGCAAATTTGGTTTTGAAAACATTATAGATGTCTCTGGAGAACGGGTGAAGGAAAGGTATGCCATTGACAAAATGCTATAGAGTACAAAATCAGTTTTAAAGCAGTCAGATTTACAGGAATACTCCACAGGTTTTTTTCAGGTGTTCTCTACTTGCAGAATGCTTTTTAAAACAGCACTGGATATTCTTTTGAAAAAATACAAAGTGCATTTAAGTTGTAGAATCATTCAACATGATAATGATAATGGCTGATGCTTTATTTTACTGCGTTTGGAAAGTCAGATGGGACAGGCAGTTAGTATGATGATAGAGATATCTATGGGCAGATTGGAATCCCCACCAAAATTTTATTGAAGACCCTGAGCAATTATGCTTAACCTCTCTTCCCCCCCCTTTTCTCCTTCTCTCCCTACTTCCCTCTCTCTCTCTCTCTCCCTCCCCCCTTGTGTTTGAAGCCTTCTATCCCCTGGGGTTCAATAGAATTTCTGGCAGTTAACTCAACAGGTTCCTAGTGTACTATAGGGCTATACTTCCATTCTGCAAATAGATGACCACTAGATGGCAACAAAGTTACAGAAAATGCTAACTTTTTGCTAGTGGTTGTCTGGCTTTATTTAACCACATAGGCTGATTTAATGTGTTGTGGTAAGTACTTTTTTGTTGATTTTTAATCTTGTGACTAATAATCAGTGACCATGCAAGCTTGGAAATTCTAATTTATGTGAGCTTCTCAGAGTCTTGTTATTGGAGTTATAAAAAAAAGTGTGCAAAGTAAACATACAAAACAAACCGTGATCAGAATGAACTGCATGCAACCAGTTTGTGATTGCCAGCTGGAAGGTAGACCAAGCATGGTTAGGTTAGCATGAATTGGAAATTCAGATTTAAACCAGTCTCTGCTGTTGATTGTTTGCAATATATCATATTCTGAGCATATGTCAAATTAAGCTATCCATGCTTGGTTTCTGTGAACAGGTATAATAAACATAGTTTATTATATGAGTGAATGCAGCTAGTATATTGAATTCTAATGCCATGAGAAAAATACCTTATTCAATTTCTCAATTTACAAACTTCTATTTATCCCAACCAGTAAAAGACAGTGCATATTAAACTAGAGATCTTCTCTAAAACAGAAAACAGAACTTAAACTGTACAATTGAAATATTATAATTTACTCTTTTTTATTTCTATTGTTTCTGATCTTTGTCTTGTTACAAAAATAGCATATATGATACATATAGATTTTTCCTAAAAGAACAGGTAGTAATTGGGAAATAATATGGAGGGCAATCCTGTGTAAATTTCAACAGTAATAAATTCTACTGAACTCAATGGAACTTAATTTCAATTTGTGTAGAATTATAACCATAGGTTAAAAAATAAAAATAGAGGGTTAAGCCTCATTTCCCATCCCCAGTGCTAGAAGTCCAGTCTAATCTGTTTTAATGAGCAGCAGAGAGATGCTGTGCTTATCCAAGATCAAAAGTATTTCTAAATTATTTTCAATGTGCAAGCCCTACTGGATGACTATTTCTCAAAGAATAGTTGTTATAATGCAAGGGCATGGGGTTTGACCACTTGACCCTTGAGGTTTCTTCTATTTATTTTATTTAAAAAACAAAAAACCTTTAGCCCTTCTTCACAGAGATCCTCTGCATATTATGGTTCATTTGATTGCTCACTCTGCAAATTTTCCAGAGGAACTATCTGTCTTTCAAACTTGGTTGCCTGGATTAGTATCCCAGGAGTGGAGCTGGGGTTCACCCACCATGCTAAGCCAAACCATGACTTACGTATTTGCTGCTTAGTGCATTGTGTGAACCCCACCCATGTGATTTATCAGTTACATTTTATGATTTTAGTGTGTTATGTGAATTCAAGTCAGTCATAATGTATGACTTCAACCCAGCGTGAAAGTTGAAAATTACTTTAAATTTTTAGTGACAGAAAGCTATCATGGGATTTAAGATTCATGGTAAAAAGTTACGTTTAAAGTGACTTGGAATGTGCTTTGAAAGAGCACTAGAGAAGAGCACCAGAATCTTTTTTTGGCAGGAAGAGTACAGAAATAATTTTTAAAAGATGACTTAACTTCCACATTTGGTTGCACTGGGGTATATTTCTTTACCCATCTTTTGATGCTGATGTTTCAATTTTAGTACTTTGCCTGTGTCTAACACTTCCCCCTTCTCCGTTGTTGTAATTTTTAATTAAATAAAGGAAAAGATGTGTATATTTTTGGCAATCAAGTTAATGTAGCTAAGATATATTTTTTCCATGCTGCTTGACTGTTCTTATTGTAATAAATATTAATATCAAAATCAGAAAAATAATAAAACCATCCTGGGTTTTCTTTTAATTATAAACATGAGTGATGACTGTTGAATGGCCTTTTTTCTTCTCTTATGGCAAATATAAGAAAAAAGGCAATTGTGTCTGAAACACTAATGCAATTATCTTCGTCCAATTTTCTCTTACATTATAGCTTGGAGTGAATTTTATTGAACTGTTCTGTAAATCCTCCCATTGTAATTGTTTCTTTAAAATTCTGCATCCATTTTATCTTACAATCTTGTTCTGTTTCTGTATCATTTTAATAGGAATTTATATGTACATCCTAACAGGCAATTTTATTTCTATATAAACATTTCAAATTTTGTCGTTTGTCTTAAAAACCCTACTTCTTTCTCGAGGTCATTTTTTATTCTTCCAACAATCCATAAGTACATCAACTATAGTAAATGTTGGCCTCTACCAAATAATTCTTGCTGTATCTAGCTTGTTTCAGGAGTCTGAATACACGATATCTGTATCCACATCCATAAGTATACTTTACACATAATTATATCCAGAATAAATTTTAAGGTAAGGTGAAGCTAGAGGTGAGATTGCTGGGCTTATTGCTGTTTTTAGCAATAGCAAAGTAACAATAGCACTTAAGACATATACGGCCCTATAGTGCACTCTCTGGGTGGTATATAAGTCTAGTATGTATGTAGTATATCTATAGTATATAGCAGAGCTCCCCAACCTTTCTGGGAAAGGGAGGAGCAGGGAAATGTGCGCGCACATGCACCCACGGCGCAAACAAGTAGCACCATGCACATGCCCAAATGGGCTGCTAGTGACCGTGTGACACTGGTGGCACTAATACCTCCATGCATGCGCAAATGGGGCCACTAAGATAAGATAAGATAACCTTTATTGTCATTTTTATACTGTGGGCACAATGGCACACATCAAAAATGAAATTTAGTTGCCTGCTCCCAAAGTGAAACAGATATATGACACACACCTAAACATACTATGTCAACATATGTATAGACCCACATCCCTACATATACATAGCAAATAAATATTAAATATTGTCCATCTTAAATATATAACGGAAGGAGGAAGCTTGAGAGTTCGCAAGGTTAATGCTGTATGGAATGAAACTATGGCTGAATCTGGATGTTCTGCTTCGGATACCACGAAGCCTCCTCCCAGAAGGTAACAAGCAAAACAGGCCGTGAAGAGGATTGTAGTGTCTCAGATAATCTTACGGACCCTGCTCAAGCAGCACTTCTGTGCTATGTCCTGGATGGGAGGGAGGGAACTGCCAATGATCTTTTCGGTCATTCTCACCACTCCGCACCGCCTTCCTGTCTGAAGCAGTGATACCTCCAAACCAGACTGTGATGCTGTATGACAGGATGCTCTCGATTGTCCCCCTGTAGAAAGTGGTCAGGACAGGGGAAGGAAGATGTGCTTTTCTCATGCGGCACAGAAAATGCAGGCGCTGCTGTGCCCGCTTCACCAGTGTCTCACTGTTGAGCGATCAAGTCAGCCTACTTGTTAGCTGCATGCCCAGGAATTTGATGCTGGTAACCACCTCCACAGGTGAATCATTTATGCACAGAGAAGTGTGGCTGTGCCTGCCTTTCTGAAATCGACAATGATCTGTTTGGTTTTTCTGGTATTTAAAACTAGGCTGTTTTCCTTACATCAGTTCACCAACCATTCAACCTCCTTGCGGTAAGCTTCCATCTTGTCATCCTGAATAAGGCCCACTACTGTTGTATCATCTGCAAACTTCACAATATGGTTGGTAGCAAACTAGCACAACAGTCATGGATCAACAGGGTGAACAGTAGCGGACTTAAGACACAGTCCTGAGGAGAACCTGTGCTCAAGAAATCGTATTAGAGGTATTTGTTCCAACTCGCACATATTGGGGCCTGTTGGTAAGAAAATCAAGAATCCAGTTGCACAAAGGAGTGCTTAAGCCTAAAAGGCTCAGATTGTCTACTAGATGCTGGGGAACGATTGTGTTAAACACCAAACTGAAGTCAACAAAACAAACGCACATGAGTATTTCTTTCCTCTAAGTGCTTCAGGCTCAGATGGAGAACGGAAGAAATAGCATCCTCTGTAGAGCAATGTGGTCGGTAGGCAAGCTGAAGCGGGTCAAAAGGTGGTGGGAGGTTAGATACAATAGTGTCCTTTATCAGCTTCTCAAAGCATTTCATGATGGTGGATGTCAGTGCAACCGCCTGTAATTGTGGACTTTTTGGCACTGGCAAGATGATGGCCATCTTAAAACACAATGGGACCACTGCCTGCTGCAATAAGAGGTTGAAAATATCTCTGAGAACACAAGCCAGCTCCCCTGCACATTCCCTGAGGACATGTCCAAGGATGTTATCTGGGCCTGCTGCTTTCTGAACGTTAACTAACTGCAGTGTTTTCCGGACAGAGGTGACATCAAAGCTTGGCACTTGCTCATCAGGATGGCACTAGAGCGAGTGGGGAGGGTGTGTTCACATGTGCATGCACTAACCAGCCATTCCTGTGGCCCAGTGGCCAACAGGCCACAGACCAGTACCGGGCCCCAGACCACAGGTTGGGAGCCCCTGGTATATAGTATATATAGTATGTTGCACTCTCTGGGCTGTTTACAGAGTCAGCATATTGTTCCCAACAATTGGGTCCTCATTTTACTGACCTCAGAAGAGGTCAACCTTGAGTCAGCCTTGAGCGTCTTGTCCTTTTTTTTCTGCTCTGGCAATTAGGCATGACTTAATTTTATATGCATTTCTTATACATAAACAATATCAGCATTTTTTTCTTTTTTGAATTTATCGCAAATTTATTTCCATTTTGATCCTAGATATTTTCAATATACTGGTTTCTGATTTAGCCCCAGTTGTAAAAGTTTTTACAATTCCACCTTCAAAAGAGAGCTGTAATATTGGAAGGCTAGATAGTCAATTTTCTGGAAACTTTGAGAATAAGTTCTCTTCTATATTTGTACTACAAAGGATTCAAAAGTGTAGAGTGTAGGCAAAAATATCTTTCTTCTGCCCTGTTGGCTATTATCAGCCAGGTTTTAGATTCCTTAGATGTCGTTGAAAATGTATTGAAGTTATTGTTGGTTCCTGGTAACTGCCTGCACCAATCTTTGGGAATAGCCACAGACAATCCATTTGGAAGCATCCAAGATGTTCAATTTGAAATCTATTGAATAATATCAAAGAAGCATCTCATTGAAAAAGATATTGCAAGTGCTAGTGAATCTGAGTTGCAAAATTCCCAATAGCCATGACATAGCAAAAAAATGTTTAAGAGTTTTTGAATCTTTTTGCCACCCAGATCTAATCATCCTAACCGCATTCCCTAGAACAGGGCTTTTCAACCAGTGATACATGTATCACCTGTGGTACTTTGCCACATGGCAGGTGGTACGTGACTGCTAGCCAAGTGCAGCAGCGAAGGGGAATGAGCCTAAGCGAGCCAAACCTGAGGGAGAGGCAGCTGCAGCTGTCTGGGCTGGCAGAAGCCCCAGGAGCCAGCAGGGCTCCAGCTGATTGGCGCTTCCGCAAGCAGCTGGACCTGGAGGTGAACTAAAGTTCTTGGAATAGGGCGGCATAGAAATCTAATTAATTAATTAAATAAATAAATAAAAAGGGGGGGGAGGAGAGGAGAGGCTATAAAAGGAGGTGATTTGGGTGGGGGAAGAGAAAAAAAAGACATCAGGAAAGGTTTAATCCCTTTAAACAAATGAAATTAGTTTTACCCCCTTTAATTGAGTCTGTCTATGGCTTTTAGAAAGTTTTCTTTGAAGGTAAACTGCCTTAATTTAAAGCTAAAGCTTTTCACAATTGCCGAAGCCTTTCAGTCTAGGATTGCAACGACATTGTGACACGTGACACGCCTGAGGCAGCTTAAAGATAAAAAAAACGGAGGCTTATTTTGAGAGCTTTTCTTGCTTTGCATTTGATTCTTGTGCCTTTAAGGGTACAGGGAAGGGATTGGTGGGGGGGGTACAGTCTTGCTACACTGTGCAAATGCTCAGAAGGGAGAGAAGAAGGGCCGACCAGCTAGCTCAAGAGCCTACAAACTTAGCAACTTTAAGACCTGTGGACTTCAATTCCCAGAATTCTGGGCTGAGGGCTGAGGAATTCTGGGAGTTGAAGTCCACAAGTCTTAAAAGTGCCAAGTTTGAAGATCCCTGAACTAGCTGGTAGTGATGCATATTAATAAACATGGATAAATTCGTCATACATTTGTCAGTGCAAAGGGAAAGGGATTCACCAAAGGAACAGCCACCGAAGAAATTAAAACTGGTACTTTTTTCTTTTTTTCTACAGTTTGTAATATTTTATTAGATTATAGAATAAAATACAAAAACACAAAAGCAAATAGTAGGACACAGTGGAGAGGAAAAAGGGGGGGGAAAGTGAGGGGGAGAAGGGAAAAAGAACAGACTTCCTCTGTTACAGTAGAAGGAAGCATTAACGTTGAACCTCAACTTTTTACTTTTCCATAATATTATAAACTAGCCATTTCTATAACAACAAATGAATCTAATCAGTAAAACCCCAAATCCCCTCTTTTTTTTAGTCATCAAATTGTTGACACCTTGCTAAAGCACTGGTGGTACTCAAATATTGTCATGTCCTAAAAGTGGTACAATCTGTGAAAAGGTTGAAAAGCCCTGCCCTAGAGGAACTTGCCTCAGATTCTGTTGGCAGCAGAGACTTCAAAGGATGCTATTATTGTGACATCCCATAAAGAATTTTACATCTTCCCCCCAGAGAATACTATCCCAATGTGCAAGAGCAACTAAAGATCCTTTTCTTAATTTCTTTCATCCTAAAATATATACTGTACATCCACAAACACAGAATCATATGTGAGTGACTTCTTTGTGATCAAGAAACTCTTGTGATCAGACACATTCTACAGTATTCATACACACCACAGCCATATGGAATTGTGCCAAGAGGAAGAGATTCCCATATGGCAATGGGTGTGTTAAACAGGCTGGGTCCTCAGTTGAGCATGATTTGATTTTGATGGAAGCAGAGAGGCATCTGCTTCACAGATGCAAATTAAGAGAGGAAGTATCATTTAATTAAATAAAGATAGGGAAAGAATGCAAAACATGGTTTCTATAATTCTTTGCAATCTCTTTACTCAGTATTGGCTATAGGAGGCATCTGTATTTCCTTGTGGGTAGTGAAGTGACATGTTGCATCTATGTGTCTTCTCTGGTCCCAACTCTTGCATATCTGTGTGTACATGTGCATTGGGAAACACAGGCAATGTAGTTATATATCAGTTTTCAATATGAAGGTTATAAAGAGGTCAGCTGATGGAACAATAAAGCTATGCTGGAGGCAACCAACAGGAATTTAAAAATCATGCTCAATTGGGACCAGCAACTTTGTCACTAAGTGGTCACTAAGTGAAACTGATTGGGCTTGTGATCTTACTTCAACTTTCTTTTCCTTTACAGGCCTGCAAAGGTCATAAATGCTAGGACTGGTCTCCAAGTTATTTTTTCATCACTGTGGTAACAGCAGATAGTCACTAAATGGGACAGTTACTAAACAAGGACTGCCTGTATATCCCACAATCTGGGCGATTTCATATCCCTTTTGAGAATGCTGATAAAATAATTATTTACCTCTGTGGCATAAATTACAAAGGGAATAATTTTTTAAAAAACCTAATTTCCATCTTTCATCAAATAATGTTGACTGCTATCTCTTTGCTTTGGAAACTTCCAATTACAGTAGAAATACATGTATTTATTATTTATTCATTTGATAAATGTATTTGGCCATCATCACACATATGTGACCCTGGGCAACAAAGTTTAAAAACAAGGCACAACAAATAATAAAAACATAACAATAAAAAGCATTTAAACTTTTAAAAGCAGTAAAATTATTAAAAGCAGAAAACATAAATGTTGGAAATCAAAATCCAAATTATTTTTTTCCAGAAGCTGAAGTCTATGCATCCCCAACCAGGTAGTACTATAAGTTACAAAACTGAGCATCAGAAAAATTCCAAATATTTGGAGAGAAGGATAGTTTTTAATTACATGAGGACAAAATATCCTCCTGGCAAAACACAAATTAATTAGGTTGAAAATGTGGGAATCTGAAATTATGTCAGTATTGAACTTAGATCAATGGGGAGGGGAATTAAGTAGCTAATGATACTCCATCAAAAACCAAGTGTGTGTGTTCCTTTTTAAACAAATACTTAACTATTTCTTAAACATACCTTGAAGACAGCAAGAATCAAACAGATGAGGTTCTTCTCTCTTAGAACATTTTGAGGAACAATATCTTCCAAGATCTTACCTATTTTACATACAATATAAATAAGTGGAAATATACTCAAGAGATGCTCATTTACACCTCGTTTTCACCAGTTCCTCTTCTTTGACATTTTACGTTCATATGTAGTTTCTATACTTAAATATAATGCTTTCAATGGCATATCAAAGGGGGTATTTAATACCCTACTTCTGCTATTTATGGGATAGGAGACATTTAGGAATCCGATGTTAAGGTAGGTGTTAAACCGGTCGTTTATTCTTTATTACTTTATTATTACCGGTAGTAGGTGAAGCGCACAAATATCTATACCCCTTTAAAGCTATTCATTTTAATGTCATTTTGTTCCTAACGTTAATGAAGTCTTGAGTGGCAAAAGAAGCAAAAGGCTGCAATCAAGCGTTTTAACACACGAATGCAACCAAACCGCCCAACTCTAATCACCGACGCTTCCCGGATGTCTCAGATTTCAATCCCTATCACCCCCCAGCCGTCACCAGGTTGCAAAAGCTTTCTCAACCGCAGCACTCACTGCCTCGTAACCTTTCTCCACCAATTGTGGGCGGGGCTTGCCATCTCTGCCCTCCCCCCTCCCCGCTTCCTGGCGCGCGGCTGCGGCGCGCTGCAAAGAAGGTGACCCGGGTGGCGGGAGGAGCTTGTTTGCCAACCATGCCTGGGCTGCACAAAACCCGGGGTCTCGTGGCGTCAGTAGCAGGCTCCTTCTGTCGGCTTTTTTTCTCGCAGGTAAGCACAGAAGCCTGGAAAGCTTGCCGGAGGCCCCTTTCTCCCCCTCTCCTTCCCTACGCCCTTAAATTCAATGACTTTTCAGTTTGTATTGCTTTTTCATACAGAGGCCAAAATGCAAAATTTTTGAACGTTTTCTTGAGATGTCTGTAGAGAAGGATATATTTAGGGCAAGTGAGTCTGCTGCAGAGCTTCATATAGAAAAGCAGTGAACACCAAATGGGATTTATTTTTGATTCGCTAACATTTCAAAAATAAAAACACTATAGTACAGTGTTTACTTCACTGTCCTTGGCATGCTATAATGTGCAGAATTTTTTTACTCTAGTCTATCTCCTGTATTTGAGCATGGATTCTGTCTCTCAGGTTTTAAAAGAATAGCTTTTATATAGGTCCAGCCTAAAATGACATCCAAACTCGTGACATCCAAACATTGATTTCCTAGGAGTGCACCAGAGCAAACTTTTCCTAGTTTACCAAACAGTTCTTAATGCCATATTCAGAGTGGGGCAAGTGATGAAATATATTTTACATTGTCTTAGTACAAACACAACCTCTTATGTACTTCAGTGTAACATGACGCAAGTACGGTATGACAGGTCAGTTTGCATAATGTCATATTGGCCTCGTTGTTAGGAACAGACACGTATGATGGGCCAAAGGTTAAAATGTGAAATGATATACCACAAAAGATAGTTCAAAAAATAAACAAGAGCACCGTTGAATGTGCCTTTCCCATACATGCCTTTTCAAACATGATTCTCACTGGCTTCAGTGTGGATTTTCTCACATAAGATGAGAAGGAATAAGTTGTGTTATATAAAAAACACTTTTATATAAAAACACTTGGAGTTTTTGGTTCTATAAAAACACTTTGCCAGGAATGGAAAACATGGGTCTCTGGTAATTGCTGAACTTGAACTTTGATCAATTTCTGACACCATAAGCCAGGGGTGTCAAACTGCCAGCCTGTGGGCCAATTGCATCATATGGAGGCCGTGCCCACCCCAGCTCCGACAATGCAAAAAAAGTTGCGATATGTCATGACACATCAAGTGACGTGGCAAATTTGCCATAAGCAAAGGGAAGGGAGAATGTTGAAAGTTAGTTGTACTTCAGTATCTAGAAGATCACAGAAATTCCATCTCTCCTTTAACAGAAGTTTTATTATTATTATATATGCCTGCAACCACTTCTTAATCCTAAAGGAAATCAACCTTGACTATCCTTTGGAAGAACAGATGCTAAAACAGAAGTTCAAATATTTTGACCACCAACTGAGAAGAAAGGATTCATTGGAAAAGACTGATGTTGGGAAAAATTGAAGGCAAAAAGAGAAGGGAATGGAAAATAAGATAGATAGTTTTACTTACACAGTGGGAATGAGTTACGGCAGAATCAGACAGTGGAAGGTAGTGGGGTCTGGCTTGCTCTAAGGTCCACGGGGTGGCAAAGAATCAAACATGACTTTAACAACTGAATAACAAGCAGCCACTTCAGCCTTCATGTTGCTCTTTCCAAGTAGAAATTGAGCTGCTTAGCAAGTCAGAACAGGAAAGCTTCGGTCCATATCTCAGCAACGTTACGACTTTATGAGATAATTAGATGTAGCAGTTAAGATGCTGGATTAGTCCTCTCTTAGGCATGGAAGTCACCCAAGTGAGCTGGGCCAATAGTTTTTTCTCAGCCCAACCCACTCGCAGAGTTGTTATAGGAAAAATGAGAGGAAATAATGTATACTGCCTTGAGTTACACAAAATAAAGTAGAGTATAAATCAGGGAATAAAATGATGAGGATATCAAATCATGGGCCACATAAAACAAAACTCAAAATATATCCATTATGGTAGTCTTCAACTTATAACTATTCGTTAGTGACCATTTGAAATTACAATGGCACTGAAAAAAGTAACTTATGACCATTTGTTACATGGCTATTGCAGCAACCCCGTGGTCACACGATCAAAATTCAACTGTTTGGCAACTGACATGTATTTATGACAGTTGCAGTGTCTTGGGGTCATGTGATCATCTTTTGTGACCTTCTGACAAAGTGGGGAAACCAGGCTCAGTTAACAACCATGTAAGCAACTTAACAACTGCAGTGATTCACTTAATCACAACTGGCAAGAAAGGTCATAAAAAGGGGCAAACTGCACTTAACTGTCTTGTTTAACGAAGGAAATCAATTACGATCATAAGGACTTCCTGTATTTAGTTAGACAAATGCAACTGTCAGATGTTGAGTGCACCAGAAGATGACTTTGGAAGTGAACATTCAAGGTAGAAAATGGGTAGGTGAATATATTTTTACCTTTGTTCTGCTATATTCAATTTCTGCATTTCCTCGTAGCAGAAAGGAGTGGAAGAGAAAAAAAAAAGTGTACTTCTCCCTATTTTCAATTGCATGCCTTGAACTTTTTAACCTAATAAAGGATGGCATTGGTTAATCAGATCTCTCATTTTTTTTATAAGGCCAATGCTTTCTTGCTTGCCTGATTGCAGATAAGAAGCTGCTCAGCTCTTTCAGCCTCATCAGTCAAACCAGTGATCGCAGCCAAGGAACCTTTTCCAGTGGACTTAATAACAGAGAAACGCTATGCCTGGTGTGCTTGTGGACATAGCCAAAAGCAGGTAGACTTCCAGCATTTCTCCAGGTTTCTTTTATCTTCATTTTGGTTCGAACTTGGAATCCACTGTCTTAACAAATCTGGGTAGAGGGTCAATCCACTATTGCAATAGTTAGATTGGCTGAGTTTGAAGAAGCCAGTTCTCTTTTTACTAACACAAAGTTTTAAAAACATACAAGCTAAAAAAAAGATTGCAAAACAAACTTGCCTCTTCAGGCTTCCCAGGTTAGGATGTTTTTTCTATCTGAGAAAAAATGCAATTATAAAATATAAAATCCATAGACAGACAATGCTTTCTTTTGTTAGGCTTGTTTACAGTCTTGGTTTTGTATGTATCTAACAGCCCTTCTGTGATGGAACCCATAAGAAAAGTTCCCCAGAAATCTCTCCCCTGAGATTCACAGTTGAAAAATCGAAAAAGGCCTGGTTATGTGGGTGCAAATATACCAAGAATCCTCCCTACTGCGATGGCACCCATAAAGAAGATTTTGTGCAAAAGACTGACCTCCATACTCAGCCACAGATATAAAGGGAGTCAATTGTGTGGAAATGGAAGAAGAGACAGAACTCATCAGGAAATCAGACTTGGGGGGTTAATACTTCGAGACATCCTACTGTGGAAACCTTATTAAAGTGAAGGGGAGCTGGAGGACTCTTGCAAGTTTTTATTCGTGTTGGTAAACCCTGGAAAAGAAAATGAGCATTATATCCCTCTTGCCTTGGTGAATCTTCCCAGAGAGTGGGAGTTCTGTGTTTCACTTGCCCTACTCCTTTAAAATTAGCCATACTGCAAGTCTTCTATTTGACAATTCGCTGCTAATAAGATCAGTGCTCAAAAATTGGTTCATTAGAACTGAAATGTTGTACTTTACTACCTAAGGAGCAACGTGCAGCCCCAGAGCCACAAGCAGTCTCCTCTTTGTAGCCCTCAGCTCCCACTGACCCTGACTACTGAAACTGATAGTAGTTACTTACCCATTGCCACTTTGAGACAGCAAACAGAAAACAATTTGTAGTTAGTATATGGAATACCAGTTAAAAAGCAAGTAAGTCAGCAAATTATAGCTGAACTATATTTTATGGAAGATCTGTCCTAAGATAAGATAACCTTTATTGTCACTTGTTTCTGTGAACACACTGGCACACATAATTGTCAAGTACTATTAAAATGTTGCCCATGTTATATTGATAAATATTTACCAACAGGCAGAATAATGGAAGATTAATGCATATGGCTTTGGATAGTTTGTAATAAACAATTCATTTTTACCTTTGATTTTGACATATAATGCAAACATGCACAATTATGTTTCATCGAGGAGGTGCAAATTTTCTCTTTTAATTTTCCTCCCTAGTTCTGCATTCTACATATTTCTAGGGAAGGATTCCCTCATCTTCCAGGATATCACCACTTGGACTGCCTCAGAATAGGAAATTGTTATTTTTGGCACAAAGTGATAGTTTTTCTTCTGTGCTTAAGTAATTACGCCATCTGAATGGGAGTCAAGAGTCAGCTTGATGGCGTCATCTCTGCTGCAACTAAACTAAATCTTGTCAGCAATTCCTGTCTTAGGCAATCACCTGCTTCTATCCAGGCAGTTCAGATATAAAATCTCCTTTCAAGAGATCAGAGGTTAGATTGCATCACTGTCTATGTAGCTGCTAGGACTCCTATATGACTAGCCTAGACTAATAGTTGCAGTTTTTCAATTACTTAATAGCATTAGGCTAAATGCTGCTGCTATTCACAAAAGCCTCTACCCAGAAAAATTTGAGTAAAAGAAAGACTGGCTTACAAGAAGCACTTTTTGATCAGTTTGCTCATTTTAGTAACTTCTTGTGAGCTAAAGAAAAATTCATTGCCCACCTCGTTTTTTTTATTCCATTTTTCAATAAATTTTAGAGTAGTTTGAATTAATCTGAAAGGAAAGTAGTTACTCCAAGGAAAGAAACAAAAGATTGATCCCATGCTGTCTAGAAGAGAAGAGAGACTTAACAAAAAAGGGGGGGGAGAGTCTAGGAACTTACTCTGTGAATGCCACTGAAGGAAAAAAAGTTGTGTTTAGCCACATAGCTCTATTTTCCTTATATTTCAAGAAATTATTTAGTGAATCAATAAACAGGCCACTTTTGAAAAACCAAAGCATAAAAAAATCCCATGTTCTGTTTCAAACATAATTTAAAATTCTATTTAATATTTGTGGTTTTCAATGATGGTCAGGGATCTCTATTATAACAAAGAGTCATCTTACAACAGCATAATTAAATATTCAATAATTTATAATAGATCAAAACATACAATAAAATAGCAGAATCATTTAAATAATGTGCACCTTTGAGAAGCTTTTTTTGCAAGGTAAATAGGCATAAATAATGTCATGTCCATGAATAAAACATCCAAGAAGAGATACAGATGTGGGGAAAAAAGAAAAGTTTGCTCTGTGAGATCAAGAAGGTGGACTCAGACTTTAGTATTCCCAAAACCATCATCATGTGCAGTGAATTGCCTGGTGTGGCTGGGCTACAGTTCGAGTGCTGTACAGCTTCTCTGCTCTCTGTTCAAAGGCTGGGACCATTCGCTTGACTACCTCATTAAAGAAAAGATTAGCCAGTTGCGAATGGAAGGTGGATTTGAATTCAAAGGAGACCTGTGAATGAAGTGAAATAAAATCAATTTGCATAAGTAGACACCTAGACACATATATATAAGATTTCTCATGTTTGACCACATCTATGCCTGCTTAAATAAATGTACAATAGTACCAGGACATCAGTACAACAAAAACTAAACATGAAGTGATCTGATCATTTGGTAACAAATTTACAGTGCTGAAATAATTAGAGTATACATGAACCTTTGTACTTGTGATTAAAACTGGACTTTGCCAACTTACGAATTCTTGCCCCATATTCTGTTGGTTTTGGAGTCCCTCCCCTTTATCAGGAACTAGTATATGAAAGGCACTTACATAAAACTTGAGCATGCAAGAATCCAGGCGTCCTGTGTGTCCTGGCTTAAATTGCCATAATGTCTCCAGATGCCGAAATAACTGCCCATCTTTACTCACAGCCTGAAAGATAAGACAAATCAGCAAAATCAATGCCTGCTTGTTTAAACTCATTTAAAAAGAAAAAAAAACAGCTTGCACTTTACAACTCTTTGGCTGTAGGATTAATCTGGTGGTCGTTGAACTCAGGCAGAATGGCTATTAAAGCTAGTATCTAAGGAACTATTTTTTCCCATTATTTTCCTTCATAGTGACAAAAGAGAACTTGCTTTAGAAATTATTTAAAGCAACAGAAATTCAAGAAAGTTCTCACAGGTGCATTTATTTAATGATAAGGGAACCAAAAGATGAGCATGAAAGTCCTGAATTGTTTTCCTGCAACCTGCAGCTATCTTGGCTATAAAATTCCAAAGGAAGATTTCAGGAAGAAATGCCCCTAATGGAGAACATCTTAAAGGAATCCTGTATTTGAGAAACTTGGAGAATTTCCTCTTCCCATGAAGAAAGTCAGAGAAACTCTCCACCTGATTTGTGTCCAGAAACATGATGGATAATTAGAGCATTTTTCAGATATGCAGCCTTCAACACCCAGAATTCCAAGCAAGTATGGTCATTGTTGAGGTTTTAGGAGTTCAATTCCACTCAGTTGATGCCATGGCTGGGGAAGGCACACAAGATATCCGCATAACAAAAACTTTTCCTGCAATATATATGAGAAGGGTAGAGGGAAACTGGAATCACTTGACAACTGAATACTCTTGACTTAGGATCCAACTATGACACTATCAATTGCACAAAACAAAATAGATGAACTTTTGAATATGTATGGTACTGTGACTTAATAGAATTTCACATACATGTTTTATTTTTTTTTATTTTTTATTTAATAAATTTATATGGTTTCTCACCTTGCAAACAAAACTCTGGGTAGCAAACAAAATTCAAAAATTACAGACCAAGCAATAAGAAAAGCAAAAATGGACATTCCATGGGAACCAAGGAAAGTAGTAACCAACCCATATGGCCTCAACTAATCAAAACCCATTGCCTGAAAGAATAATCATGACCTAAAGGCATTCTGAAAGGCCCACAGAATGGGGGCTAACCTAAAGTCAGGTGATACACATTTCTTAAAAGGAATTAGTATCATATCACCTCTAGGGGAAAAACAATACTAGAATTTGAGTTTTCAGATAAAGGGTTTGGGTAACAAAAATATTTTTTTTAAAAAAATGAATGTGGAGACCAGCATTTTCTAACTTGGTACTCTCCACATACATTATTAGATTATGGCCTTCAGCATCAGCATATCCTGAAGGTATTGGGTTGTGGTCAACTATAGTAAATCTTCAAGTGGTAACATACTAAAAACCTCAGTATCAACGCATTAAAAAAGGGAATCCAACTTTGGCTTTGATGACTTAGCTGAAGTTTGTCACATATCAACTGATAAGCTGTTGCAACACCAGTGTTCTTTCTGAAAGGACAATGACATAATATAGTTTCTCCCAAGCTGCTGTTGCTTTGTGTGTGAAGAGAGCAGTGACCAAAAAAGGGGAAATGAATCATAAGCAGCAGCTACAATAGTTGAAACCAGATTCAAGTTGGGTTAACAATATTACCCCTCAGGGACAATCAGGGGAGTGGTAAAAAAAAGTCAAGATGACAGCCACACAACTGAAATACACACTGGTTGATCCACAAAATGGCTGACCACATTTCAGTCTGATAAGATGTTCTGACTCCAAATAACTCGTTAGTTTCTGATTCAAAGTGTCATTACAGCCCAGAAAATTGGGTTAACTGAATGAACCATGGATAAATAATTTGGGGATTAGAGCATCTTGTGAATGCAGCCACTTTCTGAAAAAAACAAGGCACTCAATTTGTAACCAGAACTTTAAACCATCCGAATATCATGCATTACCCGGATTTGACAGTGAGGCACTGAGGAGATCTCCGAGACATAGCGCTCAACCACAGGAGGAAATCCCACTTCCAGTTCAGCCTTGAAGACTTTGTTGTGATGGGAAATTATGCGGGAGCAGTTACACCAGGGAACAAAGAGCTGGTAGCTGCCAACATCAGCTACAATATCATACATTTGGTCAACAGAGTACCTGCATGAGCAAAAGTAATGGAGATGGTGAGCAAAAACCAGGGCATTAATCAGGGCATTAAAGACAAAGACAGGAAAGCCTAAACTCTTGGATCAAGTGAAATTACCCTCCGAACATTTATTAGCACTGCTCAATTTAAACCATGGATAAATGTGAAGTCTGTATCTGAAATATTACCCAGTTTTGATCATTGCTTCTCAAACAGATATGAAAAGATCAAGTGTCTGTGAAAACAAGCATTTCAGGTTGAGGAAAATATCCTTTTATTTGGCAGGGAAAATAAATTGATGAAAATAAGGTCTTTCCCACCAAATTTTGGCAGGACAATCTTAGGACATGAGAAATGTGCATATGGCCACATCTGCTTAACAAGTTATGAAAATCCAGCCATCAGTTCTTTTACTTGATTCTTCATAGTTCTTAAATTTTTAATATATGCCAAGTAATCAATAAAAGGGTGCCTCTGAAGACATACAGTATTTTCACTGTGGATACAGACCTATATCTGGAATGACCTAAATATATGGTTACATATTACCAAATGTTCCAAAGTAGAGCCAAATTCTAAACCCCTTACATGTAAAAACAATCAATAGATACTACTAGCAGACAACTGGATAATTATGTTTCATTAGGTGAGATTTCAATACCGCTATCCCACCAAGTGAGACCTCAAGCAGGGACTAGCTTACAATCATGGTTAGAACTGAGCTACTCACGGGAGTTGACGGATTTCAGTATATTCCACGCGTTTGGCACCAAGTAGAGGAGCTGCAAGATTGAGGAAGGGCCGGACCTGCTTTCTCATAATTGATCTGGAGTCCAGGAAAGAACACGAATTCATAATTAGAGAACCAAGGAATCTACTAGAGCTTAAACATCTCCGGTGAAGCATAGTGGGCCTAGTGGGGATGATCCTGTAGAAAAGAGAAAGGGAGACATCAAAGATGGCAAAGCTGAGAACAGGGAATGGTGAGCTTCCTTATTTCTCATCTAAAGACAGATAATGCTATTGATAAGAGCTTCCCTTAGGACAGGGGTAGGCAACCTTGGCTCTTTTATGGCTGGCTCAGGAATTCTGGGAGTTGAAGTCCACGAGTCATAAAAGAGCCAAGGTTGCCTACCCCTGCCTTAGGACTAACATAGTTAGCAGGCAATCCTCAACCTTCTCCAAGTCTTAAGATCATAAGATATCCAAAATTCCCAGATAATGAACAGCTACAACTACAAGTAGAAATGGCAGGGAAGGGGAGGAAAGAGGAAAGGGAAGGAGAAAGGAAAGGGAAAAAAGGAAAGAGGAAAGGGAAGGGGGAAGGGAAGGATAGCATCTGGGAGGAAAATCTTCAAAGAAAGCATGAAAAACCACTCCTATAACACTGCTAGGAGAATTATATGGGCATATTTCTATTGTTTAGTTGTCAGACTTGACTGTAACTATTTCTTTTTTATTTGAAACTCATTTAAAAGGCATCAGTACTTCTCTAAAAAATTGGAGAATTCAGAAAAGTCGATTTTAATCCTTGATGCATTCTTTTCTCCATTTCCAATAGTGTATTTGTATATTTAAGATCTGTTTAGCATATTTGGTTTTATTTTGCATTCACTCTATACTTGTTTTTATTTCTTTTAAGGTTTTATTTATATTCTGCTACAAGTAGAATTAGCTTTATTATGGGAATTACTCAAAGATTTAATTAATTAAATAACCTCAAGTTAACTAAATTCTAGAATCAGTAAATAATTCCCACTGAACTTAGTGCGAGTAGACTGGGAGTAGATTTTCTACTGAGGCATATGATCATTGTCTCACTATGAAGAATGAGGAGTTCAAAATGTTTATTTTTATTAAATTACATCAAATATTAAATATAATTTATTAAATCATATTAAATATTTAACAAACTGGCTATTAAATCCATTATACTGAATGAATGATTCTGCTGATTATCATACTAAACAAATGTATTCCTAAGCCTCAGAAGTTAATTAAGTGAAACTCACAATGCATTCATTGATTTACATTATTGGAATTATATACTGTGTTCAATGATTATGGGATTTTAGCCTAACATATTTAGCAATCCCTGAGTTCAAGAAACCTGTGTGTGTACGAATATATTAGTTTTAAGTATATGCTATGGTTATTGTTCAATGTTCACTGAAGTGATAACTAAAAATCTTTTAGAATTGTTACTCTGAAGAAATAAACCCACGGGATTCGGTGGTACTATTCCCAGATGCTCATCTGCTTTAACTTTTTAAGTCTTAAACATCGTTGCAAACAGAAATGATAAGGTGGCCGTCAGAAAAATTGGATTCCCATGTCTTCCTAATGTTTTAGCAAGCGTTAATGCTTTAATAAAAGAGAGGTGCGGCTTTCACATAAACACGCTCTGGCTAAATGAATCACTTTTCTATGGCATTCCCACCAACAAAATATCTAGCCCAGTTTAATATATCATGCGAATCCAGCCAGCCTCCGGCCATGGGACCCGCCTGCTTTCCTGGTGGGCAGCGGGTTTCGCCCACCAGTGGGGACCAGATTCAGTTTGGGGAGAAAGGAAACCGGCATCAAGACAAGACAGGATCTCCCGATCATCCGACCCACCCACCCCCAAGCCATCATTTCTTCCTCTAGCGCTCTCTCTTACCGAGGTCCACTTGGAAAGCGCGGACTCAAACTGCTCTCGAAAAGTCCCCGAAAGGCATCCAAACTCTTGCTAAGGTGCCTGGCTCCGGCCATCGCTCAAATGTGCTGCCCGAGAGCCAGTGATTCCGAATGAACCGGCCAAAGACCAGAAGTAACTCCGCCCCCGGCCGCCTCTGCTCCTCCCCTTCACACCCTTCCAGGCGCGCCCGATCCACCCACCGCGACTAGGCTGGCTTTTTTTTTTGTTTTTTTAAGAGAATAAGCTCCATTATTCATTACAAAGATAGGAAGAAGTCCAATTCCCCCATTTCGGATTTTAAAAGACCTTTTAACATCCATGGGTGAGCTAGCTAGGATCATATTGGATGAAATCTGGTTGGCAAGTGTGTGGCCAAGGATAACTTTATCCGCACCGAGCAATTTTCGTTTGAGTGCTTTAACTTGATTTTACTGAAGTAGCAAGTTGGCTAAATTCAGACAAGCACTAAATCATAACAAAATGATCGAAGCTGAAATTCCACCTCCCAACAGCGTATTGTGGAAAGACTGCGTTGTGATGATCGAATCGATATGGTTAATTTGGGGGGGGCTTGGTTCTCTCTGAACTTGCTTATTTTTTGCAGACGTTTCATTACCCAAACTAAGTAACATCATCAGTGCTAGTAAGGAGTTTGCTGTCAGCTTATATTCTAGTGGCTTGCCTGTCAGTGTTGGTAGGGGTGGTTTTAAGAGATTATTTGGCTGGGCTGTTTGCTGTTGGCTTCATTGGCAGTTTCTTGATTGGGGTATTGTTTACTTGATTGCTGGTCTGATTAGATTAACCTTGGAGTTAATCTATGCTGATCTGGGTGCTGATTGGAGAGGTGCTTGGGTCTTTTTATTCCTTTTTGGGCTGGGTGATAATCTATAGATGTTGTTAATGTCTATGTCTATGTGTCTATGGATGGCTGATTTGTCAGAATGCCAGGCTTCTAGAAATTCCTGGGTGTTTTTGGACTTGACTTGGTAGAATAATAATAATAATGATAATAATAATAATAATAATGATAATAATAATGATGATGATGATGATGATGACGACGACAATTATGATGACGACGACGATGTTGGAAGGGACCTTGGAGGTTATCTAGTCCAACCATCTGCTCAGACAAAAACCCTATACCATTTCAGTGTTGGAGCATTCAGCGCTTCTGGAGGCAGGTTGTTCCACTGGTTAATTGTTCTAACTGTCAGGAAGTTTCTCCTTCATTCTAGGTTGCTTCTCTCCTTGATTAGTTTCCATCCGTTGCTTCTTGTCCTGCCTTCAGGCACCTTGGAAAATAGCTTGACTCCCTCTTCTTTGTGGCAGCCTCTGAGATATAGGAACACTGCTATCATGTCCCCCCTCGTCCTTCTTTTCATTAAACTAGATATACCCAATTCCAGCAACCATTATATGTTTTAGCCTCCAGTCCCCTAATCATCTTTGTTGCTCTTCTCTGTACTCTTTCTAGAGTCTCAACATCTTTTTTACATCATGGTGACCAAAACTGGATGCAGTATTCCAAGTGTGGCCTTACCAAGGCATTGTAAAGTGGTATTAACACTTCACGTGATCTATCCCTCTGTTAATGCAGCCTAGCTCTGTGTTGGCCTTTTTGGCAGCTGCAGCACCCTGCTGGCTCATATTTAGGCGATTGTCCACTAAGACTGTACGATCCCTCTCACAGTTACTACTATTGAGCAAGGTACCACCTATAGTATACCTGTATATTTGGTTTTTCTTGCTAAATGTAGAACCTTGCTTTTTTCACCATTCAATTTCATTTTGTTAGATAGCACCTAGTGTTCAAATCTGTCCAGATCCTCCTGTAATGTTAGCTATTCCTGCCAGCTTGGTGTCATCTGCAAATTTGACAAGCTCCCCATCTATTCCCTTATCCAAATCGTTGAGGAAGATGTTGAAGAGCACTGGGCCCAGAACAGAGCCCTGGGACACCCACTACACACTTCCCTCCATGTAGATGCAGTTCCATTGAGGACCACATGCTGAGTACGACCGGTCAGCCAGCTACGAATCCATCTGATGGTGATGCTGTCTAACCCACATTTTTCTATCTTATCAAGTAGTAGGTTGTGATCTACTTTATCAAATGCCTTACTGAAGTCCAAGTAAATTATATCCACAGCATTCCTCTGGTCCACTAATTTTGTCACTTGGTCAAAAAATGCAATAAGATTTGTCTGGCATGATCTATTTTTGACAAACCCATGCTGGCTTTTAGTAATGACTTTGTTTGCCTCTAGGTGTTCGTTGATTTGTTGTTTGATTATCGTTTCCAGAATCTTCCCAGGTATTGAGGTCAGGCTGATAGGTCTGTAATTTTCTGGATCCATTTTTTTTCCTTTTCCTTCTTTTCCAGTCCTCTGGTAGTTTCCCAGTGCTCCAGGATCTTTGAAAAATATAGTTCAGTGGTTCTGAGATCACATCTACCAGTTCCTTGAGAACCTTGGGGTGTAATCCATCTGGTCCTGGTGATTTGAACTCGTCTAGGCTGGTCAGGTGCTTACCATTTTCTTGCCTATCTTAACTTGTGTTTCTATTCTGTTTTTTATGGCACTATTTTTGATAGGTTGGTCTGTTTTTTTCCCTTTGTGTAAAGACAGATGCAAAGGATGGTCTAGGATGGTCACATTTTCTCTATTGAACCTATGGTTAAATCTGTCTATATGTTGTGAAATTAAAGATTTTTCATCATGCCTTCTGACTGTTAGTTAATGTTTGTGGATGCGTTCCACCAGTCTTCTGCCTGTTTGTCCCACATAGTGGTTGTTGCAGTCCTTACATTGTACATTGTAGATGACTCCTGTTTTTTCTCCTGGGGTTGCTGGGTCTTTTGGTTTGCTTAGGATGTTTTGAAGGGCTTTAGTTGGCTTGTGTACTATGCTGATTCCATGTGGTTGTAATAGTCTGATTGTGGTTTATCAGATCTTTTTGACGTATGGCAATGTAATTCTTGTGTTGGTTGTGCTGTATTGTGTTGAGTCAGGAACCTTTTGATAAAGCTTTGTGGCTATCCATTTTTTGGTAGACTTGCATTTCTAGTTTGCCATTGTGATGGTCTCTGCTGATCAGGAAAGGTAGTAAGTTGTTTTCTTCTTCTCTGGAGAAGAGCACTAAGGAACCCCTCATGTCATCCTTGAACTATAAATATTTTCCTTTATGGCTTAGTTTATAGTTTGGTGAGCCAAGTAAATCTACCAAATTGTAAAATCAGTAAACCATGGTTAGTTCTGAGCAATAAAAAACAAAATTAGTACTATTGTTAGTTGAACAGAAATAACAACAGAAATAACAAAACAAAAATTGCATGAAGGGAAAAAAATTATTGAACAAATACTGGAATTATAAAATACTCTTATAATACTACCAAAAACTTTAAGTTGCCAAGATCTGCTAATTAGGTAAGAGTGGTAGAATGTGATAGGAAAGGGGATAGTGGATAAACCGGTCTGGTTTCCAGTCAAATAGGTAACAACACAAGTGGACGGCCTGTAGCCTTCCAAATTATGCATAATTTCATAGCTGGAGTCTGAGCAATTATTATTATTATTATTATTATTTATTTGGGTTTGTATGCCGCTCCTCTCCAGGGGACTCGGAGCGGCTAACAACATATACATAACAAAGAATAGAATATAAAAAACCCAAAGAATATCTAAAAACCAATAAACACACATTCAATACATCAATCGACCACAATCATCCCCAGGCTTGCCGGCAAAGATGAGTCTTTAGGTTTTTCCGGAAGGCCTGGAGAGTTGGAGAAACGCGGACTTCAGGAGGCAGTTGGTTCCAGAGGGTGGGCGCCACAACAGAGAAAGCCCTCCCCCTAGGGCCTGCCAGACGACATTGTTTCGCTGACGGGACCCGGAAGAGGCCGACCCTGTGCGCTCTCACCGGTCGTAGAGAAGTATGTGGCAGAAGGCGGTCCCGTAAGTATCCTGGTCCCATGCCATGAAGGGCTTTATAGGTAATAACCAACACCTTGAATTGGGCTCAGAGACCAATAGGCAACCAATGCAGCATGCGGAGAGTTGATGAAATGTGGGCACAGCGAGGAAGGCCCACAACTGCTCGTGCAGCTGCATTTTGCACTAATTGTAGTCTCCGAACACTCTTCAGGGGTAGCCCCATGTAGAGAGCGTTGCAGTAGTCGATCCTCGAGGTGACAAGGGCATGTGTGACTGTGAGGAGCGACTCCCGATCCAAGTAAGGACACAACTGGTGCACCAGGCGAACCTGGGCAAATGCCCCCCTCGCCACTGCCGACAAATGATGATCCAATGTCAGCTGTGGATCGAGGAGGACACCCAAGTTGTGAACCTTCTCTGAGGGGTTTATAGATTCACCCCCCAGGGTAATGGAAGGACAGATAGAAGTGTCCTTGGGAGGCATCACCCACAGCCATTCTGTCTTATCGGGGTTGAGCCTTAATCTGTTAACACCCATCCAAACCCTCACAGCCTCCAGACACCGGCACATCACCTCAACCGCTACACTGATAGGTCCAGGAGTGGAAATGTACAGCTGAGTATCATCAGCGTACTGATGGTATCTCACTCCATGGCGGTGGATGATCTCACCCAGTGGCTTCATGTAAATGTTAAAAAGTAGGGGGGAGAGAACCGACCCCTGAGGCACCCCACATGGGAGTAACCTAGAGGTGGACCTCTGGCCCCCCACAAACACCGACTGCGACCGACCAGTGAGATAGGAGGAGAACCACCACAATACGGTGCCCCCCACTCCCAATCCCTCTAGCCGGCGCAGAAGGATACCGTGGTCAATGGTATCGAACGCTGCTGAGAGGTCAAGAAGCACCAGGATAGAGGACTGGCCTCCATCCCGGGCCCGCCAGAGATCATCCATCAGAGCGACCAGAGCAGTTTCGGTGCTGTAGCCGGGCCTGAACCCTGACTGCAGAGGGCCCAGATAATCGGCTTCCTCCAGAGACCGCTGGAGCTGATGTGCCACCACCTTCTCAACAACCTTCCCCATAAAGGAAAGGTTGGAGACCGGACAAGAACATGCCCCTGTCCCCTCGACTGAATCATTATCAGTCGACTCTGCTACACAATTGGAGTCTAGGTCAGCCTGGATCTGAGCCACTTTGTCTGCAAAACAGTTATTAAAGTCCTCGGCACTACCCTGCAAGGGAGGCCCCGGACCCCTTGGGTTAATGAGGGACCGGGTCACCCTAAACAGGGCGGCCGGACGAGATTCCGCAGACGTGATCAAAGCAGAAAGATACAAAGATCTTGCCGCCTTAATCGCCTTCAGATAGGCTTTAATAAATAAGCTCAATCTGGTTCGATCAGATCCGGACTTACTTCGTCTCCATCGCTAATGGAGGATGTTAAGAGCTCAGGTCCAGAATAGTGAAGAGTTTCAGATTTAGATGGAATATGTGAATGGGCTACAGACTTGCAAATGGGGTCTTATTAAGTGCAAGGGGAAGTGGGGAGTTTTAGACTGCATTAATACAGGCAAGAAGGAAGCAAGTTTTCCTTTTTCTTGGGGGAACTTAAATAGCTGCAGTTAAAATCAGACTAGTTCCTCTTTCTGAGCAAAATACAAGTAAAGAAAATTGAGGAGTGAATTAGGCCATCTTTATTTTTTCTGGAATATATTTATTCCAGAAGGCTAAAATGAGTTAATACGAGCAAAACAGGTAGGAATGGGAGGGTGTGAAAGATGCAAGTGGTTCCAAAATGCTTTTAGAGGGAAGGTATCCAGTCACAATCTTCTTCCTCAACCTTCCTCTTTCCTTTGCTGAAAAACTGAGTGAACACTTGCTCTGTGCTCACTTTTATTGCATTGTCCCATATACCCTAAAGGTGCTTTTTCAAAAGGCAATTGGACTTCCCTTGTTTTTCCTTGGAAGACGTTTAGCTTCTCTTCCAAGAAGCTTCTCAGTTCATGAACCGAACCTGGATGGCGAAGAATCTCAATAGATACTACCCAGTGGTGAGATTTAGCCGGTTCGCACCACTTCGGCAGAATCAGTAGCTAATATTTTGTTGCCCAGGCCCGGAATGGACTTCCGGAAGCAGCATCCACACAGAGAACCGGTTGTTCACATATTTGAATCCCACCACTGATACTATCCCTTTATTTAGCATCTCCTTTTCACTCCAATTTGATACTCCAATATCAAAGGATCTGTCGCCTTTGGGACATCTAATCACATAAATGTGATGTTCTTTTATTGTTTTGGAAATCCTATTGCTTCATAATTATGATAAAGCAATTGTAAAAGTAGAAGAGTTAAGTTTTGTTGGCTATTTTGCAACAAAACACTGGTAGTGTTTTATCTATTGTTCGACTTGATGGAAAAGGAATGGAGAAGATAAATAAAATACTGCAGATCAATGTTTAGCTATAGAACTGGTGTTCACAAGAGTCATTTGATATGGGGTCCTTGGTGATTTTCTTGCAGACATTACTAAACTAGGTAACTTCATCAGTGCTGAGAGAAATTTGAGGTATGGGACTACAAGTCTATTTTATTATATGTCAGAGAGCTAGATTGAGATGAATTCATAAGGATCGGAAAGAATGTGTTTGGCCAAAGCTTGCTGTACTACATCAGAAGGACTTTAATATGAATCTCTGAATCTTACTAGAGTTGGAGATGGAACTTAAATGTAGGAATTTGTAGGAATTACATATAAAAACTTGTATGCTGCAGAATGTAGAGGGAAATGTACTAAGTCCTACTGTTAACTCAGTGAAAATAATTAGAAAAAATCGGTTAAAGTTCATTGTCTCCATTTTGTACACACCAGTGCTCAAAGTATGAGAAAGAAGACTATCTTTAACTTCCGGGAAGCAAATATTTAAAATAGGCATTATATAAATTCTGTATTCTCAAGGCTGGAATACATACTGGAAGGATACAGCTTGTTCAAAAGGAATCAAGGGAAGATCCAGAAGGAAAGTCATAGTAATCAACATGGAAATAATGAAGATTTTGAGACAAAATAACTAGTAATGCTGCAATTCTTGACTTTATGAGAAAATAAACCGAGCATAGTCAAATGGATTTGACGGATTTCAGGAAAGCAGATTTTAATAAAAATCATAAACTGAATTCCATGGTAGGGGAATCTAAAAGGAAAATGAATTCAAGATGGGTTAGGAATTACTTTGAAAAAGGAAAAAACAGAAATCCAATCACAAACTATTCTAATTATCATGCTGAGTGAAATGCTGAGTGAAAAAGCTGAAAATCAAAAAGGACACTTATAGCAAGTGGAATTGTGATACAGGCCACTAGGGAAGAATATTCTGGATTGTATTGAAGATTGAATCTTCAAATATGTTAAAAATAAGAGACTCAGTTGTTTTATGAAGATAGGAAATAGGTAACAAAGAAAAATCAGAACAATTCTATTTGTATTTTGCTCAGGCTTGAGAGGATAGATGTTTCACTATATAATTGCAAAGATCTAGCTGAAGAATTGGATTCCACCTTGTGATTCCTAATCAGGATACACCTTATAACTTTGAATGAATTCAGGTAGTCCACCTGATGGATTATGCCTCAGAATATTTAGGACAATTGTTGGGGTGCTATCTGAACTAGTCTGAACTCTGAGAAATTCTGAACTAAAAATGAAGCACAAAATGACTAAATGAGAGAAAAGGCATAAGGAACCATAGTCGGTCAGTCAGTCAGTCAAACTTTCAATACCTATAAAGATTCCAGAACAGACAAATAATTAAAAAATAATAAAATTATAAAGTAGTTGATCATTAGCCAAGTATGAATCAACAGTCTAATATGGCTGCAAAAGAAAGGCAGATGAAATTTTAACACTTATAGATTCATCACATCATATCCATTTGGAGCTTTTTGGTAGCAGAACAGGAACGATTTGCCACTGCCATCTTATGAGATGTTTTCAAATTTAGCATATGACCAGGCTATTTTCTAGTGGGATCCCTGTTTAGCTTCTAAGGTCATTAATCAGGTGCTCTACCTGCTGAGATAGATGTAGTTTTTAGGCTGCAATAATAAAACATAATTTCCAAATAGGGAAGGTTTTTGTTCCCTCATATTCTTCACTGTCCAACCTGCACTGAGTGCTGTGTTGAGTTCTGTGTGGCACATCTTAAAAAAGATTCAAAGGAGTTGGAGAGGGTGAAGAAGACACACAAGCATTATTGTAGATACTATGTCTTATGAGGAGAGACTAAGAAACTAGATATGTTTAGACTTAAAAAAAGATTACTCTAGTTATGGGCATGATAGACCTTTTTAGGTCAGAGAACAATGTTAAAAGAATGGAGATTCTGTCAGAATATTAGGGAAACAGTTGAAAGACTAGGACCAGTTTGATAGTGGAACACGTTATCAGAGGAGGTTATGGGTTCCCTGTCACTGAATGTTTTCAAGCAGTGGCTGGACGGTCATCTGTTGAAGATACTTTTAGATTTTTTGCATCAACTTCTGTGACAAAAGAAGCTATGGGATAGTTATACTCCTGGTAGCCTTTCTGACAGGTAGGCATAACTGGAATTTTGAGAGCATGCTGTGGCACTCCCATCAAATAGTTGCCAGAAGAGGGTCTTGTATATCAACAAGAAAACTGTCAGACTAGGTGCAAAAAACTATGATATAATCATTTACCAGAAGGCTAAACTGGTGAGGATTATTCCTGACCAAAATCTGTTTCTCCAAGATGTTCCTTCCTCACAGTTAATCCTCAAGTGTTGGTTTGTCCAGCCTACCCACTCACCCCAAGCACAAGCTGACACTTCCATGCAAGGCACTGGATGTAGGAATATCTCTGATGTTCTTGCAAATAAACACGAGAAGCTGGTATTTTGGAGTATATTATTTTCTTCATTTCTCTTTAAAAAAATCAAATAAGCAAGCAGGAAATCTGGGTAGTATTGTGGTAGTGGGGATACTGACTGCAGGAACATATTCTTAATTATTGTTAACACAGCGGGTCCCTTGTTTCATAAAGAGAGTTATATCATGAATATGAGGTTTGCATCAGTGTTAAGCAGGGAGAGAAGTGGCAATTTGATGTACCAAATGTGAAAACTATCTGAATCAATTTCAAGCCAGATGCATTCAATGCAAAGAGTGCATGAACAAAATACTGCATTTGTAATTGCAATGGGAAAGTGCCCCTATTCTCTGTATCATGTGGGTCTTCTTCCAGAATCAGACTGCCCCCAATATAAAATATTCAGCTCTCAGATCTCTGGAACATAAAACCTTAAGATTCATATCAAATGCTTATTTGGGAAATAATTAACCTACTATGAAAATTATTCTTCTCCATCTGCATCAGCAGGTTGTACCACTATGGTACAGATATGCTTGGCTCATCCTCCTTCCTTTCAATACTTCCCAGGGGGGGCATATTTATAAATCCAAAATAATTCTTAATGGAATCTCCCTGCCACCCATTTGTTAGATGAAGGAAGCTATTAAACTTTGACTCATAGGCCATGAAACCATGCATTTCCAATAATGAAAGCAAGTGAAATTAAATTAGCTTCAAATTAATATAAATAAGATGTCTTGCCTTCAAATGTAAATATAAATGCATGCCGTATCTTCAACTAAAATGATGAGAAATGTAATTGAAATATTTAAATTCAAGTGATTTTAAAAACACCAACATGAATTTTTTTTAAATTATTTCAAATTTGATTTTTGAAAAGATTTTGAAAAACAAAGATACCTTATTTTGCTGCAGTTTTGAGATAAATTATACTGCTTGGTAAAAACTTGCCAACTTTTTTTATTTATTTCTTTTAAAGATCTGAATTAGGCAATAGAATTGAAAGTAAATTCAAATAAGAAAAAATGTTTTAAACTGTATTTGTGAATCTTGATGTCCCAGAGAAGACTGAGTAAGAAACCCACTCACTACTGAATCAGAAAAGTTCCCATTAATAACAGACAATCACACAAAGCCAATATATTTGCTTTCTTTATATGTAACTTTTGCATAAAGGATATCAAATACAAAACAGTGGAGACTAAACAGAGCACTTATGCCATGCCTATGTAACCCTGAATTTTCTTCTTTTGTTATGGTAATAGCATTAATAAAATTGCTTCCAACAAAAACATGTAACATCAGTGGCTTCACATAACAGCGTCTTTTCCTTCCTGCTCAGCAGGTACCCCAACTGAATAAAAAAAAAAAATATCAAATCCTATGATATACAAAAATTACTTCATGCTTCTCCCTGAACCTTTTTCAAGAGGAAAAAAAGATCAAAGGGAATATCACACACACACCCCCCAACACCAAGTGTTTGGAACTCTGTTTCCTTTATCTCTACCCTCAACTTCTGCCCTCATTAGAATGGGTACTCCTGATGGGTGCACACTTTTCCATACTGGCAGCACTGAGGGGGCAGAATGAAGAGGTGATCGCATCTCAGTTCATGGGTCTATTTCAGTTTAATGCGTTTCTGAAGCAGAACCCAAGCTTTTTTCACCTGCAAAAACGGATAGAGGGATTATTCAATAAGCATATTGGGGATGATTCTCCAAAGAAAATCCACTTAACAGATCCATAAGATTCTGCCTTTACTCATTTGCAGCTATTACATTTTTCTTACCATTTCTTGTGTAATTTCTGGCTCCCACATTGTGCAAAGGACTACATGTGACTGCTTCACACGCTGGCTGTTAGGCATTTGGCTTTGTATCCGCAGTTTGGCATCATCTGAACTTAGGCCATCTCTCTCTATGATGCGTCTTATGGCCTTGAAAGAAACAGAGACATAGAAGAGGTAGAGCAGGCAGGTCCCTTTCTTAAACAATGCCTTCTAGCGTGGCTTAGGAAGCATGCCTTTTCCGTGGCAGCTCCTGCCCTATGGAACATCTTTTTCCTTGAGATCCAGGATGCCCTATCCTCTTAATCTTCTGGAAAGTCATGAACAGCTGGCTTTCCCTCCTGGCGCTGGGATGGTAAGATTGAAGCACCAGGATTGTACAGATGAATGGGTGTAACTGATTATGTAGATTCCTATTTTTTCTTATTTTTTTTGTAATGTTGCTATTTGTTTTTTTATTACTGTTGTATGCCACAAGATGGGTGACCATATAAATCTTTTAAATACTTTTTTAAAATAAAGTAAATGTGCTTATTTAAAAAAAAGTAATGTTTATTGGGATCATATAAGGTCACCCAGATTTAAAAACTAGCAATAAGGAAAGAACTACTTATAATTTTTAAAGTATAAAGTTGGACAATTTAGGATACTGTTCAGTATTCATAAATCTGCCATCATAACTATACCTCTGAGGGTAGCAAAAGCAGAGCAAGGATTCTAATGAATGCAGATAGGCTCATATGGGAGAAGCTGATCCTCCAAATTAGTTACAATCTACAAAACCCTCATCGCATTTGCTCCTCTTTCTCTTCAACTGAGAAAATATTTTTAACTGCCTTATCTGTATCCTTAGCAGGTAGCAAATAAATGTGTACTTGAAGAACAGATGCAGAAGGAAGCTTAGCTACTCCTGCATAAGGAAAACACAGCTAAGAATATAAGTAAAGTCAGACCAGATTGAAAGACTGCTCCATTCTTCTCTTCCTGCAATTACTAATGAGATATTAATGGTAAATTATATAAGCAAGACATGAAAATCATAGCATCCTATTCACTTCCCATACAACAGTTAAAACAGAGATGTCTTCCACATCCAAGATTGGCATTGCTGTTTGTGTCTCCACATGAGCTATAGAGCTTGGAAGTTAAGCTTATTAACCTTCAGGTCAGTTTCACCTCTAGAGGAAATGTTGTGAGAAAGTGTAGCTTCTCATTGGTGGAAAGTCCTTCCCCACCAGCCAAGGGACAATGGGCCTCAGCTTCTCCCATCCCCCTCTTCAGAGGAGTAATAACTTATTTTTTTCATCATTGGGAAAGTATGCAACAAGGGTGAGGAATTGGGTATTAGCAGCTGTATGCTCCACCATAAGGAATATCATGGTCATCCGCTCGTCATCCACCCATAAGGGTGTCTGAATAGTGAAAGAAAAGTGGATTGAGATTCTGATTCTGATTTTGCACTCACATCTGAGACAGAAACTAACGTTTTGTAAAGCTATTAAAAGGAATACACTCTTATCTTCCATGGATTTGTTTAATCTCCTTTTAAAATTGTTCAAAATTGTGGCTACTGCTGTTCTTATGCTCATGAATTCTACAACATAATTATGATGTAGGTAAAAAGAACCTCCATATGTCTACCTGGAATCTCCCACCAACTGGAGTCAATGAATGTTTTTACTTTCTAGTGTTAATTTGTATTTAATTGGATAACTTTTTATAGCAGTTGCAAAATGACCTTTTCAAATTCACCAGTGCATTAAAAACCTTCTTATATCACATCGACACAGCACATTATTTAAATGTTAAACCTTAAAAAACCAATATTTTTGCCTCATTGGAAAAGCTTGTGCCAGAGAATTCTGAAATAGCCTTGAATTTGGAATTTTTTATTATAGTGAGCCTTTGTGAAAAGGTAGAACAGAAATGCAATTAAATAAATGAAAACCAAACTATGATATGAAAAATTGTGTCTTTGGATGCTATTGCCAAATGTAGCTCTTAGGTAATATACATGGTATCAATTCTTTTGTTTTTTTAAAAGGGTTTTTTGCTAAGAAACCATTACCTTTCAGATGATGAGAATTAACTATAGTAATATGAATTTCTTTATGTGACACTGTTATTTGAGCTGTTTATATTACTCTTACTTTATTGTTTTTTTAATCCTGGTATTTTCCTCTTTATTGTGGTTTAGTAATTTTGTGATACAAGCCGTTTTGTATTTTTAAAAATCTGGATATAAATTATTCTTATCTATTTAGCTACCTTACCTTTCATTGCACATACTATCACTGAAAGCTAAATTACAGTTTTCAGAATAACAGAATTACAGAATTGAAAGGGGCCTTGGAGGTCTTCTAGTCCAACCCCCTGCTGAGGCAGAAAACCTATACCATTTCAGATAAGTGGTTGTCCAATCTCTTCTTAAAAACTTCCAGTGTTTTCCAGTATGTATGTGTCAAATATCCATACACAGAATACAAATGTCATGTATGATCATTATTTAGAATGGCTATCATATAATTTGCCCCGATAGCTTTAAACAACTACTGTATTGCTGAAATAAAATCCAAATTACCAGCACGCTTCAATTTAAATCTAGCTACTTTGCACTAGCTACTCTTTTGGGCAAACATGAATGAACAGGAAGAGAGAGATTTTACTACTGAACAGGAAGAGAGAGATTTTATTTGCAAGAATTGTACAACCCAGCAATACTTACCTCATTTTCAGGAATAGTGACTGTCCAGACCTCATGCACCATTTCTGACCAGCCTGCCTCCAGCAACATAGCTGCATCCAGCACACACACTGCCTTTCCTGGAGACCAGTTTACAGAAATTTGAGTGGTGAAAGAAGCATCAAGAGGGGATTGCAGCATGTTTTAATTTCATCTCCAGGTATCATAGCTTATTATGAACAAATACTGTGATGGCACAGTCAACCCTTCTCTCATACTGGAGAATAAACAAATGTATTTGTATTTGAGTTCCGGCACCTGTTTATTGGACCCGTGTCCCTCCTGGCTGTTTTTTTGCCAGCAGGGAGGTGACGCGTACCTGGATCCAGGAGATTGTCAATGCTTCTTTGAGGGAGGGGTCCTTTCCGGCTCCCTTAAAGGAGGCACTTGTGCGCCCCCTCCTCAAGAAGCCTTCCCTGGATCCAGCAATTCTGACTAACTATCGTCCAGGCTCCAACCTCCCCTTTGTGGAGAAGGTTGTTGAGAAGGTGGTGGCACTCCAGCTTCAGCGGTCTCTGGAGGAAGCCGATTATCTGGGGCCTCTGCAGTCTGGGTTCAGGCCCGGCTACAGCACCGAAACTGCTTTGGTCGCTCTGATGGATGATCTCTGGCGGGCCCGGGATAGAGGCCAGTCCTCTTTCCTGGTTCTTCTTGACCTCTCAGCAGCATTTGATACCATCGACCATGGTATCCTTCTGCGCCGGCTGGAGGGATTGGGAGTGGGGGGCACCGTGTTATGGTGGTTCTCCTCCTATCTCTCTGGTCAGTCGCAGTCGGTGTTTGTGGGGGGTCAGAGGTCCACCTCTAGGTTACTCCCGTGTGGGGTGCCTCAGGGGTCGGTTCTCTCCCCCCTACTTTTTAACATCTACATGAAGCCACTGGGAGAGATCATCCACCGGCACGGAGTGAGATACCATCAGTATGCTGATGATACTCAACTGTACATTTCCACTCCTGGCCATATCAGTGAAGCGGTTGAGGTGATGTGCCGGTGTCTGGAGGCTGTGAGGGTCTGGATGGGCATTAACAGATTAAGGCTCAACCCTGACAAGACAGTGGCTGTGGGTTATGTCTCCCAAGGACGCTTCAATCTGTCCTTCCATTACCCTGGGGGGTGAATCTATATACCCCTCGGAGAAGGTTCGCAACTTGGGTGTCCCCCTCGATCCACAGCTGACATTGGAACATCATTTATCAGCTGTGGCGAGGGGGGCATTTGCCCAGGTTCGCCTGGTGCACCTGCCACCACCTTCTCAACAACTTATTTGGATCGGGAGTCTCTCCTCACAGTCACACATGCTCTTGTCACCTCGAGGATCGACTACTGCAACGCTCTCTACATGGGGCTGCCCTTGAAGAGTGTTTGGAGACTACAATTAGTGCAAAATGCAGCTACGCGAGCAATTGTGGGCCTTCCACGTTGTGCCCACATTTCGTCAACCCTCCGCATGCTGCATTGGTTGCCTATTGGTCTCCGAGCGCAGTTCAAAGTGCTGGTCATTACCTATAAAGCCCTATATGGCTCTGGACCAGGATACTTACAGGACCGTCTTCTGTCACATACTTCCCTACGACCGGTGAGAGCGCACAGGGTCGGCCTCCTCCGGGTCCCGTCAGCGAAACAATGTCATTTGGCGGGTCCTAGGGGAGGGCCTTCTCTGTTGTGGCGCCCACCCTCTGCCCCTTGAAGTTCGCGTTTCTCCCACTCTCCCTGCCTTCCGAAAGAACCTTAAAACTTATCTTTGCCGGCAGGCCTGGGGATGATTGTGGGTTGTGGTTCGAAAGTTGTATGTGTGTTGGGTATCTATTTTTAATATTTTGATGTTTTGTATATGTTGTGAGCCACTCCGAGTCTCCGGAGAGGAGCGGCATACAAATCAAATAAATAAATAAATAAATAAGTATTGAAAATTTATAAAATTATTAAAATGTAAAATTCTGATTTGTTACTTTCAAGCAAGCCGTGATGGCAAAGCAACAACATCATATTATTCTGCAAGTTGTCTGGAAATCTTTGAAACTGAGAGAGCAGGGGCACAAATGACTATATAAATAATAACTGCTGCATCATGGGCTAACCCTAACTCTAATGTAACTAAACTCAGATAAACGTATTGCTGTCAATGTTAGGGATGGAATTAGATGGCCTGTAAATTAAATAAAATGATATTTATCTCAGTTTTCATAGGCTGAACAACCCTCATCCTGGGACCATACGATAGTCCATCATAAGGGAAGTCACAATGAGTCAGCTAGGAAAGCTCCTTTGGCATAGCTCTTACAGATTACCCACTCGTCTTTTTGAAAAAAGGAGATCCTGCACCTATGTAACTTATTCACAAGTTTTGCCAAGATCCCAAGAAGATCTCCTCACCCTGGTTTGCTGCATCTTTTATCTTCTCTTTTGCCATTTGAGCCATCACTGGCCACATGATATTGTTCAGTTGCTTCATCTGTTCCTGTAAGAGGGAACAAAGAAAGCCAACATGAGAAATTTAAGGTGACCTGCTGCTACCGTACAAATGAAAGCCAAACCAAACCCTGGGGATTTCCAAGGTGCAGTACCAATCCAAAAGGTATGGTATGCAAATCAGAACTGGGTCAAGACATGCTCTGGTATACAGACAGGTATCCCAGCATCACCAGAGTTTCTAAGAGTTTAATTTCCCAGTCTCAGGACCACACTGTATTTAGTACACAGGGAGAGGTTCTTTCTGTGTGCACTGTGCTCAAGTAACATTTTTCACCCACAAATGGGGGAAAAAACAACCCCTTGCTGTGAAAGGAGGTGAAAGGGCAGAGTTAATGGGGTGGAACAGAGAGGCATTCTGATGTCAGTGAATCAAAGGTAAACCAAATATGCTCAATTGGAAAGGAAGGAATGTCAATACTGAAATTCAGTTTTTTTACCCCAAACTGAGGCAGCTTTTACCTGGTCTCCAAATACTTTGGCTCCCAACAATTTTCTGTTGATGGTTCCATCTTCTTTCAAAATATCTGTAAAGATGAGTTGGATTCGCCAAACACACACCAGAAGGAAATCTTGTGCAGCTTCCCCTTATTTGTGCCAAGAGACCCTCAAAAGTCAAATCCCTTTCAGAATTAACAGGTGACTCTCCCATCTCCATTCCTAATTCTTAGGGTAATTAACTGGTTTTCACTGCCATTTTTGAAACACAAGATTTGCCAAACTGATCATTTCATTTATGATTCAAAACATTGGACAAATGTACAAAAAGGATACTAATGTAACATTTTCCCCTGAAAAAAAATTAGGAGTACTTCAAAACCTTATGGTAGTTTCCTGCAGCTTTCCCCAATCTGATAATACAAAAACTGGTGCTATATAGGAATCACTTAGATGAGATGAACAGTGTAGAAATGTGATGAATAAGTAAATGAATAAATAAATCCTAGAATTTCAAACTTCTCTAGACAGCAATAGATTTGGAAAGTCACCTTATTGGATGGCTGCATATGAATGCAGATAAAAATAACCTCTGCTGAGTTGTAGAGAAATGCTTATACGATTAAGAACCAACTACAGTAGTAAATAATAATGTTGTTTTTCCTGGAGTCTAGCATCCAAGGTCACTTGGCCTAATGCCTTCCAAGAGTGACTGACTTTGCCAAATATTTTCACCTAGATTAAGTGGCAATTCAATATACATGGTATGTTATACAATACAGCTTCATCTTTGGCCTGCTTGTTACCTCAGTTTTTCTCCTTCCATATTTATTTTTCCAGTGATGGACCAAACTACTATGATATCAATGCATGTTTATAAACTTTGCCTGGTGAGGACAAATGCAATTTTGGCAAGAAAACAAAGAGAATAAATTTGGAAATGGGAAGAATACATGGCTTTAAGTAATAAAAGCTGATTGGCTGAGGATAAAAGAGAAGAAAAAAATTCAGGCAGAACCCTTGCTATCCCTCCCCTAGCAGTTTTTTTTTGGATAAACTGAATTAAAATATGGGTTCCCCAAAGTCAGTCATACCTGGTCCAAATGCTTCTATCACCTGCTCGTATACAGGACCACCTGGTGTGTAAATGTTGTGTCCCAGACTGTCCATATCCAAATGGAAGGCACCAAGGCGAAGCAAATACTGGGCAACAGAACTTTTGCCACTACCAGATCCACCTGTCAGCCCTATTATGTAGGGTGTGGAAGAAAGTAATGGATTTTTCTGAAAAGAAAAGTAATTAATTTTAAGGGAATAATGTAAATTCACTTTCACGTTTACTGCTGTTTGACATTACAGAAGTATCATAGCTATCATTTTTTTCATTGCTTCTTTTCATAGCAGCACTGTTCTGGTGAACAAATATCCACCACATACAGCCCTGTTACATTTCTGTAGTAGAGCTACATTCATAGTCCTGCACACTATTCCCTGTAGAGCATGCTTTCCATTCAGAGAGCTTGGCTGTTCATAGTGGTTTTGCATCCTCTATAAGCATCCTTCTCCCCTCACTCCAATTTGTGATGAAGGGAAAACATTAGTCTCCTCTGAATAAGCCACAGCTCCTGACTGTATCTGAAAATTCAGTGCTTGCTAATAGTAAAGACTGCTTTGAAGAAAGGGGGGAGTGTGAAGGGAAGGTGAAGGGACGTGGTAGGTACCAGAGGAAGGTAGATACCAAAGAATAGCCTGAGGAGGAAGTGCCTGCTGGAAGTATCCTTATCAGGCCTGTATTAGCAGATGTCCCTATCCCTCTACATTGCCTAGCTGGGACTCAGATCACTTTCCAGATATGGAACCAAGCTAGCTCCTCATGGAACAACCTGTGTCCAGAAATTGTGAGCGCTCCAGAATGGCATAGGGTCTCTTGCTCGAGCAGAGGGTTGCACTAGAAGACCTCCAAGGTCCCTTCCAATTTTGCTATTCTATGTTTCTCCTTCTGGAAAGCCTTTACTTACCCGTGTTTCCCCTAAAGCAAGACAGGGTCACACTTTCTTTTTATCCCCAAAAGCCCCACTATGTCTTACTTTCGGGGTACGGCTTATATTGATTGGAAAACAATTGTCAGTTTTATTTTAAGTATTTTAAGTATATTAAGTATTTTAAGTATTTTAAGTATTTAAGTATTTTAAGCAGGAGGCGGAAGTGGGCAGGAGTAATATGTCTTACTTTCGTGGCACGGCTTATATTAGCCGACCCCCTGAAAACCCCGATACGTCTTACAATCGGGGGTGTCTTACTATCGGGGAAACACGGTAGAAGAAAGGAAGAGGCCAGAGACAATCCAAGTAAGAACTTGCTCACACAGTGAAGACTGGAAGACTGGAAGGCATGTTCAGACTATTCCTTAACCTATGACTAATCTTTTATCTCTTAGAAAATCTAGCAGCAAAGATGGCAATCCATACCTATTTAGGAATAGGTCCCTTTCCACTCAAAGGGCCTTACTACCAAATAAACACAGAATTGCAATTCATCCACCCATATAACTCAAAAGCTAAAACAAATATTACTTACCTGAGGCACATACAACAATGTTCCAAGAAGTCTGTACCTCAGGCTAGAAGAGCTGATTTTTTCTTCCTCATTTCTGGCATGTTGAGGGTCAACAGCCAGACTGATTTTGTGGAGAGCTAGTTCAGAAAGGTTCTGTAAGACATTTGTTAGGAAACAGATGAGTTGCCTTTCCATATTATACCACATAATATGGCAACAAATATCTATTATTCTACCACTACAGCTAGTCCTCACAATGACTGGTCTCTTAGTGACTGAAATTATGACAGATCCTCCCCTCCAAAATGTGCTTATGGACATATGCTTCAGGAATTCCTACAGCCACACTGCTCCCCCTATAATCACATGATTGCATTTTAGGTGCTTGGCAACCAGTTCGCATTTATGATCAGTTGTAGCATCCCACTATCATGTGACAGCAATATCTGGCATTTTTGCCAGTTTCTGGTATTTACTTTTAGTTTCTGGCAAAAAATGCCCATTAGATAAAAAATGATTTGTTTAATGATACCATGTTCACTTTACAACACCTGCAAAAAAGGTTATAAAGTCTCATAAAAGTAAATTGCCACTTAACAATCACCAAGACTGTAATTCTCAACTCAATTATGATTATAAATAGAGGACTACTTGTAAAATCCTTTCCCTCTACATCTGAAATTAATGTCATTTAATCAATTTGTTGCAGATTGTTATTTAACCACCTGGTACTAGAAGAGCCAAAAAGGTGGAACTAGGGCTTCTGTTGCTATTTAGTAACAGGCTCCAAAAAGATGTAAAAAGCATCAGTTTTAATATGCTGTTACTACATTTACACTCCGTATTTTCTCCAATGAGATAAAAATATATATTTTTATCAGTTTTATTACTTCAATCACCTTGTAAGTGCAGGAGATAAGACTAAATAGAGATTCAAGGCCCCTGAAGCTGTATGGCTTCATAACTAGCCTCACCAGTCCTAGGGCAGCCACTCGAGTTCTCTTGAGTGACCAGACACCAGCTTCTCTACCCTGGTATGGAAGTGAAATAGATCAACAAACTGGCTTATGTTCCATGTTTAAGGGAATATAAAGCAAAGCATATTTAATAAAAATGTATTTTAAATATAATAAACATGCTTCTGTTTATCTAATGAATATGCTTAATAAAAACATCTCAGGCATGTGCCATCTTTTTAATTAATCTTTGGTATGCAATTCCAGAGGAAAGACCATAAGCCCTAGAACTAGCTGCCACAGTGGTTGCTTGAACTGATGGACTTTAAACAAATTTTAAAAAGTGGTTTATGGATAATTACAGTAGGGACACAGATTACCATCAAGCCCTTTGTTATGTCTCCTATACTCACAAAAGCTTGCAGAAGAAGTCTTGTCTGGTGGGAGGGGGTTTAGTAAGCAAGCGAGTGGATGGAAGTGAGCCATGATCTATACCAAAGAAATATTTCTCTACCTGTTTTATGCTGGGAATAAAATTCTAAACACAACAGTATAAGTAAACAATGGGCCATGCAAATTTTTTCAGGGTATTTGGCTTCTACAGAGGTCCAAATAAAGCAATCCCTTCAAGTTATTTGAGGAAGCAATATGAGCCCTTACAACCCCTGACTTTTCTGCCAATGAATGACCTCAGAATAACAATCAAAATAAACACCATTAAGGTGATCACCATTAAATCTGAATATACCTCATTTGAATTAATTTGCTATTTATATAATTATATAAACAGCATACTGTAATCTGCAGTAAAACTTTTAAGAAATATCTGAATGCCCCCAAACCCTCTAATTAGCATATATTAGTAGTCCATTATATAGGAGTGGAATCCAAATGAAAAAACTGTTACTGTAACTAGCTAAAGTGAGGTTTCACTTTACTATATAACTGAAACTTTTTCTAACAGAAAGCTGGGATTTCCAAATGTAGAGCCAAGCTGTATTTAGTTATTAAAGTTTCCACTAAACAATATATTTTTCCCTGCAGGCAGAACAACACAGGCTGTTCTCTCTTGGTAGAAAATTCCAGAATCTGGGAGCAGTGCCCAAGTACTTCTGCTAGTGATGCAATTGAGGAAGAATTGTGTTCTGAAGACCTTAAGTTTTGGCAGATCCTAGATGATCTTTCAGTTACTTTGTACCCAATAGTAGCAAAAAGGTTTCCACATACTTACATTTTCTGCCCTCTTTCTGTTGACAGAAAGACCACCCTTGAATGTCTCTTCACTGACTACAATGCACTTCAGGTTAGCATCAGTAATTGATGGACCAAAGGGATCATATAGAGGAGCAATATCAAATTGCACGGAGGGCTTGACATCTACTAGAAATTCAGTAAGTTGAGCCACACGTTGTTCAAATGGTAGGATCAGCTCTTTTAATAACTTATCTGTTGATGAAGAAAATAAGAGGAAATTGTAGTAAAGCACAGCCCATCCTTCCTCAGTATCTTGAGATGATGCCCCAGTATAAGGAGAAAAGTTCATAGTGCTACAAAGTTGTGATTTCCTTAGGTTGCAATTAAGAGAGTCATATTGAGGAAAGGCAACAGATCTGGATATATAATTCTCACGAGTTTGTGATAAGCATAGTTGCTTAAAGTGCAAGTCAAAGCTAACGTGTATTTACTTACTGAATTTAGAGTTGTCTCATCACAATTGCTCAGGGTTAATAATAAATTCCTGTACATTTTCCTTAAAAAACAAAAGGCAGTATATGAAGTGGTATAAAGTTATGGTGGAATTAAGGAAGGATGCAAGGATAAAAAGCTATCAATAAGAGCAGTGTAATAAATAATGTTGATATAAACAATTTTTAGTTGTACTGCCTATTCTATTATATCTTTATTTGGCTTGCTATTTCTTATTTCTTTTCTAAACTTTGCATAACATTGCTTAGTTCAAAAAAGGCAAAACAAAGTGTGTGTGTGTGTGTGTGTGTGTGTGTCTATAGAAGGCTTAACTCATATCAACCATACTCATTAGCTACTCAAAGTACAAAGACAGATCCATTTAAGTTAGCTGCCACTACCAAACTTAGAAGTTAGATCTAAAATGATATCATATTTAACAAGGCAAACTGCCATAATGCAGAACAATACATTTTTAAATTCTGCAAATATACTTAGCTAATATTTCCAGTAAAATACAGAAAATTATATGAAATTCTAAATATCAGCATCACATGTGTAACTTATCCTCTAGACTGTCAGTCCTGATTCCAGTAACAGCATTAAATAGTTTTGTACAAAAAATCTGGACTATTTTAAAAGTTCACAAATACTTCTAATTTCTCTAAATGGTATTGCAGGAGAAAGGCATATATGGTTCAAAGAGACCCACTTTCCAAAAGATCTTTGTCAGAGACACCAATGAGGAGCCGATTTTCTGCCAGCAGACAGCTCACACTCAGAAGGATCTTGTGACCATTGTGAAGTCTATCAAAAGTACCTCCCACAACTACATCAGAGAAACTTTGCAATGGCTCATTTGTTTTCTCAGTCTCCTCTTGTAGGGATGGTTCTCCATTATCATCTTGTAACTCATAGTCAGGATACAGTAAAACAGACCTCAGTTTAGGGCAACAGCTGTAACAACTGGTGGCATAATGTTCTAGGCGTTGTTTGATTGGATTTGATTGCATCCCATCTGCACTTCCGTAGTCTGTGAGCACCACCTCAGGTGGCTTGGAAAGGTTCTGTACAGATTCTAGTGCTGGAGGGTTAGCTCCTTGGTTGAGAAGGTTGGTGAGTAATATCCGGATATCAAGGTGACGATGGATGTCAGCATCAGTGTATAACTTGCTGATAAGGTTGTGTACTTCAGAAGTGGCAGGAACATAGGCGAAATGGGGCTGTGTAGCACCCGACAAGCTGAGTCCTGGCTGCAGTTGAATATATAAGGTTTCTTGTACCAACTGGGCAGCTGAAGCAAGGATGGGCATCAAGCGCAGAGAAAGTGCTGACAGTGGGGATGTCAGAACAAGTAGACCAGAACGGAAAATCGACATGCTGTCCAGGAGGAAACATTTAGGAAGATATATACAAAAAAAGAAAAGTCAAAATAAGTCAAAATAATGACCAAAGATTTTATGTCATTAGCACCTAGTTTAAAATGACAAACCCTACTGTAAACTCCAGAAAAAAAATTCCCTTTATTGGAAAGTAGAAAATTTCTATTTAAAATCCTTAATTGACTGTATTATACACTAGCATTGGATATTATCTTGCAGCTAGCATTGGATATTATCTTGCAGCCTAACCTTCATAAGATTGCTATGAAACTGCAGTACGTTTGAACTTGCTGGAAGAAGTGTAACAACTGAAAAAGTGTCCATAAGCAGCAATGCTGCCTATTTCCTTTTCCTTTTTGCTTATTTTTAACTTCTATTTGACATTAGTTAATATGCAATATTTAATAAACATATTTTTTAGCTCAATAGCTCCCCTCTCCTTCTTGAGACTTCATGCAATTGTGTACAAAAGTTAAAATATTAAATTGCTATAGTATAAATATCAATAGAATTGGCTACTGAAAATAAACTACGTATGTAGATATAATACAATTCCACATTAGTATAGCTAATGTTCTATGGCAGTGACTTCTAAATAGATAACTGCCATGAATGCCTTGGGAAAAAGTAGGCTTCAACACAAAGTAGCTAAATCTACTTTGGATTTCCAGAAGAAAACAACATACACTTCTAGTAGTAAAGTTAATACTGCATAGGAATTATATTTTTACATGTATTTCTATTTTTGTTACTCTTTTAACCTGCTCTTTAAGAAGTCAAACAACTTTTCCTTCTTGCCAATTTTTTCTCACATAAAGGATACCTAGCACCTAAAGTTCAGAAACAGCAGTTGACCCTAAATTACTCAAAAGATTATATAATACAGGAGACTGGAGATTTGAACCACTATTTTTATTTTTATCTATTTTTATCCTGCATTTGTTTTAACAAATAACTCAGCGCTTAAACATATCAAACACATCTTCCTATGTTCCCCATAACAACAACCCTGTGAGGAGAATTGGGTGAGAGTGATTGGCCCAAGGTCACCCAGCTGATTTTCATGAACAAGGCAGGATTAGAACTCACTAGACCAAACTGGTTCTCAAAAAAAGGGGAAGGAAAGGAGGGAAGGAAAGAGAGGGAGGAAGAGGGAGACTCATTCCAGCGTTTATCCGAAATTGGCTCGGCCTTCTGCAGCTGTACCAAACATACAGAAATTCGAAGGCTGATTTGATTATTAGAGCACGGAGGTTGCTTAGCCATACATTACCCATTTTCTTTAGCCTCCCATCTTCTCCTGTTATACTACCATAGCTGTTCTTACTTTTGATATTTGCATTTTGACCAACTACCTTTCCTGCTTTTTTTTTTTTTTTTTAGTGCAACAAACAACTCCAGGCTTGGGAAAGGAGAGTTAGAAGAATAAGCTACCTTTGCTCATTCGCGGACCTGCAGTAAGAGAAAACCTGCGGACAAAGTGTCAATTAGCCCAGGTTCCGTCGCTGGAAAAGAGCACGCGAAATTATAGCTCTCCTCCCCTCAACCATGCCTCTCTCCCGCTGCCCTGCAACCCCACGGGACTGGTGTCGTGTCTTCCTCCACCTTCTAAGTAGTATACCCCCCCCCCAAGAAGGAAAAGAGCACCTCCCGCTTACTCACCTGATAAGCAACCTCAGCGAAGTCAACACCGACCCGGAAGTGTCTCTGCATAAACTGGAAGCGATCCTCGTCGCTAGAAGGAAAATATTTATAGCCCCCGAGTGGAAAGTTAATCCCGGGGGGGGGGATTTAAAGGACGCGGATCCCTTTGCCTGATATTGATGATGATAGAAGGAGGAAGTGTGTGTTGCTAATACTTTGATCCTGTGGGTTCGTCCAGACTAGAGAATGCCAAAATTTCGAGCCCAATTCCAGTTCTCACTCACGTTGTTAACGCACAAACTGTTTTGGCAAGAGGTCGTAGTATTTGAAGGAAACCCTCTTCCTGTCTACTCCTGGATCAGAATTCCATGCTCATGGTCACCTCCCGTGACCACAGTATTGCCGGGCGTTCTATATGAGGTGAAAACCATTCAGAAATCTTTCTCAACCTTAGCCGCCTGAAGATGTGTGGACTTCATCTTCCAGAATTCCTCAGTGATCAAGCTAAGGGGGAGGATTCTGGGAGATAAAGTCCATGCATTTTAGAGTTGCCCAAACAGAGAGATTCAGAAGCTTCAATTGGTTCATAAGACAGCAGAACAGCAGGTAATTATGGGGTTTGCCCTGATACACCTGCTAAGATCTAGGTTAGGACGGTGAACCTTTTAGAGACTGAATGCCCAAACTGCAATCCAAAACCCACTTATGCATCTTCAAGTGCCCATTGGGTGGGCATGGCCCATTGGGTGGGTGTGGCTACGGTGGTAACAGCTGACTGGATGGGACTAAAAAGTTCAGTCAATTTCAACTTTGCAAGATTTTTTTTCCACCGCAAGAAGTTGAAATTGACTGAACTTTTTTTTTTTTGCACAGAGCGGCGGAGGCCTAAAGTGAAAAGGTTTTATAAAACCCAGCTGAAGGCCTAGGACTGGGGCGACAGCGCAGGTGCCCAGAGAGCACTCTGAGTGCCGCCTCTGGCACCCATGCCATAAGTTCACCACCGATCTAGGTCTTCTCCCACGCATTAGGCATCAATTGAGCAGGAGTCCCCCTTGAGAACCTTTTGTTGCGTGCTCGGTTGCCTTTTTATATACATTGTTTGTTGTATGGTTTTGTTTTTTTGTGTGTTTGTGCTGTATGCTTTCCAGAGTCATACATTTTGCACTGGGCAGCCTTATGGTGTAAATCTTTAATAAATGTTGCTATATGTAGTTATCACTACAGCAACTCTTGAACACGTCATTTTCAATCTGTTGCTTCCATTGAAGGCCATGTGCTTTTTAGAGTGCCAAAAAAGCATTTAAGTAACCAAGAATATTGTATGTGTACAAAGTGACATTCTACAATCTGTAGGATTGTGCGTAATTGCTCTGAGTGCTTCCTAATGTTTAATGTAAGCCTATCTTCCTGAATTCTACTGTAGTTTCTTGTCAAAGCTAGACAGATCCTTTATCCTCCCTGTTGTGTGTGTGTGTGTGTGTGTGTGTGAGAGAGAGAGAGAGAGAGAGAGAGAGATTTATATTTACATAGCTCACGTTTATGCTTTTTAGGCATATTGAATGGACTTAAACCTAGATGACATTTCCTAGGATCATTTTGAGATAATAGAAACAACAACAGATCAAAACCCATCCTCCTCCAAAAATCTATAGCTATGGAAAAAAAGTTCCTTTTATTTACATTCCTTTTTTCTTGGTATCTGCAGTCCCCCAAAGAAACTCTACTTGATCCAAAGAACTCAGTTCCTTATATTCAAAACCAAATGTTTTATTTATTACAGATATTCCTTGTTATCCATCTGACATTTAAAGTAACTAGCAATAAAATAAAAGAATACAATCAAATGCAAAACATAATCAGTAACTAGTTGTTTGGAATTCTCCATTAACTCCCTAGCGGCCTAGCCTTACTCACTCCCTAGCCTTAAAAACAGTACTTATCACCACTTCTACATTCAGAATGTTGTGTGCTCCATACTTCATATATTTGCTAGAAGGTATTGATGCTCTGGCTTTTTGCACCTTATTTTTTAGTTGTGGCAGATGCTATGGGTACTTTATTACAGGACCTATATGAAAATGATTTATCTCCAGCTTTGCCTCATTATTGAAACAACTTAAGAGCCTCTCTTAAGAAAGCTTGCATGTCTTTGGAAGCTTTCTTAGCAACTACACAGGTGCTAGTGATAACCTGTCCCAGAGTTCTCCATTATTGAAACCAATCTGGCAATTTATGTAGGTTGTGAATGAAGACAGAAAACAGTACTTATCAAAAATCTATTTTTAAAAGCTGGGGAACATTGTAAATTACAAAACTGTACTTATATAGGAAACTACCTATTAAAGTAGAGTATTAAACAATGTATATTCTAATTACTGGTGCTCTTTGGATTTCTGACAAATTCATATTTGAAGTATCAGAGATTGATATGAGAAATTTAGCATGAAAAGTGTACGCCAGAAAAACACTTTAAGGTTCATTGTTATGTGTCTGCAGCTTCTTAAACCAAACATTTCTTTTTCTGAGATTGTACTTACAGAATAAAAGGACAGCTAAGTGATTACAGAAAAAGATGTATTGCATCTTTTTGCCTTCAAATAGAAGGGTTCAACAGCCTTACTATGGTACATATCCTTTGAAATACATTTTTCATTTTGCTCCTCTTTGACCACAAGAGGGCACATCTGTACAGTAATGAAACCCAGAAATCATTAGAGATTAGACTTTATGATGTATATGAATCTGGATGGGTATAAATACAATTTTGTAACTCAAGAAGAGCAAGGCACTGTGAAAGATTATAGTCTTTTCCAATAAATCAATTAGACCATGTAATTATCATATGTTCCATAATGAGAAGATAATGGGAATTGTGGACCTATATACCTAGAAGGCAGCTAGTGGAAACAGCTTGAGTTATTTCAAAATCCATGAAGAGGCAACATTGGTTCATCTCAAAGTTCTCTATAAGCCAATCCCATGCGTGTGAAATGAGAACATTAGTTGAATCCCTTACTCTGCATTCCAAGCTGTTCTTATTCACTTTGGAAGGGCATTTGGAAGGATAATCCTATCAGGGTTAGGATTATCCTACAAACCAACATATGAATGATCAGCAAACACTGGAATCAGTATGTATCTTTCCTTTTGTTATTATAGCTATAATATAAAGATAAAAAAACACATTTCTGTATAGTTTTTTTTAGTTTTGTGACTTTTCATTACACTGAATTTTCAACAAAACTAATATGATTTTGCCTATAGAGGTCCTGCAGAAATCAAGATCAATTTCCTCTATAGACACTTTCTCAGAAGAGCAAAAGTGCACTGGTATCAGTTGTATAGAATGATCTACAGAAAGGAAGAAGGCCGAATAGGGATATAGAGGAGCCAAACACAGCTTTGTGATCATCTATACAAATCAATAGCACTCATTTCTGCTAATACAGTCAATGCACTTTTCAGCTTAATTGGAACCATGCTGGAGTATTTGAATAACAAAGGCAGGTACCTCTAAGATGGCTCAGCAGTTAAAGACACTGAGTTTTGTCAGCTGAAAAGCTCACTGCCCGGATTCAAGACCCAAATGTCACACAACAGGATTAGCTCCTATTACATGCCGCAGCTCCTGCCCACCTAGCCGTTCAAAAGCATGCAAATGCAGGTAGATAAATAGGTGGGAAGGTAACAGCATTCTGTGCACCTTGACTCAGTAAACCAATACAAGTACAAAGCTGGAATCGATGATCCAAAAAGTTATACCAAGAAAGGAGTGTCTCCGTCACACTGGCATCAAGTGACTGTACTTCATGGCAGAGGGGTAATATTTAAGATATATCTTTGTAGCTATCTCTAGTGTATTGCCAATAGGTTTTGATGGATACTGTTTTTCATTGTAGATAAATCTCTTTTCTACTTTGATGACAGCTTGGTTAAATTGGTCCTGGTGAAAAGGTGTTCCAGAATTCAGGCATTTCACCAAAGTGATAATGAAAAACTTCCAACGCATTCTGTAATAGTCTAGCATCAGCCCTGCTAGTTGTTTGTTGGCATAGTCCAAAATGTTGCCATCAGGTCCCCAAAGAGTTAATTGGTTGCGTGCATTGAAGTCATACAACTGTTCCTCCTTTTTGCTGGTGGCCATTTTGTGGGCAGCTTCCAGCCATCCTCCCAGCAAAAAACGTCTGTCACTGGAGAGAAGAGAGTCCAGTTCGGGAAGAAGGTCATAGATTAGAATGCCACCAGTAACCAGGAGTTGTGACAGCACACGTTTCTGAAAACCCTGTTTGATTTCCAAGTAATAATCACTCACTAGCTGTTGCAGAACCTGACGAACCAAATCCACAAGGTCATAGCAGAAGGTGCTGCTGTTGCCCAGTTTGTCAGAAGTATTTTGAAACAGCTGCCAGGCTTCATAGACAGCACTCTTGTTGTACCAGACCTCTGTGTTCATCCGAAAAGAAGGACGGTGGACAAGGGGGCTATGGTTGTGATTTACACAAGGCCCCGAACAATTGTAGACACTTTGGAATAGCAGTTGCCAGGCCTTTATCACCTGCATGTTCTTGACACCATAGCGCTCTGTACTGTATGTGGCAACCCACTGTTGTAGATTTATTGGCTCCTTGAGCCAACCTAAATCTGTTATGAGTTCATATATCACATCATTTTGTTCAATACCTTCAGGGGTGAGGCCTATGCCAATCATAGTAGAGTTGAGAAAACGTCTGGCTTCAAAAGGGCCTTGGTTAATGCTCTCCACCATGCCAAAAAGGCCATGGTTCCCACCAAAGTTGTGAAGCATGCACCAAATAAAAGGCTGCCCATAGAAGGACTCAGTCCAGAGGTAGACAGGCTTAGATTCAGCGAAGAGGTCCAGCACCAGCATCCTGCCTATAGGTACACCTCGAAGAAGGGCTTTAACTTGAGCAGGTTGCCAGAAGTCTCTCTGGTGTTGGAAAAGCCAACCTTGCATCAGCCATATGGCATGGGGGTCAACTATGAGGACAGGCACAATCAAAGAAAGAAAAAATACAAATTCAGAACTTTTTTTTAATATTCTACGCTCTATCTATTTCTTATTCAGTTTATTTCTTAATAATAATAATAATAATAATAATAATACTGTTAGCCTTTAATACTGTTAGCATACTGTATGCTTTTCATTTATTACCTAAAATTATTTATATTTTCTGCCCTGGATTTCTCTTGGAAGAAAATGCTTCTGGTTCTAAGTTTTTTGTTACAAATCTGGCAATCAGAGCAATAAAATTAATCATAACCTGAAAACCTATAGCTATAAATCTACTAGGTATAAACAAAATATGCAAGTTAGTGTGGTGCAATGGATGGATTGAAGCTAATGAAACCTTGATTGAAATCTCTGTTCAGCCAGATTACTGGATGACCTTGGACAAATCATATCTCTTCGTTAACTTTCTGAGATAGATATTAAAAAGAATAAAAATATGAAATTCAATGAATACCCTAAATTCCATGATAGAGGAACAGGACTTTAAATTTAAATTTATATTTTAAAAAAGTACCCTAAATAAACTCTAAATTCCTTTGATCAGAGTTGGTATGTTTTTTCATGCTGTACTTCATTTCTGACTCAAAATCATGCAGAATAATATCTCTGAGCAATATGTGAACATGTGAAGCTATCTTATTCCAAGGCAACAAAGTAGCAATTCTATATATACATAATTTAAAGAAAATAAAAGATACAAAGTTCATAAAATCTCAGCAACAAGAAACAGAATAATGTCCATTTTTGAATAAATAATTGTAAATGCGTACATATGATTCATATTAGAGATAGCAGGACAAAAACATTCACATGATGTATGTGTTTATTTGCCATTCAGCAAGGAAAGGACCATCTTACCCCACATGGAAATTACAGAAAAGTTGCAATTAATCACCAAGGAAGGTATGTGAGACAGGACCTTCTTTATAGCAGCATCTATACAGCATGAAAAAACATACCAACTCTGATCAAAGGAATTTAGAGTTTATTTAGGGTACTTTTTTAAAATATAAATTTAAATTTAAAGTCCTGTTCCTCTATCATGGAATGGAAAAAGCTTATAACTTTTAAGGAAACTGTTTTTATTTGATCAGATTTTTAATAGTTTATTTGCAAACTTGGTTGGTAACTGCTCTAATGAAACTATAGGGATATTTCTTCTTATTATGAACTGCAAGTGAGCTCCTTATGGGAGAAAAGGTTATTTATAAATGTTTAAGTACATTATTAAAAAAAATCTCTGACTTTCCACAGCTTTTATGGATATTAATTCAGCATCTGAAATTTTGAAGAGGCTCTACTATTATCTTTGCAATATAAATTCCCTTTTTATGACTCTGTAATCCCATAATTTGGTGGAGTTGGGGCAACTGGATGAAGCTGAGCACTCTTCCTGACGCCATGCAGGAGTCACAGCAGATATTTTTTTCTTTGCACCCTAGGAGAGAAACATCTGCCACTATCTAGGATTGAACTCTCAACCTATTATCTTTGCAATACACATGGCTAAATGAGCTAAAGATAATGTGTTAAAGGGCTAAAGATGAGCAGAGATAAAGAAAAAAAAATAGGGCTAAAGATGAGCAGAAATAAATAGGGAGGAAAAATAGGGAGAAAAAGAGGCCCTGTCACTTCATACCTCCATTCATGGAACGGAAGACAGAGGCGCTGACCTTGGAGAGGTAGGTGGTATTTGATGAAAGTGGGCGCATCTCATTGAAGGTGTCAGCACTGTATACATGATCTGTACCAAATTCTTTGATAAGCTCCTTTAAAAAGAGGGTCCCTATGACCTGAAACATGGGGTCTTCAGATGATAAGAGGTAAGCACATGAATAAGTGCAATCAAAATGGCTCCAGTTCCCCAGTTGTGTGGCATTGACCTGTGGAAATACCCTAACATGGAAAAAAAAACATTGTGAAACAGATTACAAAGTCAACTCCAAATTCACTGGGTGTGTGCTAAGTACTATGAGTTTCTACAGGAAGATTTAGACTCAAGCAAAGAGAATACTCAATGATTATTATGGCAGGAATCCAGAATATTAAAAAAAATTCAAAGCAAGAAATATATTCAAGATCACGTGTCCCTCTTGTGTCTTCTCCATTGACCTTTGGACCCAGATGTTAAGAGGTCTGATTAATAATAAAGGAAAATATATTCTGCTTGGGTTCAAAGCACTTCTCAGAATTATTACTTAAACACATTCTGAATTTTCCTCCAAGGAGTTTTGTCTTATTTTAGCACTGGCCTTCACATGAATACTCCCCAAAGTCTCTCTAGTCTAGGTCATCACTTTTTAGGCCACCCTACCATTCATCCCTTGGAGAAAGACCAGTGTAACCACTGCTTGGTGGATAAGTACATCCTTTCCATAAAAAAGAGCCCTAAGTTTCCTTTCCAGGAAGTCTGAAAATCTTGGGGTCTGCTGTCAGTGAGTTCTGGCCAGACTTTCCAAATGTATGCCTTCCAGCTTTATAAGGCCAATGTCCACACTGGCTAGGGACTGATGTAATTGTTTTTTTAAAAAGACCATAGGTTAGTATTTGTTAACCTTGGCAACTTTAAAAAGTATGGACTTGCAGAATTCTGTAGTTGAACTCCATACATCTTAAAATTGCAAAGGTTGGGAAGCACTGATGTTGACAACACTTGGTCAGATGGAAAACAGTCTATCCTGGTATGAGGCAGTTTCTTATATGTTCAACCCAACTCATTTTGTTCATTTACCTTAGAATGCCTTGAGGGATATGCCCAGAGAAGGCAGGAAGCACTGTCAACATACCCAGAGACCTCATTCTCTCTAGAATTCTGTACTGGGAAAGTGAAAGAGTCAGGATGGAGCAATGAAGCAAAACCACAGAATAATCCACACTGTGCCCCACAACACCCATAAAATTGGTCCAGAAAAAGGCCCATTTCTGGAAAGAGCTGTGCATTCTGTGGGCCAATATGATATGAGATTTTCTGATAATTCCTGTTTTACTCAGAATTGTAGTGTGTAGTCAAGGTGAGATACAAATAAACAAACAAACAAAATAAATGAAAGAGAGCTAAAAGACTATTTAACTCACTCTATTCTTCATTTCCAGAATTTTCAATGTTGGCCTGCAATTCATTATAAAAGCTCCCATAACATCCTCAAAAAAGAGAAATAAATTGCAAATAACACTGATTTATTAAATCAGCTGATAAACCTAGCATGCTGGTTGGGAACACACTTTTGATCAATTGTGATGCTTGACCATCACAGACAAGTCATTATTTTCTATAATAACTCTGATGATACAATGCGAGACTCAATCCCCATGTAAGCCAATGTGAGTTTAGAGGAGAAAGAGTACGGGTGCTATTTATTTATTTGACTTCTATGCCACCCTATTCCGGAGAACTCAGGGCGGCTCACAACATAGTAGAAATCAACATATAAAAATACATGTATATAAAACCCCTTAAATTAAAAAACCAATCATTCAACATACACACAGACATACACTGGCTTGGGGCAAGATGTTAACTACCCCAAGCCTGCCGGCAGAGGTGTGTTTTAAGTAATTTACTATATTACAAGTATCAAAAATGCTCATGAATCTATTTCACAAACTATAAGACTGGTTATGCTCAGTTTACCAGGATAATATTACTGCTAATTTTAGTATCTTTAATAAAAAGAATGGACATCCTTGTGTCTTTTAAAATAACTCTAGGAAGGGCTCTCGCCAGACAAATGCAGGATTGTAATTTTCAGAAAGTCCAGGTGCTGTGCACCACCACATTTTCCCCTGCATTATATCACTATGAACATCTCCTCCAATCTTTTCTTGAAACATAAGACTAAAAAACACAGGGTTAAATTACCTGGTTCATTTATTACTTTAAAACTCGGCGGGGCAGATATAAAGCTAAGCTCAAATTTGTCTACTATAGTCTACCATAAAAGGTATGAAGGAAAATATGACAGGAAGACAGAAGGCACCTACTGCCAGAAACCAATACTATACTTTCCATATCAGCCAGTCTAGGTACCTGCAAATTTAGCTTTTTCTGATGCCAGGAGAAGGGCAATGGTCCCGCCCAAGTGTGCAAATTCCCCATCCGGTTCCAAGCTAAGAAAGCAGGGCCAGTGAAGTATTCATCAATTTCTGATTGCTTTAGACCCAGTGACAAATACACCTATAAAAACAATAGTAGAGCTTGATAGTTGCTCTGGAGAAGATCCTGGGTTTAAATATTGTTAAAGCCACAATAATATGCTTAATAACACATACTCGTTGCCATATGGCTTCCTGCCCAGTGAATGCCAGTGCCATGTTAATTCCATGGAGAGCCATCCAGTCAATCTCCTGTTCCCAGCGGTCCCAGTTCCACCACACAAAGGAATAGCTGTAAGTGCAGACATTTTGATAGAAGCGGAACCTAAGGAGAAAAATACAATAAATGCATAAACAATAAATTCAATGTACTTAATGAAATTATTCTTCATACATTTTTAATCTTTAATTATAAAATTTCTATTCTATGTATCACACTTGCATGACTGTCATCATAACAATAGCACTTAGACATATATACCGCTTCACAATGTTTTACAGCCATCTCTAAGCGGTTTACAGAATCAGCATATTGCCCCCAACAATTTGGGTACTCATTTACTGACCTCGGAAGGATGGAAGGCTCAGTCAACTTTGAGCAGGTGAGAACTGAACTGCTAACAGCCAGCAGAATTAGCCTGCAATCTGCATCTAACCATTGCGCCACCATGGAATAATAAATTCTCTCTTCTATCACATTAAAAATTATAATTTGGGAAAAATTGACTACAAGTAAATAATACCTAGCCAATCTTGATTGTGAAAAGTTTTCATAGCATCAGACACAGTTAGTATTTTGGCTTGAACTCACTAGGAAATCACAGGATTCTGAGCTACACTGAGTTGTTTGGGGACAAAAATCTTGGAAGAATACATTGACCAATCATTTATGTAGTTTGTGCAGAAAAAATACATATGCATATAATCAAGAGGAGTCAAAATGAACTGACTCTTGGGAAAGTCATTCAATGTGTAGCTGGATCACATGAACCCTGGGGCTTCAGGGCTGCCAATGATGGGAAAGGATGACTTAATGGATGGAAATTAGCCTGTACTTATCATTGTCCTCTAGCCACATTTGATTTGCATGGTTTGGTAAGCCTAGCATTATCCGTGACAGTCTCTCTCAGCCAGCCAATTAGGGGCATCATGAACGAGGAGTGAACTGTTAGCTATTTCATGTTTTACAGGTAATCCTCGACTTACAACAGTTCATTTAATGACTGTTGGAAGTTACAATGGCACTGAAAAAAGTGACATGACCATTTTTCACTGACTGTTGCAGCATCCCCATGGTCATGTGGTTTACATCCAGATGCTTGACAACTAGTTCATATTTATGACCATTGCAGTGTCCCAGGATCATGTGACCATCTTTTGTGATCTTCTGAAAGCAGACTGGCGAATGGGGAAGTCAGATTCACTTAACAATCTTGCTACGAATTTAACAACTGCAATGATTCACTTAACACATTTTTCAAGAAAATTCATAAAATGGGACAAAACTCAAACAAATTTTTCACTTAGCAACATAAATTATGAGTTCAATTGTGGTCATAAGTCCTCATAAGTCAAGGACTATCTGTATTATACTTTGATCATCATAAAATGGAGGGCACCTTGAGATCTCTGAAATTAGTAAAGGAGAGTTAAGTGGCAATTTAACACATTCACACAAAGCTTATCTCATGGACTCCTATCTGGCTCGGGACCATTCATGCTCTGGTCACTTCCAATTGGATTACTGCAACATGCTCTACATAGGGCTGCCCTTGAAGGACCACCCTAAGTTACAACTGGCGCAACTTGTTGCACCTCTCACAACATTGAGTATATCTCAGTTCCACATGTTATAGCTTTGCTGCATGGGCTACACTGGCTACCAGTTTCTTTCGGAGATAATTCATGGTGCTACTCACTACCTTTACAGCCAGGCTATTAGCAGGACCACTCCTCCCTAAGTGTATTTGCCCATTCCAATAGATTAGATAAAGGGAGCGCTCTCTAAGTCCTTTCTCTTGAATGCTGCCACCCAGTGGACCTAGGAACCATGACTTTTCCATAGTAAAATAAAAATGATGATAGTCCTCAACTTACAGCCACAAGTGAGTCCAAAATTTCCACTGCTAAGCAAAGTAATTGTTAAGTGACTTCAGCCCCATTTTATGACCTTTCTTTTGCCAGAGTTAAGCAAATCACTGCAGTTGTTAAGTGAATCATGCGGTGGTTAAGTGAATCTGCTTCCCCCATTTACTTTGCTTGTCAGAAAGTAGCTGGAAAGATTACAAGTGATGATCATATATTATTATTATTATTATTATTAATTTTTTTTCTATGCCGCCCTATTCCTGGAACTCAGGGTGGCTCATAGCATATAACCTGGGGACAAAGCCCAAATTTGGGTCACTTGACTACGGGGATGCTGCAACAGTCGTAAGTGTAAAAACTGGTCAAAAGTCACTCTTTTTCAGTGCCATTGTACCTTTGAATGGTCATAAATGAATGGCTGTAAGTTGAGGACTACCTGTATGACTTAAGTTCATTGGGAGATAACATTTCATACTGTACTTGAAAAATTATTTCAGCTCACTCTCAATTGGAAAAGGGCTTAACTCAGGGCTGTCAAACTGCCGGCCCGCAGGTGGATGGGTCACGCCAAAACCGCAACCACCCCATTGCCGGCAATGGGAAAAAAGTCACGATACGTCGCAACATGTCACGTGATGTCACGAGTTTACCCGTAGCCTAACTGAATTACATACTCAGAGACTGAGTGATCATTAATTGTGTGTGCTAAGGCAGTGCCTTCTATACTACAGGTAGTCCTCGATTTATGACAATTGAGCTCAAAATTTCTATTGCTAAGCAAGATAATTGTTAAATAAGTTTTGCCCTATTTTATGACCTTTCTTGCCACAGCTAATTGAATCACTGCAGTTATTAAGTTAGTAACAAGGTTGTTAAGTGAATCTGCCTTCCCCAATGACTTTGCTTGTCAGGTTGCAAAGGATGGTGACATAATCTTGGTACACTGCAACAGTCAGAAATACATGCCAGTTGCTAAGCGTCAAAATTTTAATCCACATGATCATGGAGCAGTCAAAAGGGTGGAAAACAGTCATTACATCACTTTTTTCAGTGTTGTAACTTCGGAACAGTCACTAAACATAGGGTTGTAAGTCAAGCACTATGTAAGTCAAGGACTACCTGTACAGGCTTGAGCCTTGAAGAGAAAAACTTTGCGTTAAACAACTATTGGGCAATAAAGCTGGGACAGACACATCTTTGATGTCAAACATTCTGCGAATTTCATTTCAGCACCTAATGATTCAGGCTCAAAAGTTTCGGTCAATTGGCAGATTGATGAATTTATCTGAAGCGGAACTCGGATTTCCGGGCCCGCTTTTAAAGACGCCTTCCCATATTTTCAAGAGGAAGCCGGATATAACTCGTGCGTCGCATATAGAGGTTAGGGGGTCCTTTGCCTTTCTTCTCTTCCAATGTCGATTCACCTGTTGGGGCTGGTGACGATAATCTCTGCGGAGACAGGGGGCAAACTCTCCGGTAGTCGGAGCTGCGTCCCAGACCAGGACACGTGGCAGCCGCAGAAGTCCTTCAAGTAATGGTAGATTCCCGAGGCGGCGGCCACTCCGCTAGAACCAGAAACATTTATCGTGCCCGGCGCCTCCGAGCTCAGCCGGTAGGTGTCAAGACCGTCAGGTTCGGCCAAAGACCGGTTCACGGATACATCGAAGGCAGAAGCTGCCTTCGAGCCCAGAAGCCGCTTCAAGAGTTCCTGCACCGCTGTTGCCTGACGAGCTTCTGCCGCCTCCGGCTGCAAACGAGCAATCGCCTCCCATTGCCACAAAGGCCGGGAATTAGCAGCGGACGATATAGCCTCTACGGCCGACCAAAGCAACAGCAACCGCAAATGAGCCATAGAAAGGGACTCTGACCGGAAGCTACAATGCAGAGAAGTTCCGGGGTATGATCTCTCGTGAGCGCGCGCCACACCTCTACGACGATCACGGGAGCCGCTGCTGCTGAGGTGGAAAAAGTCCCGGCCCTCTTTGGTTCGCGCGCGTTCTGCAGTTCTCTCTGGTTAAACCCGATTCTGGCATGTATTACGTAGAAGCGGAGAGAGAGAACACAATTTTCAATGGGAGCCATAGAAACGTAAAATCGAAAGGTATCCCAAAGTTAATTTAATTCTGCCCGCTACAGAAGCACAGAAAAGCCGATTAAACCATCCACGAGAAGTGGCTCTAGCCTGTTTTTTTAAAAACTTCCTAAAATCGAAAATACGAAGTCTGAACTTAAATCAAGTTCTTGCTTCTGAATAACCAGTCTCGCTATCACATAGGAGTATAAGAATAAAGTATTATATAAACTTGTTTACTCAATATTTATACCCGGACGGCAGTTTGCTTGTTAAAGCATGGGATTATTGTTGGGGGTTACTCCATTGTACCTACCTTTACCTTACCAGAATCCCTTATTTCCACCCCTTTCCATACTCGTACTGACCCTATCCCTACCTACATAAAATTTAATAAAATATTTAAAAAAACGGTTTTAAATCAAGAGAATGACTCCTAAACATTCTTAGAATTGTTTTTCTTCAGTCATGAAAAACCTTGACAAAATGAGATTGGACATTAAGATGGCAAGTTTGGCACAAGCTCAGTGTTCTGATTATTTTATTAGACAACTCCATAGCAATTTTTGCTTGAGACCTAAGCAAATATTCTGAAATACAGTCATGGAATTGCTGAAAGATGATGAAATATACATTCATAAAAAAGATTCCATTCCACAAGATGAAAAAGCTGATTTGAACAACTTACAAGAATGCTTTGTCCTGTACCACTTTCTGGTTGCATTGGGGTGTATCTCTAGTAATCTTTTCACCACCCAGTTATTTGAGTTCCTTTTCTCTCCCCATGGGTTAACTATTGTAGAATTTTAAGCTCCAGGTTCATGTAATGATAAGAACTAAAAAAATCTATTTATAAAGATAACAATACTGTAGAACATGTGAACTATGCAGAGAACTGTTCTTGTGAAGAGGCTGTTTCAACTGATAATTGGTTGTTCCATGAAGAGCTCAGGGTCATCCCTCCTTTAGGGCCAGGTGCTGCTAAATGTTTTTCAAACATAAGTGAGAAACAAGCAGCTGAATAATCCATAGCACCACCTCTTTCTAGTAATGGCAGTAGGTTCGGTGGTAGAAATTGCTCGACTTCGAAGCTTTAGATGATGTTACTTCTGGTCTTTAGGGATTAGTGTTATGTCTTTATCATGTACTCATGCACATAGGTATTGCTACATTCTGTGTGCAAGGAACATAATGTTCTATATCACTCAACTAATATATCACTCAACTAAAACAGTCTCCACCTATGGATATTAGTGTAGAACATACTATAACCTATTGGTGTTCAATTTAAAACAAAAAATGAACACTTCAATCACAAGTTCTATTTTTATCAAAAAAGATTCATTTCTAATTCTATTTTAAATACACTTTAAAAACTCTATGTGGATAACATCATATAGGGTTTTTAAAAGCTTAGAGGGGGTAAACTACCAAAACAGACAAACTAACATCTCCAGTAATTAAGGACATAATTATTAGTGTGGAAGTATACATAATAATCGTAAATACCTCATCTAAGTAGATAACAGAATCACGTTTTCTTCATATAAATGCAAATAATTCTAAGGACTTTTTGAATACTATATCCTATAATATATGAAAGGCAGAACAGGAAAAGTAGAACATAAGATGTTGGTTTAGAAAAATCCTTAGCCATGAAAGCTCAATAGGTGTCAACCCAACAAGGTGACCAGACTATGAAACCAAAAGAATAATAGAATAACAAAATTGAAAGGTACCTTGGAGGTCTTCTATTCCATCCCCCTGCTCAAGCAGGAGACTCATTTCAGACAAACAGCTGTCTAGTCTTTAAGTCTCCAGTGATTGAGCATCCACAACTTCTGAACGCAAGCTGTTCCACTGATTTATTGTTCTCATTGACAGGAAATTTCTCCTTAGTTCTAGGTTGCTTTTCTACTTGGTTAGTTTCCAACCATTCTTGTTTTACTTTCTGTGCTTTGGAAAATAGGTTGACTCCTTCTTCTTGGTGGCAGCCCATCAAACATTGGCACACTGATATTATATCGCCTCAAGTCCTTCTTTTCACTAGACAAACCCAATTCCTGCAGCCATTCTTCGTATGTTTTAGCCTCCATCCCCTAATCTTCTTAATTGCTCTTCTCTGCAGTCTTTCTAGCATCTCAATGTCTTTTTCTATTATGGTGATCAAAACTGGATGCAGTATTCCAAGAGGTCAGGACTTTTATTGTAACAATGATCCTATCTTATCCTGTCCATCTCGCAAATCTGAATATGTTTCCCCCTCCCTCACTTTATCTTTGTGTGAACTAGGGAGGAGGGTGTCTGAGATTTTTCTCAAGTTATTTTCTTGACTGTTTATCTGACCATTGCCTTCCTTGGGGCTTTTTCTCCTGTCTCTTAAGACCATTCTCTATGCATTTTACATTAGGTACCATGGGCCAGTCATTATCTTTGTACCAATTATCTCCCAGGGTTGAGGAAAATTGGAGAGTTTTGTGCATGCAGCCATGGGATCTTGGAAGAAAAACTGGATATAAATCTAAGTAAATAAACATAAGTATCTTATGAAATATAAGAAGGGTAAAAATGTCTTTGAACAAGTGGGGAGGTGATTTAATTTTGCTTACAATGAGAAGGTCCTGCTTCATAGATAAAATGGGAAATTCCCTGTTTGTGGACCAATGTTTGTCCTGAAGTAGAATGTGCATCAGGATAAATCACAAATCCTGCTACCTAAAATCAAAGAGCTACTAAAAGCATTTAAACCAGTTACTAAGCCACGTAATAATAATAGTAATAATAACAGTAATAATAACAGAAGTATTTCTTAAAATTTGAATGAGAATAAAAGAAAAGAACACACCATCACACATGTTCTATATTTTTATTTCATGTATTAAAAATGGAATGGTAATACTATGGAAGGCCAGAATGGCAGAATCAGGTCCTGCAATTGTACAACTCAAGCACAAAAGTGGTGGATATAAGGCAACAGGAGAGAAGGTGGATAGATAACCACTGAAAAGCTTTCCTCTCTCCTCCCCTCCCCCCATCATTCTTGAAAAAGCACACAAAGCAATTCTTTTTCTTATGAAAGGAAGGAGAAGGGAGTGCATGTGCTGAAGATGGAATAGAAGAAAGCATTTGATTTAATCTCCATGGCAACTTCTTTGGCGTCTGGCTGAAACAAAATGTTCAACATTGACAGAAGCACCTGGATAATTGTGAACAAGATGTTATGTATTGTGCTGCTCTTACCAAATTATGACTTTTAGAGCAGGTATTTAGTGATTTCCAGGTGCAAAGGCAATTTACCAAACAGGAAACAAAGTAAGTGGTAATTGAATGAGAGTCATTTGTACACTAACTTTGCTCACCATTTGTTGCCCCTCTGTTCCCTCACTTTAGGAAGTTTTGAAAAAAGCAGACACTGATTGTAGACAATCTGTACCTCCCATTTAATACTAACTACTTAAAACCTTTATTACCCTCTAAGGCAATCTTTTAAATCCTAACACGGCCCCATATGTGACAGATGGTAATTCTTGAATAGTAAATGTTCTCGTCAATTTACTCACTCCTTGTAAAAGAAGAATAACCAGAAATAATAGGTTTTTTAAATTGAGAAATAATTGGGGGGCTGTTAGCTTTGTCCATAACACAGTAGTACATATATTAATATGATGTATGTGTCTATCAGTGTGGAAGTTAGCCATAATTGATCCAACAATGTGAGAGTTCAAAAATATCTCATTAGCAGTAAAACTGGCTGCCATATATGAAACATCTCTCCTAGTATCTTTCAAAATAACATAGATGGCCAATACTCACAGAATTATGTGCAGCAAAGTGCATAATGGGAATGTGTGTGAGAGAAAAATACAATCACCATTGTTGCTGACATAATCAGAAAAGCACCAGAGATGGAGAGGCTTGAAAAGTCACAACCAATGAAGGCAGAGTTCAAAACCACTAGAGTTACAACCCTTAGACTTAGCTTCCACAGACTAGAGATGTGATGACCAGTAAGTACAGAAGAAATATAATAAGGAATGGATCATATTTAGTGGCTACAGTATAACAGCACAGAAGGGACACAAATTTGCTCATTTTGATTTGGTACATGAGGAAGTAATCTTAAATGTAACACCATTCTCTAGGAGAGAGTGAAGTTTTATTCAGACATTTGAACAATTCTGCAAGGATAAAGATGAGTGACCCGGAATCCATTAGACTAAATGAGAGGACAAAGTAAAAGAAAAAAATGGCAAAGAGCTATTCTCCTTTTAATTCCATATTTTTTCCCCTTGAAATCAGATTTGATTCAACTTAAGATACATACAAAAGTTCTTTTCCTATAAACAGCATTCAAGCATTAGTCACTTGTAAACTGGCTAAAGGAATGAATGGGCTTCAAACATGGTCCCAATCAAACGCTCTTTGAAAAACTCTATACTTGAAATCTCCACAAGTTTTCATCTTCCAGGTTTCATTTAACTACTCCTTTCCTACATTCACATGTCGAAAAGTAATGGCTGAACCTCAAAAAAAGTGCAACAAACAAAATGAATCCTCTGAATTAACTTTAGAGAATTTCCCCAAACTTCTGGTGCTCTATGGATGTTCTTCAACTCACTCTAGCTGAGGGAAGAATGAGAACTTAAGCACAATACACATGGAAAAGACCAATTTGGGGGAAAGGGACAAAGAACGGGAAAACTGGAAGAACTTGCAGCAAATCCCTCATAGCTTCTATGACAATCCAGACTCCTTCCGTGATAAAAAGAGTTACGTCCTTCTGGAAAGGCAGGTGCAACGGATAGAGAGATCAGGCTCAGAAATTAAGAGGCTGATGGCAGATCTCAGTCTATTCAGGAAGAGAGATACCTGTGCATATTGTCTCTTCCTTCCCCCAATATCAAGCAAACTTCTGATGTTCAACCAGTCACATCTACCTGTGTGCGAAGTGTGACAAAAGGCAGCAAGAAAAAAGTCTAGTTGTTCATAAGCTGGAGAGGGGCTGATAAAATGGACATGAAACCCCAGGTAGCCAGCAGCTGTCCTTACTTGTCAATGAGTCCTCCTTCCTTCAGCTTGAAATAAAAAAACTTTTCCAGGGTGTTGGCACACTTACAGTAATCACTCTCAGGAGGGTTATACTCACGACAGTTGGTAATGACACGTTGCAAGTCAGCAATAAAGAGCTTCTTGGTAATGTAATAACGATTCTTGAGCCTCTCTGTCATTGTCTTTAGGTCTGCAGAAGGAGGAGTAGGTGGAAGGGAGAGACATGATCAACTGTACAGGAGACAATGCAAAAATGCATCCTTTCTGACTTTATTATTCATTATAAGCTTGTCACTCACAACTCTCCTGAAAAATAATGAAAAGAGGGAAGAAACATGGGACGAAACATGTAAGTGCAAGCTACAAACTCTTCTAGAATTATGTATAGTTCTCTTCATGAGTTTGTGTAAATGTAATTAGAAGTATCAAAATGGCTGAAGGTAAACTCATCTCAGCTTTCAGAAAATTAGTAGAAATATATTTGCTCTGTCAGTAAAACATTTCCAAAAAGGCAACTCTGTTAGCCTGTGAAAAACAAAAAGCCAGTAACTGTTTGAGGATGAACTTATTTATAGTGATATCAGCTTGAAGTGCAGTATAAATGCTCACCAAGTAGTTAGCAATCTGTGCTTCCTACTGATCGCCTTAACCAATTTCAGTGGCACACTTGCCAAAAATCAGTAACTTGGCTTCTACTACTCCAATTCCCAAAATTTACAAAAATCATTGCATAAATCTTAAAGTAGACTGAACATAGTTAAAAAAGATCCATCCATTTCAAAAAAATCCCATCCAGAAAATCAGAATATTTCAGCCTTTCTCAAACACACATAACACAGGCTTTCCACCTCCTGATGTCCTCAACGCCTTTCATTTGGCCCCAAAATGTTTTCCCACTCCTGGTTTGTGCTGTAATAGTGCTAAACCTAAGAATACTGCTCATCTTTTTGGCTGACTATGAAAAGGAAGGTAATGTATGTTTTAATTGCCAAATGGAAGAAAATCTCCTCCAGTTCTATAACATTATTATAATAATCCAATGAGAAATTACTCTCCAACCATCTAAATAAGAATTTTTTACATCAGCTACATATATTAACTGTACCCATATTTTTTATTACTCTACAGAGCTGATTACTTTTTCAAGCAAAATCCATATCTAGCTACCTACCAATGGGAAAGCGGATAATCTCATAGTAGTCAGGAGCTTCAGATTTCTTCACTGGTTCCATAAATGGCCATGCACTAGGATGGGTCTAATAGGCAACAGGCAGAGAAAAACTTGAGTAATAAATATTTTTTTTCAAACAGAAACTAAAGCCATGCCTTATTGAGATCAATCAAGATTTACAATGTAGCATATAGGTAATTTGAGATATGGAAGTAGACTTCTATTGGACGGGCAAAGGAAAAACAGAAAGGGAAGATATTTCTGGCAGAAAGAAAGTTTTCTGCCAGAAATATACTTTTCACATTCTAAACACTTTAGTTTAACTTCTTGTTAAATGAAGAACTGTGTTTCCTTCAAAATCCCACCCAAGATTACTTTTAAAAATATTGTTTTGTTACTGCTGTTTAGCTGTTTTGTTTTTCCTAACGTATATTGGCCTTTTATCTATTTGTACTGTCATCAATTAATATTTATTCAGTTTGTACATAAAAAAAATTAAAATAGGTACACGTAGTCCTTGATTAAGGACTAACTGGGACTGGGATTTCCATAATTAAGCAATGTGGTTGTAATGCAAGGTATTATGTGACTTCACTACTTAGCAATGTCAGTCCTAGCAATCCCCGTTACTGTTGTTAAATAATGATGACAGGTAATTAAACAAGGACCTTCTTGCAATTTCCTGCCAGCTGGCACACAATGCAACAGGACTGGGGCTGGCTGCTGCCAGGTGAGGGAAACTTACGAAGCCAACTTGTGACTTTTCCTGCCGGCTTCCCCATTGACTTTACTTGTTGGAAGCCATGGGACTGCTGTGACAGCTGAAACTTTGAGGATCAGTCATAAGTACCACTCATTCAGCACTGATATTAACTTCCAACAATCTCTGAAAAAGTGATCATTAACTAAGGACTACCTGTATTCAAAATTTAGTTCTATCTATACTATTCACAGATCAGGGCAAAAATTTCAGGAAAGGTTTGGCTAGTTTTACTTATCTGGACACCACATCATTGAAAAACCAGATTTCATTATGACTATTGTTCTTCTATTTCAGTTAGAGGAAAGATCCTATTTACACTCCAAGTGATCTTGGAGTCCGGATTACCTTGATTTGGGCAAGGAGATTTTTCAAAGTAGTATACAACTGGTCTGGATCCTTGAGCTCCTTTCTGGAAGGAAAAAATTTAAAAAAGGGTGGTGGTGCTTTTGGTGATGAAAATATTAGAAATTACAAGAGCTACAGAGTATTACAGAGGCATCTGCATGACCTAAAAAGGACCAACTCCACCTGGGTGCTCTATAGAAAAGTTAAGACTATACCAACTTTCATGAGATCATCATAGATCATCTGGACGAAACTGTGGTTTAATGTAGCAACACATTTAAAGAGCTTCAATTTGGGGAAAGTTTGTCTACACACTTTTGAAAAGCTAAAAAAAGCTATTCCAAGATCAGCAGACTTTTCAAGCAACATGCAGTTAATTCTGACAAATTTGTTGGTGCCAGAAGCAAACAAATGGCCAAATTTTGTATGCTATTATAGTTTAGCATAATGGTTGAAATGTTGACCTAGAAACTAGGCAACTAAGTTCTAGGCCTGAAAGCCAGCTGAGTGACTTTAGGCCAGGGGTCCCCAACTTATGGTCTATGGCCACCAGGCCCCAGGAATAGCTGGCGAGCCCCACCCCACTCGTGGTAGCATCGCCGTGCGGGCACTCACAATTCTATTTGTACATGCCTGGGAACACTAGCACCGCCACCAGAGTCACAGGGGCGCCGGTGGCCCGTTTGCGCATGCATACAGGCATCAGCACGCGTACCATGGGTGTGTGCAGTCCATTTGCGCATGCACATGCATGTTAGTGCCACTGTTGTGTGCATGGCTGCGCATGTGCACGCGGGCTGTGCACACACACATTTCCCTGCTGCTCCCTTTTCTTCCAGGTTGCCAGGTTGGAAAGGTTGGGGAACTCTGCTTTAGGCTAATCACACTCTCACTTCAACCCATTTCCCAGGATTGTTGTGGTGAAGAAAATAGAGGGAGAGTATATGTGTGTAAGAAAGAAAGAGGGAGAGAGGGAGGGAAGGAAGGAAGGAAGGAGAGAGAGAGGGAGCATAAAAGTAATTGTAATAATAAACCCAGGTTTTTGAGGACTGGATAGGTGGATAAATGTCAAATCAGGCTAAACATCTAGCTGACTTTGTGACCAATCATCATCATCATGGATACTCTACCTTGAAAGCATCAAGCAGTAAGCATTAAATCATTAGCTGCATTTTGACACAGATTTGAAAATGCTAGTCCAGCCCATCTTGTTCTATCATTCTACAGTGGAATGAAGTTTTAAGAGAATTTAAGGACCTTTGCCTGTTCTATGTTAATTATCCTGTACCAAACTCATTAAGGCAGGCCAACATGTTAAAACAAGCAGAAACATTTTGGGATATGGGTGAGAAAAGAACATGAAATGCCATATTGCTTACCCTTTTTCTTTATTCAGAGGCTTCCATCCTGTTTCCCCTGGAAAAGAGAGAGAAAGAGAGAGGGGGGGGAGGGAGAGACAGAAAGACAGAGACAAATTATTATTGTAAACATAGACCAGAACTAACTTAATTTTTTAAGGCAGTTCATTTAGTACAAGGGCTAATTGGGAGAAGAAAAATACAGAAACAAAAGCGAGCAAGAGAAAAGTTTTGGATAAACACCTGTTCTTTGTATCAGATACATAGATCTGAATCTGGACCTAACTCTCCCCCTGCCGTAAACCATATCAACAGAGTTTCCTTCCTCTGCTGCCTCAGAGGGTAGGAGCAAGCACAGCAGAAGGATCAAAGGTGGGAAGAGGACACAGCTAAAATCATGTCAGTTCTTCTTCTAGCTTTATCAATGTTCACTATTATTATTATAAAATTTCTATACCGCCCCTCTCCCGAAGGACTCGGGGCGGTGTACAGCCTTAAAATTTAAAAAACATATAAATATACAGAATTAAAATAATTAAAAATAAATTAAACAAACAAATTAGGCCATAAAATCCCCATATAAAACCCAATATGTGCGAATCCTAAAAATTACACAATCCCCCTAAAACATTTTCACCTGGCTGGAGCCGGAGCTTCTATGCCAGGCCGGCCTGTTGAAAAGGAAAGTTTTCAGTTCCCGACGGAAGGTGCGTAAGTCCGTCATCGTACGGAGTTTGGGGGGGGGAGCTCGTTCCATAGCGTGGGAGCTCCCACAGAGAAGGCTCTCCCCCTGGGGGTCGCCAGTCGACATTGTCTGGCCGACGGCACCCTGAGGAGGCCCTCTCTGTGGGAGCGTACCGGATGGTGGGAGGTATTTGCTAGCAGTAAGCGGTCCTGTAAATGCATCGTCACACCTGTTCTACTACTATCCAGGTATAGGCCCTGCTCAACTCACGGATGCCTGGGATGCTTTCAATCGGAATATGTCGAACTCCCTCTTTGAAGCAAGTGAGGCCAGGGTAGACTTTACGGATCTGTGCTTGCTTTCTCTCTATCAATTTCTTGATGATCTGTGGGAAGAACCAGAAACTCCCATGACTTGCATTGTCATTCCTGGATGCTTCTGCAAGATCAGGGGAGATGAGGCAGGCTAAGCGTCTCTTAGAGACAGCAGGCAGATGTGTGCAGCTAGGAAACTACTTCCTGGCCAATTCCTAGCTCAGTCTTCAAGCCAAGCACTGTCAAGGTGTTAGGAAAAAGTTGAAGGATGGCAGGCAAAGTGGGAGAAGCTGAATCTGAGAGGAAGAATAGAGAGAATTAATATGCAGAATCAAACCATACATGATTACTGGCTATGTTGGCTAAAATTGTGAAAAATAGAATTCAACTACCCCTACAAAAACATGAAAGGACTGTCATAGGCAGGAAGGCCTCCCCTATGGAAAAATTCAAAGAGAGCAGTTATGAATATTACCTCTGCCAGTGGAATATGTGCAAATTGGAACACAGAAACCTTTCCTTCACTGAGGAAGGAGAGCCATATTCTTACCACAAGAGTAAATCTGTTTCTGGAGTATGTCGCTTAACTGTGCGGAATGTGTTTTTCATATAAGAAAAATACATAAGTTTTGAAAAATCCAACCATAGGAGTTAGCAGATTGTGTGTGTGTGTGTGTGTGTGATGTAAAATAAAATGAAAATGCAGATAGGGCAAAGAAAGGAATATGATTGATTATATCCCTAAAAGGTTAATCAAGGAAAAAACAGATGAGACTATTTAGGACCACACAGAGGGAAAGGTAATAATTTAGGCATATTCTGTAGCCAAAGCCAAATTTGCATATGTCCATGAGGGGAAGGAGATGGGGGGGAGAGGGAGGGAGGGAGACGTATTCAGCAATATGAACTAGTAACAGAAATAAAGATGGTCCACACAAGAATCAGAAATGGGTCAAGCGCTGTGCTCTATTGTCCACTTCTTCCACCCCAGCCGCTCACCTCCTTCTGCTTCTTGATAATATGTGAAAGCTCCGTGTAGGGGATCCGAGGGTTTAGCTCACATTCCATCAGGGTGGCTCCTTCGTAGTCCTTGATGTAGCCAAGGTAGCGGCTCTTGGGGACCTTGATATCTTTTGAAAACCCCTGAATGCCAGAGAGGAGAAACCCTATTCATTCTCCAGAATAAGCCAAATGTCATTCAGCAGTAAGAAATATAACTGACCTATTCTGAAATGTTGCTTCATCTCTTTCTTGCTGCCTAAAGTATGGATCCAACTCATTTTCCTCATCATATTCAGGAATTTATTAAGGATGGGGGAGAGCGAGGGGTTCATGGAAGCTACACTTAAATTACAGAATTGTAGAATAGAGGACTGTATCTTTTAGACATGCAGTCCCCAAGCTTTGTGTTCTGCAGACCAGACTAGTAGCAGCAGAGAGAAGAGAGGATGGTTTCGCACGCTCATCCACCACTTGTGCAAATGGGAGCTCCACGTGCTTACCCACTGCTTGGCAAGCCCAGTTTCCAATAGGCCATGGCCCAGTATTGGGCTGCGGCCCAGAGATTGGGGATCCCTGTTTTAGACACATTTATAAAGATCTTTTAAAAAATATTAGACGTATTTGACTTATCCCATTTAATGCTTCTTAGAAATATTATAATGTTAATTCCGTAATTCCTAACCAAAGTGATTGAGGATTATAGGGACTATAGGCCAAAATAACTGAAGAATGCTAGATTGGGGAATAAACCATTTAATGTTTAATGTGACCTAATATATTTAATGTGATATGTGAATGCAGCTAGATTAGCAACTATGTCCATAGACTCAGAAGGAGAATCAGGCCCTTTTTAACAATTGTACCCCCTAGAGTTAAACCAAAAGCCAGTTCCAAATAAGAGTTCGCAACAATGGTGTAGTACCTGCTTTTTGAAATAGCCAATGGCATATTCATCGGCATAAGTTAGAAAGTAAAGGATGCTGTGTTTGATGTGGTACTCCTTCAGGTGATTCATAAGGTGAGTTCCATAGCCCTTCAAGGAAGTAAAGAAGAAATGAGAAAAAATGATCAGGACAAAACCTGGGAACGATCCTCTTTCTGTCATTACATTAATATTCCATCTTTCCTTCTAGAGCTCAAGATATCCTACACACTTTTTCCAATCATCACCTTTTTGTCTCACAACTACTCTATGAAGCAAATTGGTTTCTTAGCTGAGTAAATATTTAAAAATAGCCCCAAACTTAGATCCTTTACCTCACTAGCTGAAAATTCATATAGGAAGCTAATTTATGTGATGTGATTTGCAATCAAATAGAAATTTATTCTGAGATGAATAATGTCCTGTACAGAAATCTGAGGCAATCAATAAAGATAGTTAGCAATAACAATTACACAAGATTTTAATATGGAAAATGTGAGGCATAGATGTTCACTTGTCAAACGGGATTGCCAAAATTGTCAACCCCCCCCCTCCAAGTTTAACAAAAAAAAAAACCTAACCTGTTCAAATAATATGCCGGGTTCCACAGCCTCATATTATGCTTAACATGATGATGGCCTGGTTCGCCCAAATTAAGAGAATGCCTGCATTCCTAACATATAAAGACAAACTACCCAACCCTGACTAAGCCTAGTTTAAGTCTATGAGCTACTCTGCATTATTGAAGATAACTAGTATGGATCCATGCCAGTATGTTTTATTTGATCCTTTTAAGAAGCATAGGAGAGGCATTGAAACTCCATCTGAAGAAAATCTCAAGAGAGTTAAATGTGATTTATTCCAGACAGTGCAAAAGTGTCCTTGAATGTATCCTTTTTCTGCCTTGGATATTAATTGTAAAAGGAAACTCATTGTTTCCCATGCAGCATTTTAAACTCTACATTAGCTTCTAATTGTTTTTTATGCTTTCAAATATTTTTATGCTCTTGCTCTCCATTCATTTGCTACCTCTTAACATTGCCTCCCATTCTTCAATTACATCCTCTATGACTTTCCACTTCCTATAACTTGAACATCCTGCTTCTTCTACTTCTTTCTTATTGCACAATTTTCAAGTCTGGTTTGAAGTCCAAGGCACACTAAAAAAGTTAATCCACTGAGAATAAACCCTGAGTCTCTGTTGCAATGTCCAAAGACAGCACAAATGCACTGAAAAGCCTATGAAGATTTTATCACGTTCCATAAGCCAATTTGAGCAAGTAAGGATGCTGCTATGTTTAAAAACAACCAATAAATGTTCCCTCCTCCTACCTTGGTCTTTTGACGTCAGAAAACAAAATCTAAGCTGGCTTTCTATGCTCTGTTCTGATCCAGCAAGATCTCGGAAACATCACTGATTATAAGCAGTGAGAGTTCCCTGTATAATTAGTTGGAAGTATCCCAGATGATACTAGCAGACCACTCAATTACTAGATTAGAACCTGTTTTAAACCCCAGCGAATGTTACACGTATCTCAAAACAACCCTACCTTGACTTGCTCGTTAGATGTGACAGCACAGAAGACAATCTCAGTGAATCCTTGAGTTGGAAACATCCGAAAACAGATCCCACCAATCACTCGACCATCCTTGATTAATGCCAGAGTCTTGTGCTTGCTGCCAAGAAAATAAGTAACAGAAAGAGGAGCTTGAATTGGAAGGACAGGTAAGCACCACTGAGAATATTCCTGCTTCATCCTTCATCTTTTTGAGATGTAAGAGGGGAATAAAGCAATGCCAACCATTAATCCCATTATAAACCTGAATCAGTTTCATTAACAATTCTAGCTGACATAGAACTTACTTCAACCCTTTCTTGCTGGGAGTCTTTATGTCACCTTGGATTACCATTATTTCCACAGTTCTCTTACTGAGCTACCATGCTTCCTCCTCTATCTCACTTCTTACATTTAAAACAAAAAAGGCTTTCAAAACCAGGAAGTTGGAGTTTTGCATACAGCCACTTCCAGCATTTGTTTCTTTCAAGAACACCTTTAAACCCCAAGTGGGCTCCTTAAATTTTGTTAGAAAATAAACAACATCTCTCCAAAGACACAGACATCTCTCTTCTGGTGTTCTGCAGAGCACACAAGACCTGCTTTTGATCTCAAGCCTGAGATTGATGTGGTTGTAGGGCCTCTGGTGTGATTTGCTGTTTTAGTCCGGGGTGCCTGTAGTGTTTTATGTTTTTAAAAACTTTTATTATTTGGTATTTTTATTAGTCAGCCACCCACAGTCCAGGGGAGTGGGTGGTTATAATGTTAACAACAACAGAGAAAAATCACAAAATATAAAGACCTGCAAAGAAAAGTAAAATGCCTATGCCAATAGGAATAAGCAGTTGGGTGCAATCCCAAAACACCAGGAACATCTCTGATACTGACAAAATCGCCACCAGTCAACTACAAAATGCAGCTTTACTTGGAACAGCTTACATACGTTTAACACGATCAAACAACATCTGCCTACACCAGGTCCTTGGGAAGGACTCAATAGACAAATATAAAATCCAAGCTAAACTTCTGGATGATTGTGAGACCAATCATAGTAATAATGTCTCCTGGTGAAACACTTTCTTGATATGGTTGTGGTCTTGTGTGCTCTAAAGACGACAATTATGTCAGAGGTTGAACCATACTGAACAGGTCTCATCAGAGGAGTCAGACAAAAAGTGCCTTTCCCATAAAAATATGTTGAGATGTAAATTACAGAAATCCATACTTGGTTGGTTGCAACAAGAACCGCACTAGGTGTTGGAGTATCTGGATATCTGGTAAAAAAATTGGTTACAGGACTCAGGACTGTTGACTGAGCAACCAGGGACAAACTATCAGTGCAAACTACTGGAAGGAAAGGTGTTTACCCATTACAAATATACAGTGATTGAAAAGAAGTAAGGATCTTTTATCACAGATCAAATCCAATAAAAAGAGGATATTTGAAACAAATGCACCTGTTCTGGAAAAACAACATCCAGAATCAGAAATAACAGAACAGAGATTAATGTCCATTTATAATATGAAATAAAATATTTCACAGAAGCAGAATTGAAAGAACTGCAAAAGGTAAAGAAATCAAAACATTGCCAGATGTAACTCAGACAAAGAGGCAAACCAGGGGAAATTGGTAGTAGAGGAAGCCAGCAGAGTCATATAATTATTTTTATTCAGAAACAAAGCACCCTATTATCTGCCTCAGAAAGAGCAAAGTCCTCTAACTGAAGAAGTAGAAGAACTGAACAAAGAATAATTAAGCATCTAGAATAGCACAAAAACAACCAAATAAGGTTGCCTGGACTGAAGCTTGTTCCAAAGAAACAGCTAGTACAAACATTAAAAGATGGCAATACTGATTGTAATATCAAAAATAAGCACTAGTTCACTGTAACAATAAACCAACTAATGTACAAAACAGCTGCAGTTATAACTGAACACCTGGAATGCAAAATCAACAAAGAAGAAAAAAAGTGCACCATCAAAATGGAAGATCAGACTGGAAAATAAGATTAGCAAGCTGAGATCAAATGCAAGTAAGCTAGAAGGGAAGAAAAGAAACTGAAGAACAAGACCAAAAAATGCCTAATCAAGAAATACCAGTTAGAAACAAGGAAGATTAAGGAGGTACTGGAAATAATAAAATAGCAAATATCAGCTATAGCTAAGAAGATTAGCAGATATGAAGCTCAAATTGCAGATTATAGGCAGAATCTCTGATTTCGATCCCAATTAGAAACATTTTACCAATTCATCAATAGAAAGGTTGTAGTGAATCAGTTAGCACCCAACAAGGAAGAAACATTAGTTTTAGGTGAAGATATGGGATAATTCAAAGAAATATAACAAGAACGCAATTTGATTAAGGAGGTAGATAAGAATAAAAAAAGATGAAAGAACTTGTAATAACAGCAGAAATGGTGGAGAAAGGGGCAAGAGAGATCACAAATCGATGAAGATGAATTGCATGGATTTTGGTTGAAATATCCGACTAGTCCAGCGGTTCTCAACCTGTGGGTCGTGACCCCATTTGGGGTCGAACGACCATTTCATGGGGGTCGCCAAACAACGCAGTCCGCCATTTTTTCCCCCTTTTCCTTAGCTGTGCTACACCCTCTTATTCTATTGGCTTTTGAAAGCCAATAGAACAGACTCTCTTGAATAGAGTCTAATTCTATTGGCTTTCAAAAGCCAATAGGAATTGTCCAGGCTGTCTCCGCCCTGCTGAGCCCGCCAAAAGTCCCAGTTTGCAAACGGTGCTGCAAGTTGTCTGCAGCGAAGGCGAGCTCTCTGGAGGTTTCCACCCCTCCCTGCTGAGCAACTACTAAAACTGTAAGTAAAAGAGGGCCAGGGGTGGGAGGTGGGAGGCTGGCGGGCGCAGGGAGGGTTTTTGGCGCATGTGGGGCTCGGCGGGTTTTTTACCTCCCTTGGGCTTGGCCAGCTGGTGGCCCAGCCCGTGGTCACCCTGCGCCGTTGCTGCTGCGGCCGCCCAGGAGCGCCTGGACCTGCCTGCCACCGCCCCAAATGGGCGGCAACAAAGGTAAGGCTAGAGGGGCAGCAGCGGGTGCAGGGAAGGTTTTTGGCGCGTGTGGAGCCTGGCGGGTTTTTTACCTCCCTTGGGCGTGGCCAGCTGGTGGCCCAGCCCGTGGTCACCCTGCGCCGTTGCTGCTGCGGCCGCCCAGGAGCGCCTGGACCTGCCTGCCACCGCCCCAAATGGGCGGCAACAAAGGTAAGGCTAGAGGGGCAGCAGCGGGTGCAGGGAAGGTTTTTGGCGCGTGTGGAGCCTGGCGGGTTTTTTACCTCCTTTGGGCTGGGTCAGCTGGTGGCCCAGCCCGTGGTCGCCCTGCGCCATCGCTGCTGCGGCCGCCCAGGAGCGCCTGGGCCTGCCTGCCGCCGCCCTGAACGGGCGGCAGCAAAGGTAAGGCTAGCGGGGCAGCGGCGGGCGCAGGGAGGGCTTTTGGCGCGCGTGGGGCCCGGCAGGTGTCTTACCTCCCTTGGGCTGGGCCAGCTGGTGGCCAGAGCCCGTGGTCGCCCTGCACCGTTGCCACCGCGGCTGCCCAGGAGCACCTGAGCACCTGGTCCTGCCTGCCGCTGCCCCGAATGGGCAGCGGCCTACGCCTTGGCCGGCGCAGGGGGCAGCACCACGCATGCACGGTGCAGGGGGCAGCACCACGCATGCAGTGCAGCACCACGCATGTGCGGCGCAGGGGTAGCACCACACATGCGCGGCGCAGGGGGTAGCACCACGCATGCGCGGCGCAGGTCGGGGTCGCGGCCTGAAAAAGGTTGAGAACCGCTGGACTAGTCTACATCTACTTGTTGCCAAGCGGTTTATCAATCTGCTGCAGGGGGATGAAATTGAAGAGTGGCTAAGATGTGGCAAAACCTACTTGACAATGAAAAAATCCAGGAATGGAAGCAGCATCAGGGAACTACAGACCAATTACCTGCTGACAACAACTTTCAAATTGCTAATAGGTATGGTGGCTGATGCAGTCCAACAACATTTAGTTGAAAACAGCTCTTTCTACTTAGCAGAAAGAAAACTGTTCCAATTGCAGAGGAACAAAAGATTGTATCTTAATTGTCAAGATGATTTTGGAAAAGTGCAAGACAAGGAAGATCAATTTGAACTAGCATGGATTGATTACAAGAAGGCATTTCATTCCCTGCCACGATTAGATAATCAACTGCCTAGAAATAACACGAGTCAGTAGAAACATCAGAAGCTTTGGGCAAAGATAGATGGCACAATGGAAGACATGGTTGCTAGACAACGGGGAGAGATTGGGAGAGATTAATATCAAGAGAGGGCTCTTCTATGGAAGCTCACTATCGCCACTACTGTTTGTCATTTCACTGATTCCTTTGTCAAGAATACTGAATAACTCAGTTCATGGCTATCAAACATCAAAGAATCTGCCAAGTTATCCTGCCTCCTTTACATGAAAGATTTGAAGCTGTATGAAAAAACAACATCTGAGTCAGAATCGCTGCTCAACACCATCCATATATATAATCAAGATATTGCAATGGAATTTGGACTGGACAAATGTGCCAAACTCATCATCAAACAGTGAGTATGGCACATCAAACACCATAAAAGAGTGAAAATTGAAGGAATCAAGATGGAAGTAACATCAAGAGTGTGGATGAAAATAATCACTACAAATAGCTGGGCATCCTTCAGGCTAACAATATCAAGTACACAGAAGTCAAGAAAAAGGTTAAAAATGAATATCATGAGAATAAAGATGATTTTATATGTCCAAACTCAGTGGAGGAAATACTATCAAGGCAATTATCACCTGGGCAATTCCAGGCACTGGAATAGCAGACTGCACTTAAGCAGAACTAAAAGCCCTGGATAGGAAGACTAGAAAAATAATGAAAATGAATCATGCTTTTCAAACTCCAAATAACATTGACAGAGTGTACTTTACCAAGGAAAATGGGTGGGCATAGAATGCTGCAAATACATCAGACGGTTTAAAAAGAAAAAAGGACATTAGAAGAATATCTGAAGGACAGTGAAGAGGATGCATTAAAGCTAGTATACCAGGAAGGCTTAGTAAATATGGCCTACCAAATGAAGAACAGAAAAGAGAGATGGGAAGACAAAGCAGGCATAGCCAATACATTAAAAAAAATAGAAGGCTAAACAGATCATAACAAGACTTGGCAACGGCTAAGAGCAGAAAAGCTGAAAAAAGGGATAGGGGGGCTATTTCTGACTGCACAAAACAACTCCTTAAGAATAAATACATACAAAGCCAGAATTGAGACAGTGAATGACAGATACAATAGTAATAGGCACTGGTGCAATCCCAAAACAATTGGAGCACCACTTGAACACTATCGGCATTGACAAATTCACCATTAGCCAATTGCAAAAGGCAACTTTACTTGGAACAGCTTGCATCCTAGACAATATCTGTATAACCATCAAACATCCACATCTGCCTATCCCAGATCCTTGGGAAGGACTCAATGGGTAGACAAAAAGTGTCAGATCCAGTCTAAACATCTGGTTGACTGAAATGAAACAATAATGTCAGATGGCTGGAGTCCAAAACTTCATTTGGAAGTATGCCCATTTGGTCAGGGGAAAAAAATTTGTAAGAATACAGATAGTCCTCAGTTTATGACCACAAATGAGCCCCAAATTTATGTTGCTAAGTGAGACATTTGTTAAGTGAGTTTTGCCCCATTTTATACCTTTCTTCCCACGGTTGTTAAGTGAATCACTGCAGTTAAGTTAGTAACACTGTTGTTAAGTGAATCTGGCTTTCCTATTGACTTTGCTTGCCATAAGGTCATAAAAATGGATCACATGATCCCTGGGACACTGCCACTGTCATAAATATGAGTCAGTTGCCAAGCAGCTGAATTTTGATCACATGACAACAGGAACTCTGCACTGGCCATAAGGGTGAAAAACAGTCATAAGTCACTTTTTTCAGTGCTGTTATACCTTTGAACAGTCACTAAATAAAATGTCGTTAAGTTGTGGACTACTTCTATGTGCAATGAAGCATTTATGATGGAACTAAAATTCGGGCAAACAGAATTAGGACTTGATTAGGACAGTTGGGTCCCTCACTGCAACCATTTTATAAAAGAACCAATACCTTCCCAACATATATTATTGGGAGTCCAGCTCATGAAGCTGTAATTCACAGAACTTTTTGCGGAGAATAAATAGCTAAATCTTAAGCTCTACTGTATATCCTGTTTACTAAAAGATTAATGTAATTACAGAAAATAGGGTTCAGAACATAGCAGAGGGATAGAGACATAAAGCAAAGTTAAGAACATAAGAACATAAGAAGAGCCATGCTGAATCAGGCCAAAGCCCATCGAGTCCAGCATTGTGTGTCACACAGTGGCCCACCAATTGTACATGGGGATCTTGAGCAGAAAGAGAAGGCAAAACCCTCCCTTTCCCTTGACCCCCAACAAATGGTACCCAAGGGAATCCTGCCTGCCTCAACCAACATAGAGGCGGCACATGGACATCCGTTTTAATAACCACCGATACACTTGGCATCCATGAATCTATCTAGCCCTGCCTTGAAGCTGTCAAGGCTGACAGCTGTCACGACCCCTTCAGGAAGTGAATTCCATAAATCAACGACCCTCTGGGTGAAGAAATATTTCCCTTTATTTGTCCTCACTTTCTTAGCTATGAGCTTTAGGGAGTGCCCCCTTGTCCTGGTATTGTGTGATAGAGAAAAGAATTTTTCTCTATCCACCTTTTCTATCCCATGCATGATTTTATACACTTGTTGTATATTTGTATATTTTGTAATATACAAGTTGTATATTTTGGAAGGAGAAACATGTTATGCACTAAAAAGGTCCCCTTGATTATTTTATTCAAACAACCATTCACATTTATAAGCCTTTATCCTAACTTATTAGAACTAATTTATAATCAGCCCAACTTCAGGGACTCAAGATTTGATGGTTGCCATGTACGTGGATTTATGATACACAAGGTGCAACTTTCACTTTCTAATACCATTCCCAAACCTACGGGTCGAAAACCAAGCGGGTGATGTATTCCTTGGGCATTCGAGGCAGCTGATGAGAAAAAACATTTTGTAGCCCAACCAGCCACATGAGGATCTCCTTGTTCGATTTTTGAGAAAGTGAGTTGCCAATGACATGAAATTCTATGATTCCACGCCGTTCCTCTAGACGGGCTGTCTCATCTCGGGCTGCATTTGCTGACAAGAGACTGGTCTGCAAGTAAAATAAACATTCTGATTAAAAAAAAGAAAGAATTAAAGACAATATGCAAAATATATAGTCAAAGATAGATTAAGACATTTATTGGTGTAGGGGAGGTTTCATCCTCTATATAGATTACTTTCATCCTTCTAAATCTATTCAGATAACTTAAATTTGAAAAAATGTTAAAATCTTTAAAATTAAAAGTTTGATTTAGCAGACTTAAGTATGTTAAATTGGGGTTTCTATTATATTTTTGATTTATTAACTAAAATATATCTTGCTTATAATAGAAAAATGTAAGGTTGTGATTCCCAACGTTATTTCCCCCCCAAATATTAAATTTTAATAATGATATTTGAGCTCATCATAAAAAAGCAAAAAAACATTTTTAATAAGATCCTAGCATAGAGGCTGGAAAAAATATGGATCAGGCAATACATTCTGTAATTTGCACAATACAATATGTGGGACAGCTATTAAAACTAATTTTGCAGTTTTTATGATGCAAATAAAAATGGGGACAATCAGCTGACTATACCTCAGGCCCCAACATGGCTGCTGGATCAGTAATAGTCAGCATCACTTCATTAACAAGCTCCATTGGAATATCACCTAACACACGGATTCTCTTTGCATCCTCAAGGGTCAAACTTTCTGGAAGTTTCCTTTTCTCACCTGTGTGGAAGGAAAAAAAAACACCATAGTACACAAAAATATCAAAACTAAATGTAATGTATATGAGAGGTGAAGCCATAATTTATAGAAATCACACTTAGATACTAGCCTGGGTTTGGCCTCATATTTTTAAGTCTTTGGACTTTAATGTTTTGCTCTTTTAAAATAAAAAAATAATAATAAAAATTTATTCCAAGTTTAACAGAACATTTTAGGAAAAAGGGAAATTTAATAAAATTCATTCAAATGATAGGGGTTTTTATACTAAGCTTTTATTTCAGACATTTTGATTTTTGCTTTACATTCCCTTGCTGCTCATAAGGATTTTACCTGGCACAGAATCCAGTGAGCTCCCATCCAGATTAATAGATGCCAAAGATGAGCTGCAACTTAGAGATCTGTTGAACAAAGGAGTGCTAGCTGCAGGAACAGTACTGATAGCTACACAAGAAAAAGGAACAGCAATAGTGTATGCATTAAAATACAAAGGCTTTAGGGATGCTGATGAGATTGTTCAGTTCCTTAAACTTCTGCACACAAAAGCTTATTTCATTTTTATCCCATCCCTTCTGCAAGAAACTCAGGATAGCACACATGAATTTATCCCATGCGGTGCTTGCAACAATCTTATTGTGAACTGATGAAGATCCTGGGATCAAGCTTATTTTATTTGTATGGCCACCCATCTCACCTAAGTGACTGGATAGCTCACAACAGTCAGAACACTAATGTAATAAAAACAAGTTAAACACCAATCTAATAAAAACAAGTTAACACACAACATATAAAACACTGATAACTACTTTAAAACTAATTATGGTCAGTGGGCTAAGTCCAATCTTGTGCAAGCTCAAGAAAGCCATTATAAAATCTCCCCACCATTCCAGACTCCCAAACATGGTGACAGAGCCCTTTCTTCAGGCTCAATTTAACTTTTGATTGGAAATTTCATCAAAATCTCCCTACAAAACCATGTTGTTTTCCTTCCCCAACTTGGCGATCCACCCTACAACTCTTAAATTTTTCCAATGATAAAATCACTATCTACTACCAAAGGAAGCAACCTCTGAAAAAATGTGTTAACTATAATAATGAATTTCTACCAGGGAGCTTGTCTATTCTCCTATCTCAATTAATTGATCTTGTTTAAGAATGGCAGGGTTTCTCCAGGCTTGAATTCAAAATGGCTAAAAGCAGTTTCCTGGATGGTGAGATGCTTTCCTGCACTCTAAACTACCTGATTTGCAGTGATTTGATTTTTTTTAAAATGCCTGCTCTCTATGCAAAAGAAGACTAGTGAAACTGAAGCATTCTTGAAATCTCATTCGCAAAACTGTCTGACTTTGCTTTAGGAAGAAGGAAACATGCAGGAATTGAACCGTTGCCATAAATATGATTACTGTTCCTGTATGTTAAACCTCATCGGAGGAGAAGGGACATAAAACAATGTAGCTCAACAACCAAATACTTTGGGGTAGAGGCTGTTTTACATGCAAAAGACCCCTACTTCAAACTTCCGGATCACCAGAGCTAAGGAGTATCTCTGGCTGTCATATCAGACAATGCCTGTCAATCAGAGCAGGCTTTACTAAGGCAGACAAACGAGCATTTCAATTTATTATACGGCAGTTTGAAACCCTTTACAGCTATACCAACAAGCGGCACACTAGTTAAAAGGAATATTACATACCTGACCGGGGTACAAGTGGAGCCCCTTCGGTTGCAGGCATAGTGAAGTCAGCTTCCCAGATTGGGGAGCTCTCCCCATAGATTTCTTCCTCCAGCATTGACAAAAATCTGGAGATGAATTGGAAAGAAATTGGATCAGAAATCCAATCTAATTAATGTCAACTTATTGGCATTCAAATCCCACTTTATTATTAAAAACAAGTCAGTACTTATTCATACAGAACTGAACCCAACTGAATGGTGCCTAATTCACTATCTCAAATCTTACTTTAGAAACCAGCAGTAGGTAGATTTTGTAAGCTGCGATGCCTCTTCTTTCTCTCAACTAAAAAGTGCAGGTAAGCATACTCTATTTTATATAGCTGGCTTGCCAAAAAAAAAAAAAAGACTAAAATGCACATTGCAACCTTGGGCTCTTATATGACAGGAACATGATATTTGAAGTATTTCAGATGATGTTGAATCACAATTCCCAGTAGCCATAATTAAAATGACCAATGATGAGAAATGCTGGGAGCTTTAGTTCAGCAAGAGCTGTAAGGTCACTGGTTTCTCACCTGTTACATATACAGGCAGAACACACATACACACACACAAAACCAATCTTTGCTTTATGGAAGCCCTTCAAAGCTAATCTAATTGAATAAAAGCTAGCTAATAGAGATAATAAAATAAAACAAAATGGATCCATAAAGATAATTAACCCTACGACTATTGCATATACTTTCCCTGCCAGCCTAAAATAACACAGCCTTGACACAAGTCTACCATCTCAAAAAGAGCTAGGCTTCACCATTTAAAAAAAAATCCTTTTTTATATTCCCTTCCTACTCAGTCTCTTATCATTTTCAGAATGTTTGCCTTACTTGGGGAAGTGAGTGAGAATGAGGGTTCGTTTCTCTGGCACCAGCTTATCTTTCTCCACTCGGAATTTCTCAAGCAGCTGCCTGCGAGTAACCGTGAAAGTGGACTTGAGGAGATTGCGCCCAAAGACCTGGGTGGTCTCATAACGTGGAAGACTGTCACAGCTCTGGGGAACATGGCAATAACACAACCACCTGGAAAAGTATGAGGTGTGAGTAGTAAGAGAGAAAAGCAAGCAGGAATCTAAGGCACCGAGGATTGCGTTTAGGATTCCAGAAAGCCTTTAGCTGACTTGCACTTGATACAAAACAAAGACTAGTTTGAGGTAAGAGAGCTGAGGGCAGAGATCCAGAAGAGTATAATATGATTACATAACTGATAATATCCACTGGGGACTGTTGGGAGTAGATTTAAACAGCAAGTAGTCCTCAATTTACAACCACAATTGAGTCCAAAATTTCTGCTGCTAAGTGAGACAGTTGTTAAGTGAATTTTGCCCCCTTTTATTACTTTTCTTGCCACACTTGCCAAGTGAATCACTGCAATTGTTAAGTTTGTAACACGGTTGTTGTGACTTTGGCTTTCCCCATTGACTTTGCTTGAAATGAAGTCATAAAAGGTGGTCACCTGACATTGGGACATTGCAACCATCATAAATATGAGTCAGTTGCCAAGTGTCTGAATTTTGAAAACATGAGCATGGGGATGCTGCAATGGTTGTAAGTGTGAAAATGGTCATGTCACTTTTTTCAAGCGATCATAGACGCTTGGCAACTGACTCATACTTATGATGACTGCAATGGTCCAAGGTTATATGACCACTTTTTGCAAAGTCAGTGGGGGACTATTGTTAAGTAACTTTCTAGGTTTTCCTGAACCACAACTCCCAATAAACTCTTGTACTTGAACAAAATCAGGATGTTCCTTGCCTCTATATTACACAAAGAAAATAGTTTCTAGAGTTTGAAGATTTTTTTCCTCTTAGGGAAAAAATAATTGTGTTCTGTATTTGCGAAAAGCCGTCTCTCTAATCACCGTTATATATATGTTGGACAAAAACTACGGTAGATCCATAAAATAAGTGGTGGAAAGAAATATAACTTTATTCTCCCTTTGTTCTCCCCTCTGCTTTGTTTGCTAGGCTCACCGTGTGTAGTTGACTTTGTATGTTGCCACATCATCATTTTGGGAGCGTTGGCGGAACTGGGATGGCGTTTCTAACTTCCAATAGTTTAGGCAAAGAAGAAACATTTTAGAAAGCTCAAACATGGTCTGTCGCTCCTTAGGGGGCAAATGGCTGAACTTGTATTGTACAAAGTTTAAGACACCCTGGGAGTAAAAATCAGAAATAGCAGGTATTTTTAGCAGTAGGAAAAAATTATTACAGCTCATCAATTTGCATTTATCTTCTATTTTTATTGATTATGTTTTTTAAGAGTCTGGGTTTTTCATTCATGTCAACTGAGATTCAAAGGCTAGGTGCTTTCTTCATGATGCCTGTTTTTCTGCTCAAGGCAACGGGAATCAGACTTGACTTGAACTTTAGGATAACGTCTTACATCTGCAAAAATACAGCATCTTACCTGCTCAATGTTTGGCTTCTCAAAGGGGGGGCTTCCAAGAGAGCCCTCAACGACTGGACGGCTCATCTGTAGAATGCATTTTCTTAGAAGCTTGAGAGAAAGAAAAGCAAATCCAATCTCAATATCACATATTATTTCCAGAGGCTGTTTTATAATCTGATTCATTTGAAATGTCTACGGCAGTGGCTTAGAAAGAAGTGATATGCCTACCAAACTCCAATTATCATGTTAGTAGTTTAAAGCCAACCATTGTCTGCATCAATGAAACAAGCAAAAAGGGAGTAAAATTTTAAAAAGTCAAGGGGGAGAGCCCAGGGGAAAATAAAAAAAAAACTTAAGGAAATATAAAGCTCATTCTAATATAAAATTCCAGAAAAAAATCCCAAAAACAAATCCAGTACCTTATTTTTCTATCGAAAAAAATTACATCCCTCCTTACTGTCTGTAGAGTTGAGTTCCTTGAGTTTCAAAAATGTGTTTAAGTATCAATAGATTTTAATACCTTTTTTGCTTGTGTAATATAAGATGGATGTTATTGCTATTAAATGGTAAAAAGTTCTTAAAACACACAGTGAGTGTGCTTTTTCTCCCCCCCCCTCAAATATTTCAGGTCAATTCTTGATATGTTCTATATTATTATTATTACTATTACTATTACTATTACTATTATTATTATTATTATTATTATTATTATTCTCAGTCATCCATGTCATAGTTATCCTAAAGGTGCTTTTTCACAAGACAACAGGACTTTCTTGCTTTTCTTTGAAGATGTTTTGCTTCTTATCCAGGAAGCTTCTTCAGCTTTAGAAGCTTTTTGGATGAGAAGTGAAACATCTTCAAAGAAAAACAAGAAAGTCTTCACAAGTTGTCTTGTGAAAAAACACCATTGGAAAAATTAGACCAAAAATAAATCAAAATGAGTTGCCCACAATCAAGTCAGGTCAAAGGTAGGCATAGAAACTACTATTAAAAAAATAATCATCTGGCCCAAATTCAAAGTATTTCCAGCATGCTAGACGAGCAGATCACATTAGCAAGGCACTTCATAATACTGATCTGCATAATAATGGCATAACAATGAAAAATGGCTGATTTAGGATAAGTTGACCTCAGATAGGCTTCTATCCCAAAGATGCACTCTAGAATTCTATCTCACCTTGAACAAGTAGAAATAAACTTGTTTGGTATCTGTGTCTTCCTCTTTATGTACAGACATGAAGAGGTTCTCCACATCTACCACCATCCCCAGAAGACGGTTGATCTCTTCCTCAGAGACATTCTCCAGATGAGAGACATGGTCAGCTAAAGGCAGGTAAGAAAATCAGATCAAGCTTTGAATTTCATATCTTTAAACTAGGAGCCTTGTTGGAATACGAATGAGGTTCACTGTCCATGAATGTTTCTCTTTGTCTAAAGACAGTGATAGAACTGATAGAAAATGGACAAAAAACAACAACAGTTGATTGCTCTGGTGACCGTGGCCAATCATAAAATGGCTATATAAATATTGCTCATGATATTACAGGTTATCTTTTTTTTCTTTGTGGAAAAGTGCATACAATTTTATCTAAAGCAATAAACTGCACCTATCCACCATTTCTATTTTTAAGAATGCTTACTGCAATTTTATGTGAAGCACAAAGGTATTTTTGAAAATAAAGACACTGGTGTTTTATAGCTTACCAATTTCCCATTATAGTCAGGAGTCTTGTTCTCTTAACTAATCAGAATTTTATGTTAAAATCAGTTCTTAGCTTATGATTCTGGCTTAGGCTAATCACCTCCTTTTTTTATCCAACTTGGAAGATTATTGAAAGGAGAAAAAAATTGAGAGTAAATATATACATCTGATGTCACACACAAGTTAAGGAGGCTTTAACTCAGGGGTAGGCAACCTTGGCTCTTTTATGACTTGTGGACTTCAACTCCCAGAATTCCTGAGCCAGCCAGGTTGCCTACCCCGCTTTAACTTAAAAGAAAATAATGTGTGATCTAACTGCTTCTTCTCTAAAATAGGTATAAAAACAAAATCAGACATATGCAGAATTCCACTGTCCCCAAAAGCCCCGTGCTATTGTCTACTATGGATTCTCTTTCTCATTTTTTACCCTTGTGTTTAGCCCTCAGTGACCACCAATTGATTTCCCACTGCTCCTAAAGTAATATTTTTCAAGAAATAAGTAGTATAGGAAGACAAACAATTTTTTTTAAAAAAAACTATAGCTAGAAAGTCATAAAAAAATGAAGGAAAAAAATTCCATAGCACAATCCAATCAGTTCAAGTTTATCACTATAAACTTTTCAAAATTACAGCCTAAAGTTTATGTAGCTGAAGAACAGTAAAGGGGCGTTGTCTTACCTGAACGCCTTTTCTCAGCATGGTGGTGTAGAATCCACCGATTGGGTTATTTCAGCCTTCCTGCTCAGGGAGACTAAGTCAGATCTTTGGTCACGCCTCCCTTTGGGTGTGTCTTCCCAGTTTTGACGAGGCGAAGGATCCTGTCAAAGTCTGACGCAATGACTCCAAAATACCAAAAAAATTGACGATACACAAGCCTAGACATCTACCCAAGGGAGGGTGTGGATTCTACACCACTATGCTGAGAAAAGGCGTTCAGTAAGACAACGCCTCTTCTCCAGCATGGTGGATGTAGAATTCACTGATTGGGACATACCAAAGCCCCCCATGTCCCTTAGGGGGGAGAAGGTCTAGGCTGGTGTCTCCCTAGAGCAGCGGTTCTCAACCTGTGGGTCGCGACCCCATTTGGGGTCGAACGACCGTTTCATGGGAGTCGCCAAACACGGCAGTCCGCCATTTTTTCCCTCCATTTCCCCTCGGCCGTCGCGTGCGCACCGCGCATGCGCGACTCGACCCGTCGCGCATGCGCGGTTCGGCCTGTCGTGCGCGCGCCACGCATGCGCGGCTCGGCCTGTCGCATCGCGCATGCGCGGTTCGGCCCATCGCGGGCGCGCCGTGCATGCGCGGTTTGGCCTGTCACGCCGTGCATGTGCAGTTTGGCCCGTCGTGCGCGCATCGTGCATGCGCGATTCGGTCCATTGCGCCACGCATGCGCGGTTCGGGCTGTTGTGCGCGCGTCGCGCATGTGCGGTTCAGGCCGTCGCGCCGTGCATACGCAGTTCGGGCTGTTGCGTGCACGCGTGCCACGCATGCACAATCCGGCCCATCGCGCCGCGCATGCGCGGTTCAGTCCGTCGTGCCGCGCATGCGCGGTTCGGGCTGTCGTTCGCACGTCGCGCATGCGCGGTTTAGGCCGTCGCGCCGTGCATGTGCAGTTCGGGCCGTCGCGTGCACGCGCGCCACGCATGTGCAATTCGGCCCATCGCGCCGCGCATGCGCGGTTCGGTCCGTCGTCCCGCACGTCACGCATGCGCGGTTTAGGCCGTCGTGCCGTGCATGTGCAGTTCGGGCCGTCGCGTGCACGCGCACCACGCATGCGCAATTCGGCCCATCGCGCCACGCATGCGCGGTTCAGCCCGTCGCGCCATGCATGCACGGCGCAGGTCGGGGTCGCACCGCACATGGGCGGCGTAGGTGGGGTCTCGGCCTGAAAAAGGTTGAGAACCGCTGCCCTAGAGGAAACAACCTGTTGAAGAACCCGTCTGCCAAATGCGGCATCCGGTGCGGCAAACCTATCAATCTTGTAGTGTGTGATGAATGAAGATGGGGACGACCAAGATGCCGCCCTGCAAATCTCCTCTACAGAAGCCTGAGTAGACCAGGCCGCAGAGGTCGCTGCACTGCGCGTGGAGTGAGCTGGGATATGAGCTGGGACCGGAAATGACTGGGAGGTGTATGCCCTAGGAATACAAGCCCTGATCCACCTGCAAATGGTGGAAGAGGACACCTTCCTGCACATGGCAGATGGCTGAAAGGAGGCAAAGAAGGCCTCCGACTTGCGAAAGGACCCAGTACGCTTGATGTAGAGGCGCAGAGCCCTGCATACATCCAGCTTGTGCCACTGGCATTCTAGCCGGTGAGAAGGATTTGGACATAAACTTGGTAAAACTAGATCCAATGACCTATGAAAACTGGTGTTCACCTTGGGGATAAAGGAGGGGTCTAGTCTAAGGACCACTCTGTCCTCATGGAAGATACAGAGATCCTCCCTGACTGAGAGGGTGGCCAATTCCGAAATCCTTCTGGCCGAAGTGATAGCAACTAAAAAGGCCACCTTCAAGGAGAGAAAATGCAGAGAGCAAGATTGGAGAGGCTCGAAAGGAGCAGTGGTTAAGGCCTGCAACACAGTAGGTAAATCCCAAGATGGGTATCTATGTACTGTGGGAGGACCAGAATTGGCCGCCCCTTTAAGAAAGACGGAGATCACTGGGTGATGAGAGTATCACAGGTGAGGACCATGGACAAGGCCGCAACCTGCCTACGGATGGTGTTAGTGGACAAGCCCTTGGAAATGCCCCCCCAGCAGATAATCTAAAATGTTAGGGACTGTAACTGAAAGAGGGTCCAATTTGTGTGAGGTGCACCACTGGCAGAAATTTGTCCAAGTGGCATCGTAGATCTGGTTTGTCGAGGGGCGTCTAGAGGCCTGGATCATAGAGATCACCCCCGAGGAATAGGCCTGCTTAGCTAGACTCTCCCGCTCAAGTGCCAAGCGGCTAATTGGAGCCACTGAGGGTCCGGATGTAGGAGCTCCCCCTGGTTGAGAGCTACTCGGTCTGGGAGGAACCTCCACGGCGGAGACAGAGACAGATCCACTAGGTCTGCAAACCACGGGCGTCGAGGCCAATATGGAGCAACCAATATTACTTCCATCTGCTTTAATATCAGCCTGCAAATGGTGGCTTGTAACAGCGGGAGGGGAGGGAAGGCGTAGAGCAGACCCTTGGGCCACTTGCACCGAAGGGCATCCGTCCCCTCGGCCCCCCTTGTCGGGAACCTGGTGAAGAATCTGGGGAGTTGGGCATTGGACGGGGAGGCAAACAGATCCAGGCATGGCCTGCCGAACCTGTTCGCTATCATATCGAACAGCCTCGGGTCCAGGCGCCATTCCGAGTGGTCCACAGTCGCCCTGCTCAGGGAATCTGTCTGTCGGTTTGCCTCCCCTGAAATGTGTTCCGCTCTGATTGAGCCCAAGTGGGCCTCTGCCCACAAACCTAGCTCCATGGCCTCCTGTAGGAGAGCCCAGGAATGTGTCCCTCCCTGCTTGGCTGCCACATTGTCTGTCAGGATTAGCACATGTTTGCCTGACACTAGGGAGGAGAAATGGAGAAGAGCCAGATGAATTGCGCTGAGTTCCAGCCAATTTATATTTTGGTTGAGGTCCACCCTGGACCATCGCCCCTGGGCCAAATGGGTCTGGAGGTGAGCCCCCCAACTGAACAGACTGGCATCTGTGGTCAGGACGAGCCTGAGGGGCTCCTTGAATATGGTCCCCTTGGACATGGCTGCGGAAGACCACCACTGGAGGGATGAGAGATTGTGGAATGGAACCTGGACCTTTCTGGAGGAGGCACTGAGGTTCCGCTTCTGAAAGGGGAGGAGGAACCACTGGAGGCCCCTCGAGTGTAGTCTTGCCCATGGGACTATGCCCATGCAAGATACCATCTTTCCCAGGAGCTGGGACAACTGTACCAGAGGAACCGTCCTCGCACCCCGAATCTGGGATACTAATTTCCGGATGCTCAACCGTCGCTCCTGGGATAGATAGACCCTGCAAAGGTCGGAGTCTATCAGGGCTCCTAGATGGAGTAGTCGTTTTGTGGGGGGTAGTGTGGCTTTTCCTGAAATTTACCGAAAAGCCGTGATCTTGAAGGATCTGAATGGTGGTCAACAGATCTGATCTTGCTGACTGAAGGGACCTGGACTGTACGAGGATGTCCTCCAGGTAGTACTGTATGCGCACCGGTATCATCCGAAGGTGGGCTGCCAATACCGCTAAGACCTTCGTAAAAACCCTTGGGGCCGAAGACAGGCCAAACGGAAGGGCCCGGTATTGGCAATGCCGGTGTGCGTTAACAGAAGCGCAGGAACCTGCAGTGCTCCTGGGAGATTGGGATGTGGAGGTAGGCCTCGGTAAGATCTATGGAGGAGAGAAAATCTCCCTTCCTGATACCAGCCAGTATTGACGTTAGGGTCTGCATCTTGAACCTTCTGTATACTAGAAATCGGTTCAGACCCTTTAAGTCCAGTATCGCCTTCCATCCTCCTGATGCCTTGGGGACCACAAATAGGATGGAGTAGAAACCTGTTCCAATTTGATCCCTTGGGACTGCCTCTATGGCCCTGATTTCTAAAAGATGTTTGATGGCGGTGGAGACCAGACATGCTTTTGAGGGGTTCCTGATACTGGGCACTGTAGGAAGCGATCATGCGGGAGCGCATAAAACTCGAGTGCCAGGCCCCGTCTGACGGTGTCTCTCACCCAAGAGTCGGTGGTGGTCTGCTCCCAGACCTGGTAAAACTGCTCCAGGCGCCCTCCTATCGGAAAATCCCCGATGGCGTCACTTGGAGTGTCTGTAGGGACGGCCCCCGGAACCTCTGAAGGGACGTTTGGCCTGCGACTGACCCCTGACTCCGGAGCTCGGGCGGTCCTGTTGTCGATCCTGCCTCTGAGGGAAGGATCGTGAACCTCTGGGCCAATCCCAGGACTGCCCTGCTCGAAAAGGGCTGTCGCCACTCCCAAGAGCCCGAGGGATGAAAGGACTGCCTACGGAAATCCTGTTGTGGCCACCTGTCAGACTTCTTGGAGGGGTGCACCAGAACCTTGCACTTGTCCTTACCCTCGACCACGTGTGGATCAAGAATAGGGCCAAACAGATCTTTCCCGGCGTACTTGGCTGTAGAGAGACGCCATTTGGCCTTTAGATCCGTTCTCCACTGTTTCAACCACAGTAGCCTGCGAGAGGCCACTGTGGCAGCAATGGATCGGGCTGAGCACTTGGCCGAATGGAGAGAGGCGTCAGCCATGTACTGAGAGGCCGCCACCAGCTTGACAAGTGTCTGGTGTACTCTGACCTGATCGGGGGGAACCAGGGTCTGAAGATCAGGGAGCCACATGATGGCCACTCTGGCGAAGAAGGAAGCAGAAGTTGCGGCCTTTATGGCCAGCCCCGAAGCCTGATGGGCTCTTCTACAGGAGAACTCAAACTTCTTGTCCTCCGCCTTCAGAACCTCTGCCATGTCACCTGAGACGGCGGAATTAGAAAACAAAGAAATTAAGGGAGGGTTAACCGTTGGGACCGCTAGTATGGAGGCGAATGAAGGAGAGACGTTGTACAATTTCTTCTCCATACTACTTTCTTTGGGGGTAGTGGCCAGAGATGACCACTGGGCCTCAACCACATCCTGAAACACGAAGGGGCAAGGAATTTGCTTTTGGTCCACAACCTTCACCGCAAATAAAGGATTGGACTCCTGATCTGCAGAGGTAGAAGGCTTTTCCTCCTGAACTGAGGTCAGGTTGGTGGTAGCACAAGCCTTCAAAAGAAGGGATTTAAAGACGGATGGGTCAAAAAGACACGAGGCAGATGCCTGATCAGGTGTTGCCTCTTCATCCTCTGACATGGGAGTGTCAGCTATAGCCAAATCCACGTACCCCCCCCTCTCCTACTTGAGATGAAGTTTCAGAGACATCTGAACCCGGCGCCGTGGTGCATCCTGGCAGAGCAGAGGGACTTGTAGGGGGAGGCAGAGGTTGGGAGGAGACCTGCGAACTCCTAGAGGAGAACATAAATTGAACAAAGGCATGGTGCATGAATGCTTGAAATTGGCTTTGAGACCACATATCCCCTTGATCCCTAGGGATAGCCCCAACCACCGTTGGAGCATGAACAACTTCGGGGCCCTGCTGTAAGGAGGGGGAGGAGTGAGAGAGACCTGCCTGTTCGGTTGCCCCCAGAGAACTAATCCAGGTGGCTTCTTGCACAGGTGCCAATGGAAGCTCCAAGGTAGCAGTATCCAGTGGGGCGGGGGGAACCGGTTCGGCCCCGCTGGATAGGAGCCGCTGTGCTTTGGAGAATTCCCTCTCCAGTGCCTGGTGCCTCCTCGCGGCCTCTCGCTCAGCTGTCTTGGAAGTCTCTTTAGTAGACAAATGCTTGGTTTTGGCTTTTTTCTTCCCCCCTGCTTCCAATTCAGTAGATCTGCGCTTTGACTGCGCAGGGGGTGTACCAGAGACTTGTGTTGCCTGGGGCGAGGAACTGTCTGCCATTGCAACTAGATAGAGCCTAATTGAGAATATCTAGCGAAAAGGGGACCAAGGACGCAGATTGATAGTCAGAGATGGAACGCGCGCGTTCCTCACAATGAACAAAGAGGCAATCGGCAGAATAGTCAGACAGGTCAGTAGGCCTGTCCGATTAGGCCTGGTGGCGAAAGGCCACTACTAACAGTAACAGGCGGTCAGAATAACTCTTATTCCAGAAAAGGGCCGAGGGCAATATCGAGTCCACTGATATTGTTATCTATTTATAACAGCCTCCTATATTCAACCTTTATTTATTATTATTATTATTATTATTATTATTATGTAATGAAACAGTCAGAAACAACCCCTTGAATATATGCGATTGCCTCCGTTTAGGCCTGCCAACGCAGCCCCGGATAACCACTGGAGGTCCAGCCTAGCCTGCTCAAACCGGTCTGGAGGTCAAAATGGCGTCCACCTATGGACCTGAGCCGCTTGAATATGGCCTGCTAACTGGTCCCCCGCTCAGACCTGGCAGCCCAGGTCAAGGCGACAGTTTCTCCGAAGAGCGGCCTAGCAGGCCCGGACTACTAAATCCAAGATGGCGGCCGTCAGCGGGAGTCTGTAATGGCAACTGCCTGGCGACCACGCGGTCAAAATGGCAGCCGCAACTCCTCGTATCTCTAGCGAGGGAGACGAGCTTGAAATAACAAGGGGAAACGAAGAACGACGTGAGGCAGGGCTCCCCGCTCCCCCGTCCTGAAACCTGCGGTTTAGGGACGTGAAAATCCACGATGAATCCTATGCCGGAGCCCCGTGCACCTGGAGCTCAGATCGAGATCCACCGGCTGTGTAAGTCCGCTCGCCGTGCAGAGGTGTCGGAAAAAACGGGTGGGAAACTACCCGAGAGTCCTCCTTGAGGGAGGCCTAAAGGCCCCGAGGGGAGGAGAAGAGCCCTGCCAGAGCCCAAGAGGCTCGAGGTTCAAGGAAGGACAGAGTCCTTAAGAATTTAGCCAAAACCCAAACAGCTATAAATTTAGAAAATTTAGAATCAATTTGGAGCAAAAAAAACGAATTAAAGTGATCAAAATAGAATATTCCTATGGAGCCAAGAAAACTGCGTGCTGCTGAGCCTAAGACTAAGTCAAAAACTGGGAAGACACACCCAAAGGGAGGCGTGACCAAAGATCTGACTTAGTCTCTCTGAGCAGGAAGGCTGAAATAACCCAATCTGTGGATTCTACATCCACCATGCTGGAGAACTAATATTTTACTGCATAGGAAGATCTAATAGCCAACTAGAACTGCTGCCACCAGCGTCAAGGGAGCTGACAAGGGAACACTGCTTGTGAAAGAAGCAATCCATTCAAAGACATCTTTGGAAGCCCGCATCAGGCCCAACCCTGAACGAAATATATGGGAATAGCCAATGTCAAATTAAGATTTTGCAATCTGGAAAAAAGTTTCCTACTCCTTTCACTTCCCTGCTAATAGCTCTGTATTATGGTTCTAGCAGAGAATCTTTCATCTGGCTAGCAATGTTTTACAGCAGTGATTCTCAACTGGCTGAAAACTTTCAGATACCTGGATTTCAAATCCTAGATTTCTCTAGTCAGTACATCTATGCTAATGGCAGTAGACCCAATTTTGAAATCTCTCCTCCTGCTAACCATATATTTCAGTCTCAGTGAGAGAAGACTGTGGTGGAGGTGGTAAGTAATTCTGTAGTTACCTAGTGTGTGTCCACAACTACGGCAGGGTTCACTGAGATTGGTAACTGTTTGTTGCAAATCCATACGGGGAGCTGTGGGAGGATTTGGGTTCTTCCAGCCATTGCATTTGCAAGAGTCATTAGCCTGCAGAGATGGGAGAAAAAGCAGAGACAGAATTTAAGCTACTGAACATATAAAGCACAGACAAAGGTTAATATTTTCATTGTCCAAGCCACCCGTGGCTTTTGGAGGTGTATTCTAAGAATTAGGAGATTTGTGGGTTTTAATCAAATGAATTTTTATCTTTCTAACAGTCAGTGACCAACAAAAACTAATAATAGTATTAGAGTCATTCTCATTTAGCAACCACAGTTAGAACCAACAACTTAATCATTAAGCAAAGCAGTTGCTAAGTGAGACTATAAATATGCTTATGATCTTACTTCAACTTTCCTTTCCTTTAGACACCAGGAAACACCATAAATCTAAGTTTAGTTGCAAATTTACTTTTTCATTGCTGTCTTAACAGTGAATGATGACTAAATGAGGTAGTCACTAAACAAGGACTGCCTCTATGAACAATCTAGCATCCCAACTATGCAAAATAACTAAAAATTATATAAAATTAATATTTTTACTAAAATGTATATATATGTTAACAACTAAAAATACTATTAAGAATACAAAACTGTAATATAGCACTGGTTCTCAACCTTTTTGAATCCATGGGAAAAATACTGAATATAGCCCTATTTCTATAGTATATTAGAAAATTATTAATTTTATATAGAACATGTGATACAAGGAAGGTTTGAGGGGAAATGATACAATTTTTGAAATAACTGCATTGTATCAAATTATATAGAATATACATAATACAATAAAAATATTTTTAAAAGTAACATGACAAAAATCTTGTGGCACAATAGTAACAAGCCCATGGTACACCTATGTGCTACTTAAGAACCACTATAGTACAGTATAACACACGTGTGATACAAAACATCAATATATAAAAAACTATAGAATATTAGAATTAGTAACCAAAACTACAAAATTCCTGTACAAGTAATCCTCAACTTATGACTGCTATTGAGCCGCAAACGTCTGTTATCAAGTGAGACATTTTGCCACTTTTCTTGCCAGTTATGTGAAGCACTGCATTTGTTAAGTTAATAACACAGTTATTAAGTTAATCTGGCTTCCTCATTGATTTTGCTTGTCAAAAGGTTTCAAAAAGTGATCATATGACCTTGGGACACAGCAATGGTCCTAAGTATGAACCAGTTGCCAAGCATGTGAATTTTGATCACATGATCATGGTGATGCTACAAAGGTCATAAATGTGAAAAACAGCCATAAGTCAGTGCCATTGTAACTTTGAATGGTCACTGAATGAACTATTGTATGTCAAGGACTACCTCTATTACTAAAATCTGTGTGAACTCTGAAACTAATATTAGATCTTAAACCTTAAAATATTCATACTACAGGATTAAATGATGTGATATAAATATATACAAAAGCAATAGCATACTACAGGATTAAATGATGTGATATAAATATATACAAAAGCAATAGCAGTAAAAATTAAAATGTATGGTAACTAAAATAATCAACACTGATAGGAGTACAGTTAGTTAGTCCTCCTTACAGCCACTCATTTAGTGACCATTCAAAGTTACAACTGCACTGAAGAAAGTGACTTATGACCATTTTTCACACTTTTGACAGTTGCAGTATCTCTATGGTCACGTAATCAAAATTCAGATGCTTGGTAACTGGCATGTATTTATGATAGCTGCGATGTCCTGAGAGCATGTGATCACTTTCTGCAATCCTCTGACAGGCAAATTCAATGGGGAAGCCAGATTCACTTAACAACCATGTTACTAACTAAACAACTGCACTGATTCACTTAACAATTGTGACAAGAAAGGTAGTACAATGGGGCAAAACATACTTAATAACTGTCTTGCTTAGCACAAAACCTTTGGCTCTTGCATACAAATATTGCCTTTATCTGAATTCCTGACAGTGAATTCTGGGGGTTTGGTTTTTTGAACTATACAAAAGATGGAAGCATTATATATGGAGGAAATATAATTTAAGAATAGTAAGAAAACAAACGTGAACCTGACAGCGTTGTAAGTACAGCTGGGACATAAGAACACTTCAAAAATCTCTATGAATGACAGCTACAGCAGAACATGTTTAACTTTTATAGAGTTATATAGACATTTATATTCCATGCATGGGCTTAAACTGATGTAATTAATATAGTTAAATAAAAATACATTAAAATAGATATGTTCCTTCCCTATATATAATTTCTCATTTCTAATACTTCTAAAAATCAACTTGTTTTAATAATTCTGACTTAAGTCCCCATCAGCCCCAGCTAACTAAGGCAATGATTTGAAAGAGTTGTCTTCCAATACTATATAGAGAGATCACAATTTTTCTCCCTTAGTATATCTTTATGTGCTGCCTCACAAAGCTACTTTATAAAGTAAATCTATGTTGAATGTTCATTATTCCAGCATGACTGCAGGAAATGTTTCTCAAAGGTCTTTGACTGTTTGTATTTTTCATTTTATTAAAAATTAATAAATTGCTTTCAACATAAAAAGACTATAGAGAAATACTTAAACAATAATCCTATGAAAACTAAATTAAAAACAGAATACAATTAAGACACATCAGAGAATAAAATAAATTGCAATCAAAGCCACCAAAAGGCAAACACAACAAAAATGTTTCAGGAATTTGCTTAATACTAAAAAAAGAGGGTTCTAATCTGAACATCATATTGAGTAAATTTTGTACCCAGAATGCAGTCCTAGAAAAAAATTGTCCCATATTCCCATTAGCTTCGCTTGGTGATGAAGCCTATAATAAGATCTCTGAAGAAAAATGTAAACTCTATGCAAGTTCATACTGAAGGAGGAACAGGCACTTTTCCTGGCTCCTATCTTGGGGCTTTTTTAAAAGCAAAAGTTACTGAGGGTTACTTAGGACTGAAAAGCAACCAAATGTTCTTATAAATCTGTATTAAAATATGGCAGAAACAGGTATAAAGTGGCCTACTCAACATGCACAATACTGCAATATTATATGCAACAAGTGACTGAAGTAAAGATGACTATCGCTTACATTTACTTTTTCTCCTTCCTTTTCCAAGCTTAAACATTCAGAATTCTCAGCCAAGGACTTCCTTATCTGGCATTGTCAGGATTTGAATTCCAGGCACAGGACCTAACCAGATTTGGCTACTTGATGAGATCAGTGAAGGCACCCAGTGTTGCTCTGAACACTGAAACCCTATGGTTCTAATTCATTATATGCACTTTGGAATGTTATTATAAGCATACAGGTGAATTGCCATTTAATAACTGACTCATTTAACAACTGTTTGCAGTTACATACAACAATGATGGAAAAATAATTTTATAACCAAACCTCATCTTTATAAGTCTGTAAAAATTGAAGTAGGACAATAAGCCCAGTTGTTTCATTTAGCAATTTGCTTGAGAGTTGAGTTGCAAGTCTCAATTATGCTTGCTAAACAAGGATTATCTCTATACTACACTGTTAGCACAACAGTAAAAACATCCATTTCTGGGGCATACAATTGTATTACAAGGGCTACTTTGCAGCAATAAATTGTCCCAGCACAAGCATTTATGTTTCACTTCTGATAAAACAGAAATTGATTTCTATTTCATTTCCCACATATACTCTTGCTCTCATAATACTATCATTGATAAAATGGTTGAATGTGATATTTGAGGTGGAAAAAATGCATGCAATTTCATATCCTGTTAACATCCTATTTGACTCTGCTAATGGTTGTTCCTACTGCATACATTCAGTCACCCTCTCTGTGTATTGTTATATGTACAATAGAGATGCACAATGCTACTGTGCAAATCAGAAAAAGATGCAGCTTCTTTAAGGGGATGCTGAGAGATGTGTATGTCCAGCCATGCCCCCTCCAAGGCACCACACTCTGCAAATTGCCTTATAATCTAACCTTGATAAAAGTTTTTTCCTAATCACACAGAAGTGATTTTTAAAAAATGCATTTTAAAAATGTACTTAATATATTTGGGGCAAATATGGTAATAATATGGTCTAAAACTTAGGATATCAGGTTGCAAACCCCGTGGCAATTAATATCTTGATAACTCTAAATTGTATGAAGAATAGATTTTCTCTTTTAGACAAATAAATGTATTTTCATAAAGTAGATGTTTCCCAGCATATGATGGATGTGATTAAAATCAATATGTTGATTTAAATTTTAAATTGATCAGGTATAGCTAAGTAAAAGATTATATGCCTTGCATGTAAAAATTTGCATGCTTTTAATTCCTACCACTGCTGGTCAAGGGACGATCGTTAGAATAGGTGCAAAAGACCTGTCTAGATTTTGGAGAGCCACCTAGTGCCCATCACAGTAGCCGAACAGGCCAAAAGAATCACCGATTTGTAGAGCAACTCCTTGTAATCCCAAAGCCACCTACTGAAATGGGCCCAGAGCATAGGATAGTTCCCTAAATAAAATCCTGAACCCATGAACTGGCAGACAATGCGGTATGATTTTTAAGTTTACAGCATCTTGTCCGAGAGAATATCCAACGATGGCTGGTCCACATACCCGAAAGAAGTCCCAAACTCTTTTGTCTCCTCCAGGCCCCCGTACCTTGCATGCTGAAAATACTCCCAGCTTTTCCAGCTTTTTTGCCCGCGGGAAGCTCCGCGCGTGCGCTTTGCGCTGGCTCGCGCGCTGCTGCTGACTTAATCCTGGACGGACTGGGTCGCTGGTGCTTCCTCCAGCTCCGCTTCCCCCTACTACCGGCGGTGTTGTAACTGTAGAGGAGGTGGCGGAGGAAGGAGCGTTAGTCTGCGGGATCCGGGTAGCTTGCGAGACCTCTATCTCCGCCATGATGCCCAAGACCCTGCAAGACGGCGTGGGCGCGTGGCTACCACTGAGCATGTTCAGAAGTAGGGAGGGGGCCTTTGTCCATGGGTGTTGAGCGCTGTTGCGCATGCTCCCTGATATCAGTTGCATGCTGGGGAATGTATTTCTATAGATAGTTAATGGGGAAAAGGCTGCTATCCATTCGGAAAGCTAATATTGTATTTTTTTAAAAAAGGCAAATGCAGTTTTTCTAGCCATGAATATAGATACAGCGAAGAGTGAAAAATATGTAAAAATATTTGATTTCTGTCATAATTTTCAAATTTTAGAAAATCTGTTTCAAATGAACGGCTCACCCATTCGTACGGTAAAACGAATGAATGCTAGCAAGGATAGACCTTTGTAGGATAGAAGTATTTAAAGTTTATATAATGCACTATCAGTAATTTTCATGTGCATTTCAGTTTTGCTTTAAATTAGCACTATTTAAACATTGTGCCTCAGATTTCCAAACAGTAAAGCATGAGTTCTCTTAACTTTGGGTCATGACCCTCAAGCAATTTGGGAGGGGTGTATTTGTGGAGTTGTAGGGTTTTTTTGTTTTTTGTTTAATAAAAACTGATCAAATTTTCCCTGGGAAAGTAAAGGCATAGGAAGCCTTAACAGAGCAGAGCTATTTCTGAGAAATGACCAGTTTGTGATATGTGGGTAATTTTCAACAAAGTATTTGTTGAATGCTATGACAAAGCTAAAGATGATCAATCTATTGGTTGAACTAATAAAATTAAATGTGTGTCAGAAAATATGGTGCAAGTTACCAATCTTTTATTTTTATTTTTCTCTCCAGTCTTAACCCTTATTGAATCAGTTAAATTCATGAGGAAATTATTGCAAAAGCGTTTAATCGTTTTAAGGAGTCATGGTAAACAAAGTTACAAAACCCCTGCAAAACTAAATGTTAAATTTAGAAAGTTACCAGTATTTATGTAAGCTGATATGTGCAATAACAATGATTCAATTATGTTCAACACTTGATTTATAAAAATTTATTTTTAACTCATACACAACTGAAGCTTTGATTGAAGAGATTGATGTAGAGTCTTAAATACAAATATGCATAAGACAAAAATTGCCTTGGACACTAGCTCAGAAACAAAACCCCTTTTGCATTACCAATATTGGTAATGTATATATGAAAATATTTATCATTGTTTCCCTCCCCAGTTTGAATACAGTCTACCAACCTGTTTTGCTATACATCCAATATCCTGATAAGGTTATAATAGCATAATATTACTCATAAAAATGATCATTTTATATATTTAACAGGCTGAATTAGTGCATTACATCTAACATGTAAATAATAGGTTAATGTAGATTTGGCATACCAAAAGCCCAATGCAACCTAGGAAGGATAAAGGACTAATTGGTATATGTTATTAAAAAGATACTGATTTGTTAAATGCTAGAAACTAGAATACAAAAGAGGAAAATCAAGTTTCTATTGTTCTTCAAAAACATTCATAATTACAAATTTGGTCAAAACAAAACTTAAAGGCGATGGGTTTCTCTCAATCTATCATTAATACTACAGCTTCAATTCACGGTTGCCTGTAGATTTCTGTAACATAGTCTTTTACCGACTTGTATGTCATTTCTGAACCAAACTTTAAATGGAAAATGTTGTGCATAGTAATTCTGCAACTCATTCCTATTTTATGTAACCTCCCCTGGCTACAGCTTCTACTTTTCTTAGGGCAGAACACTATCAGCTGAAGGAGCTTGGAATAACCAAGGAGCTTGGAATAACCAAGCAGATGTTATGGAAGACATATTTTGTTTCGGAAACAGATGACCTTCTTCCAGGGAGCTCTGAGCAAATGCAAGAGTATAAATCCTGAAGATAAAAGCCAGAATGGAAGAGGGACCAAGGTTTTGAAAGCACACATTGTCCACCTACAAAGATGTAGAAGAGTGCCATTGTTCAAAAGACTTCTTTAAAAAAACAAATCTATTGTTTGTTCAGAAGAGAAATGGCCTCTGCTGTGTTCCCCTCCCCCACTCTATGAGGGGAAAAAATCTGGGGGGGGGGGAGAAAGATCCTGGCAGCTGGTCTTGTAAGTGCAATTGATTCAGACACATTCCAACTGGAGCTGCCAGACAAGAATCCTTAATGGCTGCAACATTGCCCCTTGCTAGATTGGGTACTCTCCTGGAGGCTGATGTTTAGATTCTTGCCTGCTGTTCCTGTTGTACTCTGTGGTTCATTTCTGGGAAGTTTCTTTGCTGAAGGGAAAGAGGACAGTATATTTAGGAGCTTGGTTCTTAAATTCATTCCACAGGAAAAATTAAAAGCACAAAAGAAATAGTTGGGGAGGAGAGATTTATTGAGATCACTAGTTCTTTCCTGGCTAATCCTGCCCAATGTACCTGTTGTAATTCAATGGAAGATGAATATTCCCAAAATACACTTTAGGTAGATGTGTTCCTACGCCAATCATTCTCCCCAGCCTCTGGACCTTCTTATTCCATAGTTCACAAGCTTCCCGTGTTTCCCTTTTACCTTGACTCAGTCTGTCATTCAATCCATTCTTTTTACTCCCACCTTTCTATTCATTTCTCTGTTCTCTGCCTTATCTCTATTTCCCTCTTGCAAGTTTCTGTGTGCATTTTTAGAGCCTATCCTCTTACCCAACACCAGAAAGGTCCTCTTTTGCTTAGGCCTGCAACTTATCACAAATTTATTTTGTTAAAATTCTGCAGAGTGTTTGGGAACTTAGATTACTATCCTTGAAAAAGTTTGCTTGGTGTAGCCCATGACAGCAATTGGAGAAGATACCCTCCTCAAGCTGCCTTTCTCCTCCCCTTGACTAACCTATTGCCACAAAAGCCTCATTCACATTCATTGCTGTCTTCGCTGATGTTTCCATAAACAGCAAGCTGTTGTCATCTGCATAGATCTGGGCTTCCTGTAAGCAATCATGTCAGCAATGTCAGAATTTTCAAAGCGATGCATTTAACCTTTGTAAGCTTGGTATACTTCTACAGCTAGACCATATCAATGCCGTTAAAAAAATATGATGAAAAACTCTAGCCATACTCTAGGCACTACAAGACAGATAAAATATAGAAATATTGACCACGCATGTTAATGTGTTATGATATAATATGCTTGATTATTCCTGGAATTAGGTTGACTGAGATAATTATTGTACACATTAGACAAACAAGGGGTTCCATTTCATTTTTCAACAGTCTTTACAACGAATACAAGCCAAGATGGGCCAATGTTGTTCTTTGCTTGATCTACAGTTCTTTGCTATTTTTCAATAGTGTGTCTTATTTCATTGGTTGGGATTAAGGAAATCAGGTTTAAACCCACTTCAGCTGAAAACCTGGAAGAGGGGTGCCATTGTAAGCTTATAATCTTTCCAAATTGAAGGGAGGAAGAGAAGAAAATGATCAGTTATACTCAAGTGATTCCAGGGACAACAAAGGGGGTTCAAGCTAAAAGATGTTCATGCCTAATTTAATAAATCTGTGATTACATACAGCAACTGAGGAATAAAATATATAAAATAAGTAAAGGATATATTGCTAAATCTAGCAGCTTTACACATGTTAGCTGCAGTAGTCCAAAGTACAAGTAGGTTAGTATTACCCTCAGATTGTAAATATGTAAATATGACAACAAATAAACTGTTTAAAAAAGACCATTTCTTTCAGATTAGTGGATTAACACTTTTCATAATGTTATCTTTTTCGGTATTTTGAAATGCTTTGATGGCTAAAAACAGCACATCAAATTTTATCATTAAACCTGTTTAGAGAAGAGTAGCAAATTCATAGCAAAAATGAAATATAAGGGCTTTCCTGATTCATAGCTTAGATGATTTTCCAATTAAAACATTTTGTTGAGGAATTATCCTGATAAGGCACCTCTTATAGTCCTTATGCAAAGAGTGAAATTTGAAAAGGATACAATTGGTTTGGACAGAAGCAGAACCATCTTATGTTTCTTAAGGTATTTATTGTTCATGTAGAAAAAGCATCAAAAACACTACAGAAAGAAAAACTACTATTTCCCAATAGAAAAAACCTCACTTACCTGGAAGTCAACAGCTCGTTTGCTGGCCAGGTCAGCCTTGTTCCCTGCCAGGGCAATGACAATGCTAGCACTGGCTTGTCTTTGCAGTTCCTTCACCCAATTCTTGGCACGCACAAAGGTATCCTATGAAGAGCAAGCACGACTCCATAATTCTCACCTCCTGGAATTCTAACATATATATGCCTCCTGCTCTGAGGTAGGTGATACCTCATACAATATATTTTCCAGTGGTGGGGCTCCTCCGGACTTGGACTTGGGGGACATCTTTAAGCAGTATACCAGGTATGAGAAAGTAAAGTAGGCCTCACAGAATGGATTTCCTCCCCCCCCCTTTATCCGGGAGCAAAACTTACTGAAGTACAATGGTAAGAGAAACTAGGAACTGCAGGTCAGCATCTGAAGGGCTGCAGATTTCCTATACCAGTAGTGAACCATGATTCTTAGTTCATGTATATTAATATAAACACTGAATTCTGGTTTACCCTTCTAGTCACAAGAGAGGAGACAGGGTTTGTGTACAGAAGTAATTCAAGATTTAGTACATGATTTCAATGCTTGGGATTTTGTTTATGAAAAAAATCAAATTACTAGATTTTAACTTCAAATATGTAGCAAAGCTTAGATGTTCTGAGACTTATGTCCATAGGAGAGAAGGAAGTTGAGAATACCAAAAATCCAACAGCTCAAACTGACCTAGGTATATTTTCCAATATGGAATGCTTAAAACTTTTAAAATTAAAAATGGCCAAACTCATGTGAAAATACTGATATCTTTTCAGATATGGCAGTTTTGTGAAATTTGGACTATTTTCATTTTTAACAGAAATTCTGTATGTCAACAGATGACCAGTCACTAGATTTATAGACATTAAGATATCTGTGGCTATTTTATTTAAAGTACCTACGGTAGTTACAGCAGTTTTAACTGAGGCTTAGTTCTTACTGAGGTCAGTAAGTAATGTCAATGCTACATCACTTCATGCTGCAGTTTAGAGCTTTAGCCCGCCTTCTCCTTCACTATATCTTTAAATATTGTACAGAGAGAATCTTTCTGTAGAATAAGCTGTCTGAAATTGTACTGCTCTGAAATGTAACACTGTGCAAACTAGGCCCAATATTACAGTGAAATGGCAAGAAATTCAAACTATTCTGCATCAGCGGTTCCTAAAATGCCATTCATTCAGTGGATACATTCATATATGCCAGAGATATCATATCCTCAAGGGGAATGAAGCCAGAAAAGAAACACTGTTGCCCATGTGGGATAATTTTGGGCCCAATCTATAAAAGCCTTACCATATTAGTGATGTCATAAACAACTATGGCAGCTTGTGCCCCTCGATAATACATGGGGGCCAGGCTGTGGTAGCGCTCCTGTCCAGCTGTATCCCAGATTTCAAACTTGACTGTGGTATCATCTAAGCAAATGGTCTGCGTGAGGAAAGCAGCTGGAATACAGAAGGATTAAAGCATAGTCAGAACAGAAATTGAGGTTCGGTTCCACTCAGGGGTGGCTATATTTTACATAGAAGTAAGAGCTTTTTTCACCTGTAAAGCATCCAATTCTCTACTAGAGTTTGTATTGACCCAATAATTATCCACCTGCTGCATTACTTGAAGGTTTCTTCCCTGTGACATAGGTGGAAGACATTTTCTCTCACTGACATAGTTGAAACATAACTGTGCTAATGGAGAACAGTGGGTACATCTTTTGAATTTTCAATATTTCTGCCTAAATATGACCTAAAATATATTTGACTCTCCACAGAAATCCTAAAACTAAAGAAAACCCAGTTAAACAAATGAGTCAAAAACCATCATGCAGTATTTGCTTATTGAGAAAAATGATCCAAAGTACACTGATCCCAGTATAAAGTTAAAATAAACTAACCTACAACAAACCGCAATAACAAATTGTGATTAGAGAGAAGTGGCCTAATTGTAAAATATTTTGGGACTTCACTGTGAAGATTATAATGTTAGCTGGGTAGGAGAGCAGTTTAGTGTGGGGGAACTTTTCCTGCAGACAGAGGTTTGGATTGAGTATCAGTTCATACGTGAGTTTTGATTATGTAGCTGGCTTACACCAGGGCTTTTCAACCTTTTCACCCATTGTACCACTTTTAGGATATGGCAACATCCGAGTCCCACCAGTTAGTTGCCTAGCAAGGTATCAAAAACTTGATGACCAAAAAAAAAAAAAAAAAATGAAAAAAGTGATAAAGTACAGGTAGTCCTCGACTTACAACAGTTTGCTTAGTGACTGTTCGAAGTTACAACAGCACTGAAAAAAGTGCCCCCCCAAGGCACAGCTGAGCCTTGGGGGCACTCTCATTCCCCTCCCCTGCTACTACTTTTCTAGGATGGTCGCGTACCACCTGCCAGATGCCAATGTACCACAGGTGGTACCCGTACCACTGGTTGAAAAGCCCTGGCGAAGTCCATCATATATACTTTCCAAATAAAACTGACAAATTAAACATATCAACTTGACAATGGAAGGTGTGTTCTGGTGGCTACCTCCAAAGCTTTTAACTCTTTTTCTAAGGCCAAACAGATCCATAATATAAGTATTTATCTGAAAAGTTGCAACATTTATTTGGCAGTCCAGAATTACCAAACCAATGTGAAGTGATTAACTAAGTATTGTTTGAGGTGCTTGCTAAGTGGTTTATTACTCCCAATTTTTTTCTCATTTATCTCTCTCATTCAAATCATGAAGTGGGGAAAAAAGCAGACTAACTTAGCAGGTTAATGTGTCTGAAGCTAAATTAATCACATTTTTCTTGCAGCATCAGGCAAGTGGGATTTACAAACGTAATGTCTGAGGCACAAATTTTAGATCAATTCCATTATCTCAATATGTATAGAATGCAGATTCCGAGCCATATGAAAATAGGTTCTTAGGCAACCATTACTCTCTTCAGATTCTTCACTTCTACATAGTCAAAAAGACCTTATTGAAAGGCCAGATATGCTTGCTCTGTTAAACTTGTGTACAGAATTGTTAAGGTATACAATGTGCCTGGCACTTGTCACAGGAACATTTTAAACAAGAACAGAAATGATGTAGCTATTGGCCTCAAGCCAGATATGATACTTTAACAAAGCAAGGTTTCTGCATGGCCATGTATTTGTAATGTCTTTTTTGTTTTTATTCTTCCTACTTGAATTGGAACCACAGCTAAAAAGAATCTCAAAGGGACTTAGGAAATCACGCCTAACATGTTATTAACTTATATTTATTTTTATTTTATTACATTGTACTGGTATTTGTTGTAAACCATCCAGAATTTCTTCAATTACACCAGGGGTAAATGCAATAAATAAATAATCCTAATCTCAGCATTTCCTGGAGATAACTCTATCCTCTTCCAATTTGCTCCATTCAGAAAATATATTAATAAGGAAACTCTTCTGAAAAATCATTTGGACCCAGGCTTTCAATCTTATCAACATTTCATACTAAGTATCATAAGAACATTTATCTAACATCTGTCCACTATTGTGTAGTCACAATGAATTGCTGTAGGCATAGTCCACTGAATAATAACTTACCAACTAGATTTATCTCCCAACTTCCAGAATTCCCAGCAATCATGACTTTCTGTTAGAGAATTCTGGGAGTTGTAGTCCAATACACATAGAGGATGCTAGATGATTTAAAGACAGATGGAAGGTATCAGCAGGAATTAACAATGGTGTCCATCCCCAAGAATTATCTATACAGGTTAGTTTAGAAAGAATTCCTTAATGACAAATACTTGTTAACTATCATACTACACTAATTTTCTTATTTTCTGAACTGCTTTATCCATGATTGTGACACTTACCTCCAATTGTGCTCTCCTGATACTCATGAAACTGTCCTTTTACAAAGCGCAAGACAAGGCTTGATTTCCCAACAGCTGACTCTCCCAGGAGCACCAATTTGAACTGACAGATCTTATTGCCTAGAGTTGGCCCATTAGGACGTCGAGCTGCCATGGCCTACAACAATGGCACAAGTTCCACTAGAAAAATGGGACTGTCAGCAAACAATGCTGCAACTGAAAGAAAAATATTTCAGCCAGAGGAAGAGAAAGGTTTCTTTTTTTACAGCACCTGAAGTATTCAATTCAAACAGCCAGTTTGAATCATCATCTGTTTAAAAATCCTTGAGCAAATAAGTTGGTTATTAAAATGGAAAGAATACTATAGTTCTTTATTTCAGAAGAGACTTGCAGCAACAAACAGAAAATGAAAAGGATTTTGCAAGTTAGAGAAGTACAAAAATTAAATGATTGTTAAATAGTTTGCCATTTTAGTATACCTTCAGCATCACACAAATACTAATTTGGGGTTATAGCCAAGTTAAATGAACTACAAATCAAGAAGCTTCTTTCTTATTTTTACCATAAGGTCAGGAATTGGCCATAATCAAGCTAATTCCTTAACTCCTTTCAGCTGTCTGAAGCAGCCTCACAGGGCTAATACTGATTAACCATGCAGAATTGAAGTAAGGTTTGAAAAAAATTGTGTTACAAGCTTTGACCAGTATGACAATATGATACTGAACTGGGTTTTAGATTAAAAGTTTAGCATTTTACAGTTTATTTTACAGTTTATAGCAGGGGGTCTTCAAACTTGGCCCTTTTATGACTTGTGGACTTCAACTCCCACAATTCCTCAGCCAGCATGCCCAAGTCATAAAAGGGCCAAGTTTGAAGACCCCTGATTTATAGCATTTTTCAAGATAATAGTTCAGAACTTAAATGGTAACGGTCAGTGCAATTAGCACAAATAAAGAAACCTGAGTATCAGGGAAAATGGCTTAATTACTATGTTTGGAAGAATCAAGTTTTCAGCAAGAATCATTAAGCTTTAAGATACAGTATAATTAAATAACTCTAATAAGTTAATTATGTATGAAAATAACTGCATAAACACTTAATGAATAAATGTTACCTGAGGAAAATATGTAACACAGGGTTCTTGAAATAATCAACTTTAATATGTTTAAAGAGGTTGCAGACTTGACATAATGGAACAGGTATATAACTAATAAAATGAAGTTATTTTATTTTGCTCATATACTAAGGTCATTTCTTGCAGGAGCTTTTCCAACCTCATATCCCTAGCTATTGAATTACAGTCCTCATCATCCATAACCATTTTGGCCAAACTACATTTTGAGGAGTTCTGGTTGAGGAAAGCCATTTTGTAGGAACTCTATTAGATACTATCAGAAACAAGACTATGATTTTTCACACTATCCCAAGCTTTCTTATGAACTTCTGGCATAACTCGAATATTTTATATAGCAACTATTACTAGCCAATTGCCAGGAGTCAATAATCACTAGAAGGCACCTATACATACATACATACACAAACACACATACATATATACATACATATATACATATACATACATATATATATATATACACACATATATATACATACACACACACACATATAAATATATGTATGTTTTCTGAGATTTTCGTAGGTGTTTGATGTAGGTCTTTGGTTATTTGGGTTTTCTCCCGCATAAAATTGGAAGTTTCTTGGCGATGTTTCAACGAAGTCCCATTCGTCATCTTCAGGCTGGTGTTTTCGGCTTCGTGTTTCTAGGAGCAATGTGTGATCGTAGCTGTTTCTTCCTTTTAACTGCCAGTGGGGGTATGAACTGATTGGGTGGGAGCTTGGCTGTGTTCTGATTGGGTGGAGGTGTGTTCTTAGAATGGTGGATATTTTTCTGTTTGTGGAGAATGCTGTCATGATGTTGTGTTTGTGGAGGATCTTGCTGATTCTGTCTGTGGTGCCTTTTATGTGTGGGAGGAGAGCTTTGCCGTTTTCTTGTTCTCTGTCTTGGATTTTAGTGGGGGTTTCTTTTTGGATTAGGTTGATAATCTTATTTCTTTGGAATCCGTTGGATGTTAGTACATTAGTGAGAGTGTGTAGTTCAGTTTTTAGGTGTTGTTCATCAGCTAAGCGTTTTGTTCTGGAGATGAGTGTCTTCGCTACGAAGTTGATCTGTGTTGGGTGGTGGTGTGAGAGTGCGTGCAGATAGTGGTTTGTGTGTGTTTTCTTCTGGTAGATGGTGTGTCCTAGGGAGCCATTGGATTTCTTGTAGACTATGACATCCAGGAAGGGAAGTTGGTTATTAGCTTTAAAAAGACCAGAACTATCGCCAAAACTGAACACTTTAATAACAGAATAATCAGAGAAGCCATCGAGATAGAAAAACGCCCACATAGCATGAATAATCGAGATGATACCTCCCGCCTACCAGCCATTTGGAAACCCGCCCTTATTGACAAATAAGTCCCTAACACAAAGAATGACACCAGACCCACACTCACAAAATCCACACAGGATGTCACCATCACACATCCACACAAAAAGCAAACCCAAACCCACACTGATGAGGCACGACCACAAACCAGAAGCCAGACCACAGCTGCATCATTAACCACTTTAAACCCCTCCAATCCATACATGAAGCAAACTGACATCCAACATAAAGATGAGGCACGACCATGAACGCGAAGCCAAACAACAGCAACGCAGCTCTCCATCTCAAATCCCCCTGCAATTCAGACTAACACGAGCACAACAAAGCCCCCACCCAAACAGAACACTCCCCCAGCCAACCAGAGCATAGCCAACCCCCCATCCAATCAGAGCACAGCCAAGCCCCTAACCAATCAGAACACACCTCCACCCCCCATCCAATCAGAACACAGCCAAGCTCCCACCCAATCAGTTCATACCCCCACTGGCAGTTAAAAGGAAGAAACAGCTAAGATCACACATTGCTCCTAGAAGCACGAAGCTGAAAACACCAGCCTGAAGATGATGAATGGGACTTCGTCGAAACGCCGCCAAGACACTTCCAATTTTACGGCGGGAGAAAACCCGAATAACCAAAGACCTTGTATATATGTGTATGTGTGTGTGTGTGTGTGTCTGTGTGTGTGTTAAAGATAGAAAGCATATACCAACCTCCTTAAGATGGAGTACACACACAGTTCAACATCAGAATGAAACACCGTAAGAGCTAGAGAATGCTATACAAAATTGGCACCTTTATTATGTGGCATAAAACCTATCAAAATGATTGCATGCATGAATGCTGCATCTAAATTACAGATGCTAACATTAAATATAAATAAGTCCTGTTAAAAGGGAAAAAGGAAGAAAGCACTCCCAGTAAGGAATGTCACACCCACCATAATCAGCACCATCCCTTGTTATCACCATAGCTTTGTTTAAATATCAGCGATTATATTGTTTAGTTCTCAGGTCAAGGACTCGTTCCAGTTCGTAATATTCCTCAAAGCAAAGCATCAGGACCTTGTCAACAAGTCCTAAACCCAGCGCAGTCTTTTGTAACCAAAGCAGACGCCACTCTAATTCCAACAGTGTGATTTAATCGCCTCCAGGAAGCCAAGAATTTCTCACGTCCTCGTCTACCAGCAACAGGTAGTGAAGGATATACTGCCTCAGATCATGGAAGTTTCATTTGGCTTGCCAGGCTAAGAAACCTCATTTCCAAGCTACTCTTATGTGTGACGGAGGGGAAATTAAAGGGCTTCCTCAAGAATTTAAAACTGAAAGGAAAGCGTTAGGGATTGATTTCCGTCTTTCCCGAGCAAAACCGTACGCTTACCCGCACCCGCCTGCGGGACCGCCGCGGAAAACAGCCTACCGCCTTCCAGAATCCCGTTTTGCCTAATTCCAAATCTCAAACGCCGCCACTTCCGCCCTCGGCTTCTTGTCAGCTTCTTCCGCTTCCTCAGAAGTTGCCTATTTCTACTTCCTCTCCATGACAGGCCGTCTCATTGGCAAATCAAGAAAAAGCATTCGAAGCCCTGCCTTTTCACTCCGAGCAGGTGATGTCATTTGAGAGGGAGAGAAAAACTATCGCAAAGCGGGCGCGGCCTTGAGTATAAGGGGCATTAAACAGCGGGGCATTATCGCCGATATACTGCGCTTCCGCCACGTATGCCTGTGGCGGAAGCGCAGGAAACCTCCAGAACGGCGTTATACAACTCCTATTACATTCGACTTTAATGGCTGGAGATCATAGGAGTCGTACTATATCCAAATATAATGCAATAGAATAGAGCCCCTGGTTGGAGAGTGGCCAATGTGGAACAATATTATGCTCTTATCTTCTTGTATTGCATATCGGGGGAAGGTGGAAGAGAATTTAAAGCAAACATTAGTAACAGTAAATATTTTGTGCCTGGCACTTCTTAATTAAGATATGTGGATGTTTGTTATTATCTTAAACTTGTTTAAAGAGAATACATCTCCTATCCTGGCCACTTTTTACAGAGGCACAATTGAGAACATTTTACAAACTGCATCACTGTTTGGTTTGGTGGTAGCAGTGTCTCATATAGAAGGTCCATATAGATAGAGACTGATAAGGACAGCTCAGAAGATCATAGGAAGCTCGTTTCCTGGTATTCAGGATGCTGCTTATAAGAGCTATGTGCTTAGAGCTCAAAGCATTATTAGAGACCCCATACACCTATTTTACAGTATGTTTCTTTTGCTCCCCTCTGGGAGGAGGATTCGAAGTATTTCTAGCAGGACTACCTGCTTCTGTAATACCTTTGTTCCCTATACCATCCGTCTGGTACACAAGATTCATTTTTCTTGCCATGCACATACGTACATAATGCAAACTAGACTATGTTGTTTCTCTGTGACATATATGTGGGTATATGCATAATTCTGTATTTATTTTTGTCATATTTATGTAGTGTATATTGGAGGTGGTGACCCTTTGAGAGCTGTATGCAATGAAATTTCATTTTATGTTATGCTGATTAGTATAAATTCAAAGTGACAAAGTTATTATTTTATTCTATTTATTTAAATTGCAATCTCTGCCTACCTAGCATCACTCTGTGTGTGTGTGTGAATTCAGTTCTATACTTAGAAGACCTCATATGCCACTCTTCTTCTTATTTAAAGATATTGTTGCCCATCACAGTTACATACAGAGATTTTATATATGTGTGTATGTGTGTGCACACTGCACACATGTAAAGATATAGTCATGTGAAAAAGAAACCTTCTGAGTTCTATGGTTTTACATATCAGGACATAGTAAAAATCATCTGGTCCTTAGCAGTTCTTAAAAATAGGTATGGACATCATACGACACATTACATATTGCACTCATAGAATAGAAATAGAATAGAATAATAACTTTATTGTCATTTTGAATATACACTAATCGGCATACATTAAAATGAAATTTTGTTGCATACAGTTCTCAGAGAGTCACCACCTCTGACATGTACTACATAAATATGACAAAAATAAATAAATAAATACAGAATTATGCATATACCCACATATATTATATGACGCAGAGAAATAACAGTCTAGTTCGGGTTATGTAAACATGTGCATGGCAAGAAAAATGAATCTTGCGAGTTTATCAGAAGGATGGCCTAGGGAATAAAGCTATTACAGAATCAGGTAATCCTGCTAGAAATACTCCGAAACCTCCTCCCAGAGGGGAGCAACAGAAACTGACCATAAAGTGGATGTGTTGGGTCTCTAACAAAGCTTTGAGGTCTAAACACATAGTGTTTATAACCAGGAAGCGAACTTCCTATGATCTTCTCAGCTGTCCTTACCATTCTCTGTGTGGAATTTCTATCTGAGGCACTGCCACCAAAGCAGACAGTGATGCAATTTTTTAAAATGCTCTCAATCATGCCTCTGTAAAAAGTGGCCAGGACAGGAGGAGAAAGATGTGCTCTCCTCATCCAACGCAGGAAATGCAGACACTGGTTTGCACACTTACTAAGGATGATGTGTGGAAAGACCAATTCAAATTGTTAGTTATTTGCACCCCCAGATACTTAATATTGTTGGCCACCTCTACAGCTGCATCCTTGATACTGAGTAGAGTATGACTATGCTGGCTCTATCTACAATGATCTCCTTTGTTTTATCAACATTTAGAACCAGGCTACTTTTATTGTACCAGTCCACCAGAGGTTTCACCTCTTCCCTTATAAGCATTTTCATTGTCATGCCGGATAAGACCCACCACTGCTGTGTCGTCTGCATACTTCACAATATGATTCATAGCAGATATGGCACAGCAGTCGTGGATCATCATGATGAACAGTAGCAGACTCAGGACATAGCCCTGTGGAGAACCTGTACTCAAGGAGATGGAATTGGAAACTTTCTTTCCATCTTGCACAATCTGGGGCCTACCAATAAGGAAATCAAGTATCAGATGGACATCACACGATATCTTACAGCATGACATCATTTATTTTCCAAAAAGAAAGCCAAAATGAAGAAGCCATGTGTGAAAACTAAGTACACCCTTACTGTTTTCATAGGTATGAAGAAGCTAAGTAGCAGCCAGATGCTGTTAATCAAGTGCCCTTGATCAATTGACTATCAGCAAGTGTGACTATAAAAGCCACAGTTTTAGGAGTTTACTTGTCCCTAGCATTGAGGTGCCTATTAATACAACACTGAAGCTTAAAGATGTTAGCCATGATCTTAAGCAATTATTGCTGTCCATCAGTCTGGGAAAGGTTATAAGACGCTTTCCAAACAATTTAAAGTCCATCATTGTACAGTGAAGATTATTCACAAGTGGAAAACATTCAAGACAGTTGCCAATCTTTCCAGGAGTGGACATCCCAGCAAATTTTACCCCAAGGTCAGACAGTGCAACACTCAAATAAATCGCAAAAGAGCTACATATCAGACTATAGGTCTCAGATGGCATGTTAAATGTTGAAGTTCATGACAGTACAATTAAAAAAAGACTGGACAAGTATAGCTTGTTAGGAAGGGTTGCCAGGAGAAAACCTCTTCTCTCTAAAAAGAACATGGCAGCACAGCTTAGGTTTGCAAAGTTGCACGTAAACGAATCACAAGACTTCTGAAACACTGTCCTTTGGACAGATGAGACCAAAGTGGAGATGTTTGACCATAATGCACAGTGCCACATTTGGCAAAAACCAGGCATAGCATATCAGCACAAACATACCAATATCATACCAATTGTCAAGCACAGTGGAGAAAGGATGATGATTTGGGCTTTTTTTTTTTTTTTGCAGCTACAGTATCTGAGCATCTTGAGTCAATGGTGAACTCCTCTGTATATGAAACTATTCTAGAGTCAAACGTAAGGCCATCTATCTTAACAGGTAAAGCTTGGCCAACACTGAGTCATGCAACAGGACAATTATCCCAAACACACCAGCAAATCGACAATGAAGTAGCTGAAAAAGAAATGAAGGTGTTTTAATGGCTCATTCAAACTCCAGACCTCAGCCAGATTGAAACGCTATGGCAGGACTTCAAGAGAGTCATGCATAAACTATGTACAAGTATAGTATAGGAGGTACTTTGCTCAATAGTAACTGTGAGAGGGACCTCGGAGTCCTAGTGGACAATCACCTAAATATGAGCCAGCAGTGTGCTCAGCTGCCAAAAAAGCCAACTCAGTGCTAGGCTGCATTAACAGAGGGATAGAATCAAGATCACGTGAAGTATTAATACCACTTTGCAATGCCTTGGTAAGGCCACACTTGGAATACTGCATCCAGTTTTGGTCACCATGATGTAAAAAAGATGTTGAGACTCTAGAAAGAATACAGAGAAGAGCAACAAAGATGATTAGGGGACTGGAGGCTAAAACATATAAGGAACGGTTGCTGGAATTGGGTATGTCTAAGGCAGTGGTTCTCAACCTTTTTCAGGTTGAGACCCCACTTGCGCCGCCCATGTGCGGTGCGATCCCGACACGTGCGCGTGCGTGACGGACCGATCCGCGCATGCGCGGCGTGCGCGTGATGGGAAAAAAACCAAAATGGACCACGACAGGCCGATCCGCGCATGCGCGGCGCGTGTGCGACAGCCCGAACTGCGCATGCACAGCGCACGCGCGACAAAAACAAAACAAAACAAAAAACAAAATGGCAGACCGCGATGGGCCGATCCGTGTATGCGTGGCGCACGTGTGACGGCCCGAACCGCGCATGCGCGGTGCGCGATGAAAAACAAGAAAAACAAAATGGTGGACCGCGACGGCCCGATCCGCGCATGCACGGCGCGCGCGCGATAAAAAAACAAACAAACAAAAAAAACAAAATGGCAGACCGTGGTGTCCGGCGACCCCCGCAAAACGGTTGTTCGACCCCAAATGGGGTCGTGACCCATAGGTTGAGAACCGCTGGTCTAAGGAACAGAAGGACTAGGGGGGACATGATAGCAGTGTTCCAATATCTCAGGGGCTGCCACAAAGAAGAGGGAGTCAAGCTATTTTCCAAAGTGCCTGAAGGCAGGACAAGAAGCAACGGGTGGAAACTAACCAAAGAGAGAAGCAACCTAGAACTAAGGAGAAACTTCCTGACAGTTAGAACAATTAACCAATGGAAAAACCTGCCTCCAGAAGTGGTGAATGCTCCAACACTGGAAGTTTTTAAGAAGAAACTGGACAACCATTTGTCCAAAACAGTATAGGGTTACCTGCCTGAGCAGGGGGTTAGACTAGATGACCTCCAAGGTCCCTTCCAACTTTATTATTATTATTATTATTATTATTATTATTATTATTATTATTATTATTATTATTATTATCTCCACAAATTTCAATAAACTGAAGCAATGTTATAAACAAAAGTGGGCTAAAATTCTCCCACAACAATATGAGAGACTGATAAAATCATACATATACTTCAAGTTATTGCTCTAAAGATGGTTCTACAAGCTATTGAATCATGAGGTATACTTAGATTTTCATACATGACTTTTCCATTTTGGCTTTCTTTTTCTAAAATAAATAATGAAAGGAGACTGGATTTAATCCATATTTATTTCTATATAGTTCATGAATGTTTTTCAGATATATATTTGATTTTGTAATCAAATCTAAAAATAAAGTTTATTTATATAAAACATGTATAGATATTTTTAGTATGAATTCTCCCATCTTTTAGAATAATATAAAATTGGGCTGGTGACTTATTATTTAAAGTAATGAAAGTAATTTAGACTATAGACCATATTTGGTTTATAGCAGTGATTATTTGAACAATGGTCTATTAATTCAGTGTTTTTGCTTTGCATGACACATGGCACCACATACATTTTTTAATCCAATATGTTAGACTAAAATATGGTTGAGTCCTCCTGGTTTAGTGTAAGAAGACATGCTAGCTAGCCTGTGAAGAAAATACATTGTATATATTTCCTATCTTATGAGCTTGGCTGAAGTTTGGAAACTGTATGTAGGAGCTAGGATCAGAGGCCTTGCTATGCTAAATAAACCAGTATTAACCAGAATTTGCTGATATGATAACTACTCCAGAGACAACCCCTAGGAACTAGTAGATATAAAAAGTAATTTGTAAATAAGGGCAGGGAGCAATAGAATTTGAGGAATGGGAGATGTACTCAGAAGTGGGGATAATGTATTCATTTTAGGTGCTTTGGATAGGTTGCGACAGCCTGAGTACTAAGCCAATGAGGAAAAGGTGGGAGGTAAATTTGTGATGGCAATAGGGAATATAAAGAAAGAATATTAATGATTTAAGGTGTGTCCACTGTACTTGCATGTACGTGATATACCCTCTGCAAAGTAGTACAAATAAATTGCCATTGTTTTCTCTTGGAAATTTTGGCTGGTGATTGTTTATTCAAAACTAGAAAATGAATCCCACAACTTGGGGGCTCTCCCAGGATTCTACAAACAGTGGCAGGAGTCACCGAGCAGACACTGACCAGGAAGATATATCCCATTGAGTTCAATAGTCCTACGTCATGAACGGTTGGTGTGCTTGTGGAATCTGGTACGGATGTTAAGAGAAAACAACTTCAAGGGAAAGTCCTGGGGATTATAACAGTGGGCACTGAAGCACTGCAACTGGGCAACTCTATGCACAGACCAAGGTAAGAAAATTGGACTTAAATATTGCCTTGGCAGTTGAGTAGGTTTGTATGTATGAGACCAGGTTGACGGGATGTGAGATGTACTTGGAGTACGAAGCAAGTGTGGAGCCTGGATTCGCAGTTCTGTTTTTCCAAGAGGAGAGCAGCTGGAGAAGGGTGAAGCAGGTGGTTTGGTTAAACATTGAAGAGATTGTGGTCTCTAACATGGGAAACAGGACAAGTAAGAAGTGCCATGGGGAAACAATGAAATTTCCCAAACATTCCACAAGATAATCATTGGGCGCAATGTTGAAGAATTGTAAGCATAACAGTAAAACCAGGATGAAGAATAAAGAAAAAATGTTCAGTATATTATTATTTTGAGTGGCAAGAAATCCTATTAAGGGCACTATTGTCTTTTGGCCAAAATATGGAAGTTTTGAAGATTGGCTATGTCAAGGATTAAACACATATGTTAACGATAGAAGTCATATAACTGAAGAATCAAAGTGTGCTGCCTGCTGAATCTCAGGCAGTATATTTATAGTTAAGGAAAAGAAAAATAGTCTATTTTTGTTAGAGGAATGTGGAGGTAGTGTATGTGTGTCTATGTTCTGTCATTTCCAAGTCTTGGGAAAGGGGCAAAACCTTCTAATCATAATAGAATGGCCATATTTAAAAATAAACAAAAAGGAGCTCATTGGCTTGTGAAAAGCTCCCTGAAATAATAATAATGATAATGATTGGTTTGCCTGAAGAAAGCATGAAATGAATTTTTTGTATGTGAAATTGCTTACACAAGCAGTCTGATTGGAAGACAAATGTGTGAGTATGTTGATGGTAAAAAAAATAGTGTGAATGCCTGTGTTGATCCACCCCCCACCCAAGACTGAATTTGATTCTCTTTCTTACAAAGAAACAGTAAGTTGCAGATTTTTGTTGTTGTGAAGTAAGTGGAAGGCAATAGCAAGTATTTACAAGAAAATGGGGAAAAGAAATGAGAAGAGGCCCATGGAAAAATTCTTTTGGGAGAGAAATTTATGGTAAAATGCAGTGATTTACTGAAGAGAGAAACAGAGAAAACTATTTTGTTAGAACAGACATGTCAAACACAAGGCCCGGGGGCCGGATGCGGCCCGCGAAGTGGCGTCATGTGGCCCGCGAAGCCATCCTGGAAACAGTGAGGGAACGGCCCCTGCTGCCTTGACCCTGGCCCAGGCTGGCCAGGAGCCAATGTACAATTTTGTGGTGGCCATCTATGCTGAAACACATTCAGTCTTAGCTCCACAAGGCCATCTAGAAACAGCGAGGAACCAGCCCCTCCATGTTGGCTCTGTCCCCTGGGTGCCTACTGGGGAAGTGTCACCCTTTGTGAGGAATGAAGAAATGGATTATGCTTTGGCGCTTGCCCTGGTCCCACTCCCTTCTGCCAGAGACCCTCAGATCTGTCCCACTCCTGCCCAGGCCCCCACAGGCACTCTTGACGCAAACAATGTAGAGCTGGCCATGCCCACCCAGTAGGCCACACCCATTCTATCCACACCCACAAAGTAGGCAGCACCCACCCTGGCCACACACCCCTGCCCCCCCAAGGGCAACCGCAATGCTGATGCGGCCCTCAATGAAATTGAGTTTGACACCCCTGTGTTAGAAGAATGCTAGAAGAAAAAAAAGGGGGGTGAAATTTATGTGTAATCCTTTAAACATTTCCCCCCTAGTTTGTTACTTTTCTTCTACCCAGGGATGTGTCTTGGAAGAGCAATAGATGTAGGAAAGGGGGGGGATTCTATTCCTGTTAACCATTTTGTTCTTGCTTAGTTAAAGCATGGAGTACTTGCTTGAGAAAGGCAGGGTAAATGTGCCATCTGATACCTGCTTTTGCAGTTTCAGTTTGCACTGCTTTTGGTGTGCTATGTCTGTTCTAATCATTACAATACAAGTTAGGAAATCAGTGGGGATGTCCATCTCCCAGTGAGTGGAATTTAGTTACAAAAAAATTAAGGGAAGTTAATTTTGCAACAAGGCAGTTGGAAGAAGTAGGTAAGTATTCTGTATTCAGCTTGGAAGAGGGGGGGCAAGAGGCAGTATTGATATGTGTATTGTTGGATAAAGGAAGTCTTAGTTGAGCAAGAAGTAATGTTATTTGCAAACAAATGAGAGAAAAAAAATTGACATTGGAATATAATTTTGATTTTGTTTTTCTGGAAATCTTTGAGGTTTAAAATGGTTAGTTAAAACCTATATATCCATCAACCAAAAAAAAGAGTCTGAATTGTTTTGTTTTGTTTTGTAAATGTTTTTCACCTATTTAATGAGAATTTGCTTCCATCTGAATGGAATCTGACATAATTTTTATTAAAAGTTTGATACATAGTTTTAGCCTGTGCAATAACCCAGTGGCTTACTTGCGTACCCACATATATTTCAGTGAATTAACTCGGAACACCTCATTAAGCTTGTTTGTTTCTTTTTGAAGTTGCTATTTTTATTTTACTTTCTCTTTTATGTCTTTATATCTGTGTGCGGGACACACTGATTTTCAATATTTAGGAGTTAAGGTGCTCCATCCTATGTTACTTTTCTTCTTTTTTTCAGCAGTATTGTTACAGTTATGAGTTTTTGCACATAGTTTTTTTTTGTTTTTATTTTGTGGATGTGAGGTATTCACATTAAAATGTTTTACAATATAGTTCCTGTATTAGTTGCCTAAACTGATTCCCATTGGTCTCAGGGTTTTAATAAAGTTTTAACTTCTGGGTCCATTAGCATAGCTATTACATACTTTTAACACAGATTTATTGCTGTAATTTATTTTAAGAAGTTCACACTCGCTGTAATCTGAATATATAAACCAAGATCTACCTTCTGAAGTTTATGCTACAAGCAGTAATGTATACTTGAAAATAATAAAGGGATAATAATTAAGAAATCATGGGAAAAGTCCATTAATTAGAGTTGACAATCACATTTGATTCTATTGCATATCTACTTGTACATATTCCTAATCACTATCTCTGGACATTGACCATAACTAAAGAATACACTATGTCTGCTGAAAACTATATATATAAAAAACCACTGGCTCTAGAAGGGAGTGGGAAAGTTGCTAGTGTTGAAGCTGGTTCAATACTGCTGTTCTGTGCTCTAGGTTATTTTCTGGAAGAATGTCCACAGCTAGGTTTTTATCTTTTCAACAGAGAAGATTTTGAAACATAATTCATGCACATTAATCCATCAAAGATTTTGGTGGTGCAAAAGGAAATCAAATAAGTGAAATCCATTGAGCTTCATACTTTTCCCCCAACTGCATATAAGCTACTATAATGTTGATAACTTCCTAATCTAACGACAGTGAAAAATGGGAAATTTAGACTGTAATACAGGGAAGCCCTTTGAACATGCTAAGAATTTCTGAGTCAGTGATATATTTGCTGCCATGGTGAGGTTTCAGGGGGTTTTTTTGTGACTATATCTAGACATACAGGATTTGTTCAGCTGGAAATGAAAATGTCTTGCATTACATAGAGCACTTGTTTACTCTCTTGAGTTTTATCTTTATTTTTACTTATTTACTGATCCACACCAAACTGAATATCCTGTTCACTATTCTTGTGTGGAACAGTTGTCTGCTATGATTTTTTTTCTTGTTAAATGTTTGCTGGAAACTGCACTTATTGGATTGGACAGTCTGGGTTCTACGTATATGACATTTTTTTTAAAGTGCTACTGTCCATCTACACCAGTGTTTCGGTTCAGAACCTGGCCTCATCATTCCAACTGAAGGCTGCAGATCGACCCGACGCTGTTTGGACTGTTCAAGCTGTGACTGATGCTTTAGGTCTACGGCTGTTCTTTAATAGAACTAAATGCCTGGATAAAAGTTTGTATTTCAAATTTTCTGTTTACTTTTTCTTTTCAGGACATTGTGTATTATAAAGGATTTTCTCCCTGAATTGTGCTATTTGGGAGAACCCAAGGCCTGACACCTGAAACCACCTGTAGCCCTGTTATTCAATTTGCATCTGATATCATTGCTTTAGTAGAGACACTTATCCTATTCATTCACTCTAAATTCTTTTTCATTGCTTTACATCAAACAAACAACATAGGAATTGTGATTTTTTTCATATGTTATATATATTTGGATTCTGAGTTTTTATTTTGGGGGCCTTTTAGTAGTTCCAGATTAACTCTATCATAGCCAATGGTAGAATCTTGGCAATTTTAAGGAATTTGGGTTTGTTAATTGCAATTGGGATTTTAATTTTCTACTGCTTCAGGTGAGAAATATGTTGTGTGCTTGGGAAGAAGAAGAAGCTGAAGGAGACATCGGTTCCTGATGTGTGCTCATTGTAATTGTAAGTGTATTATTGCTTGTTGTTGTTATCACTGCATTGACTGAGGTTCTTACCATAGTTATTGTAATATTCCTTGCTTAAACTATGAGGATGAGAATATTACTGTTGTCATTATGTGGCCTACTCTCCAACATAACTTTGGGACTTTCAGTGGATCTGGAACCCAATGCAGGTGCAGTTCAAGAATTAAAAGTAAGACACCAAACCCTCAAGTCTTTAGTCAACAATTAGCCAATAATTTGTGGAAATGGTGGTACCCTAAGTTTATATTAATTCATATTGCAACAGGACTGTGTTCATGGAATGAGGTAATTATTATCACTAGCAATAAATTGAAGCAGCAGGTTAAGATATACATTCAGATGAAAGATGGAGATGGCAATAAATTAAAAAGAGTTTTGCAAGCCACTCCTACTCCTTCTACTATGTTTGATACCACTGTTATAGAAAATAAGATTTTTTTATGATATGGAAGTCATGGATACTAAACCAACTAATGCTTGGCTAGCTTTGAAATATCTTTATGCTAGGAAATCAGGATATTCCAATTATTGGATATGTTCTCATTTAAATGAAAGAACAATGAAGATTCCAATGGCTGCAGTTCCTATTAATATTTCACAAATTGATTGAAAACTTCAGATATACATTATGGAAAATTTATGGTGGAACAGAAACAGTTAGAGCAGATACCGATACAAGAGATAGTGTGAAGTTTATATGCCCCTAAGTGGTGCATCAGAAGAAATTTAACTACTGGAGATAGCTGGTGTAAAAATACTGTAGTCAATGTCACCATGACTCCAGACTATTCAAAACATCACTAGGAGGTTGTTTCAACCATCCACAAATGAGTCCTTGTATAATGCTTATCAGAATTGGGCTGATGATGATCCATACCGTCAGTGGTTCCATGCTTTGGAAGTTGTTAATAAAGCCATGATGCAGGATCAAAAAGGCACAATGATGTTGCTAATGCCTAGTCTGTGAAATAATATTTATTACTGTTGCAATGATTTATTACTGTTCCAATATATGAATATGAGATGGACTGGATGGTGTTATCTTGCTAAACTGGTGCCAGTGATGGAGGTGCAGGATGGGGCATATATATTCACACCAGAACACCTCAGGTATTTACTATAGGAGAAAAAGGGACGATTTATTTGGAAAAGTTGACAGATAGTGGACTTTAGCCCCCTCATTTACAGGATGGAGATGGGAAATGATGAAAAGAATAAACAATTAAACCAACATTATGGATGAAATAGTAAATGTAACCCAAAGTGATATAATGTTCTGAAGTGAAAAATTAAAAATAGTAAAGACCACATTGTTAAGAAAAGAGCTAAAAATTGAAAGTTTAGCAGCTGCTATGAGTGGGCAATGTGCAGAACGAATTGATTATAGTTGTTGTACATGGATATATAATACTTGTGAAGAGATACCTGATTATTCTGAAATAATTGAAAAACATCATGAACAAATAAATAAATCACAAGAAAAGCCTAGGGCCATATAGAATCCTTTGAAAGGAGTAAGTGATTGGATCCTTAACTTGGCCGGATGGGTAGTATTGGGAATTTTAGTATTGACAATTGGAATAATATTTTGTTGTTTTATGCAGCTTGGACCAGTGATGATAACATGTTGTAAATAATGTATGGTTGGAGGGAGAATGAAAAATGAGAGTAAAAAGGTTGGAATAATGTTGCAACAATTTGAAAAATATGAATGTAAAAATCAATAGAAAGTATGAAAAGAAAAAGAGGGATTTGTGGGAAAAAGAACCTACTGTTTTTACAGAAACTGTAAAAGACATGCTAGCCTGTGAAGAAAATACATTGTATATATTTCTAATCTTATGAGCTTGGCTGAAGTTTGGAAACTATATGTAGGAGCTAGGATCAGAGGCCTTGCTATACTAAAAAAATGATATTAACCAGAATTTGCTGATATGATAGTTACTCCAGAGACAACCCCTAGGAATTAGTAGACATAAAAAGTAATTTGTAAATAAGAGCAGGGAGCAATAGAATTTGAGGAATGGGAGATGTACTTAGAAGTGGGGATAATGTAATCATTTTAGGCGCTTCGGATAGGTTGCGACAGCCTGAGTACTAAGCCAATGAGGAAAAGGTGGGAGGTAAATTTGTGATGGCAATAAGGAATATAAAAAAAGAATATTAATGATTTAAGGTGTGTCCACTGTACTTGCATTTATGTGATACACCCTCTTTGCAAAGTAGTTCAAATAAATTACCATTGTTTTCTCTTGGGAGCTTTGGCTGGTGATTGTTTATTCAAAATTAGACAACAAATGCCACATTTAGCATGCTGTGTGAATGTAGCCATTATCTCTAAAAACAAACTCAGATGACAAGGAATAGTAAATATGGAGCTTGTTTGAAGCCACTGAGAAATAAAGAGGAAGTACAGAATGCCATGGGAATCTCTAGTTTTTGACTATAACAGATCGATTATAGTTGTGTCTGTGTTTCACAAATGTGTACACAAAAACTAACAAAGAGAGACAGAGTCCTTTATTTCTGAGAGTTGAGCTCCACTTCTGGTAATTAGTAGTAAGATATCTGCATAATTTTCTCCCATCCAAAGATTAACATGTCCAATTTTGTAGTCCTAACTGGTGCTATTTTATAGTTGACCTGCAGAGGTCGTTTCAAGGCAAGGAAAATATATATAATTATATTATACATATCAATATAATTAATTCAAGCAATTTTATGTTTATGTTTTCTAATTTTTGAAATTCCTAATGTTGACCTTTCTGTTTATGTATATAAATATACATCATTTTTTTCTGACAAAAAGGAGCTGATTTCTTTTTTAGAAAGATATTGACATTATCTACATCTCGGGAAAAATAATGATGGATTAGGTTAGAATCAGCTGCTGGCATCTTATAACCATAATGCCTGTTCTCTGGGATAGATGATGAAATGAAATGCCCCTCCAGGTCTTATTAGGAAGAGAGCAGGGCAGTGTTGTCAAGGTAAAGGCAACTGTGCTTCTGGTTGCTAGGAGATGTGGGTCCCATCATGGCAACAGGGTGGAATCCCAGGAAATAACTAATCAAGGGGATCTGAATAACTGACAGGAAGAACACAGTGCAATGGGGCATCTAAACAGTACCTCTGCCTCTTCAATTTGATCTCTAAAGAATGACACTGACTGTCAAGCAATGGCAACAGTTGCCATAGCAACAAACATATTGTTTTAGATGCTCAGCTGTGCAGGACTATAGTGCTACTATGAAAAGGAAAAAGAAAAATGAATACTGGGAGTTTTTAAAATCAGAATTTCCTGGTTCAGAGTTGGAGTCCATTCTGGTATGTAAACATATCTGTGCACATGTTCACAATGGGACACAACCACACACATGCATATTTGTTTTCAGGTTATTGTTATAGGAATTGTAGCATATTTGTAGTATTGCTTTTTTTTTACAAGTTGAGCATTTTTATATGGGGATTTTATGGCCTAATTTGTTTAATTCATTTTTAATTATTTTTTTATTTTTTTAATCATTTTTAATTATTTTAATTCTGTATATTTATATGTTTTTTAAATTTTAAGGCTGTGCACCACCCCGAGTCCTTCGGGAGAGGGGCGGTATAGAAATTTAATAATAATAATAATAATAATAATAATAATAATAATAATAATAATAATAATAATAATAAACAAGCACAGAATCAGTTTCTTTGAGACATTATCAAATATCATCTAGAATTTAGAACATAAGTTGTATGCAATATGTCATCATAAATTCCTTGTGATCTGGTATTAACCTCAGCACCTTTTGGTGGAAAAATGTGTCTCTAGCCTATGTCTCTTCTGAAGCCAGAAAGGTGTTGTTTTGTTGTTGTTTTTGCTTGTATGGTCAGTTTGTTTAGCATAATGTGGTTTCATCAGTCTTGATTTCTCCATAGTTTATGGATCATTATTTGTTTTGTTCATTCTAATGGTTGCAGTATTAACATATTTAGAAGCAGTAAAGAGAAAAGATCTATCCCATTTAAAACTTAACTTTTATTAACAGACAAAGAAATGAAGAGGTTCGTGCCACAGAGGACGTTAGATTTAAGAATACATCAGCTTTTTTAAGGAGCCATGGAAGGAGCCCCTGCAGACACAAATTGGCCCTGAGAGTATCTGGCAGACCAAAGACTCCCTTGCTTTTTTTTTTTTAAAGTACTAAATATTCCATCAAAAAGTGCAATTGGAATCTTTGCAGTGTTTCTCCTAGGTAAATGCATTTACTATTACAATGCCATAGCACTTCAGTAGAAGGTAGAATCAAATGACTTAGGAGGAGATGCAGAGTTCTTTAGGATTTTAAAAGGGAATAAGTAGCTCTTTCTAAGATCCACTAAAACATTTAGTCATACAACTACATTTCTACTTCAGAAAATGTCAAAATGTGATCCAGCATATTTCAGTCAGGTCTTCTGTCACGCTTCCTCCAGTGGTGAAATCGAGGATGATAATAGTTGTAACTGAATAGATCTTGTCTAGAGAGACTATTTTATCCTTTCCACCAACCCCCAGAAACATGAAAAGCTAAGTTGGATTTACAAACATAAGCTGTGATTCTCACTGTGCCCCTCTTTCTTATATCATTTTTTAAAAAGAAAGAATATGAAGAGGGCAGAATAGATAATATTTAATCCACCACATCCCTGGTGGTGGGTAGGATAATTCTTCTAGATAATCTAATTCTTACTTAGGCCATAAACCTGCATTTGAGATATTATACTTTCAATTTGAGGGGAGAGGGTCACATCATCTAATATTCCTCTATAAAAAACAAAATCTCCAACAGAAAGGCTCAAAGAGTCTCCTTGTCATGCTCATTTTTTATATGAAACATGACAGTTTTAAGATGATCACCCAAGATCATTGTATTGTTTCAGTAAAGTTTGCTTCAGATTTAAGATCTAGAGTTGGAAAAAGAATTTCAGACATATTTACTATGCAGAGGATATACTTCTGTTAAGATTTACACAACTGACACATAAAAGGCAATGGGATCAGATTTTTAAACATGTAGGAAAACTAAGTTGCCAAGCTGAGAGACTTAATAGCACGTAATGATTGTTTCCCATATTAACTGTTACTTAGTTTATTTCTATAATATTTTAGGAGCATTTTTCATGAGATAAACCTATTTGCTCATTAAAATATGCAAAACAGTAAAAGAGCTGGGACTGGGGATGGTTGTAATACAGGATCTTTCTACTGTGGCTTCATGTATACACAATTCACCAGTAGAACTGAAATTCTGAAGTGTAAGATACTGGAGGAATTCCTGGGCTGAGTTGCATCTGTAACAATTTATGTTCATATGGGCAAGAAAAAGTCCTGAAGATAACAGTCCACAAAAAGTTTCAAATTCCAAATGTATATTTTGGCTTTAAGACAGTTGCTTTGCATTTGAAACAGACTGCCTAATAATCCTTCTGAGACTGTTTAAACAGTTTGAAATAACTCTTTAGATTTAAAACATTTCAAAACTGCTTATAACCCCTAATTTCAAACATAAGTAACAGTTTCAAACATGAAGAATTTCAATTCAAAGTAGTTGTCTGTATAGAAATAAAGATTATTTACTCATATCTGATTATTTAGAAATAAAGAGTACTAATATTTGTTGATTCTACTAGAGGCATAGTTACCAAAATCAGCTGAAAAGTTGGCCAGCTTCTTCTTGTCTCCTTGAAATCTGTCCTACATCACATCTGCAAATATTGGTGGGTTCATAAAGTACATAAGATAGCAGTTAGATTCTTACTATACTGTAAGAATCTAACTCATAATATATTACTATAAGTACTGTATGCAGTACTATTAAGGTGACCAACCATCCTCCTTTAGGGAGGACAGTCCTCCTTTTGTGAGTTCTGTCCTCCCTTGAAAAGTGTTTTCCTAAATTCCTCCCTTCTGATATTTGAAGACTAATCTGCAGGGCTTTTTTTTCTCATAGAATGCTCAGAACGGCGTTCCGGACCTTTTTTGATGTTTTTTTTTCAACTTTTGCATGAGCTGTGCTACTCCCCCTATTGGCTTTCGAAAGCCAATAGGAATTGCTGCTGAGCGTGCCAAAACACCCAGCTGGCAAACTTTGCACATGTAAGTTGTCTGCAGTGAAAGCGAATTGGCAGGAACCTTGCACCCCTCCCTGCTACCCAACTACACCATCTCCTAGTTAGTCCCGAAGATACCTGGAGACTGGAGACTGGAGTGGCGATGCCATGGTAACTTTCTCTTGATCTTCGGCCCTGCTAGGGCAGTAATGGCAGGGGTGGCAGGGCTGCTGCGGGCGGGGGTGTGAGGGGCGGGGGTGGCCAGCTGCCCCCGTGCTGTGAGAGCTGTGGGGCCTGCTCTACATGGGGCTGCATAGGGTGGGCGGTGGTGCTGGCGGGGCGGCTGCAGACGAGGTGTGTCAATGGCGGGCTGCCCCCTGGGGCCGGAGCCAGCGCAGCTGGTGTTTTGGGAGCCACGGGGCCCGCTCTACATGGCGGGGCAGCAGTGCTGGTGCAGCGGCTGTGGGCGGGGGTGCAGCATGTAAGCATAATTACAAAATAAAATGTTATTGTTACAAATGTTTTTATTATGCAGTTATCATATTATAGTGTATTCTGTATTCTTGTTGCAATGAATAAAATGTTTCTTTTATTTATGATATTTTTTCTTCAATTTATTTGTGTCCTTTTCATTGTAAAAAAGTTGGTCACCTTAGTACTATAGTATGTATACTATATATTATGCTGAACTACAAAGTCCCCAGTCTCCGTCTAGTCTAGCATGGCGTACCAAAACACTCATTCAGTTCAGCAAGAAGTATTCATGGTCTATAAATGTAGCCCAACAATAGTTATCAGTATACACATCCCAGGGAGCAGAACAGGAATACAAAAGCAAAGATCAGCTATATCCAGAGGGCTCTAAATTTCCCATTCCTAACAAACTTTATTTAATTTTGAAAATAGTTTGTCTTTTTAAGGAAACGCTTTCTTGCTATTTAGTGAAAACTTAAAGCATTTAATATATACAACATTTATGTAGTGCTCTTAGAGCAGGAGTGTCAAACTCTGGCCCGTGGGCCAGTTTCATCATACCAGAGCCGCACCCACCCCATTGCCAGCAATGGCGAAAAAGCTCCGATACGTCATGTGATGTCATGTGACGTTGCGAGTTTGATATGCCTGTCTTAGAGGGCTTACAATAAAATATTTTGTGATATTTTATGGCAACATTAAAAAAGATGAGTTATATAATGCCCATGTTATTAATTAGGGGCAGAGGCTGAGAAAAGCAGCAATTGCCCAGAGCCAGCTAGAATGTGAAATTAAACTTCAACCTTCGACATCATTATCATATTAACCTTGGATCCAGTTAGCTCTCTATTTTACTGTAAAAGCATCTTTTAAAACTTACTGTGCTCAGAATTTTGTAAGGAACTGGTCACATTGTTTACTTGATGGTAAACTGTTTTGAGTGTTTCTGAAAACAAATTTCCCACATGAATAAGAACTAAATGTAACAAAAATGAGTTGCACTGAGTCTCATGGAAAATATCACAGGGTGATGGAATACTGGCCTGAAAATAGATTCACCTGTAGGATTTTAAACAGGTAGGCTCAGTAAAACAGATTGCCATTATGTTTTCCAAAATTAAGCCACTAGAATCTGTTTTGGGCCTCAGAACCACATGGGTTATATTGTCTTGATGAAAAAGGCAATGCTTTTTGTGTGCAGGTGTGTATTGATTTTACCATGGAGCAGTCTTAAGAGCAACTACTTTTCTAGAATTATTTTCTCACATCAGAGAAAATAGCAAGCTAGCTATATCTCTCACATCTTTTGTCTTAGAAAGAGCAGCCTGGTACAGTTTAAATGTGGTGGTCTGACAAAATACATTAGATCCTATGCAGAAGAAAGAGACTGGTGTTTCCTAATGAATTATTCTGTTCTCTCCAGAGTGGGGAAAAAAGAGAGGACAATTTCCCAGAATACTCTCCTCAGCAGATTATCTGTTTTATAACAGTTGTGTTCAGGAACTGAAGACAGAAATCAACTATAATTGCCAGAAATTTAGAGATTATTCATATGCCCTCACTTGCATCTTTTAACAGAGGAAAAGAGAGAAAAGAAAAAAAAAGAAAAGAAGGATCAGAAAATAATAGGAAAAATCCTTTGGTTCTTACAGCAGACTTGAAAACATGCGGACATGCGCTAATATAGAATAGACGTAGCAAAGACCTCAGTACTGAAGTTTTTGAGAAAAGGAAATAACAAGCTCAAGAAATAAATTTGAACAATAAAAAAAATTACCAATTGATCTTTATTTAAATCCACTTGGAGAAGTAATTCTACCCTGAAGTGACTTGAGGCTTCAGACAGTGAATTTGAAGTCCTATTCAGGGTGGTGGTGAGGGTATTAATGATTCATAGAATGTAATCCATTGGAAATTCTTCCATTCAAATCTCATCAGAATGAATGTTCACTGCTCTAGTATTCTTGTTGTCATCTCACATTAATTTCAATAAGCCTTGCACTGGTAAATTTCCTGGTGGATTATGTGACGTGCTAAGTAGAAGAGTGCAGATTCATTTAGATTTTCACTGCTTTGGATCAGTCTATGGTCCTTTAATTCACATATATACAAAAGTATATATGTATATTTGTGCCCATTGCCCATTGACCACTGATATTAGATTGAAGGGTCTGAGGAAAATAGAGTATGACTCTTCTGAATCTGACAACACATTCATAACATTACTGTTTTTAAAAATGTATCTACAAGATTTATGAATCAATGGTTGTATAACTGTTATTTATAAGTACCTTGAAAATCAAAATATTTCAGTTGTCAGTGATATATAATTTTCCAAAAGAATAACTTTTAAAAACAAATACGGTAGTTATAACAATATATGCATTTTAAAAAACAGGAAGTTTGGTGCTGGTGACTGTGAAATCCTACGCACCAAATACCCTAAAGGAAGAAGTTGTGGCAAAAGGCTTCTTGGCATCAGTGAAAGCTCTCGGGACTAGAGCGGAAATAAAAGTTGGTTGGTGGACAGCCCTGTCCTGAACAGGTGGGGAAGGAATTCTGGGGGGAAAGAGAGGTGACAGAACAAAATATGGGTGAGTTAGAATGAGAAGTCATATTAATTGTATGTCCAGAGTGAGGATCACCATGTTCCTTATCAGCCCAAGGTTGATCTGTAGGACTTACAGAATCACAAGAGGTGGATCCCTTCATCTCCTGGAGTTCAAAGAGTTCCATGTCCTGGGAGGCAGTGGAAGGCAGAGAGCTGGTGAAGGCAGAAAAATCCAAGCTAGAAGATGCTGGAAGGCTGGGGAGCATAGGCAAGGAAGAAGCCAGAAGGCTATGGGGTGGCAAGGAAACTGAGGTTTGAGAAGAAGGCAACCTGCTTACAGGAGACAAGGAAGGCGAGGTCTGCTCACCGCTGTGAAGACAGACTGAGGTAGGATTGGAGGAAGACTGAGTGGCAAGCTGGCCCTGAAGAAGATTCATGAGATGCTGTAACTCTTGGCTGAGTTGGGAAACGTCCTGATTCAGGTTGTTTATCTGTAGGGAGGCAAGAAAAATAAACAGAAAAACAAGGCCACCCAGAATCTTTTTGGGAAATGTCATCAAGCATTTTTACAATATGGTATATTGGAATGATTATTTTATGTAGCAATAGTGGAAGATAAGTAGCTTGCCTAAGATCCTTATATATTAAGGGTAGAATATATTCTTCAATGTTAATTACAGCAATTCTTCAGTCTATCATGAGCTTCCAAGTTCATCTCTTGTGTCAAAGTGGAAAGGTCACTTCCTAGCTGAGCCACATGATCATGCTGAACACTTTCTTTCTTGACCTCATTTTCTTCCTTCTTGATTAGTGAAATAGAGCAGCTGAGCTTAGGAGTAAGTTTAATGACTCAAAAGCTGAGAAAAAGTATACTTCTATGATTCTTTTCTGGATGTTACAATTTAAATTTTTTATTTTGTTCTCCAATGTCTCTTTCAGTGCATCTAGCTCTTACCTCCTTTCCTACCTTATTTATCACCATTGAATATAAGATTTTACTTATGCATACTTACACATATAGAAACTCATATCTCTATACATTCACTTAATAGCATAAAACTCAGTATGTAGAATTCTGGTACTGAATTTTATTCCTGAAACACTTTTATTAGTCATTTATTCACTTAGATTCTATTTTTAATACAGTATCTTGCTATCCATAATTATTGTATTGTACTGCAACAAATGACACATGCACTCCTATTAATCTTAGAAATGTTTCAGATCTTGAGGAATTTTACTGTACTTCTAGATAATCTCCAAGCTTTTCTCTCTATGTTGTGGCTTTCTGTGCTTTGCTTTTTATTCTTTTATGATGTTGATAATTTCATTTGATAGCTAGTGACAGTAATAAAGATAACCATCTATAGATATTTTGTTTTTTGTCATCCAAACTTCTTTTTTTAAAAAAAAATTCAGTGGGAGGCATATTTGATCACTTGTCTTCCTTTCTTTCCTTTTGTGATCAAACCCACCCCAGACAGTATCCTTATCCGTTTTAACCAAAGTTCCCATTTTGAAATAAAAATATAATGATTAATTGATTATACAGTAAAGACAAATGCCTCTGAGCATGTATCAAGGATGCTTTCCATACTAATCCAATCATTCAGTTAATTTCTCTTCAGAGTGGGAGAGTTCCTTCCAAAACTAATGACAGGTTACCCATACATAACTGTTCAAAAATTAAATGCTGCCTTCACCTCATGTTGCTTGATGATATTTGAAGATGGCAGCCTGATCAATTGAGAGGGACAAACTTTAAATAACAGCCAATAATATTAAAGCCTTCAATCTAATCAATTCATACAACCCCTCTCACATTTAGGGATGCTGAATGCATAAAAAAATGGTCATCCTTATTTTGCCACTTGCACCCAGTTATCCTCTGCAATAGTCTCAGCATAAGAAATAGGGAGGACAATCAACTGAGAAAAAGAAATGGAGTGTTGTGAAGCAACCAGCACCAATGATAATTTTCATGTTCAAAGTCCAGTAAAGGACTCACACAGTAAATCAGTCACATTTTAAAGTTACGTGATTATTGAAATCTAGACTTGGATTTCTATTTATGTCATCCTCTGTTCTGGTGTCTATAAGGCAATTATGAACAAAAAGACCCCCATGAAGGAACCCTAGAAAGTGAGTCCTGGTGGAGAAGTGGAGATCCCTCGATAATCTGAGTTTTTCCATAGAATGCAGAACACAAAGGCAGCTTAGAAAAATGATGGGAGAAAAAAAGGAACGGGCAGGCTCTGTTGCTAAGTAATTGTCACCAAATTTAAAATTTAAATTAAATTTTAATTTAAACCCTTACACCCACAGTCAAAAACGCCAACACAGGGGTTGTCTATGCAATTTACACTCTCATCTTTCTTCATCCTGCCAGGGCAGAAAAAAAATACAACTGATCAAAAAAACAAGGAGTTGGACACAAGGAGTAATCTTTGGGGAGCATTTATTTTTTCCACAGCTTCAGGCATCAAGTGAGTGAGAAGGAGGAGGAAGGACTCAGATCAGGGCCAGCCTTGCCATTAGAAAGAAGAGGCAACAGTCTCAGGTGGCAGATGTCAAAAAGCAGCAGTAGCAAAAACTGCTTGGTTTTGCTTAGTTTATTGGTTATCTATCTCTGTCGGAGCACTGATCTATCTGCATCTTAAAAATAAGCAAGGAAAATGGTAAGACAAAACCTATCCACTGTGGATGAGTACAAATCACCAGGACCAAATAGATCATATTCCAGAATTCTGAAGGTGCTGGTAGACACGATCTCAGAACTACTAAACCAAATCTGTTAAAGATCCTGGAGCACCAGAGAACTACCAGAGGACTGGAACAGAAGTGACATGGTTCTAATCTTCAAAAGGGGGGGGGGACTAGATCCAGGAAATTATATACCAATCAGCCTGACATTTTACTATCTCACATAGACCCTGGAAAAGATAATCAAGCAATGAACCTGCAAACACTTAGAAACAAGCAAAACTATTACTAGAAGCCAACATAGTTTGTCAAAAACAGATCATGCCAGAAAACTTTGTTGCATTCTTTGACAAATTACTGCAACAACGAAATGCTGTGGGCATAGTACACTTGGACTTCAATACTGCATTTGACAATGTGGACCACAACCTTGGTAAGATAAAAATACGTGGGATAGACAGCATTACCATCAGATAGATTCACACCTGGGTCACTAACAATACTCAATGTGTAGTCCTCAATAGAACTACATCTACATGGAGGGAAGCATGCAATGAAATACCCAAAATTCTGTCATAGCTCCAGTACTCTTCAACATCTTCATAAACATTTTAGAGGAAGGGATAGACATTTGTAGATGATACCAAGCTGGAGGGTAGAGATAACCCTTTAGAAGATAGGCTCAAGATCCAGAAGATCTTGACAATCTTGAACACTGGATCCTATCTAACAAAATGTAATTCAGTGGTGAGAAAAGTAAGATTTTTACACTTAGTCAAGAAAAACCAAATGCCCAGGTATAGAAGAGGTAATACTTAGCTCAATAGCAGGAACTGTGATAGGGATCTAGATGTCCTAGTGGTAAACTACTTAAGTATGAGCCAGGAGTGTGCTGCAGCTGCTAAAAAAGCCAATGTGGTTCTAGGCTACATCAACAGAGGGATAGTATTAAGATTACATGGAGTGTTTATACTGCTTTGGTAAGACCACATTTGGAATACTGTATCCAGTTTTGGTTAGCATGATACAAAAAAGATTTTGAGACCCTAGTAAGCGTGCATAAAAGAACAACAAAGATGATTAGAGGTCTGGAGGCTAAAACATATGATGAATGGTTGCAGGAATTGGTTATGTCTACTTTAACGAAGAGAAGGGCTAGAAGGGATAGTAGTTTTCTAATATTTAAAGGCTGTCATAGAGAAGTGGGGGCCAAGCTATTCTCCAAAACACCTGAGGACATGACAAGAAATAATAGATGGAAACTTATCAAGGAGAGATCTAACCTAGAACTAAAGAGAAATTTCCTGACAGTGAGAACAATTAATCAGTGGAATGACATGTCTCCAGATGCTGTGGGTGCTATATCACTGAAGATTTTAAAGAAGAGATTGGATAGTCATTTTTCTGAAATGGTATAGGGTCTCCTGGCTGAATAAGAGGTTGGGCTAGAAGATCTCTAAAGTTCCTCTCCAAATCTGTTATTCTATTATTCTTTGCTTGCCTTTCTATATTCAACTGACCTACTGTATTCTAGTTGATAGAACTTGCTCTCATATTATCAGTACTAAACTAATATTCAACTGGCAATTCAGTTAACTTCTGTAATGTGTAATATATGTATGTATGTATGTATGTATGTGTATATATATATACACATACATACACACATACATATATATATACATACATATATATATATACATACATACATGTGTGTGTGTGTTTTCTGAGGTTTTCGCGGGTGTTGGAAGGAGGTCTCTGGTAATTCGGGTTTTCTCCCACGTAAAATATCGCCAAGACACTTCAAATTTTACGCGGGAGAAAACCCGAATTACCAGAGACCTACATATATATATATATCAAATTCCTCAGATTGTAAGGTAAATGCACTTTGCACATATTCAGAAGTATTTTCATTTCACATATAATTTTATACTTTTTACAGCAAAGTTCTGATATAGTAAACAGATTTTAGAATGGAGCCCTATTGACTCTGTCCACAAATTAAGACTTATGTCTTACCTCTTGATTCAGCTTTCTGATGTTCTGCTTTACCTCATCAGTTTCTGTAGCTAACACAAGATTGGTTGGTCCTGTCCCTGTGAGAAAATCCAAAGGAATGAGGGATGTAATTGTAAATTTTCACAGGTTGGTTTCTAAGCTATCTCTAATATTAGATTCATACTATTTATGTATTGCTAAAAAAGAAATATGTAACCTAAACAAGAAAACCAAAAGATGAGGGTCAGAAATCATTTATACTGAAATACAACATATCTCCCATTACATTATGTCTCACATAATGCAAAATACAGTGCCCCAGTGACCAAAGTGTCTGCTGACTGCCAATAGACAACTTGAAGGCTCTTCCTGCTTCTTGTCTGGGCTTGAACTGGACATATTTCAAGCAGGTCAGCTTTGAACAAAGAACTAAAAGTAAACCCTTGGATTTCCTTCTTTATACTGTAATGGATGTCTGAGCATAGTTTGTATATTGTTATATGTTATGTTATGTTTTATGCTGTGTTGTATATATAACTAATTCTTTTTAAATAAAAAAATAATGCCCCAAGAAAACATAATGCTTACAAAGAAGATAAGCCTGGTTTTTTGGGGTGGGTGGGGGATGGCATCATGTCAGCTTTGGAGGGAATTTACAGGAATATACAAAATCTAAATCTCTATGCAGGGAAGAGGAAGAGAATGTTACAGAACCAGTTTCATTTCTGATGAAAAATTGATATTTGGGTGGAACGTAGAAGAGCTTTCAGTTACATGAGCCTCCTCCAGCAGCAAAAAACTGATACAGGCTGGACAGAATGTCAAACATTTGCAAAGAAAAGTTGAATTTCACAACCCATCTATATTTTTTTCTATATGTTTTATAACTTGTTGCACAAAGTAATCTTATAGGGGAGATGGGCGACATAAAAATTTAATAAACAAATACATACTATAAAAATGTCAAGCAAGCAAGTCAAACTGCAAACCTTGCTTTCACTTTTTTAATGAGGAAGAGTCAAAATCATGCTTGCACTCTTAGTAGCAGAAGAACAATATATTTAGAGAGCACCAGTTAGGGGAAAGCAAATTTAGCTTATAATGAAGTACTGTTATTTATATTCCCCATTTCTTCTGGTAGGAAATGATAGGTTAACTTGGCATTATATCTTATATGTAGAAGGTAACCTTCTGCCTGATGACTTCTTCTGTTTCAAGGACAATTTAATCTAAATCCCATTTAAAGGTAAAGAACCTAGAAAGAGAAACTAGGGCTGTTGAAGATGCTCATCAATATTGAAGACCTAAAGCATAGGCTGAATATAGACTCATAGATCACACATTCATAGTTTTCCTTATTATGCACAGTAGTTCAGTTTAAAATTTTTATCATTTCAATTTGGTATATTATTTGGTATATCCATGTATTTATTTTGCAATTTTTGGGGACTGACTAGAGGTATAAAGAATTCAACTATGCTAGTCAAGAGTTCAGCAGCACTAATTTGCAAAATAACATCCCTAAAATAAAGAATATAAATAATTTATCCTTCTACAGCTACACTAGAAAATTGTGAAACAGACTCCCGACTATTTTATTAGCTATCTTCAAGCCATTGCTCTCCAACCCCATCTTGAACATATGAGATAATTCCTATCAATTAGCACTATCCATCAATGTCATTTAAACATAAAATCTGCCAGGGCCATTCAGCCATTGAAAAGACATTGCTCAAGCTTCTTGTGTTCCAACTGACATCTAGTTCTAGAAACATCAATGGTCTATTAGTGCCAATTAGCAAGCAGGCTATATAACAGATACGTCATCTGACAACATTGCCCACTGCAATTTTGGTTATTATTTTTCTATTTAATTTAACAACAATAATTGAGAAAGCCAAAACAAAATCATCCATTAAAACCTTTTCTCACCAAAATATACAACAGGATAATATGAGATTTTTCCTGGTCTGCTATTTAAATCAAAACAGCTCATTCCAAGGCCTGGAATTTGACATAGCTTTCACAAAGCAACTGACAGGAAGGCAAGAGTGAACAACCAGGGCAATATTCAAATTATGTGGAAGAACATACCGGTAGGACTTTCCTAAATAGAGTCCTTTTCTCAAAGTTTTCTCAAAATTCACAAATATACACACTCTACTCTGAGGATTCTTTAGGACAGCACAAACAATCATAAAATGTTTCCCTAATGAGAAACCATAATCACAAGGAGATAGTAAAATATATTAATATACTATAAAATATTACGCAAATAATAAACTCTTTTACATTTATTCCTTAAAATATATAATTTCATCAACCAGATGCTCTTTGATAGATCTGATAGATCAGATGATGCTGATTAAAAGGCTTTGGTGCTTAAATAAAAGTAGACATGGAAATAGAAGTATTGTTTTTCTATGAGACCTGTCATAAAGAGTTACTGACCAGCATCAGTGAGTTCCATACATAAAAAAGGAAGAGAAAGAGAACTATTTTTGGCTATTGCCATCTACAGTGACTAGACCAGTGGTTCTTATCCTTTTTGAACAAATCGTCCCCTTGAGCCAATGAGGAAGTTGTCATCGCCCCCCTCCCCCAACATAACCTCTCAATCACAACATAGGAAATAATTCTTCAATTTATGCAAACCCTTTTTTTGTTTTCTTTAAAATTGTCATCAGGACATATCGATGCAAATAATTTATTTTCAGTCTTTTCCCCATATCTCCCATATTCTGGCCAATGGCATGCCACTGTATGGGTAGAGGCTGCTGCGCAATGCGCATGAAGATAAGCGATGCGTATTCACATATGTACGACATTCTGTACTGAAGCTAGCTGGAGGAACATTTGAAAACACAATTCAATCCACTAATAGCGAGCAATCTGATGTTTTTGTACGACAGATATAAAGCGATTCATTGTACAAAAAAGTCTCAAAAGTATCCCCAAAACTTCTCACTCCATCGCCCCCATTTCGCCCCCTTTTTGTTCCTTTGTCCCCGTGTCACCTCTTTTTGTTCCATTGCTCTCCTGAAAAATGAAATCGCCCCCTGGGGGGCAATATCGCCCAGGTTAAGAACCACTGGACTAGATTGAAGTCTAATTAATGGGTAAACATTGATGGAGGTTTATGGCTATGTAATAGAGAATTGGATTGTGTGATTTTTTTTATAAATTTATTTTCTACATGAATAGTTCATTTATAATCATCATTAATGAAAGCTATTTGACAAAAATAGTTCTCCAATTCACATTTTATATAAGATCCAAAAGGTTTTGGTCACATATTTGCTGCAATAAGTTTAGATTCAATTTCATCTGCATTTGTTTTGTAAGGATATTGACAAATATGTAGAACAAATCTGGCTTTCTAGTTATCCCTCATTTTTAATAATTAAAATTAAAAGTCTTTAACTTGTACTATTGTATTTTTAAATATGATTATAATTTTGCTTCTCTTTTTTGTTGTTTACAATAGCAGCAAACATAGAGAACTATCTGAGTAAGCAAAGTACAATTGGCTGTATATTCCTTTGGTTTCTCCCTTTCCAAACAAACAAGAAAGTCTTCAGTTACCTATTGTTTTCTGTTTTATCAGATTTGTAAAGCAATAATGAAAAGATTTGAAATCAGCCAGATTCAGGTAACCCATTGTCCATCCAGTTCCATTTTTGTTCTCCTATCCACTCTACCTTCAAGATTACACATCATAATTTGATGACAAATTGCTGCTTTTCAGTAAGATGATTTTTCATATTTGTAGAGACTAAATCGAGACTGTGGTCATGGACTTTTAGGGCCAAGTATCCACCCATATTCCTCACCTCTGATGTCAATATAAGATCAGTATTATGCTTCCTGAAAACGTTGGAGGCCAAATTTTAGATAGAAAAAAAAAAGATGCAAACCAAGTGTCATCCCACTCTAAATTTGCTCATACCCTTATCAAAACATGGATGTTTCCAGATTTGGGGATCTTAGCATTGCTAATCAAAATTATCTCTATAGACAATTTGTCTTTTTCTTCTTAGGGGATTGGGAATGGAAAAAGTTAATAATAAAAAAGAAGGATGATTGGAAAAATGTGGGAGATTTAAAAAGGAAATTATGTTTTCTAAGCTCAATTAGAAAATCCAGGTAAGAGCCTGGAAGATGATGATCATTCACTGGCTTAAAATGCATTTCTTTCCAGAGGGAGGGACTGTCCTCTTTAGTGCTGACTGACATCTTCCCTTCCTCCTGGAAGCAGGCAATAGATCATAAAGTGGGCTCCTATGGGCTCTCTTCGGTATTCTTAATGTCCCTAGGCTTTGACCAAGCAAAGCAAGTAGTATCCTATAGAATAAATGACATGAAGTTCCAAGAAGAACTAAATAGGTTGCCTTGCCACAGTAGGGGTAGAATCAAACAGGGTATGTGGGAATCAGCAAGATATCTGAATGATCTGACCTTCCCAAAACAAAGAATAGCTTTCTTCAGAGCCAGATTTAACATTTTTCCCTCAGCACTCCTCCAGGGCAGGTATAAGAGAACACCAATGGCAGAACGGGTATGTATATGTGGTAAAGGAGAAGTCGAAGACATCTCACATGTTTTATTGTACTGTGAGTTATATCAAGTTTATAGGTCAGCATATATTCTCCCCTTATTAGAGAGATTGCCGTGGAGGGCAGACAATTTTTATGTAGGCTTTCTCCTCCAGGACTCAAACCGTTCTATCACGCATGCAGTGGCAAAATATTGTGTTGCGGCAATGTCCACAAGAAAAAAATTGGTTACAGATTTATAGCCGTCAACTTGCGCCAATTTTTTGGAGATATCTCTAATAATTTTTGGAATATTATATTTATTCACACACTTATCGGCTTTCCACTCACGTAAACTAGGAGTGACCCCAACATTTTAAGAACATGTATTTTCTTAATAGGGATGTTATTATTTACTATTAATGTCAGTACTATTTTTATTTTATTTATTTTTTCTTAATATATTGTAAAAAGTGATGTCTATTGCTGGTCTATGACCGTAATAAAGTTATTTATTTATTTATTTATTTATAAGCTCAATTAAAATTCTGTGATTGAGCTAGGACAAAAGAGTATTAAAATCTTAGTCCAGAAATGTTCCATATTTTAAGGATATTTTAATAATTAGGCTGTTTCCAAAGTTATTAACTGTAGTTTTTCAATTAGTTCAATTTATTTAATTGAGGAGTTTCTAATGCGTCCTCACCAGGAAAAGAAAAGGCAAAAAAATACAATCAAATTATTTGTTCATATCTCAGTTTATATTTTTTTAATCTGAACTTGTCTAAAATTATATACCGTACATTTCTTCATTATAATAATATCCTGTCCTTTGCATGTAGGTTCATGTATACTATTGCCCATTTTGAGATGCAATATGCAACATTTTTGCAAAATGGTATCCCAACATTACACTGAGCCTTTACAAGTAAAGTACTAAAATACAGCTACATAGAATTAGAATGACTAGTTGAATCCAGGGAAGAAAGGCTTGCTGAAGATGGCTCTGTAAATAGTGGAACCAACATTTGCAACTAAGAACAGGGAGCTGATGAGTAGATCACTGCTTCAACCTTCTCTGGATGAAGAGAGATCCATGGATCACCCAAGCTATGTTCCATACAGTTGTTTGTTTTGAGGATACTTGCAAGGCATGGGATAACCAGGAGGAGAGAGAACTTGCCATATTTACTCCAACCTCGAATGTAGCCTTTTAAAGGACTCTATTTTCGCAGTTCTCTTGCTAATCATTTTTGGAAATTGCCTGTTAATTGCTTTAAAGAAGTTATGAACTTTCAAAATGACAAGTTTGGAAACACCAGGTGAGTGCCTTCAATCTCTAATTAATGTATGAGATATATCTTTATAATCTTTAAAAAATTAAAATAAACAGCAAAAAGCAGGACAAGATTTTGGTTACAGAAACTTTTGAACAATGAAAGTCTCAGAAAACAATGGAATATTGGGTTTTGAATATTAAGACTTTGAAATTACTTTTAAAGAATAAATGCATTTTTATAGGAAAAAAACTTTTTTATATTGGAGACATAAAAAGACAAGCAACTTATAATGGTGTTCAGAGACATTTTTGAGGAACTGCATCAGGACACTGAATCAATAGTGTCAGCTGTGATATGTCTTCTTAGGAACAGTCTATTCCCCATAGAAAATGCTTCAGAAAAAGATATGCAACAAAGTTTTGAGAACAATATGAACAAAACTTTAAACAAGAATTTGTCATTGGACATTAAAAAACATTGGATGTCTTAAAAATTAAGAAGGAAATACAATTGACAATCACGGCAATTAGAATATTTATTTTGCTGGTCTATTTAAAGTTTTGAAGAAATTTGAAACAAAAATCAATAATTATCTAAGTGGATTAATGAGTAACATCATTTTATGTAAAAAGAAGGAACACAAACTTAGTTTATCTGATCAGGGTTGAAATGGGGCATATTGATTTGTTGGCATCTGGATTATAAAAATAATGTGATTTGCTTATAGTTAGTGTTTAAGCAGTTTTCCTCTAAGTTACTTTATGCATCCTATTCTGATAGTATTTAAATTGGCTTTGTATCTACAGTAACTGTCCTTTCAGTTGAAGAAAGGAATTTTTGTGAGTTTGTTCTCTTTAAAGAGGAAATTATCCTTTCCTCTCATGTCAAATTTCAGTCATTTGTTTATACTAGGACAGAGATCCCCAACCTTTTGGACACCAGGGACCGGTTAAATGGAGAGAGGTTTTTTCACGGACTGGGGGGGGTGGTTTTGTGTTTTGCCTGCATCCCGTGGATAGGGTTTTGCTTGTTTGTGCAGCTCGGTTGCTGGAATGCTTCAGCCCGGTACCGATCCCCAAACCAGGGGTTGGGGATCCCTGTAGTAAGATATTGGGATTACTTTATGCCTTCTAAATGTAGAATATTTATAGAATATAAGTATATTAAATAATCAGATTAAAATAAAATAAATATAAAATTAATTAATAAATTAATTAATAAATAAAGTATATAAATATTTATAGAATATTTGTTATTGGAAATGATTTTCTTTGGACTGCTGATAGCTGCGATAGAAGCATGTTGTCTATTGGATTTGCTTACAGTTAACATGGTGTTTAAGCCTATTTCCTTACAGTTATGTTATCCTAATTTCATAGCACTTAAATTGGCTTTGTATCTAATTGTTTTTCCATTTGAAGTAAGGGATATTTTTGAGCTTTTTCTCTTAAAAGAATAAATTGTCCCTCTTTATTATATTAAATTTTAGTCTTTTGTTCACACTAGGATACTTGGGACCACTTTATGCCTTCTAAATGTGAATTTGCTTCCAGTGAGGAATAGAGATAGGGAATGGTGAGTTTTGTATGTGTTGATGTTATTATTTAGTTGCCTTGAAGCATGAGATGGGTGGCAAATAAATTTGTTAATAATTATTATTATTTTAAAGTTCTGGTTGATATTTTTGCTGATATTTGGATTAGAGGAGACATTCTACTGATTTGCTTATATATGTGTTTTATATCTGTTAATTAAGAGGAGGTGAAGAGATAGTAAAATTATTAATATTTACAATGATGACATTGGAAAATTGCTTTCTTAGGATTATTTTCTCTATCCCTCCCTTTCTATTTCTTTTTTGTATTCATGCATTTTTTCTTTCCTTTCTTCCCTTTTTCAGTTTGCATTATCTCTTACTATTGTAATTAAATTTTTAAATAAAATTATTTTTTAAAAAGAGGTGACTAATTTAAATCTGATTATTTGAAAATGAGCCATGGTGATCCTCTTTTGAGTTCAAAGGAGATAAGTAATAATCTACAATATTTTTAATGAGTAATGATGGTTAATGTATAAGTAGCTTCTGATCTGTAAAGAACCTGTAAAGAACCTCTCTTCAGTTGTCTAGGTTACCTGTTATCATAGGATCCTGCACCAAAGTCTGCTGGGCTTGTTCCACATTAAAACTAAATGTTTGTGTCTCTGATGTTCCACTGTCATCTTCAATGCCATCAACAATTCTAGAGAGGTGGGAACAGGGAATCAGCCAAGAATTATGGGACAAAAAATAAAGCCTCCATATTCAAAAACTTTCTCTCTATGAATAAGAAGTTGAGCATAAAGAATACAAGCCACCTTTCTCCATTACTTCCTTTGTGTCCCTTATGATAACTGGTGTTCTGTCCTTGTGTACAAAACACACATAATTGATTTGCAACTCAGATCTACATTGTTAAACAAATGGATAATGTATTATCCAAATCTGAATACTATATAACCCACTGAGAAAAATTACTCATTCATATGAAGATGGAAAGCAGACTTTGAATGGGGGCAGAGATACATATATCCACACAGATACCCACACAAAGAGATGAAAAATTATAATCTAGGCAATGCTGACCCAAGATATTTGGCACATGTGACAGAAAATCCAAATGGCATAATCACTTTCTCTGGCTAATTAAAGTGGAGCATGACCTAAAGCAGACATGTCAAACTCATGATGTCACATGATGTCGCACAACGAATCAGGACAGTTTTGCCATTGCCAGCAATGGGGTGGGCGTGGCTTCCGCATGATGCATCTGTCCCGCGGGCCGGCAGTTTGACATCCTGACCTAAAGGATATTATTTTAAAAAAACGTTATCATAAAGGGCCACCTGATCAAGAATGAGCTCAGTAGGAGTTACACAGGAGCACCCAATCATCTTTGACTGGTTTAAAAAAACTAAGTAAAACCAGAGATGGCTAATATTTGCATTGGAAACCACCAGGGCTGTGGGTTAGACTGGGATGTTGGAAAAACATCTTTGCTAAAGTAAGTGGCAAACCACTTCTACCTTGCTGTCAAGAAAAGCACATAGATTTTTTTTCTTCCTAGCATTTTGCCTACTAGTGCAGGTCTGTTTTTGGGGAGTGGAGGTCAACTGAATGTCAATCCATTGGTTACATCAGCAACTGACTGACCTGCTTGTTGGCTGAGCCTGGTGTTTTAGGCTGAGAGTGACTGCCCAAAGTCAGCCGGCTTTCATATCTAAGGTGGGACTAGAATTCACAGTCTGCTGATTTGACTCAAGAAAGTATTTATCTGTATCTTAAAGAACAACATACAATAGTATGCATGCATTTGGCCAAATCCCAAAGTTTCTAGCTTTCCTGGTGCATTGTTAGTGATGTAGAAATTTGTAGTGGAACTGATCTAAAAAAAAAATACCTTTTCTGCTTAAGCTGATCATATAAGGAAAATGTAAAATCAGAAGTGGAAGGAGGCAATAGAGGTAATATATTTCTAAGCCTTGAATAAATTAAGTTACAAAGAAGTTTATGGAGGCTCTCAGATAATGCTGACTTTCTTTATTAATTCTATCAGACTGGAGCAAAAGTGTTAAAAGAATATTGCTGCAATTTATGGGATCCACACTAAATCATTAGCTTGCACAATGACATATGTTCAAATCAATCATCCCTACCCAATATAACTTCTGATACATTACTACCTACAGAAAATAATTATTCATTATCGGTTATCATAACTTCCAAGATTCCCACACATTCCCTTCTGAGAAGCATGTCTAAGAGTTGTTCTGGAATTGAGTGTTCTGGAATAGATAGATAGATAGATAGATAGATAGATAGATAGATAGATAGATAGATAGATAGATAGATAGATAGATAGATAGATAGATAGAGTCATTTTCATACAAACTGCCAACTGAAACCATTGAAATAGAATGTGATAAAACCATCCCTGATGGTTTTCACAATTGCATCATAATTAACCAACAAATCTGAAATTTTGAAGCTTCCTAAGACTACTTCTCCCATATTCCATATTTATAACAATCTTTTCCCCAAGGTATTCTCTTTTGATAACCCTCGGTAAAACCTACTTGTTCATAAAGATTTTGAATCTATTAAAATTAAATTTGACAAGCTTGATTCTTGCTGTAGGGGGCAGCTATGCCTGCAAATTTATCCCACTTCTGCTAAACAAATATAGGCAGCATTCGTGGAAAAAAAATACAACAAAATCCAAAGCCCATTCACATATTTATCTGATATTTGGCATTCTATATCTATGAAATAAATTTCCCTAGAAATTGAAATCAATTTGACCAAATTATTATTTTTAAATCTTGGAAGTAATAGAATCATTTAGATCATATTTGCATTTGGGCCAAAATTTCTAAAACTAAAGAAATGTAAGGTGCTAGTTAAGGTTAAAATTGAACTTTATATTTGGATCGAATCTCTTCTACATGTCCAATCCACACTAATGGAACAAATGCTCAAGAACATATGGTGTATTATATATACATATTTCATGAGTTAAATCAAGGACCATGATGAGGCCCTCTTACCTGGGGCTTAGGTCTGGAGGTCCACAGTGTGTGAGAGGGGGAATGAGAAGTTTGCTAGGCTTCTGGCCAATGAGGTCGTCACTGTCAAAATGTCGCTCCTCCTGATGGCATTGTGGAGAAGGACTGCGGACCCGGTTGGAGCGGACTGGAGACCGACAAGTTCTCCTCAGGGCAGAGAACTGACGCAAATCATCTCCCAGAAGACTGCTGAGCGAGCCCCGCCTTACTGGGCTGTTGAGGTTGGGCAACATAATTTTTCGACGTGTGATTGTGGCAGGTGAAGGCTGAAAGAAGTCCTCAGAGTCCTCATTGTACTCCTGGATGGAAGGTAGAGTCTTCTCAGGGGCAGTAGCACAACTTTGAAGATGAGGCTGGCCAGGTGGGAAGAAAAACGTGTAGATTAATGAAGCCTATTTTACTTTAAATTCTTCTCACCCACTAGCTGGGTTCATAGAACATGCTCAAACAATTTGCTAATGTTCTAAAGATTGTGTTTGTTAACTTTGGATAGCTTAATATGCAGCATTATCTAAACACAAGCCCAATTGGATAATTTATGATTCAGTGTAAGATGGAAACCAGAAAATGATTACTTGTTCTGAGTAATCAGAACCCAGCTATTGCGAATATATAAAGTGTTATTGTTGAAATATAAATGAACTCCATTAAGCAATTTGTGCATGAAAATGTCCTTAGTTTTCAAATGCTCATTTATCTTTATATCCTACTTTTTATAACTTTTAAAGTATAAATATTGATCTTGGAAGGTTAGCCAATTTTTCTTCCCATTTTATAATTTTGTGGTAACCAAGATGAAGACAAATAATTGTATAAACAAAACTAAGAGTAGACATGAAATAAATTTATATGATAACCCAAAACTTGAAAAATAAATTTTATGAGAACAGAAGCAATTCTGGATCAAGATCTGAACTCAAATTCATACTAGTTCACAATCTAACACAAGAATTCAGTTCACTATAAAATATAGGGCTTTTAATGCCAAATTTGTCTTACAAATTTTTATTTTGGATGGAAGATAACAATTATAGGCAATAAAACTTGAAATATCATTACAGTACCCTGAAATAGGATAAGATGACATCAAACAACCAAACCCATGTTGTTTGATTTAAAAAAGATGCCATGTCTGAATGCCCTCATCTGGGTAGGTCATGATGAGAGGAAGTTTCCAGAATATTCCTATGTGTCACTGTTCATCGATCCGGAAAATCTTCTATGTCATTCTTCTGCAACTGGGTACTCTTCAGATGCATTGAAACTTTAATATGGTTTCTACACTGACAAGGAGTTAAATTCAAAGGCCTAGACAGGATTGTAAGTACAACTCTCTGAGCCACAAAGGAAACTTCTCAAATTACGGTACCCCTTGCCCCCAGTATTCAGGGCTAAATAATCCTACAGCTAATGCAACTGAGGACAGGCAAAGGAAATGGAAGAAAAAAGTCATACCATCTCCTCATTCATTCTGTCATCACAGCTATAATGGACTTATCCTTATGAGGATTTCTCCTCATGTCCCTAATCCCCCAAAATATTACCCCCCCTTTTACTTGCTTTCTACCATCTAGTTCAGTGGTTCTCAACCTGTGGGTCGCGACCCCATTTGGGGTCGAATGACCATTTCACGGGGGTCGCCAAACAACGCAGTCCGCCATTTTTTCCCCCTTTTCCTTAGCTGTACTACTTCCTCTTATTCTACTGGCTTTTGAAAGCCAATAGAATAGACTCTCTTGAATAGAGTCTAATTCTATTGGCTTTCAAAAGCCAATAGGAATTGTCCAGGCTGTCTCTGCCCTGCTGAGCCCGCCAAAAGTTCCAGTCTGCAAACGGTGCTGCAAGTTGTCTGCAGCGAAGGCGAGCTGTCTGGAAGTTTCCACCCCTCCCTGCTGAGCAACTACTAAAAATGTAAGTAAAAGAGGGCCAGGGGTGGGAGGTGAGAGGCTGGTGGGTGCAGGGAGGGTTGCTGGCGTGCGTGGGGTCCGGCAGGTGCCTTACCTCCCTTGGGCTGGGCCAGCTGTTGGCCCAGCCGGTGGTCGCCCTGCGCCATCGCTGCCCCTTGCCAGCTACGCCACGACCGGCACAGGGGGCAGCATGTGCAGCACTCCCGGGCAGGGAAATAGTCCTCGACTTACGACCGGTTGGGGTCCTCGACTTATAACTAGTTGGGTAGTCCTCAACTTACGACCGGTTGAGGGGGTCCTCGACTTACGACCGGTTGGGGGCCGCGGCATTAAAAAGGTTGAGAACTACTGATCTAGTTAATGATAGCTGACTCTAGAACAAAAGCAGATGAGGTGATAGCTATGGTGTCTCTTCCATCACTTGTTTCCTCTTACCTACTGTACAGGGACTCCAAGATGGTTATTTCTGCAGTTTCACTATATTTATGCCAATGATCCTAAATATCATTTCTGTAAATTTATTGGACTATAACTCCAGGTATTCCCAGCGCAGAATTTCATTCACATCCACACAACTCCTCAAAATTCACCATAATCCAATCCTACTTTTTCCCCTCAGTATAAACTTCAAGTTACCTGGGATAAACGTGGGGATCTGGAAAATCGGAGAAGCCCCTGGAAGAAAAACAAAAATAAGAACATGAAAAGATTTAATTAATTACTCTTTACAAACCAATCCTTTGTGTGTGTGGGGGGGGTGTTTATGGCTTTTTGGCACTAGTGTATTATACAATCTCTTCTCTGAATTATCAAACACAGCCAGTTTCTTCAACACAAACTTCATCAAAGTCATTATCAAGAAATCAAATAACATATCAATGATCTTCAGGAGAGATAATTTTCTGCACTGGTGATGCAATAATATCTGATACTATAAAAACTGAGGACCAGCGTTCACAGGACAGAGATGTCATTTATGCCAACAACTATTTGGTTTCAAGGCTATGAAGTACAACGTAAAGGACTCTATTAAACCATGTGAAAGATAGGAAGAAGAACAGGTTCCAACCCTGTTATTCCATATTCTATGGTTAAACCACTGTATATATAAGTTTAGTTTAGTTTAGTTCAGTTTTATTAAATTTCTATACCACCCCTCTCCCGTAGGACTCGGGGCGGTTTACAACCCAATAAAAACATATAATAACAATAAATATTTAAAAATAAATTAAATTAAATTAATACAAGGCTGTTACTAAAACCTGTTAAAAACCCAATTCTAAAACCCGAACAGCCTTGTTTAAAAATTTTAAAACCCGAGGAGATCTAGGCCAGGCCGGCTTGATTGAAGAGATGAGTCTTCAATTCTCTTCTGAAGGTGCGGAGATCATGACACGTCCGGAGTTCTGGGGGGAGCTCGTTCCACATCGTCGGTGCCCCCACAGAAAAGGCTCTCCCCCTGGGCGCCACCAGCCGACACTGCTTAGCCGATGGCACCCTGAGGAGGCCCTCTCTGTGGGAGCGAACTGGTCGATGGGAGGTATTTACTGGCAGAAGGCGCTCTTGTAAATAGCTGGGTCCTATGCCATGGAGCGCTTTAAATGTGGTAACCAATACCTTGAAGCGCACCCGGAAAGCCACCGGCAACCAGTGCAGCTCGCGCAGGATGGTGGCCATTCGTACCCGCCAGGGTGCCCCCACTACCACCCGCGCGGCTGCATTCTGCGCCAGTTGAAGCCTCCGTGTGCACTTCAAGGGGAGCCCCATGTAGAGAGCATTACAATAGTCCAGTCTGGAAGTGACGAAGGCATGGGTGACCGTGCGTAGCGCGTCCCTATCTAGGAAGGGGCGCAACTGGCGTACCAGACAAATCTGGTAAAACATCCTCCCGGCCACGGCCGTCAGATGGTCCTCAAGGGACAGCCGTGAATCTAGGAGGACTCCCAAGTTGCGAGCCCTTCCCGTGGGGGCCACTGACTCGCCCCCAATAGACAGCGATGGAATCAGCTGGTTATACCAGGACGACGGTAACCACAGCCACTCGGTCTTGGAGGGGTTGAGCTTGAGACAGTTCTTCCCCATCCAGATCCACACGGCCTCCAGGCACTGGGTCAGCACGTCAAGAGCTTCATTTGGGTGGTTCGGGGTGGAAATGTACAGCTGAATATCATCAGCGTACTGATGGAATTCCACCCCATAAGATGGGAACAGCAGCATCTACAAAAAAAAATGCTCTTCCATTTGGCTTCATGAACATTGTTATCTAGCTGCTCTATGTCATCTATTTAAGATAAGTCTGAGCTTAGCAATCAAATTAAATGATGTGAAGTTAGGGGATTAAGATTTATTGTGAGTTTGGCCTAGGGATCCCAATAGCTACCAGCTGAACATAGATTGGATGGCATAACTGGCTAACAATACAACCATCAGGTGCTAGAATATTGCTGCTTGAGGACTAGTGTCTTACAGTATAATTAACACTTTGCTGAAGTTGTTTTGATTGTCCTGCTTGCATGGAAATATTAGATACATATCAAAATATAAGCCAAATATAGCAAACACTAATCTTTGCCTACTAATCCTGCTTTATTGCCTTCCTTTAGGCCAGCAGTCCAAACAAAAAGAAAATATTTAAATGATTTTTTAAAAAAGAAATATTCAGTGAAAACAATTGGTCACCTAAAATAGTGCCTTATTAGTGAAGGTGGCAAATCAGATGAGAATTCTGCTAATTCTTATAGGGTAGAAGCAGCAAGTATGGTTTAAATTCTTCCCTTCCCATAGAATTCTGTTTGTTCATAATAATGTACTGTACATAGAGAGTTTCTCTGCTCTGTTGAACAAACCTAGATTGAATTTATCATAATGCTAACTCTTCTCTTTCCCCATGTGCCTTTATCCTAGCTGAAAAGATGTCTTAATAGGATTTCTATATCGCCAATCTGCCCTTCTTGCTTGCAAATAGGCAGGTTTTCTCTTCTCTCACCAATTGCTCTCATTCCTACCGAACAGCCTAATAGGAATACATCATACATCTGGTATGATGACACAAAATGTCATCATACCAGACAGGTGAAGGATGTCCATAGGCTACATTAAAATATTAGAAGGAGTTAGAAAAAAGAAGTTACCAATTATTAATTACATCATGTTAGTCCTGTACAACTTGTAGGGGGGGAGGCCCCACTAATAAATTAAAAATAATCACAGGTTTAAATCACCGCTACAGAGAGGTCTAAAAATATAAAACCTAGTTTTTGAGAAAGGAAAACTGACCTGTTATAAAGCAAAGCAAAATAGGTTAGATTACTTTTGGTTGATTGGCTGGTCCTAGATGAACCTGCCTGCCCGTAATCTCCTGGCTGAGAAAGTAATCTGAGAGTTGTTCCCTTGAGTTGTTAGTAGGGAGCATTCTTGGAAAGAAGCCTTTTCAATAGCATAACTCCCTAAGGTAAAGACAGTACATGCTAGTATATGGGAGCATACTATGCCTTTCAGAAGACAGTGCAAAATGTTCTCTTCCAACAAGCCTTGGGAGAAGAGGATCTGAAGATTTGGTGATAATTGCCTGAGGAGGTGTAGAATTAATAGAATTATTAGGTAATTCATCTTTTCTATTTTGATGTTGACAGGATTTCATTATTTCCAGTTAAAGCTACCTAGAATCTGTGGAATAAGTGACCTATAAAAGGAAGGAAGGAAGGAAGGAAGGAAGGAAGGAAGGAAGGAAGGAAGGAAAGAAGGAAAGAAGGAAAGAAGGAAAGAAGGAAAGAAGGAAAGAAGGAAAGAAGGAAAGAAGGAAAGAAGGAAGGAAGGAAGGAAGGAAGGAAGGGCAACATAGATAGCAAGTTTCCCAAATTCAAAATATGCTCATTAGCTGAAAACAGTTAAAAATTCTGTGCCTAGACATTTTGATGCAGAATAAAGTTATTAAAGATTGCTAGTCAAGATAAGAATAGATAGTCATCAGGACAACAGACAGCACCACCACTTGGAATATCCATATACTGAAAGCAGCTGCAAGTCAATTCTATTTACTTTATGTATAGCTTCAAACTAGCTGAATATATATTTCCAAATGCTTCCAACTAGCCCAGGGGTAGGCAACCTTGGCTCTTTTATGACTCGTGGACTTTAACTCCCAGAATTCCATACTGCTCAGGAATTCTGGGAGTTGAAGTCCACAAGTCATAAAAGAGCCAAGTTTGCCTCCCCCGGAACTAGCCCATATTTAAAACCCTCTAATTTATTTTCTGACCATCTATGTAAGACCTATTCCCATTGATTAGATAAGTGATTCTACTCTCAACAAAAGTCTTGTTAGACCAGAGGTTCTCAACCTTGGCAACTTTAAGACTTGTGGACTTCAATTCCCAGAATTCCTCAGCCTGGCTGAGGAATTCTGGGAGTTGAAGTCCACAAGTCTTAAAGTTGCCAAGGTTGAGAACCCCTGTTTTAGACCATGGCATGCAGAGCTTAGGTATTTCCTAGAAATGAATTCTAAATTCTCCTGCTGCATGAGACAATTGAGATTTAGATTTAGACTGAGTTCAGACATAGCCTTTGTCTGGGTATGTGCAAATGTTCCTGTAAGTAAAATCCTGGATCTTGCATCAAAAGTTAAATTGTCAAATTGATTTGGAAACCCTTAATAGCAACCCTTAAGGGCCTGAAGTCTCATTCCTAGATTATCAGGAATTTAAAACTACCATTGCAGCTTTAATTAAGTGAAATTTGTATAAACTATATGGCCACTTTCAGATATAGCAGCAATATCAAATGTAACTATGCCAGACCTGTGGCATTATTGCCTCCCAGGAAGAGAAGAGAAGATATGCTTAACATTGGAATCCTTGATTATAGCAGGTTCACTATGCATTTTCTTCCATGTAATGAAGTAATGTATGGTTGATGTTCTTAGTCTCTCTACATCTGATGTCTATTTCTATAAATTGTGCAATTGAGGAAACAGAGTAGGCTATACATCCTTTGCTCTGGATAACATAGCCAGGAGGGAATGGACTTATATACTGTATGTAATTTCTTTCCAACATTTTGTTGGATTATGAGAATAGCAACCAAGAATATTAACTGGAGAATTTTGGGAGCTGAAGTCCACATATCACAAAGTTGTGAAAGCTGAGAAACACTGGTCTGCATAATTATGGTAACCACATAGAATATGGAATAAAATAAAATCCCCCTTTTCTCTTATACTTGCATAAGGCTGTGGGATAGAGACAAAATGTAAAGGAAGCAGAGAACTTCCTTTCCATTATTACATAGAAGAGCTCTTCCAGAGTTGTCAGAGTGGAAGCATGGAGTCTAGTGGCTTGGACAAAGAAAATTCCTGCGGAAGTCAAATGATCTTCACTTAGAGAGGATGAAGAGCTAGAGGCACAGGGCAATGTCATCCATATCCACCTACCTCAATCTCACTACCCTCACGTAGGTTGAAAGTGAGGCCCTGCTGGATATCTGCCATGAACTTGGTAGAATATTCAGGGTACAACTCCAGAACCTCAAAAAGTCCACGTAGGCTGATGTATTGCAGGTCACAGTAGGTCAGCGCCTTGACGTCTGCATTGGTCTTGATGACTTGGTCTTTATTGGGCAGGTCAGCACCAATGAGATCTCCTTTACCTAGAAAAAGTTAAGGTTTGGGATACATATGAATGGGATGGGAGGCAGAGGGGTTATTGCTGTCTCTGCCTTTGTATACTCAAACAATGTTTCAAAGTCATAGAATGAGTGGCTCACAAGTTATGCAAAGCCATAAAATAATTTGCTTGGTTTTCGTTTAGAGTTTTGGGTTGTCCTCCATAATATGTAAATCATGGTTGATGACTTAATAGAATGTGTGAGCTTAGGCCACTCTTGCTAAATCATTCCATAGTTAAGTAAATCACAGTTTATCACAAAGTTCAAATGCAAACACTGTCTGGACCTTGGGACAAGATTTTTGCCTGCTGAAGATGGATTGTATTGTTATTATTTCTTTGTTTTTGATTTTTATTATAATTATAATAACTCTAAATTGCCTGCTTTCTCTGTTCTTACCATTCTTTTCCACAGCTATGCTAAACAGATTTACATCTGGTATTTACATTTAGTGAGAAACATTTATTACAATTTCACTTTGACAAAAAAGAGATAGAAAAAAACCGGAAACAAAAACAAGAAAGAAGGGTTCCTCAGACTGTATTATGGATTTTTTTTGTTCCATATAGTAGATTCCCTAATCCACATGGAAGATTTTGTATCAAAAGAAATAAGAAACTGCTTCTAAATTGGAATAATGGAATGGACTTAGTAGATTTACAATGAGAGGGAAGCAATGTCATGAGGAAAATGCCCCTGGAAAAGGTATGGTAAAGTGTCTTTGTGCTAAAAGGAAATGAGCACAAGCTCCAAATCTGGACTACTGTTTAGTCCCCATTATCCCCCGACCCAGCAACTATCATTCCCTGCCCAAATGGATGCTGTATTGCCTACTCTTCTTCCTGGGCCTTACCCAAAATGGCCAGCACAATGTTGTCCTTGAGGACTTCAAAGGATCCTGAGCACACAAAATAATTTGCTTGCAGGGCATCTCCCTGACGTAGTAAATACTCGCCAGGTGCGCAGAATGAGGTCTTGATGTGCAGGGATAAAGCCCGTAGGCAGCCACGGCTGGCACTCTCAAACAACGGCAACTGCAGAATGTCCTTGTTCAAGTGCATAGCAATATCAGCTCGTAATTCATCTGGGAAATCATGCAGGAGCTACAGAGAAAAGGTGGGAATGATGCTTTCGTAGGGAGTTTGGTGCCAATTAAATTTACTGCTATAGCAATGTTTTTCAGCTTTGGTAACTTTAAGATGTGTGGACTTCAACTCCCCAAATTCCCTAGCCAGAGGGTTGGGGAATTCTGGAAGTTGTAGTCCACACATCTTAAAGTTGCCAAGCCTGAGAAACACTGCTCCATTGTAATTTCCCATTGTGCCAAGATTTAATTTCCTTTACTTCCAGCCTGTTTAAACTACTCTCTCCCATCAGTTGAGGCCAACTCACTTATTTATCAATGAGATGAGTGATAGACAATTGTCATATTTTGTAGTCTCAGCTGGAATTAGATAAAGGTGATTCCATCATTCTTTTCAGAATATCAGTTAGATCAGACTCTTTCTTTCATTGAAGCATATGTAACCGATGATGTTTTAAATCAACCTTCCGTTTCCCTTCCTATGTGGCCATTGCGAAGAGTTGAACAAACATGCATTGGGTGAGAAAATCTGATACACAAATCATTGTTACTCTTTAAGAACTTGTTCTTAAGCTTGATGGGTTCTATTTTTCATTTCCTTCCACCATCATCTTCCTTTTATACAGAGAGGGAGCTTTTTAAAAAACATTTGCCTTTAATCCATTTTTCATATGGCAGATGGGATTGAAAGTGTTTTAAATAAATGAATAAGGAGCAGCTGATTTTATTCTCTCTTGTGTGGGGTTGATGAAAACTCAGGGAGAAAAATCTAAGAAATGTAAAAAATATGCTGTAGTCCAGAATCCAAAAAATGGGAGCGGGAAAAATGTGGGTGGGGTATAATTGTTAAAAGTCTAATAATTCATCATTAAAAAAATGACAGTAAAACTTGGGGCAGATAGATTAAATTTCTGAAGCCAAGAAGAGAATAACGTGTCAGGAATGATTAGATTTTGATCAGAAGAGACTTGGAAGGGTAAGGGCAAAGAATTTGGGAACTCTTGACTCCTCAAAAAAAAAAAGAACTCTGAAGGTGTGGAAACAACTACTCTGGAAGAAAACCCTTTAATTCTTTTTGCTGTTTTCCTGATCTAAAATCCATCTCTCAAAAGATGCTTTCACTCCAGGAAAAAACATGCCACATTTCTTCCTCTACTACTATTGCTCTAAGCCAGTGTTTCTCATTCTTGGCAGTTTGAAGATGCATGAATTTCAACTCCAAGAACAGGGGTGTCAAACTCGCAACGTCACATGACATGTCATGATGTATCACAGATTTTTTTCCCATTGCTGGCAATAGGGTGGGTGCGGTTTCGCCATGACGCATCCATCCCACAGGCCAGCAGTTTGACACCCCTGTTCTAGAATGTCCAGCCTGCATGCTGGCTGGGGAATTCTGGAAGCTGAAGTCCACACATCTACTACCAAGGCTGAGAAACATTACTGTAAGCAAAATTAGAATCTACATTATATCTTTAATTTTGTCCTCTGCTTTTATTTTAAACATGTCCTGTCTCATGTTTCCAAAATTAGGGCTTTGTTTAAATTATGCTTACCTCAGACATTTTGTAAAAGCCAAGATTTGTTTCAGACTTACTATAATGTGAATTGATACTAGAGTCTGAACACATTAAAAGAGGCTAAGATTGATGTGCTGATGTGGAAATGTTATTTTTGCGCAAGCTATATTAAAATAAACCATGATGCACAAGATAAGTAGTGCTTTTCTCTGAATATGTATCATTTCAATAGCAATCTTTTATATTCATAAAGATTTCACAATTATGGACTCTTCCAATCTGTCAAGAGCTATTACACTGGCTTGATATTTGAAATTATAAAGCCTGCTCCTTCTTGCAAATAAACAGATGACAAATTCAGGCCTCTTGAATTCATACTGTCCTCTTTAGCCATTAGACAATGTTCCCTCCCAATCTCCCTCTAGAAAATTCAGGGAATGAATTGCCCCACCTCATTTGCATCTATGCCATTGTTGACAGACCATGTGGTCTGAAAGTATTCCAGCATACGTTGCTTGAGCTGCTGGGGCAGGCGGTGGACACGGATGAAGTCCTTGAGATCCTTCATGCGAGTATGATACAGGGAGCGCCGTGAGTACATGCGTTGTATGATGGCTGTCACATTGCCAAAGACCACGGCATGCATCAGAGCTGAAGCAAAGAGGAGAAATGAGGACAAGCATTTCTTTGGATTAGTGAATGACCCTTCTAATAGGAGCTGCTTTCAACAGTTACAAGAGTTAGTAACATGGTTGTTAAGTGAATCTGGCTCCCCCATTAACTTTACTTCTAAGAAGTTTGCAAAAGATGATCACGTCACCCTGGGATACTGCAACCATTTTAAATATGAGACAGTGGCCAAGCATCCAAATTTTGATCATGTGGCCATGGGAATGTTACAATGGTTCTAAGTGTGAAAAACAGTCATCAGTCAATTTTTTTTACTGCTACTGTAACTTTGAACAGTCAGTAAATGAACTGTTGTAAGTTGAGGACTACCTGTAGAATGTTTTGGATTACAGAGGCTTAATTTAATCATTTAGATGCAGGGCTATGATTAACTTAATAGAGCTTCCCTTTCTCATTGCCCTTTTTTCTCACAACTGCCCTTGCATAGTTGGAATCATATCTGAGACTTTGGAAATTGTAGTCCAAACATCTAAGTTGGGAAAGATGGTTTTAGATGCCAGTGCCAATTTTTCTCCTATTAGAGCAGACATGTCAAACTTGTGACATAACATGATGTCACGCAACATATCGGGATGGTTTTGCCATTGCCGCCAATGGGGTGGGTGTGGCTTTTGGATGACGCGTCCGGTCCATAGGCCGGCAGTTTGATACCCTGTATTAGACCATAAGAGAAGAGAAATATTTACATACACAGGATGTACTTACCACCAATAAGCATGGTGCAGATAGAAAAGATTTTCTCAGCATCTGTGTTGGCGCAGACATTGCCAAAGCCTACACTGGTCAGGCTGCTGAGGGTGAAGTACAGGGAGGCAATGTAAGCACTGTGGATGGGTGGTCCACCCACAGAGATGTTGACATAGGGGGCCTCAATTCGTTTGCCCAATTCATGGAGCCAGCCTGCTGGGCACAATGAAAGGTTAATCCTCTTGGGTAGACAAGAGTTCAGAGATTGTATAGCTAGTATCATTTTTAAAATTTAAATATAATTTGTTTGGCTTTACTGTAACATAATATTTTAATTTATTTTCGTTGACATATCAAAGAAAGTTTCTGTTTTAAGTTCTGGTTTATTTTTTTACCATGGTTTGTAGAATTACCTACAATAACTAGCTTTACATATACCAGGCCATGATTCACTTGGTTGTGGCTTGTTAGAAAAATAAAAATTGTTTGCATTCATACAACATGATAAGCTAAACAAACCATATTGATAAAGTCAACATGTGAACACATCCAGACGTTATACTAAGTATAATAAGGCACCTTAGAACTTGAGATTCAGAAGATGAAAGTCTCAGAGGTCTGCCCTAAACAATTTTCTTGTCAAAGCAGAATAGCAAGTTAAATGCTAGATCATCAATCATTTTTTTTAATTCCATATTTCAGTTGATCAAAATGGGTAGGACTTTCATCATAAGAAGAAGCTTGGCATGTGGCAGATTTTGACATACACCATGCAAAGTCCCATATTACTCATTGTATAGTAAGCTATATGGTAGATATAGTTATATAGTTAAAAAAATTCCCATCTCTCAAAGATTTTATCCCTATAATGATGCTGATCCTGAAATGATGGGTCATATTTTATTATATTGTAAATTTTTAAGAGTCTTCAGCAGGAAGCTATCTGGCCTGTTTAATATTTAAACCAGGAATATATTAAAAAAAAGCACTTGCAGATTAAAATATATTTACTTATTATATCTTTAAAAGCACTTTATTACTTTTTAAGTATCTTGGTGGTGAACTTGCATAATACCCCTTCCTTCTCCCATTTTCCCCACAACAACAACCCTGTGAAGTAGGTTAGACAGAGAGTGACTGACTGGCCCAAAGTCATCCAGTCAGTTTTCATGCTGAAGGTGGGACTAGAACTCACAGGCTCCTGGTTTCTAGGCCAGCATTTCAACTATTATACCCAAATGGCTCTCTGTAATCCTAAGATTACAGCATCAACAGATTGTTGACTATAAAAAAAATGGTATTAGTAACAAATTAATGACCTGGGGTTTTAAGTGTATAATATTATTTATTAAATATTTTACTTGTTATTCAATGTCAAGTTTAGATTATGTTTGTAATTTGGGTCCTTTTGACCATAAATAAATAAAGAATAATAAAAGTTGCATCACTATTCATGGGAGTCTATGTGCAAGCATGAAGTATTGTTGATGTTGCTGACATTAATGTTCTTATGCTCCAAAGCTGCTTTTCCCTAGATTAAATCAAATTAAGTTGGATACTTGTGCAACTAGGTTGCCACAGTTTGGCAAAACCTTGGCAAAGGTGGTTCCAATCCAGTGCCCTAAAAATGTTGCGTTTCATTCAAACTCTTTCAAAAGTTTAGATTCTATCTTGCTGAAATACTGACAGTCCTGACTGTCGGCGAAGTGATGTATCTGATTCTGTTTGGTGCAATGCACACAGGATTTGTATGACAAGGGCTTCCCAGTCATACCCTAAGCTCACCAATGTCCCAGGTCACAGGGTCGTTGCTCTCCTGCCGGCCGATGACATACCAGATGCAAGCCATCCAGTGAGCTAGCAGGGCAAACATGGACATGAGTAAGGTCAGGACCATGGCACTGTACTGGGAATAGCGATCCAGTTTCTGGAGCAAGCGGAGCAAGCGCAGGAGACGAACAGTCTTTAACAGGTGTACCAGGTATGTCTGGGAAAGGCAGGAAGAGAAAAACAGATTGACATAAAGGAACAAGCAACTAGACCAGGGGTAGGCAACCTTGGCTCTTTTATGATTCGTGGACTTCAACTCCCAGAATTCCTGAGTCAGCATGGCTGGCTCAGGAATTCTGAGAGTTGAAGTCCACGAGTCATAAAAGAGCCAAGGTTGCCTACTCTTGTACTAGAACATTCAGCCAAACTCCACCTGGTCACAAAGCTGAAGAAGTGGTCACAGGTCAGTAACCACAAAGTTCATGCATAATATTAAACATTAATGTGGTGATTTTGGGTTGATGTGTAAACTCAGCTACTATATTTTTAAACCGTAATTTATTGCCTGTCTAAGAAATCGACTTGTGGGATCCAAATGCCACTTTTTACAATTTCCAACCCAATTTCATTTTAGGATGTGCCCAAGCTCTTCTCAGGGGTAGGTGGGCGTGATGAGTTTAATTCTGGACCATGGCCCTCAAAGCACTTCCTAGTGGTGTAGCACAAATGGTACCACTGGACTAAAGCCAGGTCACCATCATCTGAAAGACAAGGTAAAACTGATAAGCCATGATTGGAGAGTAAGATACTGGACATTACTGATCCTCTTTTGTCCTCTGTGTTGTTAGGTTACCCAGCAATCTCATTAGCCAAGAGGCTGTATTGAAGGCTTCAAGTGCTTGGTCCTAATGGCATGCACACCTCAACATGTCCACCTAATGAGAACCCCAAAAAGAGATGAAAGGCAAGAAAGAAAGGTGCATCCGAAGAGAAGGAGCTAGGAGATGTGGGATTTGCCAGAAGAAAAGACTCTAAATGGAGTTCAGCTGGAATCAGAACAATGTCTAGAGCTGCTCTGATATCCAGCTGAAAACATCTTGTCAGTTCAATGCTGAATTTCAAAATGCTCAACTTTTCTGATTTTTTTCGGGGTTTTGAGGAACATAAAAAACTTAGGCTGCAATCATGGTGTAGATATATTATTAAAGAAGAGAATGCCAATTTGCTGACTGGTTCTTGAGAAATTAAAAAAAACACTTTAACACATTCTTTGATATGTGCCCAAAACTCACTATATTTCACTAATAGAAACAAGTGAAACAAGTAGATGGCTACATACAATATATAGACAGTGATTTATTCTCCTGAGTACTAATCATTCTGTAACCCAGACAGCTGCACTTGTGAACAAGAGGGAAATGTGAACAGTTCAGAGGAATTCAATTATGCAGAAAAATGTTGAGCTAAAAGCTGACTACTTTAGTGTGCATGAAACAATAACTGTCCCTTAACAAAATAAAATGGGTCAGCAGGAAGACTGAAGTTTTCTGGGCATGAGGTTGTGCCATTCATTATCACTTGAATCTCATTTCAAGAATCAAGTTTACATCTTATGTCCAATTATGTACATGTGCTTCTTCATAAAGCACACTATGATCAAAGTAAGTCCACTTCTTGTTCAGATAATGTGCTGAGTTAGTATAAAAAGCCTCAGCCTCAACATTTCCCCTGAAAGCAAAATCACCAAAAGTGGGACAGACCTTTAGGTCGAGCGGGTATTAGAAAAGAGAGGGCTGCATAGTTAAAATTTAAGCTGGAGGTCTGGGATTTTGCAAGAGTGGTAATTACTGTTTCCAATAGGATAACTTCATGTGAGAGTTTTTGTTTTATTTTCTTTCACAGTAATCTGTCCCAAACCCAGTGGACTTAGGGCAGAACAATAACATCAAATGAGAGGAGAAGGAGGAGCCCAAATCTATATCAAACCTAAAACATAATTACAAAAAAGCAAGGAAAAAGCCTTTATTAAAACACAAGGTAGGCATGAGCAGGTAGCTGTTACTGAAGGAACAGTGAAATAAAAGTTCCTGGCAGACAGTATTCCATAAAGTGGGTGCTATTCCAGAAAAGACTACCATCTCTCATCTCTGCAGAGCTGACAGACTTTCAGCAGGCCCTTTCTGCATCATGTCTGGCTAAGCAAATTCAACTCTGGCAAGGTGTTGAGAGGTTTAGGTCATTTTTCTCCACACCTGAGATGGTGGTAAGGCTTTACCTTTGCCTTAATGGAAATAGATTTTTCAGCTATTTCTAATAGCAAAATAGCTGATGTATAAAGGATGCACCTCCCCCAGAACCTCACTTCCATATATACTAGCCTTATATATGAGTCTTTAAAATATAGACTTATCTGACACATAAACTAATGATTAACTGATTTTTTTCAACTGAGTTTTGACATAGTCAATTTATCATATTAAAAAGAATGTGTTGGTAAATTCAGGGGGCACAGGGATCTTCTGAATGATCTCTTTCTAAAGGGGACATGAAACCTATTGTGGAAGGACAAACCAAAAGCTATTGTTTCCAGTGAGGGGAGAATATGCCCAATGAGTATGAAATGCAGTGGGCTGAATGATGGAGAAGAAGAATGAGTGAAGTGGAATGCACTAAAATAAAAACATGGCTGGCAAACTAAAAGAACACCTGAGTGAGAGCAGCTGCTTGGCTGCAGATTATCGCTGTGGTAAGAGCTAATAACATGATCTGCTCTTCAAGAGCATTGCAATTAATGTCTGTAAGTACAGTGTGTTTACTACTGTTGAAGCCTTTAACATGTTCCATGGATTTTCTTTTACTCATGGCTTACTAGATATTAGACACACTAATTCACACAACAGAAGAATGGATGGTAAAGGTAATGGAATTGGCAAAGAGGGCAAAATTGACTATTTTAATTAAAGAGAAAAATCCATCTAATTTTGTTTCTAGTGGGAAACCATCTCTGGACTTTGTGCTTGAACTTGAAAAATAATGACACTTTAATTTTAGGTTATGATGACTAGATTGACTTTGTTGTTATAGAAATGGGTTGAAATAGATAGAAATGTAAAGCAAAAGATTGAGGTTGTAACTTTTTTTTTAATTCTTCTGCATTGAAAAAAGTTGGAAGTCATCATGTTCTTTTTTTCTTTCTTTTTCTTTGTCCCCTTTTCTTTCTTCTTTATGTTTCCTGATTTTTTTATTTGCATTTTATCTCATAACAAATTTTAATTAAAATATCAAACATAAAAAAGGACTTACTAGATATTGATCCACCCTCCCTTATATATTTAGGACAGCAGAGAAGATATTGGTATTTACCATTATTTTGGCACCTTATCATGTGTAGGCCACTTTACAGGAATAATATCTTTGACCTTGTACAATTATAAAGCATCTGCTTGGCATGTGGCTTAAAAGCTGGTGCCTCTGAATGGGCTTCTCTTTTTGGAAATTCATCATTTGACTCGTGACCTTTCTTATGGAGTGCTTTTGCTCATTGCCAGGAGCAGATGTAAAGCATTACTCACCACTGGAACATTGAAGACATAGAGGAGGTCAAAGGGCAAGGCTGCAATTAAGTCCACGAAGAACCATGTCGCCACATAGTGGAGACAAATTGAACGCTTATTATAAACCACCTGGCCTGATTCACTAACATATGTGGTCCGAAAATTCAAAATAATATCTGTCAAAAAAGAAAAGAGGGCACTTAGACATTTGCCAGTACCAATTCTGCATGACAGCATGTTCTACAGGAAGGGGCATTTGATATGCAGAATAGGAGTACACAGGGCTGTGTAGGATTCAATACCACAAAGTGTTTTGGGGGTAGCTCTTTATATTAGTTGCATTTTGCCCAGGAACTCACGGCTGTTCTACCGCATTGCCCAACTTGGTCTAGGAAGCTCATATGCAATAGAAGATGGAGATTGTGCTTCGGTTTCTAGGAATCACAGATATATATCTTTGGAATATTAGAATTCTATTATTGGCATATTGAAATTTGTTTAACATATGTTTAATTCGCTATGAGGTAGAAAACACTGAAAACATGGAGAATTGTGAAAGTTTGAAGATTCTCTAAAATAAAAGCCTCACTAAGTCCAACACTCATATTCTATATAGGAACATCCTGGCTGTTTGGGATAATACTTGAAAGCATTATTCAGTGGTCAAACACTGTATATTCCATTACAATGCAGGTATAGGGCTGGTACAAGGCTGTGCTAGACACTTAACATTTGATAATAACAGTATTGTTCTGATCAGAGAATACTGCATAATTTAATAATCTAAGTACTATTATTAAAAAGCTAATAATTACTCAATTACCAATTTTGTTTTTCTATTATATTTTATCCAGCATTACTGTACAGAGCAGATGCAGGATGGTTAAAAAGTATGGCTCTGAGTCAAAATGAAGTCTGCCATCTTTTGTGTCTGAAAAAAAGAAACTTACGGGACCGTCTTCTGCCATATACTTTCCTTCGACCGGTGAGAGCGCACAGGGTCGGCCTCCTCCGGGTCCCGTCAGCGAAACAATGTCGTCTGGCGGGCCCTAGGGGGAGGGCCTTCTCTGTTGTGGCGCCCACCCTCTGGAACCAACTACCTCCTGAAGTCCGCGTTTCTCCGACTCTCCCGGCCTTCCGAAAGAATTTAAAAACCTACCTCTGCCGGCAGGCCTGGGGATGATTGTTGATTGTGGTGTGACTGAGGAGTATGTGTGGGGTTTATTTTTTTAATGTTTTTTTCGGATTTATATTGACTTGTTTATTTGTATGTTGTGAGCCGCTCCGAGTCTGCGGAGAGGAGCGGCATACAAATCCGAAAAATAAAATAAATAAATAAACACGCCAGATGAAAAATGTAGGGCCCTTTTTTATTCCTCAGGTTCTATTGCTTTTAGAGGCAATATAATTGTCTTAAGTCTTGAAAATGCTTAAGGCATCCATTTGAACCTTTACAATCTCTGCATCCAGATTTCCAAAAGAGATTCTGGCCCTCTCCATTTTTGAAAAGCACAGTAGCCTTTGATATGCCTCAAAAAGCTTGTTGTGATCCACCGCTAGGAGCTGACTGTTCCTTATTCTAGAACAGTGTTTCTCAAACTCAGCAACATTAAGCAAAATTAAGACTACAACACTCAGAATTCCCATACCCAGTGGGTTGGGAGAATTATGGGAGCTGAAGTTCATGCATCTTAATGTTATTGAAGAATGTTCTAGAAATAAAGAATACTACATGATTTGATCTCTGTTCTAGGAATGTTGATGCCCATTTCGTATGTCTGCTCAGATGTATCCTTTCATTCCATTGTTAATATATATTTGACTCCCCCCAACCCAGTCTTAAATCCTTACCAACAATGAAAAGCATCTCCACTACAATGTCACTGACGATGGTGCTGCGGGCAGCTGTCAAGCTGTCCTCAGCGTCAGTGAAGCAGACATTGTAGGGAACAGTTACTGCCACATAGAAAGTAGCCAGGAGGATGAGCCAGTCCCACAGGGCTTTGAAGATGCTATAGTGAAGAAGGATGAAGCGGGACTTCTGTACATAGGCCACTTTGTACTCTGGCACTGAGGGTTTGTTTTCAAAGACATCCTGAAAAGGACAAGAGAGGAAATGTAATTTCAGCTATCATCATCATCATCATCATCTCTTGAGAAGCCTCCGGGTTGTCTTACAATAAGCACTAGGCTGAAATCAGCAGTTTTTGCAGGGAATTCATCTTCCTAATCCTGCTGAAAAATAGCCCCTGGGAATGGCATTGTGTAATAATGTCATTCTCTGGAGTGGCTGGGGCCAGCTCTGCTTGATAAGATTTTGTGTGAGAGGGAAAATAGGAGAGAGAAGAGGAGGAATAGAAGGACAGGGTGGGATATAAAACAAACAGACACCCCCCCACACACACAGAGACATTATAGAATGAGATTACCTAGTCTTCAGCCTCAGCATTCCTAAACACAGTTTTTGGAAAGCTTGGGAACAGCAGCCAGAGTTCCTGCAGAACCTGTACCAAACTATAATTTCTATTGTATGAAAAAGTCAAAACATGTGATGCATAGAATATAATCCTACTGTCTTTTGTGAATTTTATGTAATATAATTTAAATGAATTAACTTTAGTTTTTGTCTTGGATGTGTCCATTTCTTTGTCTTGTCGCCATTTCTTTTGTCATTAACATGCTACTCAAAGGAGGGGAAATGTAGCCTTCACTATGAAAAGTGTCATACCACATTAGAATGATTCCTCTCAAAATCTCTGAATTCTCTTCCTTTTATAGTGGCATTTGTAAGTCAATAGACTTACAATTAGTGGAGACACAAAGATGGACATTCATGATTCATATTATTAATTCATATATAGTAAGTTCTTCCTATGTTTCAGTAAAAAAATGCTAAAGTAATAAACAATTAAAATTTGAAAACTGGACATATGCCCAACTCAGAAGATAAAATTATTAAAATCAGAACAAAGTTTAAAACATTTTGAGCATCTCAGGAAACAAAGCTTGACATTAGTCCCTGAGTTCCTCATTTTTCATTCAGTTGGGATAGCAGTCCATGCTGATTGCTACTGACCAGGTATTTGCTGAAAGATTGACAAAAGACTCTATCAGGGGGAAAAAAACAGAATAAAAATCTCAGGCAGCTCTAATTGAAATAGCATTTCATTCTTATTCTTAATAGAACTATTTTTTCATATTTTTTCTATTAGCATTACAGCCAAGGAAGAGGCAAAACTCAGTCCAAACAAGCACTGAAAGGTTTTTCAAAAATTACCACCCTGATTTATTATTGAACATCAGTGAGCACAATATATGCACTCTGAATAAGTTCCAGTGTTCTGTTGATGTAGATTTTTCAAAATTTTTTAAAATGAGGATTCATTTCATCTATTAAATTCTAAAGCTAGACATCAGCAGGGCACACAAGAGCATGAACAGAGGGAGCACACAACCTCAGCAAAACAACTCACACCAACATTTTACTGACAATCTTCGTACAGTTTCTGAGCACTGCCAGCACCTATGTTTGAAGCCCAGCAATTCTCAAACCTGCACACAACTTTGCATTTACATGCTTTTTTTACAGGCAAATATACTGGCAGTATGCATATTTGCAAGTGCATGCAAATACACTTCCATAAAGTTTAACTTCCCCATAGCAATTAGGAAAAAATGTCTCTTACTTTCCAGGCAAACAGGAATGGCATGAAACAATTAAAGCAGTTTTCTCTTTTGTGGTCTGCTGGCCAGAGCATTCCTGCTATGCTGGATGTAGTGCCTATGATGTGCAGCCTCAGAGATAACACATCCTTTCTGACTTAGCTGAATTAGTGAGTAAGCCAAGCAACAGCAACACTGGACATGTGCAAAAGTAAGAGTGGTAGTGGCTGAATTCTACTGCAACCTAGCATGATTCAGAAGCCAACAGAAAGACGTCTAGATGAGCCCCATGAAATCTTCATCCATATATGCTCCGAGATATATCTAAGCAAATCACATCAAGCCTCCTCCCTCTCCTATACATCTCTCGGATGACATGAGCTGTTGTTCAAATAAGCCAACAACTGGCTGTGACTTTAACCCAAGTTAGTGTGTGTCTGCCTGTGCTTTGGAGGTGGGTGAAAAAGACCAGCTCTCAGAAGTAAGTCAAGAAAGCCCAGCAATGGGAATTTCATCTTAAGGAAGTCCACCTCTCAACTTAATGAATGACAGAGTGTCATTGCCTGCCTTGAAGAAAACTTTACATCTTGCATTATTGATTGGTAAACAGTAGATGTACAATGTGATACATTAATGCCAAGTTTGGTTACACAAAACAGGAATAGATCTATCATTTGGCTTTTCTTGGTTCATTTAGGCAGGACAGTTTATAATGTCAAGACTTAAGGAGACACATATATATGTGCCTTGCTAAGTTATCTATGACCACTTGTTGCTCAAGTGGTCACGTGACAGCTCATTGTGTCAGATTCCAGGACAGATGGAATCCAACTTATCTAGTCTAGCATCTCCCTTCACTTCATCTTCCACTGAAAATACTCAGCAGTCTAGCCCTGAATTCACCATTTAGCACAGCGGTTCTCAACCTATGGGTCGCGACCCCATTTGGGGTCGAACGACCGTTTCGCGGGGGGCGCTGGACACCGTGGTCCACCTTTTTTTTGTTTGTTTGTTTCGTCGCGCGTGCGCCATGCATGCGTGGATCTGCCCATCGCGGTCCGCCATTTTGTTTTTTTTGTTTTTTTTTCGCCACGCATGCGCAGTTTGGGTCGTCACGGTCTGCCATTTTGTGTTTTTTTTGTTTGTTTTTTTTGTCGTGCGCGCGCCGGGGTCACACCGCGCATGGGCGGGGCAAGTGGGGTCTCAACCTGAAAAAGGTTGAGAACCACTGATTTAGCAAAATAACTACATGCTTAGGGCACCAAAGGAAGGGGGCACCACAGAGTTTTTCCCTGGCTCTGATGCCTTTAATTCTTTTGCTGCCACAATTGACTGTAGTCTAAGTGTTTATAATTCTCCTTATTTGCTGTGTTCAACTTTAATTTGCATTGTTTTCTTTGGCATGGTGAGCAACTTAGTTTGAAGGTGTTTTAGATATCATATTGGTTTCCCTCTTATGATATGAAAAGTTGCTTCTATCAAGAGTTACCATTGTTGATATGTGTCTAAGTTGAACTTAGACTGGCCCTGCAGTATTCATATGAAATTTATCTATAAGAGTGCTTTGTGACGCCCTTCATATCAGTAAGACCTTGAAAATGAAAAATCCCAAAACAGGCTATTCTGATAATAGGTGTTCTTTATAAGCAACATTGCAGAAGACGATAAAACAGGAGTTAAGAGTACACTGCACTCTGCTGTCTCTTTTCAAAAACAAGACATTCAAAGCAATTGATACATCATGTTTTGGACATCCCACTTAAAAATAATGAACGAGAATCCACATTAAAGCAGATCAGTTTAACTTTCTGTGCAATCCAACTGAACAAGATACATTTAATTCTAAACTGAGAAAGAGATTAAGATCCAACTCCTGAGTTAAAGCACTGTTGTCAATGAATCTGAATTTTTCTAAAGCTTGGAATATTAATATTAATAGAAGTGCATAAGATTCCTTAATAGTGGCCCAGCATGCCAATTTCCTCTATTGTTTAAAGAAATCACTGATGAATGGTCCAGAATATTTAGAACAAAGTTCCTTCTTTAAACAGAAGGAACAATTTATAGAAAATGCAATATATTTGCCCACACCTAGCTGGAAAGAGATGAGTGAGTGTCTGCAATAAAGAAATAAAAGACTAGAAATAGTCTGAGAATTACAAATAATGTTTTGCTCTGGAAATCTAAACCTTCTAAGTGTTTTTAGCTGCTTCTTCTCTAGGAAATTTGATGGGGGCAGTATATTTCTTACTAGTGAGGAGAGTATATTATCTGTCTCTTAATTGTTCAACTTGTATATATGTAAATAAAGTCAAATATAATAAGCTGTTTAGGCCACCAGAGAGCTCTCTTGTTACAAAAGAACAAAGGAAATGATGACTTGAGAGCATTCTGGAAAATTTAAATATTTTTAACTGCGTATGTAATGTTTTTCCCTCATACACTTTTTGTCCCTTCTATCTTTTTCTCTTAATTTCTCAATTTCTTGCAATAAACATTTAAACAAGGAAAAAGAAAATGCAGTGGGTTATATGAGTTTGAAGTACTATAATTGCAGGTTACCATAACTCATCAAAATCTAGTTACTGGCCATCATTCATCTGTGATAAGAAGGAAAACAAGGGGGGAGAAAAAGAAGGAAGGTGTAAATACCAAGAGGCTACTTCCACAGTAATAATGTTCAGCATTTCTTTTTTGTGTAGCTGCCAGTCATCTCACATTACAACAGGCATCTGAATACGTCTCATATATGAAAATCAGAAGGAAACAGGATGTTGTTCTCCTACTTTTTCTACTACCACTCTAATACTTTGGAAGACACTTTTTTCCTCAATATTCTCTTCCAAAACTCTTCAGCGTGTGAAAACATGTGCACATCCCCTACTGTGGATGAGGATCAGGACATCCCTTGTCCCAGAGCAAAGATTAGCCACCATTATCAGCTTAGTATAAGTAAATACAGATTTTCTCATGGCAGAGAAGGGAGTTACCCAGCTTGTAGCTGGAATAGATAGCTGCCTGCACAGCTGCTTAGGCAGTTCTTCAACTAACTCTCCTCCCTCTCAACATCCAAACACCGCACTTCCCTCAAATAGATCAAAGCCTTTTAATCTGTCCTGGTCTTAGATCAGGAGGGAGCAGCTGTCAAGGCCTTCTGAGTAGGAAATGAGAAAAGCAAAAAGTCTGGTTTGTTAGGTACACAGGATGGTTTTCTAGCAGCTACCAGAATCTACCCCAGAACGTCCAGATGTATCTGGAATGCACCCCAATTGCATGGCCAGAGAGCATGGAAGATATGGTGGACACTCCAAACCATTTTCAAAAAGCGTATTGAATTTCTACCTCAGGTTTTTTTGTTAGGGATCACAAAGGATTGCACTACATCAGAGACGAACTTATTTCTGAACTTGATCACAGCAGCCAGATTGTTGGTGGGACAATACTGGAAGAATCCAGAAATACCGCCTATGGAAGAATGGACTTTGAAAGTAATAAATTTGGCGGAAATGGCGAAAATATCGGCATACTTGAAAGATCGCTCAAATGAACAATATTTGACAGACTGGAAACAGTGGATAGACTATATACAAGAGAAACACCAATCAAACAAAATGTATCTGGCGTTTAGTTGAGGCTCGACGTGAGGAGGGAAGAATGTTTACCAAATCAAACGTTTACAAAAACTAACACCTAATGTTGTATGTTGTATGTTTATGTTCTATGACGAATGCCTCTTAATATGATCTTATGCTTAATGTTGTTTGCTTTAATATTGATAAAGCGGATTGAATTTCTACCTCAGGTTATGAAACTTCTACCTCAGGATCTCTGGTTAGGGACTATAAAAGATTGCACTATTACTGAGACGAAGTCAATTCAGAAGCGCGAATGAACAATATGTGATAGACTAGATACAGTAGATAGACCATATATAAGATTTACCTCAGGTTATCAAACTTCTACCTCAGGATTTTTGGTTAGGGATCATAAAAGATTGTACTAATACTGAGATGAATAATATGTGATAGACTAGAAACAGTGGATAGACTATAGAAAAGAGAAACACCAATCAAATAAAGTGTAACAGGCGTATAGTTGAGGCTTGATGTGAGGAGTGAAAAATGTTTACCAAAACAGACGTTTACAAAGATTAATACTTAGTGTTGTATATCAGGTGCTATGATGATTGATGCATACTATGATTTTATGTTCAATGTTGATTGTTTTAATAAAAGAATTTTTTATATAAAAAAAAAGAAACGAGCAGCAGAAAGTTGAAAATGCTGACTTTGCAATTTGCAGAAGACTTTTAAGAGGAATCCCTATGAAGCTCCCTTTAATATTGAGAGGGATTGCTTCCCTTTACAATGAATTGCTTTAGCTGTACAGGTTTCAGATAAAACGTTAGCAGAGGTTAAAACACTTTTTCCAAAGTGAGTCTTACTGCTATTAACCACATAACAGACCTTGTGGTTACCTCAGTTTATATCTCTCAATTCATATCTCTTTGAGGATTAAGCTCTGGTTGGAGATAGTATGGGAGTGGCCCTACATTAAAAGCTGTTAAGTCTTTAAAGAGAATTGCCCTCCCCATCAAAATATCCTCTGTGCCAGATGATCTATAGTGCTAAACAGAGATTGCAAACTATACTCTCATGAGCATCAAAATCTGCAAGATGGCAAGTGGTATGTTGTGATCAGAGTCCTGCCCCTATGTACATTCAGCACATTCATGAAAATGGTGGGACTTGGATGGAAATGCCAAACATGCCATTCTGCAGATTTCTGATACCCACTGTTCCACAGACACTGCACTATCCTGGAATGTCCTCTCATTTTGGCAGTGGGTGACTCTAAAGAGTTGAACCACAAAGTCCACAAAGGAATTTTGGCTGTGCTAATGGAAAAACTATGTGACTATCATCATAGCTATAGTTGAAAAAGCTTGGTCTCAAGGAAGCCTTAATCCTCTCCCTTGCCCAGAAATAAGGGGTAAGAATGTAGGGGATATCTTTACACTGTTTATCTTCATCTCTGTCCCTTCCTTCTTGTTGAACTGCCTGGTGAGATGGTGCAAAGCATTCCGCCCTTGTTTCCTGGCCACCCACAAGTGGGAGCTCCTTGCCTTCTTGCAGTGATACTTTTCTGGAAAAAAAAAGAGTAAGACTAGAATCATGGTACCAGTTATCAAACAGGAAGAGCTTGTATGTAGTGGTTCTTTCAACTTAGCCATTCTAACCTGCTTCCTTTTTCAGAGCTATCATTGTTGCTTGCTCTCACTACCTCTTTCTAAAATGCTGATTTCATAATTTTATCTATCTGTCTGTCTTGTATCTCCTGACCAGCTCTTCCTATTATTGAGAATTTCTATCAAGCGATTTGTGAAGGGTTCACATAGCTGCTAGCCCTAGGGCATCTTTCTAAGTGAAAGAAACAATTCAGGAAAGAGAAGGATTATCATACAAGGTTTCTCAATAATTATCAATAGTTAGACTAGATCATCTTCTCAAAAAGAGATGGCTGAGAAAGAACATTTATTTTATGTATTATATACATATTACATATGAGCTAATTACCATGTTTTTCATAGCAGAACTCTAAATGCAAAAATAAGATAAATGTGACTACTATGTCTACTAAACCCAGTTTATTATTGAAAATAGGTATCTTCCTTGAAACTATTTTAGTTAATCCACCCTTGTTGTTAAGGACCTGTATGCTGATTATTGATGGTTTTACTTCTTCCTCTGATTCAGGGACTTCTTTGATTTAATCTAATCAAATATTTATTTGGCTAGCATATTCTAATGGAGTTTCAGTAAAAAACAAACAAACCAAAAAAAACCCTGTTAACTCAGTTAGCTTTCCAAATTGTTCTTCTGACTAGCCAATCAAAAATATATTCTGAAACTAGAATTTCCACTATTACTTTCACTGGGGAGATGCGTATAGTTCTGGACACTTAAGAATTTCAGTCTGAGAACATTTTTAGAAATGTGTATTTTAATGAAGCCTTTAAGAGCAGTTTCATGCCTTTTTGTTCAGTTGCAAAATAACAGTGAAATCAAATTTACCAGTAAGCATTTGCAAAGGTTGCATGGACTGAAAACAGGCTGATTATTTCATTATATATTATAATTCAGTCCCCTGCTCCTTCAGCCTGTTGTTTTTCCTCCAAACACCCTCACCTTCCTTTTTTTCATTGAGATGGTTCTTTCCATGACTCTTGGTAATATCTTTGAAGGAGAAGAGAAAAAGGACCACCTCGCTTTTCTCATTCTTGATAGGGACAATGTCCAGCAGGCACCAAAAGGCTGTTCCTAAACCAAAGAGGAAGAGAAAAAAAAATGATCTCATACAATCATCTGTCTTCAAGGGTCTTTATCCAGTCCACCAGATCTGACAAGGCAGGCACACTCCAGGTCCCCTCTGATACATATTGTCATCTTGCAGGGCTAAGGAATCACGCCTTCTCTGTTATGGTGCCTACCCTATAGAACAGGGATTCCCCCTCAAATTCAGAGGCCTGAACCCTCTTCAACTTCCAGAAAGCAATTAAGATTTGACTTTTGCTTCAGGAAGTAGAGCCAGGAGGCGGTTAAGGGAATCTGATATAGATTTGATTGTGAAGTTGCAGTACCTTATAGGACCATGGTTTTTCTTCCAAATGTTGGATTTGTTTTTCTTTTGGAAATTGATATGATGATATCAATTCCCATCATGTACTAAATATTGCTCTGAATTGTGATTATTCAAAGCAATCTTTAGTATATAAGATAGGCATCCATATCCATACTTCTGAATTTAAAAATATTGTAGTTGCAACTGGTCTTATTTCAAACAGTGGAAAATAATCCAGTAGATAAATAGACACAATAACAATGATACATCTTTTTCTTTTAAGCATTTTTATTAAAGCAACAGTCTTGTCTTATTTTAACATCTATACATATATAATTTTATTAATGAGTTTTAAAAACAAAGATTAAATACATACCGGTACATGAGAAGAGCTGGTGGCAGAGGTATATAGTTGTCAATGGCTCACTCATTTACAATTATTAGAAAGATTTAAAGTAGATGAAAAAAATTATAATTTGAATATTGTAAGACTGAGTTTGAAATAGAATTGTGTAAATATGAAGAATATGTAATTGCTAAAATTTGAAACAGAAGAACAAGTGCAAGAATATATAATAAAGTGGGCTACAATGTTTGGTTATAATATACAAATGGAACAATAGGAAAAGGGTTTAAATTTACACTGTATTATAATCTTAAATAGATTTTATACAAAACAATGTACCATTGGTCTATGTCATCAGTGAAAATGTCTAGAATATATAAAGGCACTTCAGAGTTACACTGGAAATGTGTACCACAAGAAGGGACATTTTTCAGGTTTTGTAGACATGTAAAAAAGATAGAAAATTTTGGATTCAAATATATATGTTGATTGAGAGGATTGTATACAATTGAAACCAGAGGTTTTTCTTTTGGGATTGATACAAAAATTGGAAATTGGAAAAAAAGTCAAGGAATTTTGCTGTTGTACATGATAACTACAGCTTGATTACTTCATGCACAAAGAAAGATTCAACATTATGCACAATAGAAGAATGGTTGGTAAAGATGATGGAACTTGTTGGGCTAAATCAACTTTTTTGATCAGAGAAAAGACAATACTGTATCTGTGTTTATAGCTAACTGGATATTTTGGATAAATCAGAAAAAAAATGAACTTATGATTTATGACTTTGATAGTCAGAACAGATTATAGATGTGAGTTGAATGGGTTTGTATGTTGTGTGAATGATATTAATTTTAAAATTTTAAATTAATTGTGTTTTTAAATTGTGTTGTTGTTGTGAGCCGCCCCGAGTCTTGGGAGAGGGGCGGCATATAAATTAAACTAACTAAATAAATAAATAAATAGAAAAAAGAGATGTGTGTTGTCGTAATAAAGAGCTAAAATTACAATTGTACTTACAGCTACTGCAAAAAAATGGAAACTATTTCTTTGATTCTTTTTTCTTTCTTTTTTCTTTCTTGTTTCTATTTTACTTTTTTTCCTTTCTTGAATTTTTAGCTTTCTTTTTTATTTCTTTAATTTTTCCCTTTTCCTTGCTTTGTATTATTTTGTTAGTTTTTAAGAGAGGGGGAGAGAGGGGGGACAAGGACAGGGACAGGGAGAGGGAGAGGGAGAGAGAGGGGGAGAGGGAGAGAGAGGGGGAGAGGGAGAGAGGGGGGTTAAGTTTCTGGAAATTTGTAGCTTCTTGAAAATCTAGTTGGAATCAATGTTTTAGATACAGTTAAAGGTCTGTTTTATAGGCAGTTGATGACCTCATAAAATATAGATTACAGAATAATGGCTGCCAGTAAAACTGAATCTCTGTCTGCCTTTCCAGATGTTTTTTTGCCTGTAATTCCTTTCAAACCTAGCCAACACTCTAATGACAATGGATTATGGAAGCTGTAGTTAAAACATCTGGAGAGGGGCATCCTGCTGATCTTTTGCATATATCCTTCAACTCCAAATATAGCACAGAGGTGAAATAATCATTGCTTTTGGCACCAGGATGGATTAAGAACAGCCACACTGAGAATTCATTTCAGAGGTTTGCAAAGCCCAAGCTGCTTAGTGGCTTTGTCATTTAAGAAGCCACAAAACCCATCATCTCAAATTGCCTCTAAAGAATATGGGTATCCTGGGTTCACACTGGAACACTATTTTGGCATTCCACTGGAAATACTTCCAATTGCTTCCTACTGTTGTGGGGAAAACCAATTAATTGTGCCTTCTGCATTGCTCTATTATACTCCAGGACACTGTGTATTCTTCAATTTAAATAATCCACTTACAGAGCATCTCTCCAATTCTGTCATCTAAAAGGATTTAGGTTCTACAGAAGCCTCCCAATACTAGTAGAAAGGAGCTCCATCACCAGGGATTTGTCTTCTGGCTTGCATTCCCAGGCGCACACATGGAAGCTCCCATCAGCATTAATCAGAGAGCTGCTCTTTAATAGGATGTTCCAGAGGTGGGCAATGGTTATGGAGCTCCTGAAGGCAAGCTTATGATCTAGTGCAGCCTCAGTGGGAAAGGGAGGAAATTAAATTTTAAAATCCACCAAAAGGAAAAGAAAAGATCTGGAAACCTTACCTCCACCTCCAATTTTGGCAATCTATGTTCTCCTTTAGATGCACTGTAGTTTCCTTGACAATCCATCTTTTACAGCAAACCATCTTTAAATTGCTCTGCCCTTCAGCGTTTACAAATCATTTCCCTATCCATCCTCCCTCCCATTCTACAGTTCTACAACTTGTATAGATCATGTAATATGAGTACTAAAACATTTTTCTTATTATTTTTTAATCTCCGGCAGGTTACCAACAAAAACAGTAGATGGGCTTTCAGGCAGACTTACAGAGTCGAAACTTTCCCTTTAAAATGTGAAGGCTAATGTTCTGAGTATCCTGAGTTAGGTAACCACTAACCGTTTCTGTAGTTACAAAATTCATGCAAAACAACATACTGGGCTCTTATTTTACATATAGTAAATAAGGAATTCTGCCCCTCTGGCAAATGTGTAGGATTTATCTGATAAAACTTTGACCTGAATACTCTCAGGTTCTGTCCTGAAACCTAATGTTGTCATATCCTCTGGAGTCACACTCTGAAGAAGAAAGTCACGTGAAAGGTCTTCCCAAAACTCACCGCCCTTCTTGTAGAAGCAGACCTCTGTCTGGTATTCTTGCTTTCCTTCCAACACTTTCTCAATACATTGCAGAACAGCCTCACTGGTCTCACTGCCACATAGGAAACGGCAGCTGCAGTTTTTCTGCATGACTTCTGTTCGGGTAAAACCAGTGAGGTCACAGAATCCATCTGAGCAATAGACAATGGGGAAGCCACGATGTACTTGAGCATTGGCCAGAAGAAAGTTGCTATCTGTGAAAGGCATAGAAGAAAGAATTTGGCCCTGGATTAATATGTCAACTTGCAAATAGCTGAGATATCAAATGTTAGTAGTAATTTCAGTCCTAGATTGTTTCATGGAATGCTTTCTTCCAACAGGAAGACACCTAAGGAACCTCATTTCCCTAAACCACCGCCAGCTATTGGCTAGGTAAAGAGTGCACATCCCATCATCAATATATCATTTCTGATGTTATTGTTTCAAAAGCCACAAAATTTTTGTGACGAGAAGACATGAAAGACATTTATGGGTGCATGAAAGTGCCATAGGCAGTTGCACCAAATGTCTTATGACTGCCTTCCAGAGGTGTTCTCCAGTTGTAGTCAACTTTCTTAATCCCTACCCTTTACTTCTGAAGGGCAAAATGTTAGAAAAGTCTATCTTAAGATCTGCTTCCAGCCATATATTCCATTAAAGTACGTAAAAAAAATAAAAATCTTTGAGCACAAATCAGTGACTTTTGCCAAGGGTTTCCATGGGGAAGAGGCAAAGAAATCAAGAGGGTGGCCACTAAAGACTGATCCCTTTTTTAAAATATGCATCACAAATTTAAAAAGTGGGGGCAAGGCTTCAGTTGTGTTGCTTCAGCCAGTATCTTGACTTTTTGTCCCCCTGCAGATCACCTTGATTTTTTTTATTGTCCCCTACTTTCGCAAATGTATAATTTAAAAAACCTATTTTTTTCCCAATACACAAGGCCAGGTTCTCATCCCATCTTTGCTCTTCAGTTCCTCCCTGGATAATACAAAGTCCCAGTAATATTTGCCAACTATTGAGACTCACTGCAATTCTGTATCAGAAACCTACATGTAAGATGTGGCAACAACATCCCACTTTTCATTAGAGATCCTTTTCCCACTGAGTTCCGCATGTTTAAAGTTAGAATGAAGGAAAGCCTCTGCTACTATTGCTTTCTTTCTCATGGAATTAGAATTCAGTCCTGTTTTTGTTATGTCACCTGCTTAGTGGTACTCCCAGCTTAGAGAGTCTCCTCTGTGCTTGTTGATCTCTAGAGGGCTTTTGAAAGCTGACTAAATCTTTTTTGTTTACCTTGGACATTTTGTCTCTCTGCTACTTGATGATGTTGAGGCTCTGCAGTAGTACACAGATCATTGTCAATGCCAGCTGTAACTGTTTCTTGAAAAATGGCACTATAATCAGTGATGGGCAGCTGATATTTCCTAAAAGCCTTATAATTATACTTCAACAAGACATTGTGAAAATTAACAAGGTTGCTATTGCATGGTGTTTAGAATTTTAGTCTGTAGAAGTCATATTATAGAAATTAGTCCTGGCAAAGTACTTCAGAATGTATAAAGATTATATGTTCCTTTCAGAAAACCTCTCTTGGCATATAGAGATGCGGTCATGTCTACCATGTTTTATGTTATTTTGCCTGTCAAACTAGAGTCAACCAGTTCAGGGCTTCTGGTCTTGACAGCCTTATTTAACAAAGAAAAGAAACCACAGGAAAGATTGTTGGGAGTTTGGGAGTGTGATATCACCAGAACAGAGATAATACCCAGTGCAATTTCTCTCCAAGGAAAAGCTTTAATGTATCGCAAAGGCCACTGGCCTTGACAGAAACTGGTGTTATTACTCTTGTAAGTTTCAGCTTGCATGCTATAATATGCTTTGATGGTTTAATAGACATGTTTTGCTACCAAAATGAAACAGGGCAGCAGACTTTTAACAGTATTAATGGCAGCCCAGTAGCATGGAGATAGATAATCAAATAAGGGATCTATCTATAACTATAACAGTTCTCTCCTTCTGGGGAAATAGCAATTATAGAAGGGATCATCATTCTCTGGAATGCTCATAACGGACTGTTTCTTATTTTCACGGTGACTTCCAATCCTCACCCAGGAAATGTTCTTTACTTACACATGCACGCACACACACACACACACACACACACACACGTCCAAGGATATATCCTCCCAGGCCTGCCTTCATGTAAGTGTGTTTGAATGTCATGGCTAACTGTACAGTTTGCTTCTGAAAAATGTAGGGATTGCTAGGATCAAATACTGTACACTTGTCCCTTCTGGCAATAATGAGAGATGCACCCTGACTTGATCCCTATCAGGCACTTGAAGAAAAATTGGGATAATGAATGAATTGGTATGCAGGTGGATATATGTATGTGCATCCAACATAAAGGGGAAGGTTCCTGCATGAGGCTTTCCTCTCTCTCTCTCTCTCTCTCTCTCTCTCTCTCTCTCTCTCTCTCTCTCTCTCTCTCTCTCTCTCTCTCTCTCTCTCTCTCTCTCTCTCTCTCTCTCTCTCTCTCTCTCCTGTCCCCCTTCCATTCTGCTTTCAAACACACATAGTAAGATGCAGGCTGAATGTTCAAACATTCAAGCAAACCCTTGAAAGTCACCACATATACTAAGAGTTATTTAGGGAAATGTGTGTGTCTTAGCAGATTTGTATTACTTAAAAAAACTATGCACTCTGAGGCTTGACTTTAATGCTTTATTCTACTGCAACAGGGGATGTCGGAAGTCAATCTCTTTTCTTTCTTTTTCCTCCCTTTTCTTCCCTTTCTTCTCCCCTTTTCCTCCCCATTGTGCCCTACAATTTGCTTTGTATTTTGTGTTTTACTTTATAATTTAATAAAATGTTATTTTTAAAAAAAAAAACCTATGCACTCAAAGCAAATTGCAATACAAAGAATAAGGCACATTCACAGAGGACTAAAAAATAAAGTCAAGGTGGATGTTGGCAACAACTTCCTTAACTTTTTTTTATGCCCCTCATAAAAACATTGTGACCTTGTTGGAATCATGCTGTAGTAGTGTTAAATTGTTTTAGACTCTGGAATTCATGGTGTTATTGGGAGAAGGGCATTCCCAAGATGAAACTGTATATTCTTTTACTTCAAAAATTATCAAAGCCAGCCTGCTACATTTTTGCCCCTACCTGTTCATCCTACTGATTGGAGTACAAAGTTCTATCCTGATTATCAGTAAACTGAAAGTTTCATTCACAAACTGTAATAGTCAATGTGATTAGCTCTCCCCTGGATTATGTGAAAAACTCCCCTGCACTATGAATAAAAATGTAATTGCTTCTAGGTTTGCCAAAATTCAAAATATCCAGAAAGCTCAGAAGTGGGAATAGAAAACGGATGACTTTCCCAATATTTCCACCCAATATGGCCAACAGTATGGTTGGTGGAAATAAAATTTTGAACACAGAAATCACTGCCAAAAAGTATTTTATTTTTAATATTTAGTATATAGTAGTAAATCATAGCCCCAAATTTAGGGGCACATTGTATTACTAAAATCTAGAAGCACGGGGAAGAGCAAGTTTCAGAAGCCAAGAACAGACATGCTTTGCTTCCCAATGCTCTAATGCTTAGCAATGGTAGAATAGAAGGGGCGTTGTCTTACCTGAATGCCTTTTCTCAACACAGAGATGGAGAATCCACCAATGCGTTAGCTTTGCCTTCCTGCCCATTAGACCAAGTCAGCCAAACTTGCCATGCCTGTCTTGGGATAAGCCACTCCCAGTCTTGATGAAGGCAAAAGCAGCTGACGACAGTCCGACGTGTTGGCTCCTGGATCCCTACTATGGCCTAACTGATATTAAGGGTGGGAGTGGATTCTCCATTTCCGTGCTGAGAAAAGGCGTTCAGGTAAGACAACGCCCCTTCTCCAACACCAGAGATGGAGAATCCACCAATGGGACATACCAAAGCCTCACTGTCTCAATGGGGGGGAAATAGTGGAAGCCCTAGCCACGTTCCCAGTAGTCACTTGTTGAAGGACCCTCCTTCCAAAGGAAGCGTCCGCTGATGCAAATCAGTCTATCTTATAATGCCGTACAAATGGGAAGGGCAATAACCATGTCGCCGCCCTGCAAACCTCCTCAATAGAGGCCTGTGTGGCCCATGCCATGGAGGTCGCAGCACTGCGAATAGAATGTGCCATGACATGGCATGGCACTGGCAGGGAAAGTGACCCATATGCCTCCGTGATGTAAGCCTTGATCCACCTGCCTATGGTTGAGGTGGACACCTTCTGCCCGCTAGAGGCATGGTGAAAGGAAATAAAGAGGGCTTTACATTTGCGGAAGGGCATCGTTCGCTTGATATAGTAGCGTAACACCCTGTGAACGTCCAGTGTGTGCCACTGCCGTTCCATGGCGTGAGACGGATTAGGGCAGAAATCTGGTAAAACGATTTCTTGGGCCCTATGAAAAAGAGTGTTGACCTTAGGGATGAAGGTAGGGTCCAATCAGAGGACCACCCGGTTTTGGTGAAAGGTGCAGAGGTCCTCTCTGACCGACAGTGCCACGAGCTCAGAAATGAGCCTGGCTGAGGTGATAGCGATCAGGAAGGTGATCTTCAGGGACAGAGACCTCAGGGAACAAGATCTGATGGGCTCAAACGGTGATTTGGTGAGGGCTCGCAGGACCCGTGGCAGTTCCCACGAGGGGTATCTATGTACCGCGGGTGGTTTAGTGTTGGTGGCGCTCTTGAGAAAGGAGTGTATCCTGGGATGCTGTGTCAAAGACACTGAATTGGCGCAGGTAAGTAAGGTGGACGGGGCTGCGACCTGCCTGTGGATGGTGCTAGGTGCTAGGGAGCCAAATTTGTCACATCCGTCTGGGCTGAAGACCAAGTCAAGACTGGGAGTGGCTTTTCCCAAGACAGGTGTGGCAAGTTTGGCTGACTTGGTCTAATGGGTGGGAAGGCAGAGCTAATCCATTGGTGGATTCTCCATCTCTGGTGCTGGAGAATAGATCTATTCTACCACCATTATACTAGAATTAAAGTAGAACCAGAGTCCAGCCCTGTATTCTGTCTTCTATGCTAGCCTCATAATTGGGGGCAAGGAACACCCATAAGAAGGCCAGGATGTATTCTGTGCACATTTTCAGATTTTGCACATTTCCTCCCCACATAGGGCTTGGAAATGTATTTGAAACGATAGGCAGAACTTCTCAACGGAGCAGAACTCAGATTTGTGATTTTTCTTCTGCTGTGGGCAAAAAGGTTTCCCTCCCCATTCTACGTTAACCCAGTTGGAGTTTTACTCAAGGTCACCTCAGGTCATGGCTTGGATTAATTTGGGAGGGGCAAAGTGTATCTGTGTGTCTGTCAAAACATAGTTTGCATCTGTAGCTAAGTCTAGTATTTGGCTTCCAGACTGCAGGATTAGGGGATGCTTAAATGGTTGCGTATTAAAATACCCACTCTCCATGGTCCTGAACATCATACTTCCATTCTCTCGCTCTTTTGCTCTCTCTCCACACTGAAAGACAACTTCCTGTGTAAGTACAAGAACTGCAGCCCATAAGCTTTGCTTTCAAGAGAATCCTAATGAACCTTTGGGCTGAATAACTAACACTGGAGTTCTCCCAATAGTCTAGAAATATTTTTTGGGAACAATCGAAAAATTATTTACCATGACTGGTCTGTTCAAGTTCTAATTCTTTGTTCAAATTGCATTTTCAGCTGTAATAATGAACTAGGATACAAATAAGGAACTAGCAACTATTCAGTTTTGTCTGAGGCATGAGATATCACTGCCAGTCCTTAAAAACAGTAACTTCCGCACACTTAAATAATATTTTATGCTTCAGATTTGTAGAATTGATAGTAGACTTGTAAGTAGTTAAGGCACATGTTTTTTCCTTTATGCTTTATAACCTTGTAACAAATGAAAACACAGAAAACTCCTTAAAGTTCACCTATAGGTGAAAATTGAATGGAAGAATGAGGATGAGAAATAGGATGGATGAAATTATAGGATGGATGAATTTATAAGTGAAATATCTTCATTTTAGTTGGCCTTAGTTAGATTTATGCATCAGATTCTATATAGAGCACAGAGACAATAATGTTTGGAATACAGGGTGCTATGTTGCAGAAAATTAAAAAAAAAACCAGATCAACTAACTTGATCTTATCTAATAGAGAAATGTTCACCAGTGAAATGAAACTAATAGAACTTTGGGGAAAACTGCCTATATCATCCTGGTATTCATTATTTCATGAAAATACAGAGCTATAGAACTATAAATATCTGATTAATACATGTGAAAACAGTGGCCTCAGCAGGGTAAAAAAAGGCAGAATGTCAAAAGCAGCACTGCAACAGAATGTCCTTGTATACATGCAGTGTGACATAACACACATGTACAAAAGGAGTGGAGCATGATGACATCAGGAAGCTTCTGCAGAGAGGAGAGGAAGAAGAGGGAAGTAGGGAAGAGAAGAAAGGGAGAAAGAAGGTAGAGAAGAAGGAGTGTGGATACAGTGAAAGGGGAAATGGGCGAGCAACACCAAAAGTCATGTGTATGTATTTATTTCATTTTATTAAAAGTATCTTATATATGAATGTAAAAAGAATGTATGTTAACATCTGATAAATATCATGGTATATGTATGGGGGAGAGTTTGGAAAAATAAAAAATTATTTTAAAAAAAAAGGAAGCTTCTGCAGAAGCCCATGTATGAAAGGGTTCTTGATGATCACAAACTCAACATCAGTGTTTCTCAACCTCAGGAACTTTAAGATGTGTGGGTTTCAACTATCAAAATTCCTCAGCTAGGAAGGAATAGCTGGGGAATTCTGGAGTTGCTGAGATCATGTTTTACATTAGCAGCGTAGAACATGAGACAGCTGTCAAAAAAAGGGAAGTAGAATCTTTATGATAATTTAGAAGTTAGTTTTTGGTTTATTGGAAATAACCGCACCAAACTGATCTCCACTAGTCAAACCTCATGGGAGTATTGTAACACATATTAAAAGGATGTCAGACCATTTTCTGCTACGGCTTGTTTTTAAGGCTCAAATCCTCCCCTGCAGGGAGGCGGAACCAATTAGGTGGTTCCGCCCCAGATGTCTGATGGACCCAGAGAGTTTTCAGAGGACGCTTGGGGAAATACCGGATTCTCTCATTCACAGTTCGGCAGAGTCCCTGGTTACGGCCTGGAATATGGCTGCGAAGGGGGCTCTTGACCGGATTGCGCCGCTGCGACCTCTCTGTGGTAGCAGACCCAGGAGATCTCCTTGGTTTACTGAGGAACTCAGGGGGATGAAGTGCCAGAAGAGACATCTAGAGAAGCGATGGAGGAAAAGTAAATCTGTATCTGACCGAACACTATTAAGATCTTATATCAAGACTTATCAGGTAGCGCTCAAGGCAGCAAGATGCGCGTATCATTCCGCCTTGATTGCATCTGCGGAATCCTGCCCAGCTGCCCTGTTTAGGGTGACTCACTCCCTCCTTAATCAGGGGGGGGGGTTGATGCACCCTTGCAGGGTAGTGCTGAGGATTTTAATAAGTTTTTTGCGGATAAAATCGCCCAGATTCGGATGGACTTTGACTCCAATTGGAATGCAGTGTCGGCTGACAATGAGTCAGTCGAGATGACAGGGACTCGTCTTCATCCTGTTGTGTGGGAGGAGTTTGACCTGGTAGCACCCGATGAAGTGGACAAGGCCATGGGAGCTGTGAGTTCTGCCACCTGTTTATTGGACCCGTGCCCCTCCTGGCTGGTTTCGGCCAGCAGGGAGGTGACGCGGGGCTGGGTTCAGGAGATTGTCAACACTTCTTTGAGGGAGGGGTCCTTTCCGGCTCCCTGCAAGGAGGCAATTGTGCACCCCCTCCTCAAGAAGCCTTCCCTGGACCCAGTTGTGTTAAACAACTATCGTCCTGTCTCCAATCTTCCCTTTATAGGGAAGGTTGTTGAGAAGGTGGTGTCACTCCAGCTCCAACGGTCCTTGGATGAGGCCGATTATCTGGGCCCTCAGCAGTCAAGATTCAGGCTCGGCTACTCCACGTAAACTGCTTTGGTCATGCTGACAGATGATCTCTGGCGGGCCCGGGATAAGGGACATTCCACTATCCTGGTGCTACTTGACCTCTCAGCGGCTTTCGATACCATTGACCTTAGTATCCTTCTGCGTCGGCTGGAGGGGTTGGGAGTTGGGAGCACTGTTTTGCAGTGGTTCACCTCCTACCTCACTGGTCGGTCGCAGTCAGTGTTGGCAGGGGGTCAGAGGTCGACCCCTAGGTTCCTCCCTTGTGGGGTCCCTCAGGGATTGGTCCTCTCCCCTCTGCTGTTTAATATTTACATGAAACCGCTGGGTGAGATCATCCGACGACACTGGGTGAGATATCATCAGTATGCTGATGATACCCAGCTTTACATCTCCACCCCGTGTCACTTCAGTGAAGCAGCGGAAGTGATGTGCCGATGTCTGGAGGCTGTTAGGGTTTGGATGGGTGCTAACAAGCTCAAACTCAACCCTGACAAGACGGAGTGGCTGTGGGTTTTGCCTCCCAAAGACAATTCAATCTGTCCGTCCATCATCCTGGGGGGGAGTTTTTGACCCCCTCAGAGAAGGTCCGCAACTTGGGTGTCCTCCTCGATCCACAGCTAAATCTGAAACATCATCTTTCGGCTGTGGCGAGGAGGACATTTGCCCAGGTTCGCCTGGTGCATCAGCTGCGGCCCTATTTGGACCGGGAGTCTCTTCTCACAGTCACTCATGCCCTTATCACCTCGAGGCTCGACTACTGCAATGCTCTCTACATGGGGCTACCTTTGAAAAACGTTCGGAGACTTCAGGTAATGCAGAATGCAGCCGCGCGAGCAGTATTGGGCCTACCCAGAAACGCCCATATTTCAACATCACTCCGCGAGCTGCATTGGCTGCCAATTGGTCTCCGAACACAATTCAAAGTGTTGGTTATGACCTATAAAGCCCTACATGGCATCGGACCAGGTTACTTACGGGACCGTCTGCTGCCGCATGAAACCCAGTGACCGGTTAGGGCCCACAGGGTCGGCCTTCTCCAGGTCCCGTCAGCCAGACAGTGTCGCCTGGCGGGGCCTAGGGGAAGAGCCTTCTCTGTTGTGGCCCCGGCCCTCTGGAATCAACTCCCCCCAGAGGTCCATATTGCCCCCACCCTCTCCGCCTTTCACAAATCGTTGAAGACACATCTTTGCCGACAGGCCTGGGGCAGTTAACGCCTTGCCCCCAGCCAGTGTATGTTTGTTGTTAGTTTGTTTTCGGATGATCGGTTTTTAATCTAGGGGTTTTATACATGTATTTAATGTCAGATTTCTATATGTTATTATCTATGTTGTAAGCTGCCCTGAGGTTTTTGGAATAGGGCGGCATAGAAATCGAATTAAATAATAATAAATAATAATAATGTAGACAAACTGAAACATGTTTGGGAGGGGATAGATCTGTGAGGAAAGTTTGAAGGACCTGAGTAATTTTTATTCAGAGAATAGAGATTAAAGGAAAACATGATTTTTCTTCCAACAGAGTATATGAAAAGTATGGATATTAGTTAAATATTAGGAAGCAGGTTGTAGTTGAAGAAAAGGATGATAGGTTCATGTTAAAGTTTTTTAAGCAGAAGCTGGTTTACCATTGATTTGGTCCTTGGTCTAATCAGTGTTACTGTATTGACTTTGGCAACTTAAAGATTTGTGGACATCAACTCCCAGAATTCACCCCTCTCAGCATGTTGGCTGAGGAATTCTGGAGTTGAATCCCACAATCTTCAAGTTGCCAAGGTTGAGAAACACTGCTCCCGATTAAAAAGAATTGGAAATAAAGATTACGCAGAACCCAGCCAGATAACAATTATCTATAAGTGAGATAACTATGCTCACTCTACACAGATTTACAGTAGTTTCAGTATCTTAGAACAGAATGTTTTCTAGATATATCTGGAAGGACCATGATTTGAACCAGGAATATTTTGCATGGAAATAAATACCCTAATGCTGAGTCATTACCCTTTTCAGATAATCTCTCAGCTAGAGGACTTGATCTGCTAAATTTCAGCAATGGCATCAGAGGGGAGAATGGATGATATTTTGTCATGAAATGCAAAATCTTTGGCCAAATGTATGAGCAATAGTTCCTTTTTCCATGCCTAAACTTCTATGGTTCTGAAATCTTTCCATTCTTTGGAGAATCTGGATGTTTTTGGTTTTTATATTCATTTTTCCAACTTAGATAACTTAGATTTAATATTGTTTTTATTTACTTTGCATCTCTTTTTAAGATCCATACAGTTCTTCTAATGGAAAAAATAAGAAAGAGAGAACTTGCCAAAAACAGGAATAATATATTTAGATGCCATACTTCATAACATTGGATAGGTCATGAGGACACAGCATTTCTATGGATGGGAGATAATCCAACAAAAGCCATTCATGTTAGAGGGAATGAAATTTGTGAATTGAAAATCCTAAGCAATTGAGCCTCAGGATGAATGAATTTCACAGACTCTGTGAAATGAATATTAATCTCTCAATATGCAGCAGCCATGCATGATCCTTGAAAGAGTTTCCCAATTACAGTGCATTTGAACAGTTTCTGACATTCATCAGTTAAATTGTTTTAACAATTTAACCATTCCATCATTTTCTGCTTTAACCAAAATGGATAAGTTGGATATAGAAATGAAAAGTCTTACTCTACCTTTACTCTAATTCATTGAACTCTTCATTCCTATATCCAACTTATCTGTTTTGGTTAAAGCAGAAAATGATGGAATGGTTAAACTTTTAAAATAGAAACTTTTTGTAGTCTAAACAGAAATACAGAATTCCTGACTTAGTTCCAAATTTAGGAGTAACCACATCTCACATAGAACCAAGAACCAATAAACTTTCTCTCCTAATCTTAGATGTATGATGGCAAATATTTTATACATCACCAGCATTACTTTTCATTATTGATTTCTGTGTTCCTAATCATGAAAAGATATTTGCTTAGATCTCTGTCTGAGTTTCCATTCCCATACTTGTCTGAACACATTTTCAAATACAAGAGTCATCCGAAAAGTACCAGACATAAAGTGAGTATAATTGGGCACATATACACTTTTTCTTGCACCATATTGCAAGAAGGCACACAAAACCCTTCAAATTGCATTTAGGAACTGTCCAAGCTGGGAGATCCTTTTTTGCATATTTTTATTTAATATTCTGGCTTTTGTTTGAGAACTCAAGACACTCTCCCCTATCTTTTCGTAATAACCAAGTCAAATTGAGACAGAGTCACCTTCCATAGCCAAAATGGATTAGAAACTGGATCTAGCTCCTATTGGAATAGCTCCTATTCCAACAACTTAACCACAATACTATACTTGCTCTCATTTTCTTTAAATAATAAGAATTCAGGTTCTTTTGATAGCCAGAAGAATATGAAAACTAGATAGTGAAGGAACTTACAAATAGCAACCATCCCAGTGCAGTTCAGTCAAAGACACTTCATTTATAGTCTTATACAATGAAATATTCCAAATATTTGTGAAAAATGCACATTATTATGTGTTCTCTGATTTGCCCAAATTGTACAGGGCATTTTTTAGCCCTGACCAAACATCTGTGCCCAGTTCTAGGTAAGTGATATAATTAAGATGTATATTATCATGACCTGCCTGCTCTTCTACAAAATTTAATTATGATACCTCTTTTTCAAAGTAGTTGCACCAGATCATTGTTGGTTTAGTGAAGAACAAAGAGATGGGTTATGAAAAATGTAGGATTTGGGGTTAGGAGTGAGGATATCCAGATACCTTTGCTTAGAGAAGCCATTTCTAAGTTAGTCTTCTTAACAAAATGCTGAATTAGTTTTCACTGATCTTTTTGAAAGCATTTAAATCCTTCCCTTACACCCCAACCATTCCACACCATCAGAATCCTCTTAAGTCAAAATCCTCTAACCACAATATGGCATTTTAGTTGTTTCTTTTAAACCATGCATGATTACTACACCTTTCTTTTCTATTCACATCTTTCTATCTAGCCAAAGTGTGTTGAAAGGAAGGGAAAGAAAAGAGACTAACCCAGTGGTTCTCAACCTTCCTAATGCCGCGACCCTTTAATAGAGTTCCTCATGTTGTGGTGACCCCCAACCATAAAATTATTTTTGTTGCTACTTCATAACTGTAATTTTGCTACTGTTATGAATCGTAATGTAAATATCTGATATGCAGGATGTATTTTCATTGTTACAAATTGAACATAATTAAAGCATAGTGATTAATCACAAAAACAAACTGGGTTTGAAGATAAGCAGTAAGATGGAAAGAAAATTAAGCAATGAAACTGAGAATTCCTGGATTAGAATTTATTATACCATCACATTAAAAATAAAAGTATTTCCAATTTTGTTGGGAAAACAGTGGATTCATTTCTACTGATAATATTATTTAGATCAGGGTTTTTCAAATTTTTCACTGATTGTACCACTTTTAGAATATGGCAACATTTGAGTACCACCAATCACCTATTGAGGTGTCAAAAACTTGACCCCCCCCAAAATGGAAAAAAGTGATAAAGTACAGGTAGTCCTTGAGTTACAACAGTTTGCTTAGTGACTGTTCAAAGTTATAACGGCACTGGAAAAAGTGACTTATGACCATTTTTCACACTTATGACTGTTGCAACATCCCCAGGGTCATGTGATTTACATTTCGATGCTTGGCAACTGGTTCATATTTATGATGGTCACATTGTTCCAGGATCATGTGATCACCTTTTGCAACCTTCTGACAAGCAAAGTTAGTTGGGAAACTAGATTCACTTAACAACCATGTTGCTAATTTAATTTCTCTCTTCCTCTTTTTCTCTCCCTCTCTGTCTCCCTCTTTCTTTCTCCCTCTCCCCCTCTCTCTCCCTTTCTTTCTCTCTCTCTTTCCCTCCCTCTTTCTCTCCCTCTTTCTTTCTCTCTCTATCTCCCTTTCTTTTTCTCTCTTCCTCTCTTTCTCTCTCCCTTTCTCTCTCTCCCTCTCTCCCTCTCTCCCTCTCTCCCTCTTTCTCTCTCTCCCTTTGTTTCTCTCTCCCTCTCTCTTTCTCTCTCTCCCTATCTCTCCCTCCCTCTCTCTTTCTCTCTCCCTCCCTCCCTCTCTTTCTCTCTCCCTCTCTGTATTTCTCTCTCCCTCTCTCTTCCTCTTTCTTTCTCCTGGCCTCAGAGAAGCACCAATCAGGCAGAAAGGGGCGCTGGTCCTGGCGCTTCCCCTGAGCTCTCCCAGCCTCGGAGAAGCACCAATCAGGCGGAAAGAGGCCGAGCTCTCCCGGCCCCAGAGAAGCACCAATCAGGCAGAAAGGGGCGCTGATCCTGGCACTTCCTCTGAGCTATCCCAGCCTTGGCGAAGCACCGATCTGATCCTGGGGCTTCCCCTGACCTCTCCTGGCCTTGGAGGAGCACCAATTAGGCAGAAAGGGGCCGAGCTCTCCTGGCCTCAGAGAAGCACCGATCAGGCAGAAAGGGGTGCTGATCCTGGTGCTTCTCCTGAGCTCTCCTAGCCTCGGAGAAGCACCAATCAGGCGGAAAGAGGCCGAGCTCTCCTAGCCCCAGAGAAGCACCAATCAGGCGGAAAGGGGCGCTGATCCTGGTGCTTCCCCTGAGCTCTCCCGGTCTAGGAGAAGCACCGATCAGGCAGAAAGGGGCGCTGATCCTGGCACTTCCCATGAGCATTGCCAGCGGGACACGCACCTCTCAGTGTCATACGGTTTTCAACGTTTCGCTCGAAGCAGGATGGAAAAAGAGAGAAGAGCCCTGCTTGTCACGAACTGAGAGCAGATGGTTATTGGCGTTGTGGCTTGTTTTCCACCACATTTTATTCACGTCAATCTTTTTTTTCCTTCGTAATATTGGGAGTTCCTAAGACCATCGGAAATATGTGTTTTCCAATGGTCTTAGGCGACACCTGTGAAAGGGTCGTTCGACCGCCAAAGGGGTTGCGACCCACAGGTTGAGAACTGCTGGACTAACCTATGCTTAACTTAAACCAATGTCCCAAACTAGGAATTTAAGGATATAAAATAAGAACAGAAAACCATTTATAGCGCATGTAAAATTAAATTTATTTACTAGATCCCACGCAAACCCATCTAGAATAACTTTCATGTGACATAGTTTTAATCCTTACATTTTCATACCTTGGGGTTTTTAAAAAAATTAAATTTAATTTTAATATAAACCAGCCTTTGCTGTCAGGGGTTGCCTAATAATTCCTCATATTAACTAGAAATACAGAGACATGACTGTGTTAATGCTAATTAATGTGAATAAAAATTAACTTTGCATAGAGGCAAAGTGATATTGATTTATACATCACTTTTTTTCCTTCAAAGACTCTGAATGTCCTGGATATGCTACTTCTTATTCCACATATCACCATTTACCTAGCAGTAGAGGTATAATTATAATAATAATAAAGTTGGAAGGGACCTTGGAGGTCATCTAGTCCAACCCCCATACTGTGCACAATAATTTAAAAGTTTAGTTTTCATTTTCAGAGAGATAATCCCTAGACATGGAGATAGAAGATATGGGTGGTCCAAAGAGTTCACTGGCATTTAAACTTAGGTCCCTGAAATTGTAACAGAAGTTGTCAGCACTGTATAATTTAATCAAGCAAGCATATATACACTTAAGAGTTCCATTGAGTTTTATAGTTCTTATTTCCATTCAGACTAAGAAAAAAGAAATTTAGTGCACTTATCATCATTAAAAGTATTTTTCTAAGAAGAAATAATAATGTCCTGGATCATGGACTGAAAGACTGAGGCTGACATAGGAAACCCTGTCTGACAGAAATTGCTTGGATGTAATCATATATAAATAAAATATATTGGGTGTATTATACTGTGGTGGAAGAGAAAGCAGTTTCATGACAAAGATCCTATATAACATTTATCATATACCATTTCCTACCTTTAATTCAAGTACCAAGTATTTGTTAGTGAGGTTTTGAAATGCATAATCAGCCTTTTAACCAGGACACATTTCTGGGAAGTTCCATTAGTTAATTTTTCCTGAAACCTAGAACCATCTGCTTAGAAATCAAAAGAAAGGGGGTTCACATTTTCATGGACTGATGTTCTATATGGATGGTGATCCCTGATCTATGGATTCTATGCATATTTACTTGTTCCACTGAGGACAGGAAAACAGGTACTAATCATTTTTCTCAAGGAAGGGGCATTTTCAAGAACATGTGATTTCCATTGGCAGATTTGTTTCCCCACCTGTTCACTTCTGTCAATCCTTAATATTGATATCAAGATAGCAGTACTTGATAGAACGCCAGTTTGATCTAATGGTTAAAGAACCAGGCTAGATAGCAGGAAACCATGAGTTCCAATCCTGCATTAGCATGAAAGCCAGCAAGGTGACTTGGGCCAGTCACTCTCTCTCTTTCAGCCCAGTCAACCTTACAGGGCTGTTGTTATGGGGAAACCAGGAGGAGGAAGGTGTTGGATATGTTTATCACCTTGAGTTATTTGTAAAAATGATAAAGGCGGGATATAAATAAATAAAAAATAAAAATGCATCCATCAATGAGAAGGAAGGAAGGAGGGAGGGAGGGAGGGAGGGAAGGGGGAGGATCTTTCTATCAATAAACTTTTTTAAAAAAGCAAAGTCCAATCTTTCACTGTCCCATCCATAAACTGGTAAGTCCAGCCCAACTACTTCCTTGTTAGTTAAATCCAGCACCCCTTCTGAAATTATACTGTTTGGAGGATCTCTTGATGCATCCACTGAATGGGATTTCCCACATTCTGTTTCAATGGCATTACAGTATTGCAGCCAAAATATTTGGTGTGGGCTTATTGTGGGCTTGACACCCTCCCACAATGTAACCTATGTCACAAGGCAAAGGCTGATGGTCAGCCTCATTTGCTCCAACTCAGCAAAAGAAGCAGGAAATCTTCCTCTATGTAGCAAAACTACTTTACCTTAGTAGTGTAAATAAGTGAAAAAATGTCCATCACTATTTGACACATAACATCCCATAAGACTATTAAACTGAAATGTAATAATATCTTTCTGCATCCCGATTGTGCCATTTTAGCAGGAATTGTGCAGCAATACTATAGTGTGAAATGGGACAGCAGTCAGCTTAGCTACAAATTTTGATACTCTTAACACACCTAGTAACCCAGAATCTGAGCTTCTAAAAGTTCAAGAACAAAAGGCTCTTAAAAGTCAAGGAAGATCAACAAGAACAACAACTTGAAAAGTTCTTGAACTAAATGATGTGCACAACTCACGGTCCCTTATTGATAGATTGCCCCTCCCTCTGTAGCTTTGGACTATTGTTTCACAACCTATGTACCAAAAAGAGGTGAATGGGTCCCAGCCCCTCCCCCAGAAACTTAGAACTTAACATATTGCAATGGCAGAGGGGGAGGGAAAAAGAGGGGCAAAATATTTTTAATTCAGGAGGAGAGATCATTTTTCATATCATCATCTATCAGGAAAGAAAAATTACTTTGCACATACTCAGAAGCATTCTCCTACACAGATCCACATTTCCTGGCTTTGAAAAGAGTAGGATTGGCCTCATGTCAAAATTTGGGGGCAGAATCCCTCACTCCATCCCAACTAAATAAGGCTGGTTCCCTTTTTAGAGTGAATTTTGGAGGCTAGCTAGTGGTTCAACTGCTTTATTGAAAGACAGATTCTCACCTCATGGGAGGGGGGAGAAGATTAAAATGTCCCCTCTCCCCTCTCCCCTCCCCAAACCAGGCTTGCCTACCATTATTTGGGTCTCCTTTCACACATCTAAACAAGCATAGTTTAAAGGAGAGAGCAGGTAAATGACTCCTAATGTTTAATGCGTGACTCCTAAAAATGCCAATCTGAATAGCCAAAGGAAAGAGTTCATCAATTCATCTGAACAGCCAAAATTGGGCCCAGGGAGGAATTTTTCCTACAACTGCTGAGGTGTGTCCGCCCCCGAAAATATCGACCTTTTCCCTGATGGGGGAGGGAGAATGAGTCTCAGGTTGCCGCTCGGATAAAGACAAAGAGGGTTTATCGGTTCTTTGTTAACTCGGGAGCGGGGAATCGGGGATGACGGGGAAAGAAGAGGCGCCGCACAAAGCGGGACGGGAGGACGCAGGAAGAAACGGCGCGGAGAGCCAGTCATTGTTCCTGGGGTTGGGCACATATCTTGTACCTCCCCCCCATCCCAAAAACCTCTTTCCTCTCCTCGCTCCAAGAGACGAGGGGGGGGGAGAATCTTGAGGTGGCCTCGCATCCCCACCTGCCTGTCTCCTTCTCAAAGTGGAGTTTTAAGTTTCCAACCGGGAGTAGGGATGGCGCGCCGGCGAGAGAGGGGAGAGAAGGCTCTCTGGCTGCGGAGGAAAGCAGGGGAATCCAAATCCAAGAATTTGCCCCGATCTCTCCAGTGAACTCCGCGAGGGACCAGGGCGGTGCCGCAGAGTTCTTCTGCCCGCCTTCCAAACACAAAACCCCGGCCGACGAACTCTCTTCCCAGTGAAAGAGAATTCCAGGGGCCACTTACGTGTCCCGTCGAACCTGTTGGCGATGTTGTCCAGAAAGGTATTCTGTGGGGCTAGCAAGCCTTTCATCACCGGCATCGCGGCGATGGCACCACCATCGGCGCCTTCCTGCCCCTGCGGGGTCCGCTGGCCAGCGGCGAGAGCCCAAGCGCAGCCGGACTGAAAGAGCGCAAGATGGGGCGGCGGGGTGTGTGTGTGGACGCGCTGTGTCCTGACTGGGGCTGGCACGAGGGAAACTGCGAGGCGAAACAGCTGCCTGGGAGCTCACCGCCTCCCTCCCTCCCTCTCGGCTGTCATTTCCCTCCCTGCTAATCCCAGCCGTGCAATTAGCGGACTGGCGCGGACGGCAAGGCTGGGGAGGGATCCAGAGGGATCCCGCCCAGATCTCAGCGGCCGCTGTAGCTCGCGCGGGTTCCCACGAGCGGCATTTCAAGCGCTTCGTTCAGTGCATCGCGTGCAAACAACGCGGAAACTCCTTGGGCAGAATGACCTTGACTTGCAACCAAAAAGAGCGGGCATAATTGTTGGGATTTCTTCTTTCTTGGAAATCTACAGAAAATGTTAAGATAAAGTACAAATAAGAGGCAACATGTGAACCAATAGACCCACTGACTAGGGCAGACTTAACCTGGTTACTGAATTAATCCCTTTTTTGAGTTTTCACAATAAACTAATCCAAGGGGCTGAATTCACACAATAGGAAAAAAGGAAGTTAAGTTTCATTATGTTGTGAGAATATACTTTTTAGATTTGTAAGTGACCTATTTGTTCTGTGATCATAATCATATGCTCACCCATCACCAATCAAAGATTATAAATTAGGTTCCATTTCTACTTGCAATTTAAGAAAACAGAAAGGACAGTAAGTTCTGGTGCTGAATTTTCACAACTGAAATTGTGCCACCACTAAGAAGTGTCTTTTTCTTCTCTTTTTTCATTTTCTGAAATTGGAATCTGGAACTCAGTATGTTATATGTTATATACACATGTCACAATCTTTTGGTTTTATTTGTTGTGTGAAAATTCTGACTTTATGATTAGTTTTTACTAAAGGGCCTCACAGAATGCTAAACCTAGACTAACAAACATGTTCATTGCATCCCTATTTAACCCAAACCTGATCCTCCTCTAGGAAAACTCAAAACTGACCATCCAGAGGATTTCCTATTTCAAAGGTATCTTTTTCAAATATTTGCATCCCTCTTTAGCCCTCTGGATTTCCCACGCTCCCTTCATTAAATTAGCCCAAAGACTCTATTAAATTGATTGGGGACCCCATGCAAATCTCAGACTACAGATAGCTCAATTCAGCAGCAATATACCGGTAATTGACTGCCCTAATGCAGTGGTGGTGAACCTATGGCAACGGGTGCCAGAGGCGGTACTCAGAGCCCTCTCTGTGGGCATGCGCACCATTGCCCCAGTTCTAGGTCTTCAGCTGGGTTTTATAAAACCTTTTCAATTTAGGCCTCTGCCGCCATGTGCAAAAAAAAAAAAAAAAGGTTCAATCAATTAGTCAATTTCAACTTCTCAGTGGGAAAAAAAAATCTTGCAAAGTTGGAATTGATTGATTGAACTTTTTAGTCCCATCCAGTCTGCCGTTACCACCACAGCCATGCCCACCAATGGGCCACACCTACCCAAAGGGCCACACCCAGCCAATGGGCCACACCCACCCGGCACCTGATGATGCATAAGTGAGTTTTGGGTTGCAGTTTAGGCACTCGGTCTCTAAAGGTTTCGCCATCACTGCCCTAATGAATCTGCGAATTATGATGCCTGCTTCTGCGCAGAGGATGGTATTGGCCTGAATTGTATTTAATGCTGGCTAGAAGCAAATTACTGCTCAATTTGTAAAAAGTGAAGAAGATGAAAAAAGGAAAGAACCTTCTATTTAGATATACATTGGTTAGCTTCATTTGGGCTAGGATTCTGTGTGACAAGGAAGCCCCAAATAAGAAGTGTTCCTGAGCCAACTTTGTACTAACCACAAAGATTTCTTACATAGTTTGAATTATAGATTCCAGATCAGACTGCCTAGTCCAGTGATGGCAAACGTTTTAGAGACTGAATGCCCAAACTGCAACCCAAAACCCACTTATGCATCGTCGAGTGCTGGGTGGGTGTGGCCCATTGGCTGGGCATGGCCCATTGGCTGGGTGTGGCTGCTGTGGTAACGGCAGACTGGGTGGGACTAAAAAGTTCAATCAATCAATTCCAACTTTGTGAGATCTTTTTTTGGGGGGGGGAGAAGTTGAAATTGATTGATTGAACCTTTTTTTTTTTTTGCACACTGCAGCGGAGGCCTAAAGGGAAAAGATTTTATAAAACCAGGCTGAAGGCCTAGGACTGGGGGGACGGCACCCGTGCCCAGAGAGGGCTCTGAGTGCCACCTCTGGGACCTGTGCCATAGGTTCGCCACCACTGCCTTAGATGGTCAAACATCACACAAAAAGAATCTAGCACACAAAGAGACTTGGAATAGCCAGCGTTCTTTGCCAACACTGCCCTCTGGCTGCCAACTGCTGCCAACCCCATGAAATCATACAAAAGCAACAGATCTGGTCAGGCAGTCTTGGATAGGCAGAAGCAGTTATTGTAGAGATAGATCAGTAGAGCTCAAAACAGTTTGGGAGCACAGAGATTACGGCAGTGGAATTTGCCTTTGTAAAAAAGCTTTAAAACTGGTGTGAACCATATCTGGCAGAAAATGGGATGGGCACTCCTGCTGGGTTAACATTCATGATTGACAAGGAAAATGTAAGGAAATTCTGTCTGGATGTTTGGCTTGCTGAAGGTTTATTGGTAGTTTTATAGACAATTGGAGGCAATATAGACTAGGCAATTTGAGCTTTCCTATTCAGAGATGTTGTGGCTCTGAGCAGCAGAAGAGGGGGGGGAGTCTTACATATCCTGCTTTCTACGGTATATAAAAGAGTTTGAGAGGTAGAAAGCTGGTAGAGATGGGTCTTTAGTTGATCCATCGAGGGTTTCTGGGTTGAATTCACACAGATCTTTGGACAAAGCAGTTATTAAACACAAGAGGCTTTATTTGGAAGAGAATGTGGTGACAGATAAATGAAAGAGCTATTTACAGAATGAAAGAACTGCACCGCTGCTATCTTTGGGCAGCACCTAGCACCTGGCTGGTGTAAAATAGCAACCAACAGCAGTGATGATAGAAAGCAGGAAGGACTTGTGCAAACTCTTGAAAAGGGTTTCCTTATTTGTAATTTCTTAGTAATTGTGATTTACGGCACTGGTCTTCTGGGGAGTCAGGCATCCCATGACTGGGTCAGGCTCTGCAGCACAGAGGTTGGCATCATCTGGGAGATGCTGGGCGCATTCTTGTTGAGGCGCAAGGGTATCCCACTTGCTCTCTTGCCCATTGTGAGAATCCCAGCAGCCTGGTTTTCTGACCCATGCAAAAGGCGGTAAAGGCGGCTCTGGAAACCCTTAGTAGTCGTGGTACTGCCACGCTTGCCGATGGTCAGGATGCCGGCAGCATGGTTGCCCATCCCATGGAGCAGGTCAAAGAGGTGGCATGAACAGCTTTTTTGCCGGCAACAGTCTGGCACGGCTTGCTTGGCCCTGGCAAAGGAGCACAGCAGCAAGAGCAGGAGAACTGAGGTCGCCCTCTGAACCTGTAAAGACATGATGCAAATGAGCACATTTCAAAGGTAGGTCGAAGTTGGAGAAAGTGCGATATTCCAGAACTACATGTCCCAGCATGCCTCATTATTATAAAACCTGGTCCTCGTGGATGGAAGATGTAATTTCCACCAGAGAAATGGTTAATAAAACAAGGAACTTCCCCGTTTCTGCCTTAAAAATATATTCTGTTGTGGAGATTATATCACCAAGGTTCCCCTGGCATGACTTTCATGAATATAATTAAAAAGATAAATTGGGATCACCAAGGTTTATTTTAAAGTATGCTTTGTTGAATACATTACTCTGGGTTCAAACATTACTCTGTTAGAAACAAAAAGGTATATTATTTATTTATTTATTTATTTATTTGGACTTATATGCCGCTCCTCTCCGAAGACTCGGAGCGGCTTACAACATATATAAAAACAATAATCACATCTAAGTCCAAATCAAAAATAAACATTACAAACAAAAACCGAACACACATTCATCATTCACACAACAATCCACAATCATCCCCAGGCCTGCTGGCAAAGATAGGTTTTAAGATTCTGCCGGAAGGCCGGGAGAGTGGGAGAAGCGCGGACTTCAGGGGGCAGTTGGTTCCAGAGGGTGGGCGCCACAACAGAGAAGTCCCTCCCCCTAGGATCCGCCAGACAACATTGTTTCGCTGACGGGACCCGGAGGCGGCCGACCCTGTGCGCTCTCACCGGTCGAAGGGAAGTATGTGGCAGAAGACGGTCCCGTAAGTATCCTGGTCCAATGCCATGAAGGGCTTTATAGGTAATGACCAACACTTTGAATTGCGCTCGGAGACCGATAGGCAACCAATGCAGCATGCGGAGAGTTGGCGAAATGTGGGCACAACGTGGAAGGCCCACAATTGCTCGCGCAGCTGCATTTTGCACTAATTGTAGTCTCCGAACACTCTTCAAGGGTAGCCCCATGTAGAGAGCATTGCAGTAGTCTAGATATGGCTAGATATGATGTGTGAATCAAAAACACTGACAGTCTATGAATGAGGAATCAATCTCTGGAACAGGACAGATACCAAAGATATAAGGAAATTTAGCTGAGAGGGTAAGAAAGGCAAATTTAGTTTACTAGGTGGGAAGGAGATATCGAACCTCCTTCAAGGTAACATTTTTTTTAAATCTGCAGAGAGGTGTCACAGCAAAGCCATCAGTTTTAACTGAGCAATGACCCAAGATATTAATGAAATAGACTTGCTTCCACTGTTACTGTAAAGCCAACTGCTGATTTTGTATTGAAAAGCAAGTGAGTAAATGGTTATGTTATTTTGCCATCATTAAGAGTTGTATTCAGAGACAGAGAGAGGGATCTGAGATTTTACTTCTAGTTTAAAAAGTAACTTGAGAAATCCTGGGTATTATGATCAGCTCTGCATAGCATCCAAGGCAGGTCTTGGTGCCCCTGAGGCAGAAAATCCTATAAATATCTCTAATAATTTAGCCATTTGCTTCCTGTTCATGATACTGAAAATGATTGACTACCTCACTCTGCCTAATAGATAGGCTAGGGTACTGGCCACTGCCTAATAGATAGGCTAGGGTACTGGCCACAGAGAAGAAAGTAATCTCAGTGGTGGAGGGAGAGAATTGGATTTGATGCCTCCTGAATGTGTGTTTGTACGCTGCATATATATTGATTTGCAAGGTAGTTTTTACATTAGGGATTCTAGCATGAGCATCCTTGGGCTAAAATGTGGCTCTAGTTGTATTGATAGCATATTGGCCAAAATAAACAGGAAATATCGGTGCCTGTCCTTGCTTTCAGAGGGGAATATTGCAAATAGAATAAGTGTAAACCAGTCTGCTAGCCTTGTCTAATTCTTGTGCAAAAAACCTTGATTGATCAAAACTAGGATAGCATTAAGACAGCGGTTTTCAACCTGTGGGTCGTGACCCCATTTGGGGTCGAATGACCATTTCATGGGGGTCGCCAAACAACACAGTCTGCCATTTTATTCCCCTTTTCCTTAGCTGTGCTACTCCCTCTTATTCTATTGGCTTTTGAAAGCCAATAGAATAGACTCTCTTGAATAGAGTCCAATTCTATTGGCTTTCAAAAGCCAATAGGAATTGTCCAGGCTGTCTCTGCCCTGCCGAGTCCGCCAAAAGTCCCAGTCTGCAAACGGTGCTGCAAGTTGTTTGCAGCGATGGCGAGCTGTCTGGAAGTTTCCACCCCTCCCTGCTGAGCAACTACTAAAAATGTAAGTAAAAGAGGGCCAGGGGTGGGAGGCCGGCGGGCGCAGGGAGGGTTGCTGGCATGCATGGGGCCTGGCGGGTGCCTTACCTCCCTTGGGCTGGGCCAGCTGGTGGCCCAGCCGGTGGTCGCCCTGCGCCGTCGCTGCCCCTTGCCAGCTACGCCTTGGCCGGCGCAGGGGGCAGCACCACACATGTGCGGTGCTCCCGGGCAAGGAAATACAGGTAGTCCTCGACTTACGACCGGTTGGGGGTCGCAGCATTAAAAAGGTTGAGAACCACTGCATTAAGAAGTCAAGGCCTATGGGTCCATCTGATGATTTCCTATATGAAAATTGAGTTTTAAAACATGAGGAATAAATTAAAATGAATATGAATTAGCTAATGAATGAAATAAAATTAGATCAGAATAGAATAGAGCTGGAAGGGACCTTGGAGGTCTTCTAGTCCAGCCCCCTGCTCAAGCAGGAGAACCTATACCATTTCAGACAAGTGACTGTCTTAATCTCTTCTTAAAAATCTCAGTGATGGAGCGCCCACAATTTCTGAAGGCAAGCTCTTCCATTGGTTAATTGTATTTACTTTTAGGAAGTTTCTCTTTAATTCCAGGTTGCTTTTCTCTTTGGTCAGTTTCCAATCATTGTTTCTTGTCCTGCCCTCTGGTGCTTTGGAGAATAATTTGACCCCCTCTTCTTTGTGGCAGCCCCCTAAATACTGGAATACTGCTATCATGTCGCCCCTTTATGACTGTGAAATTAAGAAAAAGACAAAAGATGTAACAGTCCTGAATGAAGATGGGTTCATCATGGAAAACTGGATAAAAAACATGTATGGGAGGTAAAATGCAGACTTAAATTATGAATCGAAGGACTAAAATTACGTCACAAAGTATGAATTGGTGCTATCTTGGCTGTGGATATATTTGAAAGTAGGATTTTATAGTTCCATGCTGTAGCCCAGAGAATGGGGATAATGAAACCACCAGGGAACAACTGTACGGAAACCATACAATATTCTCAATGAATCTGACCTAGAGGAAAATGTTTTTCCACTAGGTTATACAAAGTGATGGGTGAAAATGTGAGGCGAGAGCGGAGAAAAAGTGGAGGTCCAGAAAGGGATGCCAATTACCATTCAGAACTGAAAATAAAATAATAGCTTTATTCTAAATAGAACTAAATCCGTAACTAGTTAAGGTCTGCAAATTATTTTCATTATAATAATTTGAATGGCATGAGTGACTAGAAATAAATAACAAGCTTTTTAAAACAATTAAATTGTAAATTAAAAGTTCAGAATAGTTTTTTAGTGGATACACAGATCATCCTCGATTTATGACCACAATTCAGCCTACAATTTATGTTGCTAAGCAAGGCAGTTAAGTGATTTTTTTGCGCCATTTTATGACATTTTGCCACAGTTGCTAAGTGAATTACTGCAGTTGTTAAGTGAATCATGCAGTCATTAAGTGAACCTGACTTCCCCCATTGACTGCTCATAGAATCCTGGCATGTTGCTGTAACAAACATTAGGTCATACAAGCTGGACTTGCAGTGGGTGAGAATATCCTTCCCGATATTCCCATTCATTTTCTCAGCACTCAGTTTTCTATCCAATAACATAAACAACCATCCTTTACTCCATTGCCCCACCCCCAAGTATTTATTTTATTTTTAATTGTTTATTTATTTATTTATCTTTTTTCAGTACTTCTCATTTCACTTGCACCTCTCTGAGCTATTTAAAATAAAACCACAGAATCATATAAAATTCATAATATGCCTGGTTTACATTTGTGGTCTTTGAATCACTCTTCTCCACAAACACCATTAGAAAAAAAATTCAGTCCTTTCCCCCCCCCTCTTTTGTTGAATGATCCATTTAGGCTATCAAAGAGCAACGATAGCAATTTATTATTAAGGACTTAATAGAAGTTGCAGTCTGTTAATCTGTTAGCAGTTGATCTGTTAATCTGATTTGGTGAATTCACACAGCCCACTAAACTAGTGCTTCCTCAACCTTAGCAACTTTAAGATTTGTGGACTTCAGTCCTAGAACTGATTAACTGAACAATCTGGAAATTAAAGTCCACACATTTGGAAGTTTCCAAGACTGCACTAAACCATGAATTTGTCATTCAGACCAGGTTTGCTGACATAAAAAGATGACTGGCTAGTTTGTGATGCAGTATGTTGCATGTGAACCAAGTCTATGTTAATAATAAGGATATTCTATGCTAAAGCATATCATTTTCCCTGAGAAGCTGAAATTAATTCTGACAAAGAAACTTAAGAATGCACCAAGGACACCAGAGAATATATTATAATAAGGTTGCTTTCTTAATAATAATGCCCTCCAGATATGCTGCACTGTAATTCCCATAATTCCAGCCAACATTTCAATTATCCTTCCTTTGGTTAAATTAATATGCATTCAGATTGTAACAAAGAGATACTTCCAAATAGGAGGAATTGGGGAGGGGGAGCAGAAAAAAAGATCTGGATTAACAACTATTTGGGTCTTTTTGTTTTTCTAATATAAATGAGAAAAAAGGGAAGGAGGCTTTAACTACTGGTAGCTGGTCTCCTTGCACTAATGACTTCTTTTCAAGCCTCAAGGTAGCTCACATAATTTTTTTCTTTGCTGCTTCCAAGTTCTTTGATCAGGGTTACAACAGGTGCATTATGCAAAGCAGCCACTGGGGTTATTTTATGCAGTGTGAACCCAGAACATTGGGATGATTGAAAAAAAATCATGGGTAGGATAGCCATATGTGTGTTCTGGGAACTAAGCCATTTTTTGCACTTTATATGCAAAATAACTGATGTTTCAAAATGCAGATGGCATTAACTAGTAAGAGGCATGGGGATCTATAACCCCTTTCTCCTTGATACTGGGAAAACATTCCTTATTGAGACTAATTTCAGGAATTGGAGAAATTCAGTAAACCACGACCATTTTGTGTAATGGCTAATGAGATGCTTCAGGCAAGTTCATGAGTAGGATCAAAAACCTGTAATACCTCCAGTTTGCATTCTCCAGTGTTTTGAGTCATACCATTCAATGATTACATATAAACGGCAAAACTAGTGGCCATCAATAGCTCTCATCAATTTGTGTGATCCCTTTTTGTAAAGTGACCTAGCCAGTGGCTAGAAGGAAAACAAAAACTCTCATTCATTTTCCTCCACATTGTGCATAATTTCATCCACTGATGCTATACACTGTAACTGTAACTTGTAACTTTGACCATTTATTTTTTGAAACTAGCAAACCTAGTTTGTGAACCTTCTTTACATCAAAAGTGCTTTAACTCACCACTCCATTTTCAATCATTTGGGCTCCTTTTTTTTTTGCCATTTTCTCAGCCCCAATTTAGTATTTTCTTTCTGATACCAAGAAGTCAGAACTCTTTTTCCACCAGTGAATATCCTGCAGTGCTTGCAGCTTTATTTATTTATTTATTTATATAAAATTAAATATTTTTAAAAGGAAGCTAAAAACTAATTCAGATGAATGTGAAGTAAGAAAAAGAGAAGAAAATAAGTCAAAGAGAAAGGTAAAAGTAGAAGAAAAATAGGAAGGAAAAGGAAGAAAAAAAATAAACAGACGTAGGTCCTGATCTTTACAGCAGTTATACGTACAGTCATAAATTTACCTGTTTCTCTTTGGTTACAACATAAATCTCTTCTTTTATAATCTACCCTGGCTAATCATCTAAACCATAAATCATAAATTCATCTTTTTTTCTGTTTTAAGCAAAAAATCCATAAAGTGTTTGCAGTCATTTACTTGCAGCTTCTTTTTCAGATGGCTTCATTTAAAATCTGGTATGGAATGCATCAGTGGCACTTAAATTATTCAGCATCCTCTCCTAACCCAGAGGTATTTTTCTCCAGATCAAGAAAGACAATTCTTACTGGTCTCTTTTTCCATCTTCCATCTCTCTCTTATTCTATTCAAGCACATTTACTGTTGCCCCTTTGATTGTCTTCTCAGCACTGTTTCTTAATGCAGCACAATTTTAATTTTTCTGCTAGAAATCCTGCTTTCCAGGGTCCTCCCCCACAAGGTCTTTGCTTAATGAGGGTTACTTGACTCAACTTTTCATCCATTTAATCCAAGGTTAACATCAACATCCTCAATGTGCATTTATTCAAGGGGGACATTTCTTCTACCTAAGGTCTCTAAAATAATCTGACCACAGATAATAGTATTGCTTTTCTTCTCCATACCCTTCTTAGTGCTCTGATGCAACTGAGACATGAGAGCATAGTAGAAATCAAGAGTAACAAAGAGAAATCGGTTACTTCTAAGCATAGTACAAGTTTATATATCTACTGTATCAATTTTAAATTGATTCAAATATTTGAATTTCATAGGAATCTTTTGTCTACTGAGCATTTTATACAATCAGCAGGATTGCAGTCTGCCATATAAACCCAAGCCTGTTGAAATAACTATTTTCAACATACAGATTTAATTTCAAATTGTATAGTAACATTAGATTGGTCAATTATTTTCCATTCTTTTCTAAATTAGTCCTCTGCACTTTTTGAGATGTTTTCAGCTTGTGTCTCTCTTCAATTGCTGTTTTAAAGTCAACATAAACCTCTATTTATACATTTTGGCCAATTACAAAGGAGCATAACTGTTACCTTAATACTGTGGTTCGTCATAGTCTTGGTCTCTTCAAGGCCACAAGAGGGCTTGTGATATAACCTTCCAGGGCAAAGCTCTAATCAAATGCTGGAAGAAGATGCCGTTTTATAAGGTCAGGTTATGTGCAACCACATTGTTCCCATTTATGTCTGCCTCCCGCCCAAAGTAAAATTTTCCCCACCATTCCTCAAGATAGGGTCAAGAAAAAAAAAGCCAAATAGCCTTTTTGTGTATCGTCTCTTAGAGACAAGGGGAGACATCTACCTGCTTTGTCATTTCTCCTCAGCTAACAAAACCTACAACCGTCTGCAGAACCAAGCAACCATTTAGAAACCTACAAAAGGAGCTGTAGGCTAGCCAGAGATAATGAGACAGGCTGCATTCGTAAGCATGGCCCCATTAGACTAATTGCCTCAAAAATACAGACCAAGAAGCTAGTCATACCCTTTTCTTTTCCCAGTATGGCACGTGGCATCAGTCTGGCACGTGGCACATGGCTCTTGAGGGAAGAGAATCGAGAGCCCCCAAAATTAGTCTGGGGAGAATGCATTATCCAACAGAGTCTTATACTGTTCACTTGAAAGGGATACTAAGAATGAAATAATGAACTCTCTTTCTAACAAAGATAGAATCTTAAAAGTACACTGTCTCTGTGACCATCTCTTTGTGCATTGTGATAAGCGAGCCCTAATATGGTTCATTTGGTTCTGGCTTAATGTGTTTTATGTATTTATAACACTAGTCATTGTCAACATGTGAATGTAGACAATTCCAATTTATTAAACCACAGTTAAACAATTCATCGAAACCATCAGTTTCCCTAGCTTCAAATCCTTAAATGAAAAATCAACCTTGATACTAAACTAAAAGAGTTGCATTCATGTGATATTCAAACCTAAAAACCATAACTTACCTAGGACAAAAACAGGTCCAGGATTTTTATTCTTACTTTGTCACAAGTAGTTACACTAAAACTGCAGTATTCACTGATCAGGAGTTACTTCTCCGTAGAAGTTCTTCTCAATGTTTCTGTTGTAATTATATTTCATGCTCAACAATTCAATCTGTTTTCCCCAAAATTAACTTTTATTGTGACCAAATTCACCTTAGTTGATAGCTGCTTGATTGGTTTTTTTTTTTTTAGTAAAAGGCTTATTGCACAAATCTGATGAACAGGTTTTGCAAAAAGTACAGTTAAAATTGAGAAATTGTATTGTGGGAGGGAGGATTCAGTCTTTCTGACCCTCTTCTCAAAGTTTTCTTTTCTTTTCATAAACAGAAAAAAGATTTCAAAAAAGAAAAGGCTCAGGAAAGAAAAAAGTGAAAGTGCAAGCAAGATAGAAGAAAAAGAGAAAAAGAATGACTTCCAACTTTTGGGGGGGCATGTGTGTGTATGTGCAAATGCATTAAAGTCTTACTTTAAGATTAACAGTTGTTTATATTATTTCTATACATTCATGCAATTCTAAGCAACAGATCCCAAAATCAAGTTTTCATTTCTTTCAGTTTTTCACAGAAAGTCCAAAAATGGTTTCCCAGTAGAAATAAAACTTGCCAAAGTCTTTCCTTTCATCAAAGCTGCCCCATCCCTGTCAATTCCACCAGCTTCACCTCCAATCTTCTATTGTAGGTATTTCCAAATCCTTCCACCTTCCATTCCTATTTATTCTTGCGACACTCTCACCAGACAAACCTGTTCTTCTCTTCCATCTCTCTTTCACACATTGTCTTTAGTGGACAACCAGAGTCTGAGAGCTCTGCCCAAGAACTTGAAATGACTTTCTGCTAGTACTCTACGAGGACTGCCTTACTTTGTAATGCTTTCCTTTGAGATGCCTTGTGAATCTCCCTAGTTGGGAGCAAAACTAAATGGAAAATGCTAAGCTTTTGCAGCTTATCTAGCAGCTATCCAGATTTTTGCAGCATGGAACTGATGGCCCCAGAGGACAAGAAAGAACATAACCACCACCATCCCAAGGAGGTTTAAAGTATCCTTTTGAAGAAGTGGACAAGATTGATAGAGGAAAATACTCATGATAGAGGAATAATTAGTGAAGATGATGGAATTTGTGGAGATGGTAAATTCTTTGATCAGAGAAAAAAAAACAACCACTTAATATTTATGGCTGACTGGAATGCTTTAGAGATTTTTTGCATGAAGTGGGGACAATGCACTTATTTGTGGTTTTGCTAAATAGATAAAAATTGGGTAATAGAAAAAAATGAGGTTTTCTTTTTGTAATCAGAATGAAAGATAATTTTATAACTGTGCTTCCATTATATTTCCTGCACAGGATATATGAAGCTTCTTTCAGTTTCATTTTATTCTTTCTTTTCACTTTTTTTCTTTTCTCTTCTTTTACTTTCTACTATTTGTGTTAGTTTTTATGGTCTTTTTATCTAAAAACATTGACAGGAGAAAACCCATATGTGCTACATACACATGACATACTAATCCTGAGTTTAGTTAACCATGGTTTATTGAATTACCACCAATGACCTGGATTTGCATAACATACTGAACCATTCACTAACTATAGTAGTTCTGTTTGTGGTAACACAGCCAATGCCACTAAAAAATAAAATTAAAAGGAAAACTACTTTAAAATCTAGTAAACCCACTGAGGAAGAATAGTTATCCTTTCTCTACTTAGGTGTAGTATTCACTGCTGTAAATAGAACAGAATAAAATACATGGAACAGGGAAATGTGTTGCATCCTAAGGACATCTGGCTTGGAACTTGGGAAATGGAGAAATTACAGCAGTATTAAGGAAAATTAACCAACCATCTCCTATTTCCTTTTCTACATTTGCACTTTTAGGCTTCATGGTAGAGCTACCACATCTGGAGTGCAAAATTCAGATATCCAATCTTCTCCTTCTCCTTCTTTCTTTAGACTACCAATCATTGACCAAAAATAAGACATTATTGGTACATGTTTCTGGTAGTAATCGACATATCAGCAGATGGCTGGGTTCTGTGTCTCTCCACGTTCTCATATCCTGTTGTTATCTACTAAGAGTCTCCACTTGACATACTGGTTTTACATTTAAAAACTCCAAATCTCAACTGTTTCAGGGTCCTCCAAGTAGTATAAGGGAGGTCAGATCCTCCAGCCATTTTCTCCTTTACTGTTATTCCTACTGTTGCAGCTCTGATATGGTGGCACTACATTTACAAAAGAACAGCTTGTTTATCTAAATAGGCTGTTTATCTGGACCTTTTAAGTGGTTCATTCAGTCTTGTCCAGGTATAAGTGATGCATATGCATAGAGCTTATATCAGGATTCTTCATGCATACAGGCTATTAACAAGCTTATTCCAGGTGAAGAGAAACAGCAAATGGTCAGACTAGGTGTAAGTGCAGCACAGTATATCAAAAGGAATCTTACCAATTGCCTATACAATAGTGGCTGGTGAAAGTTAAGGATTGGGACCAAGTAATGGCCTTACAAACCTCCAGCACTCAAAGATTCCCAAATAAAGCAATAGCTTTCATAGAATATCCTTTGATGCCTACTGAGATGGATTTAGCTTGTACATGTTAAGTCCCTAAGAATTGATTAAAGGAAAAAGAAGTATCTAAAGGGATAACTGCAGCTAAGTCTTGAATGACTAGAAGAATCATAATATTGGCCACAACCAAAGGATAAAGAGCAATAACATAATTTCTGGAGAAGTCTTTTGATGTTGAATGGTGGGAAGTATGCAACTAGACACTTGTCCCATTTGGGAAGAAACAGAGCACATTCCCTTCTGAGACAACAGCATACAGCATATATACCTTGGCAAGTGGCACATATTTATAACAGTTGCATTGTCCTGGAATCATGTGAGGTCCCCATTTCTAACCTTCTCAGCCAGCTTCTGACAAGCCAATTCAATGGGAGATGATTTGCTTAATGACCGCATGATTCACTTAACTGCAGTGATTCGCTTAACAACTATGGCAAAAGGTCAAAAATGGGGCAAAACTCACTTAGCAACTGCCTTGCTTAGCAACAGAAATGTTGGACTCACTTGTGGATGTAAATCAAGGACTATCTGTAACTGGACCTGGTACAAAATTCTAACAAGTGTTTAAACTGGATGCCAAAGTCAATCCTTCAAATATAGAAAATATTGAGTACTACTGTCTGGTGAAACCATTATTTGGTTTGATGGCCCCAAAAGCACTTTGACCATAGGAAGAAATCCCATGTAGCTGAAGTGTATGTTTGGTATTGTAATGGAATATTCAGATATCACTCGTGTATTTTGATATCATTATGAGCCACCCAATTTGTCCAGGAGGCACTTGCCATCATTCATGTAAAAGGAGATTTTGATTTGTCATGTATCAAAACAAAACATTTCACAGGTTCTTTATGCTGAGTCATATAAATGCTTAATCTGCGGAACTTGCTAGAAGACACAAATATAAAAGACTGAAGAAAGCCCTGAAGCAATTTAGCAAGAGAGGCGGGGTAATAGTTCTTGTTAACCTTTCTAAAAATGAAGGCAGGAAGTGCTTTATATAGAATGTTATGGCTTGTGTACAGTTGTTGAACTTACAAAGATCAAAAGAAGACAGAGAAAGGAATATAAAATTCTTTTTTAAAAAAAGAATGCCAGAGTAGAATGATTACTTTTTACAGATTCTAGAGTACCTTTTCATTGTAATTTCTTTTCTTTCTCAGAAGTCTTGGAGTGGAACACCATGGCAAGTAATTTCACACTGATGTTGTTAGGACTAGAAAGGATTATGGAAAGCATTTATTGGTCTATTACGTTCTTCCAAAGAGGTACCATGAGATATCAAATGTATGCTGAAGGAAAGGTCTGTACCTATCACTATGGAATCAAAGACATTGTTTTTATCTCTGATTTACAGGATAGAATTCCAGGTCTTGGAGTTGAGACGAGAACCCTCACAAATGTAGCACAGCCACATATATGCATGCATGGATTAACATTAGATTAGATGAATGGAACAAAACTGCCTCTTTACTGAGGGTGGAATGTATTTCTGAAATCAGTATAATAGACTGAAGCGCTCCCTCACACAATAGGGCCCAAAGGTGGGAAGATCTATTCTGCCTTTCCTATTTAATAAGTTGTTGTCAATGAGAGCAAACATCCAACATCTCTCTCCCCTCAAACCACAAAGGCAAAGAGAGTTACCCTCCTAAGGCAGGAACGTAATGCTCAATTTTATGTGTTTGTGAAATGTTGTTCTAATAAGCTTAAACTAGAAGGTCAAAGTGAAAGGCTAAGCCTCCATAATCCTTGATTCCAAGCATCTCAAGAAGTTTGGTTTTGTTTGTGCCTCACTTTAGATTTTTGAAATATAAGGAAATGCACAGCAAAAAAAAGGGAAGAAATTTGCCTGAAAGAGCATGTCCTCAATGCTGCTGTTTAGTCAGAAGCTGAAAGAGAACTGAAGGAAAAGGTAGGACTTGCTTTGCACAAATGCAGTAGATGATGGGCTTCTTCTTTACTTCCTCTTTTACTGCTTCAGGTGTTGAGGGACATAAAAAGTTCTGGTTCTTGCTCTTCTGGCAGCCTCAACCATTGCTAATTAATGCTGTTGTAGTGTGTCCTTGATATTGTCTCTCCATCTAAATCAGTGGTTCCCAACCTTTTCTATACCCCGCATCCCTAAAATGCTTCTGATTTATTCTCGCACCCCTTACAAGTGTTGGAAATAAAGGCAATGAATTATGCATATACACCAGGGGTGTCAAACTCAATTTCACTGAGGGCCGCATCAGCATTGCGGTTGCCCTTGGGGGGCTGGGTGGGTGTGGCCAGAGTGGGTGCAGCCTACTGGATGGGCATGGATGGAGGGGTGTGGTCTACTGGGTGGGCGTGACTAGTTCTACATCATTCGCATCAAGGGTGCCTGTGAGGGCCTGGGCAGGAGTGGGACAGATCTGAGGGTCTCTGGCAGAAGGGGGTGGGACTGGGGCAAGTGCCAAGGCATGGTCCACCAGGGCAAGTGCCAAGATGGCCACCATAAAATTGTACATTGGCTCCCGGCTGGCCTGGGCCAGGGCCAAGGCAGTGGGGGCCGTTCCCTCACTGTTTCCAGATGGCTTTGTGGGCCACATGAAACCACTTTGTGGGCCGCATCCGGCCCCCGGGCCTTGTGTTTTACATGTCTGATATACATTATAATTTTGAAATTTCTAAACCCAAGTTTCTTGCACTCTCGGTTGGGAACCCCTGATCTAGATGATGGTTGCCCCCCCGTCTTCTATTTTAGAAGGTTCCAATATGTACTCTGTGCAGATATTTAACCAATATATCTGAATGTTTAACACAGAAGTACCATGTTGGTAATTCCTTGTCTAGGAGCCATGTGGTGGCTATTATTAATAAACTAGTTTGAGTCTGTTGCATTAGTACAGGGTTCTAACATCAAGGACGATCATTAGTACAAGGAACAGCCAAAAGAGAAGGTCAGGCTTTATTGAAAACAAAATCCAGCCCATCAATTCCAAAACAAGTCTTCTATGGTAGACAAGAAAAAAGTACTGCAACCTTACTTCCTCCTCCCAAGTCCCAAAGAAAAATGAAAAAATAGAGCCCAAGATACACAATCAAAGCCCTGCTTTGCACAAAGGCAGAGCATAGCAATTTTCATCTCTACAATTCCAAATCTTGAAAAACCTTGAAAAGTATCCAAATTTAAAGAGTTGTGAATAATTTCTCAAGATAATGTTAAGCATTAGCTTCTTTTAACTGAATTTCCTAAAGAAAATGGCGTGAATGCAATGAGAATACAATTGAAGAAACAGAAAGTTTAAAATTTGGATTTTATATTTATACTGATTTATGATCAACATAAATCTTTGCAAGATTAACTGGTTTTATTTCCTCAGTCTGACTACCTCATTCCCTTTTTTTCCCTTGATTTTTTAAAGGGGAAATGGAAAGGGCAACCCTAAACTTTGAATTAGAAGAATAACCAAATTCAACCTAGGAAATCTTATGAATTCTCCATCACCATTCACCCTACACCCTTCATTTCAGCACTGAGGAAGGAAACAAAACACACACACAAAACATGAAGACCTTACTTTTAACCCAGCAGTTCTCTGTCTTGCCTCTCTCAGATGTTGTTGGACTGCATTTCCATTGTCCTCAACCATCGTAGCCAGTGTTCTGTGGATTGTGGGAGATGTAGCCCAACATCATTTAGAACCACTCCTACTTCTGCTGCTAAACTGTTCTGAGGAAAGCTACAGATAACACTTCAGGCAGGGGAGAGTGGATGAGAAAGAGAAATTGTTAATATTGCCATCTCAAGAAGATCCAAATAGCAGTCTTCTCTCACTCATTAGAGGATTTGCAACAACTCATAACCAGAAAGGCTAATGTTTGCAATAGATCTTCAGCCAAGAATCCTTAAGCAATATCAGACAGGAACGCAATCTAGGCAATACCATCAGAGTCTATCATTATTTTTGCTAGGAGACTTAAGCAAAGTACTCCAGAACATCCCAGTTGCTATAACCCAAATTCCCTTCAAAGGATCTGCATCAGCCTTACTTGCTGGCCCCGGCCAAAAGGAGATTTGTTTGTTGTTAGCTATTGGCTACTGAAGCCTTGCTGAAATGTACACAGAGGTTTCTGTTAATTTTAGTGCGGCTTGAGTAAAAAATCTGTAACTTTCACATAAGCTATTTCCCAGGTAAAAGCCATATTTTCTGTCACCTAAAATTTTCTCCTTGGGGTGGTTGTTTATCTTGCAATAAGAGACCCCTACATGTTGTTATAGACACAAATAATTTGCAAATTGATTGACATTTTTTCATTTGCCTCCCCAGTGTTGAAGACAATCCTTACGCCATGTCTTTTTAAGCAGCTGCCACATTGTCTAAGTCTTTATATGACAATCTATGTCCACAAATCCCACTGGTCCCCATAGTCTTAGCCATTTCCAGTCAGGAAGAGCCCGGCTCACAGGCTCCTTCAGCTTCTGGGATGGGGTCAAGAACAGCTCGGTTGCGGAAGAGATCAGGAGAGGCAGCGCCATTCCGTCCAATGCCACACGACTGGGCTGCATTGTGGATTTGCCATAGTATATCTAGTGCTTCAGCTTTGGAGTGCTTGAGCAAATCAGCTTGGCCCTATGGGTGAGGAAAGGTATGAGAAAAGAAAGATGGTTAGAAAGCTTAGGAAAGAAAATGTGAAGTTAAAAAATGCAGAACATCGAATTTTTAATTACATTTCTGCTAACTTCAGAAATCAGCAAGAAACGAATGAGAAATATTTATGGTTGGGAATGGAACATTGTTCAAATATAATATTGCTCAATGCAGGTGCTTCTCAAATAAGTTTTTGTTAAAATCCTTCCCCTCCAATCTGGAGGGGAATAGTTTGGTCTAGTGCAGTGATGGCAAACCTTTTAGAGACCGAGTGGCCAAAAACCGCCTACCCCCCATCCCGCCCCTGCTCCGCCCCACCCTGCCCGCCCACAGGGCCACTCACCGCCTCCATGGCCTGCCGCACATCGCCCAGGCAGCCCAGCAGCGCCATGGTGGCCATGCCCTCTGCCCGCACCACGCAGCATCAACTGCACGCGACGGCATGAGGAAGGAGTCTTGTCCCAACTGCCTGGCTGCCATGTCCTTGGCTGTGCTGCTTTGTGCTCAGGGGTGACTCTCTTCCAGGGGGCCTACTGGTGAGGAGGGGGCTGAGGGGGGAGGCGAGGCTGGGGCAATGGCGTGTGTGCCCACAGAGAGTTCACCACCACTGGTCTAGTGTCTAAGTAAGGCACCAGGATAGAAACCAGGAGGCCTGCTTTAGGCATAAAAACCAGTTGAGTGATCTTGGACCTGTCACTGTCTCTCAACCCCCCTCACATCAAAGGGTTGTTGTTGAGGGGAAATTTGGAGGAGGAAGGAGAATTAAAAATGTTCATCGCTTTCAGCTGTTTACAAAAACAATAAAAGTGGGATATAAATTAAATAAATGAATAAATATGCACATAGTAGAAAAAACAGTAACTGTGAGAGGGACCTTGGAGTCCTAGTGGACAATCACTTAAACATGAGTCAGCAGTGTGCGGCAGCATCCAAAAAAGCTAATACAATCCTTGGTTGTATAAACAGAGGCATATAATCAAAATCACATAAAGTATTAGTACCACTTTATAAAGCCTTAGTAAGGTCACATCTAGAATACTGCATCCGGTTTTGGTCACCAGATTACAAAAAAGATGTTGAGACTCTGGAAAAAGTGCAAAGAAGAGCAACTAAGATGATTAAAGACTTGGATACTAAAATATAAGAAGAACAGCTGCAGGATTTGGGAATGGCCAGTCTAGAGAAAAGAAGGACTAGAGGAGACATGATAGCAGTATTCCAGATGGCAGGACAAGAAACAATGGATGGAAACTAATCAAGGAGACAAGCAACCTGGAATTAAGGAGAAACCTCCTAACAGTGAGGTCAATTAACCCGTGGAACGGCTTGCCTTCAGAAATTGTGGGTGCTTCCTCACTCAAGGTTTTTAAATAAGAGACTGGACAGCCACTTGTCTGAAATGATATAGGGACTCCTGCTTGAGTATGGGGCTGGATTAGAAGACCTCAAAGGTCCCTTCCAGCTCTACTCTGATTGATTGATTGATTGATTGGATAAATACTTATATATTTCTTCAAAGAAGAAAAAGTAAATACTGCAAGGAATAATTCTCAGGTACAGCCCTAAAATGTGTGCATTTATAATGAAGAGTATGCTTCTGGCCATATGAAAAATGTTCTTTGTGTATAAGATAGACAAAAGATTTTCTGTATTAGCATTTCAAGTCTGCAGCTTGCATTTCATTACAGACACACAAGACATATCAGCAAGTTAAATACTGCTTTAGCTTTTCATTTTGGCTCTGTTGCCTGCTTTTAATGATTTGCTTAATAGAACTGCTTAAATGCCGAAGAATTTAACATCTTTTTCGCAGACAAGGTCGCTCAGATCCAGACTGACTTGGACTCCAATTGGAATGCAGTGTCGGCTGACAATGAGTCAGTCAATATGACAGAGGCCCGTCTTAGTCCTGTTGTATGGGATGAGTTTGACCTGGTAACTCCTGATGATGTGGACAAGGCCATTGGAGCTGTGAGTTCTGCTACCTGTTTATTGGATCCGTGCCCCTCCTGGCTGGTTTCGGCTAGTAGGGAGGTGACACGGAGCTGGGTCCAGGCGGTTGTTATCGCTTCATTGAGGGAGGGGTCCTTTCCAGCTCCCTTAAAGGAGGCACTTGTGCGCCCCCTCAAGAAGCCTTCCCTGGACCCGGCAGTTCTAAACAATTATTGTCCAGTCTCCAACCTTCCCTTTTTGGGGAAGGTTGTTGAGAAGGTGGTGGCACTCCATCTCCAACGATCCTTGAACGAAGCTGATTATCTGGGCTCTCAGCAGTCTGGGTTCAGGTCCGGTTACAGCACGGAAACTGCTTTGGTCGTGCTGACCGATGATCTCTGGCGGGCCCGGGATAGAGGTCATTCCACTATCCTGGTGCTTCTTGACCTCTCAGTGGCATTTGATACCATCGACCATGGTATCCTTCTGCGCCGGTTGGAGGGGCTTGGAATGCGGGGCACCGTTCTATGGTGGTTCACCTCCTACCTCTCTGGCCGGTCGCAGTCGGTGTTTGCAGGAGGTCAGAGATCGGCTCCGAGGTCTCTTCTATGTAGAGTTCCTCAGGGGTCCGTTCTCTCACCTCTGCTTTTTAACATCTACATGAAGCCGTTGGGTGAGATCATCTGTTGACATGGGGTGAGTTATCATCAATATGCTGATGATACTCAGCTTTATATCTCTACCCCGTGTCATTACAGTGAAGCAGTTGAAGTGATGAACCGGTGCCTGGAGGCTGTTGGGGTCTGGATGGGTGCCAACAGGCTCAGACTCAATCCCGACAAGACGGAGTGGCTATGGGCTCTGCCTCCCAAGGACAATTCCAACTGTCCGTCTATTACCCTGGGGGGAGAAGTTTTGTCCCCCTTGGAGAGGGTTCGCAACTTGGGTGTTCTCGATCCACAGCTAAGTTTGGAACATCATTTTTTGGCTGTGGCGAGGGGAGCATTCGCCCAGGTTCGCCTGGTGCGCCAGTTGCGGCCCTATTTGGACCGGGAGTCACTTCTCACAGTCATCCATGCCTTTGTCACCTTGAGATTCGACTACTGTAATGCTCTCTACATGGGGCAACCTTTGAAGAATGTCCGGAGACTGCAGGTAGTCCAGAATGCGGCCGCGCGAGCTGTCTTGGGTCTCCCAAGACATGCTCATATCACTCCAGCTCTCCGTGAGCTGCACTGGCTACCAATTGGTCTCCGAACACAATTCAAAGTGTTGGTTATGACCTATAAAGCCCTTTATGACAATGGACCAGGATACTTGCAGGACCGTCTTCTACCTCATGAATCCCAGCGACTGGTCAGGGCGCATAGGGTTGGCCTCCTACGAGTCCCGTCTGTTAAACAATGCCATCTGGCAGGACCTAGGGCAAGGGCCTTCTCCGTTGCTGCCCCAGCCCTCTGGAACCAGCTTCCCTCAGAGGTTCGTACTGCTTCCTCCCTCCTAGCTTTCCGGAAAGTGCTGAAGACACATCTATGCCGACAGGCTTGGGGCATATGAGCTGTGCTCTGCCCCTCGGCCCTAAGAGTGTCCCGCCATCTGTGGCTGTGAATTGATTGTGTTTGTATGTGGTATGAGTGTGGTTAATTTTAAAATTATTGTTGTATCTTGTTGTGAGCCGCCCTGGGTCTTCTGAGAAGGGCGGCATATAAATGTGAATATTAAATTAAATTAAATTAAATTAAAAGAATTAACTTGCAAATGTATCTTTTAAACTTAATCTTCAGTCTTGCATATTTAACAATCTGGATAGAATTTAAATTGCAAACCTGTTCTGTGCATTGGGAAGAGAAATTATGTAAGGGGCATCAAATATACTGGCAAACAGAATTGTTCAAGGCTACGAAAAATGACACCCAAATGATTAAACATGTCTTGTGAAATCATGACACAAGATCCATGGCATTATTGCATATACGTATATAAAGAGAAAACTTCTAATTGCAACATATTAATCACTTCCACCACCATCTGTCCATATCCCATGTATATCCTTCTCCATCATAACAACTTATTTATTTTTGAGTAATATTTGTATGCTATCTCCATCAGGAAAATAATTCTAGGCAACATACATATTATAGTTCTAAAAGCTGCTGAACATGTTTTTCAACTTTCAGCCCCGAAGATAAGGTGGTAGACTTAGATTCAGTACAGCAAGCCTGTTTCTCACCTGCTTTCAATACAATAGGCTTTATGCTGAAATAAAGGTCTCTATTAAATGCAGTGAATGCTGCTGGGAAAACTCAGAAAAGGAAAAAAACACACACACAAAAATCAATCAATAACCCTCTCTCTCATAAAAAGAGAAATCCATGCATATTAGTAATAAAAAATGTGAGGAGTGCTGCTGAAGAAAACTATTGATTTATTTCAATGTTCATTTGTTCCTTCCTTTTTGACTCTGATTTTAGCATTTGCTATAGGTGAATTGTTTATCCTGTTTTGGTAATGCACATTATTCAGTTAGCACTATAAAATTGTTCTAAACTGTTCATTTTTTGTTTAATTAGTGCATTATATTTACTTTTAGCATAAACATAATTATCTTTATTGCTTTAAATCTTGGCCCATGCTTTAGATAGCACTAGAAAAGGAAAAGCAGATGGCAACAACAGTAAGTATTGCCAAACATCAATTAAGGGTTTGATTCTTGATTTTGGTAAATTAAAATGAGAAAATAATCAAAACATGTAATGATGACAAACTCTTTACATTGGTTGGAATTGCATGGAATCGTAATTCTATACAAAAATAAACAACTCCCTCCCACTTGTATAAATTTTGTGACACTCCCAAAGAAACATACATTGTCTGCTCCTCACTTTTGATTTAAAAAACAATTTTAAATTCTAATTTGATTGCTGGGGGAGAAAATAAAAGATTCTAGTGGGAAATGTGTTTTAAACATCTACTTCTTACATCAAAAACGTGGCCCCACAGAACAAAATCCCTTTTTGCTCTCTTCCTCAAATGAGTACATAAGTATCCAGTGACCACTGGATGGCAGTTATGTGCCAGCTTTAGATTTTAGGAAAAGCAGCTTGCAAGAGAGATTGCAATGTTTCAATACATTCAAAATGTTTGTTGTCATTTTTCTAAAGGACAACCACAGGAGGCCCAATTAGAATCAAGGCATGACAAAGGATAGATTAGTCTTTTCCAGGACTGCTGTAAATCTGGAGAAAATCCCCCTTCCTAATCCTATAAATCCCACCACCACTATCACCACGCTGTATAAACAGAGGCATAGAATCAAGATCATGTGAAGTATTAGTACCACTTTATAAAAGCCTAGTAAGACCATACCTGGAATACTGCAGCCAATTTTGGTCACCATACTACAAAAAAGATGTTGAGACCTTGGAAAAAGTTCAAAGAGCAACTAAAATGATGAAAGACCTGGAGACTAAAACATACGAAAAATGGCTGCAGGACTTGGGTTTGGCTAGTCTAAAGAAAAGAAGAAATGGGGAGACATGATAGCAGTATTCAAGTATTTGAGGGGCTGCCATAAAGAAGAGGGGGTCACATTATTCACTGAAGCACCAGAGGGCAAGACAAGAGATAATGGATGGAAACTAATCAAGTAGAGAAGCAACCTGGAATTAAGGAGAAACTTCCTGACAGTGAGGACAATTAACCAGTGGAAGAGCTTGCCTTCAGAAATCGTGGGTGCTCCATCACTGGAGATTTTTAAGAAAAGGCTAGATAGTCACTTGTCTGAGATGATATAAGTTCTCCTGCTTGAGCAGGGGGGGGGACTGTACTAGAAGACCTCCAAGGTCCCTTCCAGGTCTATTCTATTCTATCAAAAACAACTTCTCCCTAGGTGAGCCGTAGAATTTTCCTGTGTGGAAGTCAGTTTGCCTTTCTTTTTAATCCTGTCCATGATGCATCTATAGTTAACAATGCAGTTGCCCCTTCTCATGTCACCATTCTTATTATTTAAGTTCATTATTTATTACTATTTATTTTTTAAAAATTAGATGGATGCTCATATTACAATATATAAAACAACCCTAGCTAACAACCAATACTACGGCATCCTGGATTACAGTTTTTGGATGGCATTCGAGGGCAGGCTCATGTACGGCATGTTGCAATAGTCTAAATGGAAAGTGACCAAGGCATGGGTGACCATGTACAGAGTTTTCCAGTCTGGAAATGGGAGCAACTGGCACACAAGTTGAATTTATACAAAAGAACCCCAAGGCTAAAACTGCCACCTTCTTCTTAAGCAGGAGCTGTGAGTCCAGGAAAACTCCCAAATTGTGCACCAATTCTACTCAAGGGAGTGCTATCTCGTCAAGAGTTAAAACCAACAATTCTCCAGCTCTAGAGGACCCCAAAACTCAGTGACACTTCATCTTGACTCCTCCCAATTCAGAATCTCATACCCTCTAGGCACTGGGTAAGAATAGTATCACTTGTCTGGCTTGGGGAAAAGGTGTAAAACTGCACTTGCTTCCTATGCTGTTGAATGATGTCACCCAGTGATTTCCTGCAGATTATAGACAGGAGGGATATGCTGAACAGGATTTGGGAGGAACATCTAGGAATGTGTTCTTAAATCTTTTCTAGATTTTGGTAGGCATGTTCTGGAAAGCATGCTTGGTTATGCAGCTTGTTAATCATGCCAAGACTTGCCAAAGTACTCTTACGGATATATAATTTCTAACCTGAAAAGGCCTATGTCACCCCAGTCCAGTGCTTCATCTACCTTGAGAGTAGTGCAGATCCATGCGCACAATTGGTACACATCCATTTACCATATTGTCACTGATTCATAAAATTTTCATGACTCTTCTAACAGCTGTGAGGCACACAATGAAATGTGCAGATTTGTCGTGAAGGGCAGAATTCCACGCACTGAATTTTGCAAAATATTATGAGCCAGAATGAGGATGGTTTGCAAATATATCCCTGTTATATTTAAGTTACCCATTTTTTTTATCCTGGTGGATTATGTTTTAATTAGAAATGCTTCCTATTTTGCCAACAGGCTGTGGAGTGTACCTTAGTTCAGGTATTTTGTACATGCTTCGAAATATTTGTTCCTCTACTTTATTTCTCACGATTAAAGTCTTACTAGTGGAATTACAATAAACTACAGCTTCAAATTACCTTGAGAACAGTGATGTTCCAGGCAAAACTTTCCAGAGCTTTTTGTAACTTCCGTCCTTTCAGACCTTCTTTTGCCTCCAAGCGGTGCAATTCTTTATGAAACCCCATCCCTGGAGAAATTCAGGTGAGGAGACAAGAGCAGTACAAGGAATGAAGGAGAGACAAAGCAGACAGTGTCAGAGGCTGCTGCCATCTCCCAATCAAATGATACATCTTTGATTCAGGTTTGAAATTTTCTTGTTCCAAGAATGCTAACAACAGAATAAAAGTTAACATTGCCCAATTATGTACTCTCACCTCACTATAGATCTATATAGGCTCTGTATTTTTTTTGCAGTATTTTTTAAAAAGTATGCTTTTTGTCCAATGTAAATGGAATACTAGGTTGTACCATACTATAATGCAAAATGTGTCTTTTCATTCAACGTTGTGGATATTCTTCTACTCATCAATTTAAATTGTATTAATTGTTTTTCCTTATCCTGGCCTACTTTGTCCCCTACATACAAATTGATTAAGGAAGCTTGAAATGCTTATTCAAAACAAAGGAAACCAGAGAGTCTTAAAATACTAGAAAACATGGAACCAAGGAGGTCTATTTACTTAAATATTATGCTGTCTCTTACCTGCTTGTTGCACCTGAATAATTTTAGCATGAACAGCATCAGCTGATTCAATTAATGTCCGGCTGGTTTGGATCATCTGGAGATTAAATGAGGGAGAAAGAGAGAATGTGTCATAGTTGGATGGATTTAGAATAGCCAGTAAAGTGTCCCAACCTCTCAAGAGGCCTTTGGATCAGCCTTCCCCTTGCATTTTAGCATTTATAACAGGATAGACAATATAATATTTTTTAACTGCTTCACTATCCCTCTGAACCAGTGTTTCTCAGATTTGAGGATATCAACTCCCAGAATTCTCCAGGCTGGGGAAATCTGGTAGTTGAAGTCCATATATCTTCAGTTGCCAAGTTGCCAAGATTGAGGAACACTTCTATTACTTAGAGCCCTTATTCTCCAAGAGAAGATAAATGTGGGCTTTAATTGTACCATTAAATGGCTCCTCCATAAGGACACTCCAACTATCTCCTTTCATGAACTATCTCTGTTCACGCAAGTTAGTCTCTTTGTTAATTGTTTATGTATTGTTGTTTTGGGATTGAGGATTATTGTTATTGTTGATTTTTTATATTTTGCTAATTTGAAGAAATGTTCTGTTATATCAATCCCTTCTTTATGGACAGTGTTAGTAAGCCCAAACATGGGCTTGCCATGTCAAATGTCAATGGAAATACAAGCAAACCCTTCCATATATTTTTTTAAGTACTTCAAACACAAGACAAAACTCCACAGCTACTGTATTTCCAGCCCAGATTGCTGAGAATGATGGAAAATGTATTCCAAGAATGGCTGGATTCATATATGGTAGCACACTATATCACACTTTCTTAAACATGCCACATTGACTTATTTCTCTCATAACAGTAAGACATAAATGGTAGTTCACAATTTCTGGGTTCAAACAAATATTATTATGAGTAATATGATATATGAACGTATCTAATGTCTGAGGATCCAAAAATGGGTACTATGATTTTAAAGATTCAGATTCTGGACAAGAAACCAGAGGTTTGTGAGTTCTGGAGTGCCTTACACATGAAAGCTGGCTGGGTGGCTCTATTCCAGTCACTTTCTCTTGGCCCAATCATACTATTTAGATTAAAATTATTGTAGGAAAATTAGAAGGTGAGAGCATTATATATGTTGCCTTGAGTCATATAAAATAAACATGCGAGGAGGGTGGCATAGTTTTTGAAGCTTGTATATGTGTAAAAGTGTGACCTCTCTCACATACACTTTAAACTATACTTATTTTTACATAATAATTTAGTGTCTTAACTTAGCACCATTTCTCCAAACCATCATACATATTTTCCCATTCTACTCACCCCCTTTTTTATATTTACAACAGCCATGTGAGGGAGATCAGGATAAGAAAGAAAGAAAAACTAGTGAGTAACAAATGGAATTCATGAATGGGAAGAGACAAAGAATGTGCTGTTTTTTTCTAATCCAGGAAGAGACTGTTTTCTGAACTTGATTTGGAGAGGTGTGGATAATTTAAACTCCCAATGAATGGTTGACAAGTGTCTGGAGTTGCTCAAAAAAAGCAGTCTCATCCTCCATTCTTGTGCTAGATAAATGTTCTAAAGACCAGTGTTCCATGCTTGCCTGGGTCTACTACAAAATGACTTCTATTACAAAGGTGAATTTGCCAGATTATTCCATTATAGAGCGCAATTCACTAAGAAGAAGCAGCCAACATTTACTGCAGTGGCCAGGGCGACATCAGCACAATCACCAGTTGCACTCACAGTGTCATAGGCAGCAAGTACTTTTCTCAAGAGTTCAGGAATGGGCCCCTGGGTCTCCATGGAAGGATACTCTTCACCCAGGTTGAGGGTGACAACTGGGGGAATGTCCTTCTCGCTGGGCTGAAGCCATGTGGCCAGCTTCAAGATGCATTGTTTGATGTTGGCAGCTGGTGTTAAGCCACACAGTTCTTTGAAGGAGACCAAGGCATTCTAGGAAAAGAGGATGAGGGAAAAAAACCAACTCAGAAGAACATCACTCTGCCCCATTCATTTCTGTTTACTCTTTTCTACTGCAACTTGTAATGACTCCATCCCCAAGGATTTAGAAATATGAAGGTCATGACCTTACCCCTCTTTTGGGGAAGAAATTTCTCATGCATACTGAATATCAGAGTCATTCTGTACAATTCTTTTTTAACATAGTCACACCTATCACGAAAGCAGTGAGGGGTGGAGGTGGGAGGCAGGCATCTAATCTGGTGGTCCAATGAATTGAGACCATAGATAGATCAACAGAACTGAAACTGTTTGGCTTTTTACTTCATTTCTCCCCGTCTATAAAATGAAAATACAGGTGATTCTCAGTTAATAACTACTAATTCAGCAACTGTTCAAACTTGCAACAATGCTGAATGAGTGGTACTCACAATCTGTCCTCAGAGGTCTGGCAACGGTAATGATGTGCAGTGATTCACTTAACAATGGCAACCATATCAGAATTGCCATTGCTAAGTGTTACAAGTAGCATGACACTGCATTTTATGCTTAGCAATGGAAATTCTGGACACAACTGCCGTCCTTAACTGAGAACTACTTGTAGAGTCAAAAATACCAGCAGGGGCAAAAGGGAAACTACTGAGCATTCAAATACAATTAGAAAAGAAGAGTTACTTATATTCAGTTTTAATCACAGAGAAGAATCACTGATTTCAAGTATGGCTAAATTTAGATCTGATATACATATTTTTATATGAACTTTCCTGTATGTTCAGGTTTATGCACGTACACGTTTGCTTGTATTTTTATTATTTAACATATTTCTATACCACAAAGAACTTATTACTAATGTCATTGATAATTTTATATACATACACACAAACACACACATATATAATCAAATTGTTATTATGTAACAGTTTAGTGATTTATCAATTTAATTTGCTGGAAAAGTCTCAAACTTCTCTATAGGTTTTAAAATTTCTGTAAAAAATGGGATTTCATTTGTTGCTTCAATTCTTTTAAATATCTGGAAATAACTATTCTAAAAAAGGTTCTTTGTGGATAAAAATATATCAATATTATAAGATGAAAAATCAACAAATAGTTAAAACCTAGTTATGGAAAAAGAAAAATGACTATTACTCAAGATTTATGTATTTATTCAGAGGTATTCATCTGCTAATAGCTGCAAGTTATTTTAAGCAGATTGATAAGATATTCGGAATTTTTTCTATGACAAGGACAACAAACACACTTTATTTAATTTATGGCTATCATGTGATGATGGGGAGGGAGGTCTTAACTTTTCTGACCTTCAACTTTATGATTGAGCATATCTTTTGACTCCTTGGAACATAAATAACCATGTTAAAAAAAAACTACAGTGGGCTAGATTAGAAAGTTATTATGTGACTCTTCTGATACCATAGCAGGGCTTCCTTCCACATTTAGCAATAGGTGTGTTGTATTTCTGTGCTGCACTATAGAGCAGGGGTTCTCAACCTTGGCAACTTTAAGACTTGTGGACTTCAACTCCCAGAATTCCTCAGCCAGTTGAAGTCCACAAGTCTTAAAGTTGCCAAGGTTGAGAACCCCTGCACTAGAGGCTGCAGAAGATACATTTGGAAGCTGTAGTGACTCAAGCATAATGTCAGTCCTTATTTGCATGACAAATTTAGACTCTAAAATCACCCCCGTTTTAAAATTGTATGTAAATAAACCATTTATTGTTGCTTCCCAAAGCCATGGGTATTTAGGGATATGAATACTCTAGCTCAGCTTACTGACAATCAATTTTTAAACAATATGTATTATTGCAAGAGAAATCTATATTGTTTACAGCTACATAAGGGCTGATTATTCAATTAAAAACATTTCTTGATTTCATAATTCAATCCAAATGATTTATGTCTAAGCAATATCTAGAGCTCCCAAAATAATGTCAGAAGCAAACTGTGTTTGAATGATTTGCAGAATTTTAAAATAAAATAATTAAAGGGTATTACTGAGGTCAATATTAGTTATTTGCAAGAACTCTGGAATAAACAATCAGAATATCCTAAATTAGCAAATCAATGCCTAAAGGTTTTAAAGCAGTGTTTCTCAACCTTGACAATTTTAAGGCATGTGGACTTCAACTCCCAGAATTCCACAGCCAGCAATGCTGGCTGTGGAATTCTGGGAGTTGAAGTCCACATGCCTTAAAATTGTCAAGGTTGAGAAACAGTTTTAAAGAATATTAAATATGTTCTTTGTGGTTTTAAGACAAAATAATTCAACAAAAGATTTTCTTTCATATTTGTCAGACATTTCAAAGAATGTTTAAGAAGGAAGTTCATTGTTCTCTTTATTAGAAGAATAAAATGGATGGAAGAATCTTTACTCTTATGACAAGGGTTTGTCACACTATTATACCTTTTGGTTTTATGTCAATAAGTTCATTAATATAATATTATAAAGAAGAGATATGTTTAAAAAGGTGAATGTAGTTTATGTGCTGGAAAGACTGATCAACATATTCTATATGATCAAAGTTTAATGTCCTTAAAATGGGCTAAATAGCTTTTTATATGCAATATAATGTTTGTGCAAGTTTTTAAAAAAAAATTATTCATTTTTTTTCTTTTTTTACATTAAAGCAATCAGAGTACTTTTTGCAAAAAAAAAAAATCAGATCTATATTCAAAAGATTTCCCCAAAACCTCAAAAAATGTCAGTCTCCATCATCTTTGTGCAGACCAGGAGAAAAGAGAGGTCTTGCCTTTAAGTCATTTTCCTAAAGGAAATTCATTTTTAAAATTATTTTTCGTTTTCATATGTTTCATCTTTACCATTTTGAAATCTTTCAGAATACAAACGTGGTACAGAAAATAGATTACTAGATGGTTTTCCAGAAAACTTCAAATTCCAGGGGCCACATTTTGCTCTTTCCAAAATTTTGCCAACCAAACTCAGAAGCCTACATTATTGTATCCCACTAACTGGATACCTGCATGTTCTCCCGCAAGTCTGTTGCTTCCCGCAATGGCTGAGTAGCTGTGCGAAATACTTCATCAATGGCCTTGATTCCCATGGCCTTAGTGGATGTGTACTCCCGCATGTGCCGTCCCTTACGCCCTGAGAGCCCCCGTCGCTGTGCTTTGCCTCCTCCCCGCCGGTTGGTGATGGCCATATGCACGAACAAAGTAGCATTGGGGAGTGGCTCACCAGCCACAGATTGAAGAGGCACATGACGATAGCCTGTCTGGAGACACTCAAAGGGGATGGTATATTGAGCAATGAACTCATCTCCAATATAATCATCATCAAGCACCATGAACCGGAGAATGGCTAGCTCAGGAAGATTAACCTGGAAGTCCAGGGTCTCCTCAAAAACAGGATTATCTCCACTCTGCAGCACTGTTTTGGTGCGCTTTTCTGCACAGTCAGCAGGAATGCCATGGATCTCAACGCAGACGTATGGCTCTACCACATCTCCCTTGGCTCCAGATCCTTTGGGTTTAGGCAGATTCTGACCACTAATGACTTTGAGATGCAATAACTGGGCTGAAATGCCAGGTAAGGTATCCTTGGTGTTTGCACTGAAGTAAGAGATCTCCTCACGCATAATTGCTGGGCGGAGCACATAGCCACAACCTCCATTCTGACGGAACCAGCCGGCATTCAGATCTATCATGAGACCAGGTGTCTGGTAGTTCATGGCCACCATCTGGCAGCCACATTTCCAGAAGTCCTGAGGGTTCATGTTGCTGGCATCAATGCGCATGGGGCTGGGATAAACTCGTGATAGGAAGCGCTTGTTGTAGGCCACAAAGTCCTCTGGCTCCTCATTGGCATAACGTCCAGCCTCCACCTCACTGAAAGAGCACACCTCCCAATAACACTGGCTCCGCCGAGAGGTCTCAAAGCTTTGGAAAGACACAGTCTGGCACAGGCTGACGAGATCTGAAAGTTCACGGCACAAGATGCGCTGAGAGCGGGGATGCTCTCTGTCCCCTTCAGAAAGTGGGAGGCCTAGCTCTGAGGCCTCATCATCATCAGATACATCTCCCTCACTTGACTGACAGTTTGGAAGAAGCTTCCGGCTTTTTATGAGGATGTATCCCTTGAGTCTTTCCGGAGATGGCAAATAGGTTTCATTTGGGTTTGGAGGTGTCAAGTACAGTTTATCCCCAAAAGTCTTCCTCAGATACTCAGCCATGAGCCTCTGCTGAGCAACACAGCAGTGCACTGAGAGACATAGGATAAGTGGAAACTTGGAGGACTCAAAGGCATGTTCAGCAACAGCAATCACCACTCTAGAGAAGGCCAAACGGCTCCCTGCACCAACCACAGGCTCACCAGATGAACCATCGCAAACCACAAGTTCCAAGCTACGGCAACCAGCCTTAAGGGCTGCCACATAACCCCCAATGTCTGAAGTCAAGCCTCCCCAGAAGCAGCTGTCCTCAGCTAAGCATGCTCCATGTGCAGAGCTAATGAAGTAATGGGAAAGTGGCTGATTCATGTCCTGGCACACTTTCCGATGCTGTGGGTCAAATATGTCACAATCAGCTGAAAGGAGGTAGCGAGTGAAGCCATCAATGGCCAAGTAGCCCTTTTCCCGACCCTCCTTGGATGGCTCATATTTGTTAATGATTTCCATGCACATCTCTTCGGTTACTTCTTCCATACCCTGCTCTGCCTCTAAGAAACTCATCAGATCCCTCAGACCCATGTATTCTTTATTGCTGGAAAACTGAACCAAAAGGAAAAATACGTCAGGCCTGGTACATAGCTCACAATATGCCTTTATGAAGATTTGACAATTCACCTCCTGTCCAAGTCGCTTACTGTCTGCTTTCTGGAGCTCTTTGAACTTCAGTTCAATTGTTGAGGCCTTCATGCCAGGGTTGAGAGCACGAATGAGCTGCACAGCACGAGAAACTGGAATTTGACCCTCTTTTTCTAGATCTGCAATGTCAAAGACAGAAGAGATCCAGGAGGTGTGGGGATTTGGATAACCAGTCTCAGGAGCCTCATCTGGGGTGTGCTTCCCATATGAGGCCAAATATCGCAGCCCCATCACCCAAGCATTCACCACATCAGCAGAGCTAGCCACCAGGTCAAGGGATTCATAGTTCTCTCCATAGATTATGGAGAATGCACATTCATCTGGGAACTGGTCTGAGAGGCCATTGGAACGCAGCACAGGAGTTTTTTTCCCAACTCGCACTTCCCTGATTGATTTGATTTCGATTTTGGCTTTCTCAGAGTCCTTCTTGGATGGTTCCCAGTGCATGAAACGTAGGTCTGGGTCCAGCACAAAGAATCGGCTGTACATGCGGGAGTTAGAACGCACTTTTTTCATCTCACAGCCCTCCAGCATGAAAGAGATGCAGGCTGCTGTGCTGTTGAGCTTGCGATTGCTAGACATGGTGCTGAAGGAGACTGTCTTCTTCTTCTGGGGCTGCATACGGCGCTGGCGGGATACATCCTGCAAGAATAGGAAGGAGAACAGATAAATCAGGAAATGCAATGGAGGGTAATGCCTCATTTTTTTTTAAAGGGGCAAAATAATAAAAAAAAGATGAGGAAGAAAGGAAGAAATATTTGGCTTCATTCTGAATTCCACCATCCACTATGGCTTCCTATTATAGCAATGTGACTTGGAAGGCAGAGAAAGGCCCTAAGCCAGAGTGAAGAGATTACCTCAAGGAAAACAATACAGGACATGCAAACCATGTAAAAAGAAGAAACAAGGAGATTGTGAATAGTTTTTTTTTAAAAAAAAATCTCAATATTGATCTACATTACAAATGAAGGCAAAATGACTGGCATATTTTTTTTAATTGTTGCTTCATTCAGGTTGAGAGAACCATAGAAGAGACCCCCATTAAGCAGGAAAGGAGAGCAGGTTTTTTCTCAATGTGATCATGTTTAACCTTACCTCATTAAGATAAGGCCCACTCCCAAAGTACAGGGGCCAAATAAAGCCCATTCCTGGTGCTAAATATACCTACATCCGACTATTCTGCTCTTTCCTTCCCCTCTTCCTTCCTGGTGGTTCAACCAGAAGACCAGTTTGGGGACTATGGCTGGAATTGACAGAATGGAGTGAAAAATAACAAGACAGTATGGAAGAAGAGGAGAGGGATGACAAATCTGAGAGCTGATTTCTCAAAAAATTCTACTGAGGCCTAAATCCTAAATATATTAAATGTTGTATATTATGTGGACAGAGCTACACCAATCTTGATTTTGGAACTACCCTACTGTGAGGACTATTTTAACTCATTTCTCAGTTGTTTGATATATAATTAGAATTATGCTATTTATATTATATTATATTATATTATATTATATTATATTATATTATATTATATTATATTATATTATATTATATTATATTATATTATATTATATTATATTATATTATATTATATTATATTATATTATATTATATTATATTATATTATATATCATTACATTACTATATATTATATTACATTACATTATTTTTCTCAGTTTTGCTTCCTGAAGACCTTTCAGTGATTATGATAGACCCCTTCAAATTGAATACAAATATAATTTCAGAAATGTTTGCATCAGACAGGAATCTTGAAAAACATGAAATTAACTTTTTTTTAATAAATATTTTATTGAGTTTTATAAAGGTAATAAAGGAATAGGGTCAAAAAGGATAAGACAAAGGGAAACATACAAAAAGGTTAGACCAGGGAAAAGGGGCAACACAAAAGTGGGATTAATCCCACAAAATAACATCGCTTCAGCAAGTCTACCAGTCCCAGTATACATACCGGTATTAAATCTTAATAATTACTCTATTATTAAACAACTTTCAATATAATCATGTAAATAACAAATTAATCAATAAATCTCATTAATTTCACTACTTAACAATGCTTAATACTAATTAATTATAATAACTTTAAAATAATAATATATTACATATTAATTATAGTTTACCACATTATTTAAGATCACAAATATGCAAAGAGGAAGAAGAAAAAAGAACAAGTTCATACAAATAATCATGGAATATAAATACAAATTATCAATTATCTCTTTAAATTTCATAACCTTTTCTCATTTTAACGTGATTCCTAGCAAACAGAGTTCTTTCTGGTTTAAATTCTATCTGTATTTTAATCATCTTTTCTAGCCATATGTGGATCTTAAACCAAAACTTCTTAGCATTAGGACATATCCACCAGAGATGGTAATAAGTGCCTGGTTGTTGTTTACATTTCCAACACATATTTGATACATTTTTAAACATTTTCTCTAATCTAACGTGTCATGTGCCATCTATAAAACATTTTATATAAATTTTCCTTATATGCAGCTGCTTTAGTAAGTTTAATATTTTGATCCCATAGTTTTTGCCAATCTTCTAAATCTATAGAATAACCAAAATTCTTTGCCCACACTATCATTGTTTCATTCACTTGTTCTTCTTTTATCTTCTAATTTAGCAGGAATTTATAAAGTTTCTTAATCAGATTTTCATCTGTTTTCAAAAGTATTTTGTCTAGTGGTGTCTGTTCTTTGTAAAATCCCATTACTTTTACATCTTTTTTATATCTTGTTTGAATTTGCAAGTATGATCAATGCTATTTTGTTGAAGTTCTTGCCTATCTTTAAGTTTTCCTTCTTTATCTAAAATGTCTTTATAGGCCACAAGTTTATCATAGCTAATTAAATTTGGATACACAAATGCTTCCATTGTGGAAAACCACTCAGGTATTTTCATATAAATGTTCTTTTTAATTGTCTCCCACTCAGAGAGTAATACATTCCTTATGGCATGGGTTTGAAAGTATTTATATACTTTATTTTTCTTGTACCAAAGGAAAGCATGCCAACCCAGTTGCAAATCATGTCCTTCTAAATAAAGAAGTTGTTTATTTCTCAGTGTGATCCATTCTTCAAGCTACAACAAAATAGTGGGTTGGTAATAAAGTCTCCGGTCTGGGAGCCTAAAACCCCCTCTGTCTTTTGATTCTTGTTTTTTCCCCTTGCCATATAAATCTCATTATTGTTGCATTTAAGTCATCAAAAAATTTCTGGCTTAGTTTAACCGTCTGAAATAAAAATAACAATTTAGGTAGAATATTCATCTTAATAGTTGCTATCCTTAAAATTAAAAGTTTTTCCACTTCTCCAAATCTATTTTTATTTGATTCAATAATCTTCCATAATAATCTTCTTTTATTGTTATACATTTTGATGTTAAATAAATACCTAAGTATTTAACTTTTTTAACTGGAGATTTGTTTTTTCCACAAATTGAGATTTCTGTTTTTCTGTTAAATTTCTTGTAAGTACTTTAGTCTTTTCCCTATTTATTTTCAACCCAGCCACTTCTCCAAATTCCTCTATTTTCTGCAATAATTTAGTGGCTGTTTCCAAAGGCTCCTCCAGGATAAAGGCCAAATCATCTGCAAAAACTTGTAATTTATATTTCTGATCTTTTATCTCCAGTCCTTTGATCTCTCCATCTTGTCTAATATTTCTGGCCAACACTTCCAGTGTAAGAATAAATAACAAGGGAGACAGTGGACATCCCTGTCTTGTACCTTTCCTAATCTCAAAATTATCTGTATAGTTTCCATTTATAAATATCTTTGCAGATTATTTATTGCAGATTGCTTGGATTGCATTTATAAAATTTTCACTAAAGTCCATCACTCGCAATTGATGAAACATAAATTGCCAGTTAAGATTATCAAAGGCTTTTTGTGCATCCAAAAATATTAATGCCATTTGTTTCCCCGGATGTTTTTCATAGTATTCTAACACATTTAAAATAATTCTTAAGTTATTCTTTATCTGTCTTTTAGGCAGATAGCCATTTTGATCTGAATGGATAAATTTATTCAAAAATTTCTTCATTCTTTCTGCTATTATTGCTGTAAATATTTTGTAGTCCACATTTAATAATGATATTGGCCTATAGTTTTTAATTTGTGTGAGATCAGTATCATCTTTGGGAATCAGAGAAAGATACCAGAGAACATGCAACATATGTTGAACAAGAAAATAACAATGATGGAAATTACTGAGGCTATAAAAAGACAAAAAAAAAGATAAAACTCCGGGACCTGATGGTTTACCAGTGGAATTTTATGTAGCTTTACAAGACATAATAAGTCCAATATTGAAATATCTTTGTATTGAAACTTTTTTGGGGATGAAAATACCAAAATCCTGGACAGAAGCTAACATTTCTCTGAAATTAACTTTTAATGACTCTAATGTATTTAATCACATAATGTTTCTGACATGCTGCATGAGTTCAACAGAGCTGGTTTACATTTATATTCAATGTCTGATGAGTCTCGCTGCTGTGGCCAATAACAGTCAGCCAGCACTGATGGATTGTTCTGATACAGTTTTTCCATTGTGACAATGTCTTGGTAAAACTTTTCAATATGTTCATCACTGACTGTACCTAGATTTTAGGAAAGAAGTACAGTGTGAATGCAGAAAATGAACCTTCAGTGAACATTGCATGTGATTTTGTATGCTGTAAGAAGTTTGTAATGGATGTGCTTCAACAGCAGTTCCATGTCTTCATATGTTCTTTCCTGTGTACAGCATAGCCAACAGGTACTGAAGGATGTACATTGCCATTGTGTAAAAACAGAAGATTTCTATACAACAGTATGTGATAGGTTAAATTACAGGTTATTTTCATAATTAGCAGCCAAAAATCTATAAGATACACCCAAAAGTGTTCAGGAAGCATAATCTTTGTTATCCAATACTATATTATTATAGTATTTTATTGTTATTTTTTAGCTGCTTTGAACTTTTTAAAAAGAAGCCCCAGGTACATTTTAATAATGGTTAAACAATTTCTCCACATAGGTGCTTCAAGCTACATGTTGAAGGATTTTGAACCTCTCTCGCTAAACACTGCAAAGAGAGTAACAAAACATAACAGAATTGGAGGGGATGTGTGAGGGTCTTTTGCCATTTTTGCTAAAGTTACATTTAAATGTGACAGGATTTGTCTGCATGACACACTAAATTTTTCCCCCAAATCTCAACTAAAGTACTATAGACTCCATTCTTCAGCCATCAGAAAAAAATGTCAGCATAAAATCAACTGTTCCACTGCTACAATCTTGCCATTGTAACTGCAGTTCTGGCCTATTCTTATTCTAGGTTTCCAGAATGTATTAAACAGACCTATTGGTTAAACCCTCTGGCTTAGCTGTGAGACACTTTTCTGAACCTCACCAGTTGGGGGAAACCATCCACCAATCACACTGTTGTGATTGGCAAATTGTTTTGAAAGATAGCCAGACCTGCATGATTTAATATCTTTCAAGCCAAGGATCTTTGCAAGCCCACATATCAGATAATGAGTGGTGTGGGTGGGTGGATGGGTGGTGATGCCTGATAAAATAGGAATGCACAGACCCCATGGATCAGTTATTTGGAGGGTTTGCTTTGAACATGGGTTTAGTGTTTAAATTAAAACTGCACACAGATAAACAAACTATGAGCCAGTTCTTTCAAATCCAGAGAAAGATTTTAACTCTTCCTCCCAATTTACTCATATAATGAATCAACAGATTGCACTGAGTTGCCAGAGGAGATGATCAGAACCAAGGGGCAGAGACTTATAAGCACCAGCCTGAAGTGACTGATAAGTACAGAGCTCATCCCATCACTCAAACTGACTATACCACTACAAAATTTGGCAGATTGTACACACCGTAAACTGCCAGATGCTATCAAGGGGAAAACAGTAGTTTAACTCTAGTAAAACTTACCAGACTTAAAGCTGCTCACATCATGGGCACATGGAAGAATAAAAATATTGCCAGATGATGTTTCCATTCATTGCCCAGACCCCTCAAGTTACCGGTAACTACTGAGTCATTGGATTTTGCTCCTTCATTGTGGAAACCAGATATCCCAGCAAACTGAGCCCATGACAGTCCAATGGGCTCAGAACAACTGAGTGTGAGTGTGTGTTTTGTGTGTGTATGTGTGTGTGTAGGTGTTTTCTTCTTTTTCGCCAAATAAACTGAGCCTCTAAGAAGTGAAAAATGTAAGTGAAGCTACAGAAGCTGTGATACATAAGCAATTTCCACTTTGTAGCCACTTTGACTTCCCTTTATATTTCATAGAAATTACATTTTGCTTTGTTTTATATTTTAAAGTAAAAGCTAGAGAATAATAGCAAATGAGGCAGAAATAAAAATGTGGCATCAGCTGAATACCCGTCTAATAGTAAATTTAAAAGATAACTTTTTTAAAAAAAACTGACTCAAATTCAGTGGGAGACAAATCTATTTTGTAAAAGGAAAATACAACAAATCAACACATTTCAAGGACAGAGATAAGCTGCTCAAATAATTCAGTTGAAGGAATTGTGATTCAGTCACCAACTAGACCAATTGGAGATGGATGGGTTTAAGGCACAATCAACTGTTGCAAGTTAGACTATGTTTGTATATATATATATCCTATCTGAGGTAAAAAAAAAAATGCATTGATGACAAAGCTAAAGCATCATTCATATTTAAAAAATGGTCTAAAATTCAAGTTCAGCTAGCTCAGGGTCCATATATTTTCCTTCCATGCAGTTTCTTAAGGTTGTTGAGCTTGCTCCCCCACTTTCCAAAGTATTCTGTTTTCTAACCCACTCCGAAGATTAACAAGAAACTACTCAAATGTGCAAAGGTCGTAGGGGAGCACTAATTCAAACAGTGGATTTGTTTGTCTAGAGGATATCCAAGTGTCTCCTTTACACATACTGTTGTAAAATGATTACAATCTTGCAAAGAGTTGCAATAAATATCTCAGTGCTCAGGATTGGGGTAATGGAATGTAAGAAAGAAGCAATCACATCCAGCCATTTTAATCTGAATCTTTTGTGAGCATTCACTCCACTTACTCATGCCTTAACCAGCAGAGAGAGAAAAATCCTATTTACTTTAGAGTTAAATTGATGCTAAAAAGCCGTGCTTCAATCCAAGATCTGCACACCCATCAAGGCAATAAAGGGCTTTTGACCAGCATGTCAAACATACCTGGGCATCTCTAGACTGGATTGCAAAAACACTGGCCTCAAGCTTACACAAGCTGTTAACAATCAGTGTTAACGGTGCTTGGATATATGGATTTATTTTAATTATTAATTCAATTTCTAAGACTACCCAGTTGCAAAATGATTCAAGGCAGTATACAACTGGGACTGAAAACACCATAATAGCAAAGAAAAAGAAATGATAAAATGATTTGCCCAGGTTCGCCTGGTGCACCAGTTGCGGCCCTATTTAGACCGGGAGTCTCTTCTCACAGTCACTCATGCCCTTATCACCTCGAGGCTCGACTACTGCAATGCTCTCTACATGGGGCTACCTTTGAAAAACGTTCGGAGACTTCAGGTAATGCAGAATGCAGCCGCGCGAGCAGTGTTGGGCCTGCCCAGAAATGCCCACACTTCGGCATCACTCCGCGAGCTGCATTGGCTGCCAATTGGTCTCCGAACCCAATTCAAAGTGTTGGTTATGACCTATAAAGCCCTACATGGCATCGGACCAGGTTACTTACGGGACCGTCTGCTGCCCCATGAATCCCAGCGGCCGGTTAGGGCCCACAGAGTTGGCCTTCTCCAGGTCCCGTCAGCCAGACAGTGTCGCCTGGTGGGGCCTAGGGGAAGAGCCTTCTCTGTTGTGGCCCCGGCCCTCTGGAACCAACTTCCCCCGGAGATCCGTGTCGCCCCCACCCTCTCCACCTTTCGTAAATTACTTAAAACACACCTCTGCCGGCAGGCTTGGGGCAGTTAACATCTTGCCCCTAGCCAGTGTATGTCTGTGTGTATGTTGAATGATTGGTTTTTCTTTTAAATTAGGGGTTTATATATATATATATATATATATGTATTTTTAACTGTTGATTTCTATTATGTTGTGAGCTGCCCTGAGTTCTCCGGAATAGGGCAGCATAGAAGTCAAATAAATAAATAAATAATAAAATAAATAAAACAACTATTCAAAGGGATGAGAAACACAACAATTTGCTAACATTCCAATGGGGCCACAAACTGTCTTGGCCCAATGCCTGCCAAATCACTTGGGTTTTTAAGGCCTTCCTAAATAACTGCAGACTCAGGACAATACAGACTTTGGTTTGGATTGGACTGGATATAAGGTTGCAGATAGCTGATCCAGTAATAGGTAACATATATCCATGGGCTTCCATAAGTTGTCATTGTTTTGTTGACAGGACTCATAGTATGTTAATCCTGTCTGATCTTATACAAAAGGCATAAATTATTGAAGAAGGTGATCCTGCAAAAACATCCAGGCCCAAAGTCTTAGCTCAATAGTCTGAATCAATGTTTTGTTTTCTTTAATTTTTTTTTTTAAAAATCAGTATTTATACACATATAGAAGTCTTCAGTTGTTTTAACATTTTATCTTCAAGGGCATCACAAGATGGTTAAGGTCACCCCTGATTTCATCTGGGTATCTGAAAATGAATGGTATTTTTTCTCTGTCATATTTTGGACAGCTGGGCAGCATTTTCTCATTGTACAATATCATTGTCGGTAAAAAGGGAACACTTCCAAATTCAAATCAAGGTGCTGGTGATGGCTTATAAAGCCCGACATGGCCTAGGGCTGGAATATTTGAGAGACTGCCTTACTCTGATTTCATCCACCCATCCCCTCAATCTACCGGTAGCAGAAAAAAAACATGTTGTAGATCAGCATGTTCCTGATGGGACACAGGAAAAGAGCTTTTTCTATCACAGCCCCCATCCCTTCAGAACGTCCTCTCCCCTGAGGTGAGACTGAGACTGAGACTACTTTACTGACCTTTTGGAAGAACCTAAAGACATGGCTTTGCCAAATAATCTTGGGATTCAGTGACATTACTAGAGAGCCAGCTAAATTGCTGCCATTTTAGGAAAATGAATGAGGTCTCTCACAGGTTACATTTTTATTGTTTTAAGAGTTTTATTGCTTTTAATAATTTATTAATTCTTGTATTGTTTTGTGGATGTTTAACTTTGAAAGAGTTATGGCTCTCTAATGGGTGGCTATATAAATTTAATAAACAAACACTATGATACATCCATGCCACAGGGACTTGCACAAAGGCCAACTTAATAAAGTATTTGAAAAGCATCACTTATTAAAAATGCTCTATGAATGAAGCTTTTCTTCTTCATACAGCATATGGAGCCAATGTTCAGCTATGATTAAAAAGCAAAAGGACAAAACTGGCTGCTGTCCCAGATTGCGATTGGCTGCTGAGAGGGGAAATTTATTAACAGGAAAACCAGAGTCAGTGCTGAGGGCCACCAGAAGCAATGGCCACCCTCCTCCCTCGTTTTCTCAAATCACTGTGATTGCAGCCACCCAGGAACCCACCAAACCTGTTCTAACTATTGGCAGCCAGACACCAGCGATGTCAATGGGGCAGAAAGCCAAGCTGATTTTTTTAGATGACATTTCACTTTGCCATCCTGGGAAAGATGCACATGAATATTTGTAGAGAAAAATCACAGATATCTCTAAATAGGCACTTCGGATCTATTGTTTGATGTGCTAGACAGGAAAGATCTAGGTTCGAAATACCCATTTAGCAATTTAGTTTACTACAGTAGGTAATTTCCACCCAATCTTTCTTTCTTAGCCTAACTTGCCCCACAAGACTGTTGTAAGGGTAAAATGGGGACATATGGAAATGTAGAGTTCTTGGAAGAAAGGATGGAAATAAAATAAATAATACATAATAAAGTATTTCTGGATGAGAGCCAATTTGATATAGTAGTTAAAGCAACAATGACTCTAAGGTGCATATGTAAATGCGTACTTACCGGTACTTACTTACATACAACACAAGGACCCAATGTAGCTAGACTGTGCCCTAAAATCAACTCTGTAATGCCTTAACTTGGTTGGTGTTTAAGGCACAGAATTGGTATTTGCTATACTTTCTTTTCTCACCACATCACAAGTCTTTACTGTACTGGGACCAGTTTACTTTCTGCCTCCCTCATGCACTGTGATTATGACTGTGTTCCCAAACATACCAATCCATCAATCTAAGAATCTGAGTTTTATTTATTTATTTATTTATTTATTTTTATGATTTTTATACCGCCCCCCCTCCCGAAGGACTCGGGGCGGTGTACAGCCCAATTAAAAAAACATCAACATACAAAAAGTAAAATTATTAAAAATAGATTAAATAATTTGGCCCAATCATTTAAAAACCCAATACATAATCAATCATTAAAAACTCAATCCCCTAAAAACAATTATGGCCTTGTTGGAACCGGAGCTACTATCCCAGGCCAGCTTGTCGAAATAGATATGTTTTTAATTCTCGACGGAAGGAAGGCAATTCCGTCATCGTACGGAGTTCGGGGGGGGAGCTCGTTCCAAAGCGTTGGAGCTCCCACAGAGAAGGCCCTCCCCCTGGGGGTCGCCAGCCGACATTGTCTGGCCGACGGCACCCTGAGGAGACCCACTCTGTGGGAGCATACCGGACGGCGGGAGGTATTTGCTGGCAGAAGGCGGTCCTGTAAATATCCGGGTCCGATGCCATGGAGCTTTTTAAAGATGGTCACTAACACCTTGAAACGCACCCGGAAGGCCACCGGCAACCAGTGCAGCTCGCGCAGGAGCGATGTTACATGGGAGCGCCATGACGCTCCAGTCACTACCCGCGCGGCCGCATTCTGGGCCAGCTGAAGCCTCTGGATGCACCTCAAGGGGAGCCCCATGTAGAGAGCATTACAGTAGTCCAGCCTGGAAGTGACGAAGGCATGAGTAACTGTGCATAGCGAGTCCCGGTCTAGGAAGGGACGCAACTGGCGCACCAGGCGAACCTGATAGAACATCCTCCCGGCCACGGCCGTCAGATGGTCCTCTAAAGACAGCCGTGAGTCCAGTAGGACTCCCAAATTGCGAACCCTTTCCACGGGGGCCACTGTTTCGCCCTCAATGGACAACAAAGGAATCAATTGACTAAACCGGAATGACGGTAGCCACAGCCACTCGGTCTTGGAAGGGTTGAGCTTGAGTCCGTTCTTCCCCATCCAGACCCGCACAGCCTCCAGGCACTGGGTCAGCACGGCAAGAGCATCGTTGGGGTGGTTCGGCGTGGAAATGTACAACTGAGTATCATCAGCGTACAGATGGTACTCCACACCAAAACCACGGATGATCTCACCCAGCGGTTTTACATAAATGTTGAACAGTAGGGGAGAGAGGACTGACCCCTGAGGTACCCCACATACGAGGGGTCTCAGGGGTCTGCATCCGGCCGGAGAGGAAGGAGGAGAACCACCGCAAAACAGTGCCCCCTATACCTAACCCCTCCAACCGTTGCAGCATGATACCATGATCGATGGTATCAAAAGCCGCCGAGAGGTCCAATAGCACCAGAGCAGAGGAACAACCTCTGTCCCAGGCCCGCCAGAGGTCATCCACCAACGCGACCAATGCTGTTTCCGTGCTGTAGCCAGGCCTGAAGCCTGACTGGTGTGGATCTAGGTATAACGATTCCTCCAGGTGTCGCAGGAACTGTCGGGCAACCACGCTCTCGACAACCTTCGCAAGAAAGCAAAGGTTGGAGACAGGACGATAATTTGATAAAACAGCTGGATCCAGGGTAGGCTTCTTAAGGAGGGGCCTCACTACTGCCTCTTTCAAGGTTGCAGGGAAGACACCCTCACTTAAAGAAGCATTAATAATTGCCTGGAACCAGCCTCGTACCACCTCCTGGGATGCCAACACCAGCCAGGAGGGGCACGGGTCCAATGAACAAGTGGTCGCCCTAAGTCCCCCGAGCAACCTGTCCATGTCCTCGGGAGTCACGGGGTCAAACTCAGCCCAGATAACAGTCTCAAGACCGGACTCCGTCTCTCCCATGAATGCACAGTCATTGCTGCTTCATCTGAAACATCTCATGTTCATGCCCAAATAGTTAGAAAGTTGGCTTGTTCATTCTAATGCACATCTAGTACTCTCCCTTGAATTAGCCTTTACAGTTTTAAAAGTAAGCTTGAAATGTGAGAAAACTAGCTTTCCCAAAATGTTAACATACGGTTCCTGTCATCCTGATTGATGATGATGGGAAGAGCAGAGCAATACATTAGTGTATGTGTGTTGTGTATGTAAAATTTTAGGCTAGAAAAGACTGTTGTAAGTCTAAGATTCCTATATGCAACTAAGAGGTACTGCATGTCTCCTGCAGTTATGACATGCAAAACAGATATGGAAAAGTGAGAAGGCAAGCATCATTTTCTCACTGCAGAGGTATCCATAATATGTTCAAGTGGAGAAAAGAACTCTATACGTGGCCACACATTCCAAACAGAATACATACTGCTGAATCTGGCTCACACAGAACAATTGTTCCTCAGATAAACTGGTGATTCTGGAACCCAGAGGTTTGAGGTTTCAATCAATGGCAATAAAAACTGTGAAAAGCAGAAGGAGTAGCAAGGGTATAATTTGAGAAAGAAAGAAGAAAAAGCTGCATTGTGTCCTTGACCCACAACTGGAATGATGCCAGCCTACGGCCTTTCCCAGGCCACCTGGAGATGTTTATTGATCCCATATCTTAGGAGGGGAAGATGGTACCATCCTGAGAAAGGGAAAGACAAAATTGAGAGAGAACGGGAGGAAGAGATGAGTCAGGCATCATAACAGTTGCATAACATGCCATCTCTACGGTTACCATAGGAAGGAGGAGAAATTGATGGTTTCTAAATTGACAGAGATCAATGGATGGTGATGGAGGAAGGGAGATGCTATTTCTACCTCATCAACTTTTGGCAGTAATAATGGGAAAGAGAAAAGGGTTTGACTCTCAATGTGTGGATGAATATTTCTGGAGCTATTTGGCTCCCACACATTAAAAAAACATTGACTAGAGAATGCTCTCTGAAGTGAAGATCCTATTTTTGGAGAATGATAAGAGTTTGTACTTGATAAGAAAAATCTGTTCATAAGCTCTAATTTTGTTTGCTCTAATTGTAGGGGCTCCCTAAGCCCTTTGATAGAGTTATTTAAATCTATTGTACAATCTTTTGTTTTTGCTTTTTAAACCAAAGTTGAACCTAGGGTGAGTTTAACTCTGAAAGTTTTAATATTCAGATAGAAACCACAAAGAGTAATTGAGTTGAAATGCCAGAACATCATAAAAATTCAAGATCATCATTTGATTCATTGCCTTTTGTCTCAGACAGTTATGGAAACTTAGCGCAGCCTTCTGCAATTTAGTATCCTCCAGAAAGGATGGGACTGCAACTCACAGAATTCCAAACTCAAGGAACTCTGATATCAACATATCTGAAGAGCATTAGGTTAGCAAGGAAGATTTCACACAAGGGATGTTGAGGATTTTGAAAGTAAAGATGGGGGAGAAGGGCAGCTGTTGGTGAAAATGCTTCTACTGCATACTCAGTTCTCTCCTTATCCACATCCCTCTCTATTGCTCTACCATTCAAATTTGGCAACTTAAAAGTGCATGGACTTCAGCTTTCAGAATTTCCCAGCTAGCAGACTGACTGGAGAATTCTGGGAGTTGGAAGTCCATATATCTTAAAGTTGCCAAGTTTGAAAAATATTGCTCTACTGGCTTTTACTCTTGCTAAACACCATATTTTTATTTAATTTGCTTATATATTTAAACTATTTATTGGGCCACCAATCTCATTAGCACAATCTGGGAAGCTAGCAGTAATAAAACAAAAGCAACAATGAAAAACTGTTATAATAATAATCAGCTACTGTACTGTAAAAGCTCTGTAAAAGCAAACCAAAAGGTTTAATACCCTTGCTATTAAGAAACAGAATTTGCTTTCAGCTATACATACACTAATTTTTAGCCTTACATTTATATTTATAAGATGCCGACTTTCTTCCTCCTCCTCTTCTTATCATCATCATGGCATGTTTCAGGTCTGTCCATTAAACAATGCCATTTGACAGGACACAAGTGGTATGTTTTTTTTTTTGTAAATGTACTTATATTCTGGAACTCATTCCCATTAAGATCTGCATGTCCCCAAATATGCCTGTTTTTTTTTTAAAAAAAAAGCTTTGAAGACCTGGTTCTTCCCATAAGCAATGGCATCCCATCCTTTGAGTTGGACATTTGTATAAATTTATGATTTCTTTCTTGTTAAGCTCTTTTTATTCATGCTTTATTTTGTTTTAATTTACTGTACAGTTTTTAAACTTGTTAAAATACCCAAAGTTTTTTTTAAATGGGCAAACAAGTAAATATCATTTTTTTTTTTACCTGTGATGGTCTGGCATTCCTCAGCAACTGTCTTGGCTAAACATGCTCAATAGAAATGACAGATATTTAGATCAACAGTTCTCAAAGTGAGGTCTGGGGACCCCAAACCTTTTTTAAGAGGCCCAGGAAGGCAAATAAATATTTCAACATTTCTCAGATTTAGTTTCAAATAAAGTACAGTAAATAGTAGATGTAACCCTATCAGTAATAATAGATAGAGGTTCTTTGGGGTCCTCAATCATTTTAAAGAACGCAAAGACCCAAATGTTTGACAACCACTAATTTAGGTGATACAGGTCATCATCTGTATCTTCACCCTCACCATTATCATTATTATCTAAAAGTAAAGGTAAAGGTTTCCCCCATTGTTGTCTGACTCTAGGGGGAGCTGCTCATTTCTGTTTCTTGGCTGAGGGAGCCAGTGTTGCCTGGAAACACTTCTGTAGCCACTATATGTCAAGGCACACCAAACGCTGTAACCTTCCCACTGAAGTGGTACCTATTTATCTACTCTCATTTGTTTGCTTCCAAACTGTTAGGTTTGCATTATTTTCCAGTTTTTCTAAAAAAACGAAACAAAACCAGGACTTGGCTCTCAGGGCTTAATGGACTGAGATAAGATTACAATTACACTCTGTGTGAATCCCTTGCTTGCCATTTTTGTAAATGTTAAAAGTCAATTTTAATGTTAATATTTAATATTTTGCTTAATGTTTTATTTTATATTATATTATATTTTGCTGTTTTTCACTTGGCTGTAAGCTGCCTAGAGTCAGATCTTGGTGAGATGGGCAGAATATAAATGTAATAAACGAACAAACAAACTGCTGAGCTGAAGGACTTGGCAAGGCCTCCTAGCAGAGAACTGAAGATTGCTTCTCCTTCCCATCATCCTAGCAATGGTTGAACTCTGGTTCAAGTTTTGGCTTCTCTAGTTAAAAAGAATCCCAGTAAACTTTGCTTTTATATTTATCAAATTGTCTTACATTGCCCATTTGTTGACTATCCTTTTCCCAATTCATTAATTAAATCCTATCCCTATCTCATTTCTGGGTTAAGATAAAGCTTAAGTCACAGAATGTGAATTTTCTTCATCCTTCCCATTTTGATCTCCATGTTACCATAGTTTAGCCTTGCAATTTCCACTTTTTTTAAAAAAAATGCACTTTCTCTCTAAAGTGCTAGAAACTGCGTTGCATAATAATAATAGTAATAATAATAATAATAATATTAATAATAATGTTTAGCATTAAGAAGCCAACTATCCCATACAGAGGCAAGTTAACCACTGAGGCACTGGCTTCCACCTCCTCTAATGCAGAGATTACATAATCCAGCAATCTTCAAACTAATGGAACTTCTAGTGTTCTCTCCCTTAAAATTATTGCCATTTTGCAAACAATAGACAAGATCACAAACATCTATTTGAGTTCCGAGTCACTGTCTGCAAGTTAGTCTTTGCTAATCCTTTCCTCAATCCTTGTCTCCCAAAAGAAATCCACGTTAGACTGTAGGAAATAAAAATAATATGAAGCTTAGCTGCAAAGGGGTCTTAATTTTGCAGTTTATTTTTAACTTCAAGTTGTTGTTGTTATTAAAGTATTCAGGGTAATCAAGTAATCATAAACTAACTATTAATCTGGATTCAGATTAATACATGCTGAACAAGATTAAAACAAGTTAGTTATGTATGTAAAGTTTTCTTTGAGTAGAGTTCAATGCCTGGTGATTAGGTTATCCATGTGGTTTTCTTAGAAATGGTAAAGAAAAGGTTTGCCATTGCCCTCTGCCAAGATGATTTTTTTCTTTAGTTTTCCAGATCAGCCTACAGCCCCGATGTTTTCCCTCCAAATACATTTGGACCCTGATCTGTTTAGTTCCCAAACCCAAGGCAAGGTCAGCCAAGTGATACCCTGTGCAAAAGCTATAATAAACTGGTTATTAAAGCTTTGTTCTTAACCAGTCCATATCACACAATAAACCAAATCAAAATATAGTATGGCTTAACATGTCATGCAAACAACCTAGGAAACATATTTGAACCTCTCTTGGAGAAACAGGCAGAAACCTACCCCCAGCCAGTGATGCTACATTATGCAGCTTTGTTAAAATCCAAGCTGCTCCTCAATCACGCAGTTGGCGATGAGAAAACAGCAGCTTCGCCACTTCCTAAAGAGAGTCTCCTTCCTATACATTTGTTCACCAACAAGCCCAGCTGAAAGGCTAGATACAGACTTCCTCAGGAAGTTTGTGCAAGAGAAATAACCTTTCCTGCCTTTAAAACCAGAACAGGTGCTTTAGCCTGAAGTGTGGTAATAAAACAGTGAAGGAGAAGGAACACAAAGTAAAGTAAAATTAGAACCAGGAAGGCATGATTCCCAATAAAAAAAAAGGGCAGAGAAGCAATTTGCTTGGCAAAGGCTTAATTTAGAACAGATCTCACTGGAATTTGGCTTTTTATTGATCTTGGCAACTGGCACCAGTAAGATAATTATCAAGAAAATCCCCATGCTGGGGATACAAAGTTGTGTATCTAACTTATGGTGCTCTAATAGGGACATGGCTGGGCTATTCAGAGGATTAAAAGGAGCATTGCCAAACAATTCTTATGTAAGTGTCTTCCACACCATTTGTGTACTCTTGGCTGCAGCTGTTGCATCAGACTTACAACAGCAGGAGTGATGGAACATGAAGGCTGCAAGATTATCTCAGCTAAAAAGCAACCTCCATCAAACACCCCTTCTATCAAACATCATCTAGTAGTAACTTTCCAGCAGCCAGAGGAGTAGAAGAGATGGAAAACAAAGTCACCACATCTACTTTAAGAAGATGTAACAATACTGAACTCATGCTTCTACATATTACAGCAAGAGCAATGGACACCAATGAAAAGTTTTAGAAAGGGATGATGCCACAGTGGTGCAACTGCATGAACATGTGATGGAGACCCCTTTTTGGTGATAGCACTGTTTTTCTTCTCCTTGCCTTTGGTATGGGGCCTTTCTTCAGAGCTCACACTATATAGGTTTCATGTGTTTACCTCCTCAGAATGGTGAGAAAATCAGTTTTCCAGTAGCAAAAAGGTTCAAATTCACCGCCCTAAGGTTGACGGTCATTCACAGGTCTCACCTTAAACTTCTAGGATCCAGTAGCAGCATATTCTACAAATTATCTGCTAGATAATTGCCATTTTATTTTATTTATTTTATTCATTTATTAATTTCCAGAAAAAAGGGCCCTCCAAGACACATGCACATACGCACACATACACCTTTTGGGGCAAAACTGAGCAATTAAGCAACCAGCTCAACCAGACTTTACTCTCAAAAATTGGAATATGCTTATCTGCTGTGGAGTAGAATTAATTTTGCAGTGGGATTCTGGAGAAAAGTTGATCATTTCCTGTTTTATCTCATCTAGACTTAGCTCTGGCTGGTATCTTCAGAGCATACCTGAAAAGGGAATACCCACTTTAGGAGAATGGTCCAGCACTTGGATACTGAAAACAACTGTCTTAGCTGCCTTTCCCTGCAATCTTTCAGATCTATCCAGACCTTCTCTTACTGGCAGGAGACATCCCAAGCCAAAGGCTCATTTAAAATTCAATTGAGGGCCCAGCTGGAAAGCAGCTTTCTGCTCCTGCTGAATGCCCAAAATAGTTTACCAACCACCTGTGAATTCTCTCTGAAATGCAGCCTCTGCCGGTTCCCTGCCACCAACCTTTCTAAAGAGTCACATCTTTTGGCAGCAGGAACACAGTCCCAGCCTCTCCTGTGACAGCTGCAGGTGGGGATCGCTGCAACAGGGCTTCAGCTGTCACTAGCACACAGATAATACAGTAATCGCTGCGTCAATCAGCCAGTGTAATGACGACAATGAATATAAAGCAAATTTGTGGAGAAGGAGAGCATTTTCGTTAAAATTACACTTTAAAGATTAATCATGATACTTGAACTACAGGTATCTGTGGGTCTCCATTGATGTGCAATACTCTTCTCTTAGTATTTGACAAAGATTGCACTATAGTTAAAAATTCATTTGTGCTGCCCTTTTCCATGCTACTGTATAACAAACCCTTATTTTGGGGAAGATCAAAATGCTGTCAGAAGCACCTGGGGGCAGCTTGCTAGATTTATTTTAAAGATTGCCAAAAGCCTTCAGATTTGGTAGTTTAAATGAAAAATAAATTTGGTATGGTGACCGTAGGTAAAAAAGTCTGAATGGACAGAATTCAAAAATGTATATCCCTTCTAACTAATTTTACACAATGGTATATATAGTGAAGATTAATCCACGTCTTCATCATTTAATTACAGGGACCTCAGAAAGATAAGTTCAGCCACCAGATATTTTTTTCATTTGAAGGTTACACTTACAACATTAGAAACTGAGATTTTTCCTTCTCTTGGGGAAGAAACAGTGAGTCTCCAGGAAAAGTTTTGCTTTTTTTATTGTCCACATTCTATAAAACAGGGGAACTGCTGCTTGAATGACAAGAAAAAGCAAACACAAACAAACAATATTTTGTTCAGCCAGTTTGGTCTAGTGATTAAGGCACTAGGCTAGAAAGTGCAAGAACATGAGTTCAAGTCCCACCTTAGTCATGAAAACCAACTGGGTGACCTTGGAGCACTCGCTCTCTCAACCCCACAATCTTTCAGGATTGCTGTTATGGGGGAACTAGGAGGAGGAAGGTGAGTTAGATATGTTTGCCACCTTGTGTTATTTCTAAAAACAAAAAATAAATACATAAAAATAAATAAATAAATAATATTCAAGACCTCTGATCTCCAGTGAACTCTATACATGTACTGTAATCCAAGATTTTATTTAAGCAGGAGGATATGCAAAAAGGGAGACTGTATGATTTTATTTGGAATTCTATTTATGTAGCTGATACCGTCCTTTGTGTTTAATGTATTGTTTGTTTCCCCAGTATATTCTTAATAATAATAATAGTAATAATAATAGTAATAGTAATAGTAATAGTAATAATAATTGGAAGGGACCTTGGAGGTCTTCTAGTCCAACCCCTGCTCAGGCAGGAAACCCTATACCATTTCAGACAAATGGCTGTCCAGTCTCTTCTTAAAAATATGGACTCACTGATTTAAAAAGGAAAATTCTTAAAACCCTTCCCACAAGACTGCACAGCTGGCACAACTAGCCTTTATTTTCAGGATGTTAGATTTTTGTTGAGTTTTGTATATCTAGGCTGCTGTTTTTCTTGGTGTTATGTTTATGTTCCATTGAAAATTTACTTCATGATTGATGCATACTATGATTTTATGTTCAATGTTGATTGTTTTAATAAAAGAATTTTTTATATATATATAAAAAAGAAAATTTACTTCATGAATATTGCTGAAATCTCTGAGGGCTAGTTTCCTGAAAAACTATGAGCTGATATAAAACCAAGCCTCTAAACTTGTCCACACTTCAAGCCTCACAGCAACAAAGTAAAAAGGATTTATAAAGGCTTGATTCCCTATTTTCCATCATCTCTGCCCAAATATGCTTTTCTTATCCAATTCATACCTGAAGAAAAGAAATAAACCAAAGCAGAAAACTTTAAACATCACACAGAGTTTTTCTATGTGTTTTTAATAAAACTGACAAAATGCTGTTTGTTGAATAGCTTGATTGAAAGTGGTGTTGAACACACAACAAATCATGGTTTATAAAAATCACAGGTTTATTAAAATGTTTTTAGCATGTAAAGTGAATACAGAAATCAATAAATGACTTGGAGAGCTATGTTAAATAATCATGACCATTATGGTGGTACAAAAGAATCTTGACCAGCATTGTAAAGAGCACAGTCTGTAATGCGGTGATGCACAATCTACATTCCTACATATACATATATAATAAGACAAGACCCATTATATTAAAACAAGACCCATTTTATCCAATAGAGTAGAAAATCCACCATAGGTGGTGTCAAAAAGGAAAATACTACTACACAGCCAAATAAATCTGGGGTACTTCTGGCTGGCACAGGGGTGGGAAAATGGATAGAGGTGCCAGGTTGCAATCAGAAAGAAGTCGAGGTGAAAATTCAACCCTGAAGGATTTCACACCTATCAGAATTGCATACCTGTTTAGCTTTCCATTTATATTCTCTCCTTTTCTTGATTTACTTCCTCTTGCTCAAATTTTAGGTCATATTCTTTGGGCAAGGCTCTTTCTTTGTGATCTATAAATACTATGTTGTTATATTTTCTAAATAATATTAATGATAGCCAAGAGAGGGAGAGCTGATTCCCAGATTGGCAAACAAAAATCCAAAATAACCAGTAGATGTGGCTTCCTCCATTAAACAGACAAACCTCGACCTCTTCATATATAGGAAGTGCAGGAAAAAGGAGCACAATTCCTCCCAGACAAATATCCTTACAGACAATACTGTAGAGCTCTCTGATTACTACTCCGATTACTCTGATTACTACAACCTACTACTTGATAAGATAGAAAAATATGGGTTAGACAGCACCACCACCAGATGGATCCATAGCTGGCTGACCAGCCATACTCAGTGTGTGGTCCTCAATGGAACCGCATCTACATGGAGGGAAGTGTGTAGTGGGGTCCCAGTGCTCTGTTCTGGGCCCAGTGCTCTTCAACATCTTCATCAATGATCTGGATGAGGGGATAGATGGGGAACTCATCAAATTTGCAGATGACACCAAGCTGGCAGGAATAGCCAACACTCTAGAAGACAGGCTTAGGATACAGGCGGATCTGGACAGACTTGAACACTGGGCGCTATCTAACAAAATGAAATTCAATGGTGAAAAAAGTAAGGTTCTACATTTAGGCAAGAAAAACCAAATGTACCCAGGTATAGTACAGGGGGTACTTTGCTCAATAGTAGTAACTGTGAGAGGGATGGCGAAGTCCTAGTGGACAATCACTTAAATATGAGCCAGCAGTGTTGCTGCAGCTGCCAAAAAAGCCAACACAGTGCTAGGCTGCCTTAACAGAGGGATAGAATCAAGATCACGTGAAGTGTTAATACTACTTTACAATGCCTTGGTAAGGTTATACTTGGAATACTGCATCCAGTTTTGGTCACCACGATGTAAAAAAGATGTTGAGACTCTAGAAAGAATACACAGAAGAGCAACAAAAATGATCAGGGGACTGCAAGCTAAAACATATAAGGAACGGCTGCTGGAATTGAGTATGTCTAGTTTAATGAAGAGAAGGACGAGGGGGGACATGATAGCAGTGTTCCAATATCTCAGGGGCTGCCACAAAGAAGAGGGACTCAAGCTATTTTCCAAAGCGCCTGAAGGCAGGACAAGAAGCAATGGGTGGAAACTAATCAAGGAGAAAAAGCAACCTAGAACTAAGGAGAAACTTCCTGACAGAACAATTAACCAGTGGAACAACCTGCCTCCAGAAGCAGTGAATGCTCCAACAGTGGAAGTTTTTAAGAAGATACTGGACAGCCATTTGTCTGAAGTGGTATAGGGTTTCCTGCCTGAGCAGGGGGTTGGACTAGATGACCTCCAAGGTCCCTTCCAACATCATCATCAACAACATTCTTAATCAACTTTCTAATTAGAACTCAAGACTCACTTTTAGGATTAAGAGCTTGTAATCTAGGCTGTTCCCAGAAGGCTGTTATGTACCACTTTTTTAGGTGGGACAGCACTTTTGAAGTGCTGTCCAAAAGTTCTAACAGCAGTACAAGAAAATTACAGGACAAAACCTGGAGATTAAAGTCCAAGTTTTAATCTCTGAACAATCCAGGAGATAACTACTAGGTTTCACCCTCAGTTTGGTCATCTGCAGAATGGGAATATTAAGCATCTATCATGTAATTCTAAAATAGAGTTGACTGCTATAGCTATCTACATGTGAGCCAACGTGGGAGGGGATTAGTGGGTGCTATTCCTTAGATTCATTTCACAACTTCCAAATTTACCAAATTAGCAAATTTGTCTCTTTTCTACAGAGCCCAGAACAACATATGGGAAAAAGAATTAATCTACTTTATTTTCATAGTAGGCTAGGGTGAGAAAGTACATTGGATTAATTCTGATGGTCTGGGTTTTTTCCCTGTGAATTTGGAAAGAGGTATCTATCTCTACCTATTTCAAAGACCAGGCTGAAAGGGAGTAGATAGCTTTCTCCCCCTTAATCTTTTCTCCCTCTTAATCTTTTGCTTATAAGTCAAAAAGAGTTCAGAGCAATAAAACTACCACAATGGCCTTGATTATTTTGTTATGAACATTTATTTAAACGGCCTAGGCCTATTTTTCAACCAATTCTGGGCAGCTCTAAATCAAAAATCAAAAGACACATAAAATAATTTTTAAAACAACTATTTAATACATATATTCCATTATTATCATACTTGTTATCATATTGTAGGGTATAAACATAGTCCAGCAAATACCTTCTTGTTACATAGTTGTAACTAGTTTATATTCAGGTAGTTCAATTACCAAGAAGCCCTTGGTAAATTAACAAATTGATTAGGGCCACGAATTAGAGTCTCCTGGACCAATGGGGGCTACTAATATCAGATGAGTCAGTCTACCACCATGTTTTGGATCTCCTGTATATATTTCACTGAGTACCATTTTAAGTAGGCAAATTCCATTTGCTTCCAACCCACAGGAATTCTGATGCTATGTTCATTACTGAATTTCCACTTTAGGAGGAGAAGATGTATCTCTGGTTTGGGGCTGGTATGACCTGTTCTAGGATCTCTGATACACCTTCAGAGTTTGTGACCCTCGCCTTCATGCTTTTGTTGGTTAATGGCAGGAATTTCTTCCCGTTGTCTGGAGTAAGACATTATTTATGACCTTTCTGTACATTTTGCTCCCCCTCCCTTCAATAGACTTGATAGAAGGAAGAATGTAGATTTAGAATCTGTATTCCAATTCTTCAGTCACAATTGTCTCCCAATGATCATGTTAGCTGCAGTGAGGGGGGGGGAATTATTTGATCCCCTGCTGATTTTGTACATTTGCCCACTGACAAAGAAATGATCAGTCTATAATTTTAATGATAGGTTTATTTTAACAATGAGAAACAGAGTAACAACAACAACAACAAAATCCAGAAAAACACATTCAAAAAAGTTATAAACTGACTTGCATTTTAATGAGAGAAATAAGTATTTGACCTCTTTGCAAAACAGAACTTAGTACTTGATGGCAAAACCCTTGTTGGCAATCACAGAGGTCAGACATTTCTTCTAGTTGGCCACCAGGTTTGCACACATCTCAGAAGGGATTTTGTCCCATTCTCTTTGCAGATCCTCTTCAAGTCATTAAGGTTTTGAGGCTGATATTTGGCAGCTCGAACCTTCAGCTCCCTCCACAGATTCTCTATGGGGTTAAGGTCTGGAGACTGGCTAGGTTACTCCAGGACCTTAATATGCTTCTTCTTAAGTCACTCCTTTGTTGCCTTGGCTGTGTGTTTTGGGTCATTGTCATGCTGGAATACCCATCCATGACCCCATTTTCAATGCCCTGGCTGAGGGAAGGAGGTTTTCACCCAAGATTTGACAGTACATGGCCCTGTCCATCGTCCCTTTGATGAGGTGAAGTTGTCCTGTCCCCTTAGCAGAAAAACATCCCCAAAGCATAGTATTTCTATCTCCATGTTTGATGGTGGGAATGGTGTTTTTGGGGTCACAGGCAGCATTCTGCCTCCTCCAAACACGGAGAGTTGAGTTGATGCCAAAGAGCTCGATTTTGATCTCATCTGACCACAACACTTTCACCTGGTTCTCCTCTAAATCATTCAGATGTTCATTGGCAAACTTCAGACGGGCCTATACATGTGCTCCTTGAGCAGGGGGACATTGCGGGCGCTGCAGGATTTCAGTCGTTCACGGCATAGTGTATTACCAATTGTTTTCTTGGTGACTATAGTTCCAGCTGCCTTGAGATCATTGGCAAGATCCGCTCCTGTAGTTCAGGGCTGATTCCTCCCCATTCTTATGATCATTGAAACTCCACGAGGTGAGATCTTGCCTGGAGTCCCGAGGGAGATTGACAGTTATTTTGTGTTTCTTCCATTTGTGGATAATTGCACCAACTGTTGTCACCTTCTAACCAAGCTGCTTGGCGATAGTTCTGTAGCCCATTCCAGGCTTGTGTAGGTCTACAATCTTGTTCCTGACATCCTTGAACAGCTCTTTGGTCTTAGCCATGGTGGAGAGTTTGGAATCTGATTGATGATTACTTACGCGGACAGGTGTCTTTTATACAGGTAACAAATTGAGATCCCTTTAAGAAAATGCTCCTAATCTCAGATCATTATCTGTATAAAAGACACCTGGGAGCCAGAAATCTTGCTGTTTAATAGGAAATCAAATACTTATTTCACTCATTAAAATGCAAATCAATTTAACTTTTTTGAAATGCGTTTTTCTTGATTTTTTTGTTGTTATTCTGTCACTGTTAAAATAAACCCACCATTAAAATTATAGACTGATTATTCCGTTGTCAGTGGGCAAACATACAAAATCAGCAGGGGATCAAATAATTTTTCCCTCATTGTACCAAGCCTCTGGTTATGAATTGAATACTGTCCAAACTAGAGTCTCCATGAAGCTTGGCTAGCATGTTCACACTCTGTTTAAGCTCCCTATAATCTGGAGGAATAAGCTGATTTAGATTGTTTGGTCCAAAGGATGGACTCTTGTCAAAACCGAGGTTCTTGAAGATAAAGTTATTGCTTCATACACTCTGAATAGCAAGATCTCCATTTATTTTGTCCTTTGGGATTTCTTCTTCATTTTTGTCTATTGGGGTCCCTGAATCTAGGGCTACCAGGGGGTAACTAATAGATGAGAGTATTGACCTGATCTAGGGCTGCCTGAAGGAATGCTTAGATTGTCAGAGAAAAGTTCATTCCTCACCATTTCTAAGTCTTCCACTTTGTGGTCTTCTCTCCTTCTTCTCTCATTAGACCGCAGTATTGTAGATATGGCCAAAGAAGGCTATTGTAGAGAGCCACGGAGATGGTCTTCAGAAGCCATTAAAGAAACAATGAAAAGGCGCATTGTCTTACCTGAATGCCTTTTCTCAGCATGAAGAATGGAGAATCCACAGATGGATTTTAGAAGTCCTCTAGCCCAATTAGACCAATCTATCAAAGTTGCCATGCCCCTGCTGGACTGGACCATGCCCCAGTTTCGAAAAAGGGCGAAGCCAATGATTGTGTGACGTGTTGGCTCCCAGACTACTGACACTGACCTGACTGCGAATTTCAAAAGGGAGGGGGTGGATTCTCCATTCTTCATGCTGAGAAAAGGCATTCAGGTAAGGCAACGCCCCTTCTCCAGCATGGAAAGAATGGAGAATCCACAGATGGGACATACCAAAGCCAATGTGACCCTATGGGTGGGATGCAGGCCAGTCAAGTGTCAGTGCTGCTTGGACCACCTGTTGTAAGACATGGCGGCCGAAAGAGGCCTCTGCAGAGGCAAATTTGTCAAGTTTGTAATGACGGATGAAGGGGGAAGGCGATGACCATGTCGCCGCCCTACAAATGTCAATGATAGAAGCTTGAGTCTGCCACCCAGCCGATGTAGAAGCACTGCGCATGGAATGTGCCATCAGACGGCTTGGAACTGGCAAGGATCGAACCTGGTACGACTCTGCAATACAGGCCTTAATCCACTGGGCAATAGTAGAAGAAGAGACCTTCTGACCCTTAGAACCTGGATGGAAGGAGACAAAAAGTGCCTCAGATCTACGAAATGCGGTAGTCCACCTAGGGCAGTGGTTCTCAACCTTTCTAATGCCGCAACCCCTTAATACATTTCCTCATGTTGTGGTGACCCCCCAACCATAAAATTATTTTCATTTGCTACTGTTATGAATCGTAATGTAAATATCTGATATGCAGGATGTATTTTTATTGTTACAAATGGAAAAAAGTGATAAAGTACAGGTAGTCCTTGACTTACAACAGTTTGCTTAGTGACTGTTCAAAGTTACAAGGGCACTGAAAAAAGTGACATGACCATTTTTCACACTTATGACCGTTGCAGCATCCCCAGGGTCATGTGATTTACATTTTGATGCTTGGCAACTGATTCATATTTATTATGGTCACATTGTTCCATGGTCATGTGATCCCCTTCCGCAACCTTTTGACAAGCAATGTTAATTGGGAAAACCAGATTCACTTAACAACCATGTTACTAATTTAATCTCTCTCCCTCTTTCTTTCTCTCTCCCTTTCTTTCTCTCTCTCCCTCTCTCCCCATTTCTCTCTCCCTCACTCCCTTTCTTTCTCCCTCTCCCTTTCTCTCTCCCCCTCCCTTTCTCCCTCTTTTTCTCTCACTTTCTCCCTTTTCTCTCCCTCTCTCTCCCTCTTTCCCTCCCTCTCTCCCTTTCTCTCCTTTTCTTTCTCTCTCTCCCTCTCTCCCTCTCCCTTTCTCTCCCTCTGTCTCCCTTTCTTTCTCTCCCTTTCTCCCTTTCTCTTTCTTTCTCTCCCCCTTTCTTTCTCTCCCTTTCTCCCTTTCTCTCTCTCCCTGTCATTCTCTCTCCCTCTCTCTCTCTATTTCTCTTTCCCTCTTTCTCTCCCTCTCTCTATTTCTCTCTCCCTCTCTTCCTCTCAAAGATCCTTAAAATCCTTAAAAGTTATGCTTGGGTGGAAGACTTTTTCTTTTACAGATGGGGTGGGTTAGCAGACAAGTACTCAAAAAAAAAAGAAAAAAAGTGTGAATAGGCGTCCAGTAGCTAGCTTGAAGTTTGAACAACTTCTTTCTCTTGCCACCGGCTTCTAGGAGGAGTAAAAGACATCCAGCACTGCAACCAGGCGCCCTGGACTGGCCATTCCAGGGCTTCCTGCACCGGCTGACTTAATTGTCTGCAACCTCCTGTTGTCGTTTGGGGGGGGAGAAGGGACACGGGCGGGAGAGATTCCTTCTTTCTCATCCGAGAAGGGAAGTTATGTTGGACCATCGACTCTGTGTTGAGCCCCGTGGGCCCGACATTCGTGGATGCCGAGCCACCACCTCCTTATCACCCTCGAAAGCCCCCATCTTGCTCCGGAGGGTCTCTAGCTGGGGAGAGGGACAATCGGATGGGGGAGGGTCCTCAAAGATTGGAGGGGGTCAAAGCCTCACCCGCTCCGACATTTATTCCCTCTCCAGGATCTGTTTCTCCAAGCGCCCGATCCAGCTGGTGGTCAGGATCCCGGAGGGTCGCTCCCCTCCCACCGGCGGATACCCCGCAGGGTTTACTCATGAGTAAAAGTGAAAGTCAGTCCCGGCTCAGCCCTTTACCCCGCTAAGGTTGCGCGTTGATTAATGGGCTCCCCGGGTTTGTTTGGTGTTTTTTTCCCCCAACCCTTCTCCCTCGCCTTCTCTTGCGCCGCGCCAAAGACCCTTTTTAGGATGGGGAAAGTTAGATATCTAGAAAGCGAACTTCTTCAGGAGGGAGTTGTTTAAGGGCAGCGGCGGCAAGGAGAAGGAGCCTCTGGGATGCTTACTCGCAAGTAAACCCAACAGCTTCCTTCTCCACCCTCCTTCCCCAAAGGGGATTACGCATTTGGTGAGGGAGCCCATTTTGCAGCATGTGTGTGCACGCGGGGCTCCCATTCCCCTCCCACAAGCTAAGAGGAGCCAAATTATTTGAGGGAGGGAGGGTGGGGTGGCGCAAACGTTCAAAGCATTCCCTCTGCGCCCCCCCAGAAAACGACCTCCTCTGCCTGCGAGGAGGCTGCGAAAGGAGAACAAGAAGGGGTTGGGTGGGTGGGATGCTTAATGCTTTTTCATGGAAGTTTCCCAAAACAGAAGGATACGACTTTACAGCTGTCCCAGATTCCAGCTATTTCATTCTCTCCTTCCAACATTCACCTTCCACTAAGCGTACTTGATTCTCAGCTAAATGTTTTCTGACAAGTCTCTCTCTCAATGCATTTCCTTTGTCCTACAAATTTCTGGCAGTGGAGTATACACTTCCCCAATCAGAGCCTCGCCTTTGGATCCCGACCAGGCGGGAGGCAGAATAAAAGGAAGCCGTTTAAAGGTGGGAGGAGGGAAAATCCCGAGGTTGTTTTGTTCCCGATTCACGATGAAAAAGGTGAAGGGAAGCTTGCAATTCAGGCTGGCAGACTGGCTTGCTGGCTTTCTCACCCGCACCAACTCCCTTCTCTTCGCTTGCAACCGGGCGATTCCGAATTTAAGCGCAGCTCCTAGCAACCCTGAGGAAAATCCCACGGATGAAGGTAGGGAGACTCAATTAAGGTGCTTGCAACCCCCCCACGCAAGGGCAGAGACCAACCCCATGAATGGCCATCCTGGCTCATGCCCGCGCAAAGCAGCAACTCTGATTTAGACGGGGGGGGGTCAACAGAAAGGAGGCGAGCAAGTGAACAACACCTTGGATGCACCAGCCTGTCTTCCGCTGCCCACAGCAGCCCCCCTCCCTCACAATTGCACTGAATGCATCAAGGCGAGCTGGCGGAAAGAAAAGATGATCACCGGTGCTTTTACCGTATTTATAGACACCAGATTTTTTTCCCCAGATCATAAAATGTCCATTCCTCCCTCCAAAAGGGAGGGAATCAAACTACAAAAGGAACCCACCCCCACGGCAAAGCCCTCCGGCGTGCTGATTCCACAGCTAACAACCCTTCCTTCCTCCCCCCCCTCCCTCCTCCTCCTCCTGCCTCACTCCCCTCAGCTCCCCGCCAGCCCGTTTACGATGTGGAGCAGCTCCGCAAGCTTCGCAGATTCCCCGGGAAGTTACGTCACGGACGCCAATGTCTGGGCCGCAGCTTCTGATTGGTGAAAAGGCGGGCTGAGTCATTGGGTCTTGCTAGCTCTACCTGAGAGGTGGGGAGTTGCTCCTTTAATGCTTTCAGTCTTACCGTTCTCTGTGTGGTTTTTATCCGCCTGGAGATGGATAGAGGAGCGGTGTCTCGGTTCCTAAGACCATCGGAAATAGGTGTTTTCTGATGGTCTTAGGCGACCCCTGTGAAACGGTCGTCCGATCCCCAAAGGGGTCGCGACCCACAGGTTGAGAACTGCTGGCCTAGGGTAATATCGCAGTGCCCTGTGAACATCCAGAGAATGCCATTGCCACTCCAAGACGTGTGACGGGTTGGGACAAAAGTCCGGCAACACAATCTCCTGTGACCGATGAACAAGATATTAACCTTAGGAATGAACGAAGGGTCCAGCCGTAGGACCACTCTGTCCTGGTGAAAAGTGCATAGGTCTTCCCAAACGGAAAGAGTTGCCAGTTCTGAAACACGCCTCGCCGATGTAACTGCAATCAAGAAGGCCACCTTATGAGACAAGAGGTGCAGAGTGGAAGATCTAATGGGTTCAAAGGGTGATCCTGTAAGAGCCTGGAGTACCCAAGGTAATTCCCAAGTGGGGTAATGGTGTACTACAGGAGGCTTGCTGTTTGTGACCCCCTGATAAAGGACCGAACCCTCGGGTGCTGACACAACGCTGCCGAATTGGCACAAGTGAAAACCGTGGAGAGTGCCGCCACTTGCCTACGGATAGTGCTGGGTGCTAGGCCTTTATCCACTCCCTCCAAGAGATATTTGAGTATCCTCGGAACAGTAACAGAGGAGATGGGAGAACTATTGTGGTCACACCAGTGACAGAAGTTTTTCCAAGTGGCATCGTAAATCCGATTTGTTGCCGGCCGCCTAGAGGCCTGAATCATTGAGATCACTCTTGAAGAATACGAACCTCATGTCAGGAACTGGCATTCAGATGCTAGGCAGCTAGTTGGAGCCACTGTGGGTCTGGGTGTTCTAGGACCCCTTGTATTAGAACAGCGGTTCTCAACCTGTGGGTCGTGACCCCATTTGGGGTGAAACGACGATTTCACGGGAGTCACCAAGCACCGCAGTCCGCCATTTTTTAAAATTTTTTTTTGGTCAGCCATTTTTTTTGGTCGGCCATTTTTTTCCCTATTGCGATGCGGGCCGTCACGCCGTGCATGCGCAATGCGCCCCGTTGTGCCATGCATGCACGGTGCGGGCCCGCCATTTTTTTTGGTCGGCCATTTTTTTTTGGTCGGCCATATTTTTTTGCTATCGCAATGCGGGTCATCACGCAGCGCATGCGCGGTGCGCCCCGTCGCGCCGTGCATGCATGGTGCGGGACCGCCATTTTTTTTTAATTTATTTTTTTGCGTGATGCGGGCCGGGGTCGAGCCCCGGAAAAGGTTGAGAACTGCTGTATTAGAATTATCTGATCTGGAGGGATCCTTCACAGAGGAGCTAGGGCGAGGTTCACGAGATCCGTGAACCATGGTCGCCTCAGCCAGTAAGGAGCCACAAATATCAGTTCCGCTTGTTCCTGCAACAGTTTACTGATGACAGCCAAAATTGGGGGAAAGGTGGGAAAGCATATAGTAGCCCCTCTGGCCAAGGACTGCGGAAGGCATCTTTCCCTCCGGGAAATGGGAGAAAAACCGGAGGAGTTGGGCGTTCGCTGGAGAGGCGAATAGGTTGACCCTCGGCTGGCCAAACCGATGTGTGATCTCCCGAAAGAGATGGGGATGTAGACGCCACTCTGAATGGTCCACCGTAGAGCGACTCAGGTAATCCGCCTGCCGGTTCACCTCTCCCGAAATGTGCTCCGCCTTCAGAGAAAGGAGATTTCGCTCCACCCATGACCTCAGCAATGTGGCCTCGGGCATCAGGGCCCAAGATTGAGTGCCGCCCTGCCTTCGCGGGGGCCTTCGCCCTACATGGGCCTTCGCCGCCACATTGTCCTTCGGGACCAACACGTGACATCCCGCAATCATGTTCCGGAAGTGGCAGAGTGCCAGGTGTATGGCCCAGAGTTCTAGCCAATTGATGTTTTGTTTGAGGTTCCGCTGGGACCACCGGCCCTGAGTGAACTGAAGTTGAAGGTGTGCCCCCCAGACAAATAGGCTGGTGTCCATGGTCAAAGTCACTCAAACGGGCTCTCTGAAAAGGGACCCCTTGGATAAAGCCGGGGATAGCCACCAGAGAAGGGATCTGAGTGTCTGCACTGGAACCCGTACCCTCTGGGAAAAAGAGCTTATGCCCTGCCTCTGGTAGGGGAGTAAGAACCACTGGAGCTGCCTCTTGTGGAGTCTGGTCCAGGACACTATGGCAATGCAGGAAATTAGTTTTCTCAACAGCTGTGAGAGCAGGGCTAGGGTCACTCGTCGCTCCCTGAGGACCTTGAGAACCAGAGTACGGATGCTAACCTGACGCTCCTGAGATAAGAATACTTGACAAAGGTTGGTATCTATTATTGCGCCTAAGTGCAACAGTCGGTTGACTGGAGTCAAGTGGCTCTTTTGGAAGGTAATCAGAAATCCACGATCCTGAAGCGTCTCAATTGTCAGTGCCAGGTCCGACAATGCGTTTGGTGCAGAGGACAACTGGATTAGGATATCGTCCAAGTAACACTGAACGCGAATCGGTACCAACCTGAGGTGTGCGGCAAGAACCGCCAGGACTTTGGTAAATACCCTGGGGGCCGATGATAGGCCGAACAGGAGAGCCTTGTATTGGTAGTGATGTTTGGAATACCTGAATCTGAGGAACTATCTGTGACCTGGATGTATGGGGATATGGAGGTAAGCTTCTGTAAGATCTATTGACGTCAGGAAATCCCCCTGACAAATGCTGGCCAAGATGGATTGAAGAGTTTGCATCTTGAACTTGTGATACGCTCGGTATGAATTTAGGACCTTGAGATCGAGTATCGCTCTCCATCCCCCCAAGGCTTTTGGAACCACAAAGAGGATGGAGTAGAACCCCTGCCCCAATTGATCCGATGGCACCTGCTCTATGTGTAGCAGATGTTGAATGGCTTCCCTCATGAGACCCTGCTTTATGGGATTCCACGACAAGGGGCAGGTGATAAAACGTCGAGGGGGGTGTTAAGAACTCCAGGGACAGACTGTCCCTGATGGTGGTGAGAACCCAAGTGTCCATGGTGGTGTCTTCCCATTTGTGAAAATAATGAGTTAGTCTGCCGCCTATGGGAGGAGTCTGTCCCGAGTCACTTTGACTTACGGAAGGGACAACCTCCCCTACCACGAAAGGGCTGCCTGTTTTGAAATTGCTGTCTGGGTCTGTCTCTGTAGATGGACCGGTCCAAGGAATGGTCCAGTCCTGCTGGAAAGGACCAGGATATGTTCTCCGAAGCCTGGTCAGAACCAGACCAAAAGGAAGGACGGCGGTTGTATGGAGTGAAACGCCTGCCTGTTCTTTTGGAAAGATGAGAGAGTACTCTCTTCTTTTCCCTATTTTCCATCAGGTAAGGAGTGAATGCCTCTCCAAATAAACGACCACTGTGATATGGGGCAGCAGCCACTCTCCATTTATGCTTGGTGTCAGCACGCCAGTTCTTAAGCCAGAACAATCTACGTGCAGCAACATTGGAGGCTATGGCACGGCCCGAAAATCTGGCTGACTGCAAAGACACGTCCGCCATATATTCCAGTGCTGCCCATAATTTGGTCACATCCTGGTGCACTCTTACCTCGTCTGGGGAGATCCTGGACTGAAGTTCGCACAGCCAGATCAGTGAAATCCTGGCGAAGAAGGAGTTCGAGGTGGAAGCTCTAATTGCCCATGCTGAAGCCTGGTGTGTTCTGCGGAACGAAACCTTGGACTTTTTGTCCTCAGCTTTCAGGGCTTCAGACATATCCCCTGGGATCTTGGAATCAGACAAAATGGGGGAAAGGGACTTGTTTACTCCCAGAACCTCCAGCGCGTCATTGAGGGTAGAAACCGTATCCAAAAGCTATTCCTCCAAGGGCTGAAAAGGTGCCAGGGGATCCTCATTGATCCTTTACAGATTTCAAAAACATGGGGCAAGGTATCTACTGTTTTTTTACGACTGGTTCTGAAAACAGTGGTCCAGAGCCTTGACCAGGAACCTGATCGACCACTTGGGGTTTCACCGGTTCGATCTTTCTGGTGGTGCAGGCCTTGTGTAAGAGCGAAGGGAAAGAGGTGAGATTGAATACGCCGACCAAGGGAGTGGTCTCCGTGTGCGTCTCCTCATCATCTGACCACTGACCCTCCTCGAGGGCCTGTTTGGAATATTCAGACACCTCGCTATCACACCGAATGTGGAGGTGAGGCCATATCAGGATACTGATAATCCCTGGCCCGGGACATCCCCACGGACGGGGGGGTGCTGGATGGCCCCAGGGCCAAAAGAGCCTGCGCTGAAGATGCCATAGCCTGAGCAACCGCCTGAGAAATCATGGCCTGGAGTTGGTCAGTAAATGACAGCTGTTCCGGGGGCCAAAGGCCTGCTGCCATAGGGGTGAATGAAGCCAATGGAACCTGAGGCGGACCCGCAAGAAAGAAACTCCCCGAGGTTCCACAAGCTGAATTTGGTGGCTGGCACCAGATCCTGGATTCGCCCTTTCAGATCCTGTTCAAAAAGAGAAAGATGATCCTGGCTAAATCCGAGAAAGGGACCTTGCTCCAGAGCCTGTTCCGGAGACCAAGCTCGCACCAAGGACAAGGGGCATGGTCCCTCTGTTGTGGATGTAAGAGGGGGAGGAGTTGAGGTAGCCAGGACTTCCGCTGTACGCTGTTGGGCTTTGGAAAATTGCCTTTCTAAAGCTCTATGCCTGCTACCAGCCTGCTTTTTGACCGCCGTAGAAGTCCACATGGTTTTGGCCTTGATTTTTGCGGCCGCTTCTTGATTGGGCGACTTATTTTTCTTATTTCCACTGGAAGTGGAAGCCTGTGGAATGGTGTTATCCTCCATAATGAAAAAAACAGGAGTTTTCCAGCAGATCGCTGAAGCTGTCCTGGTCTGCAGGAGATGTGGCTATGGCCCACCTGGGTGGTACAGGCCTACACGAGGGTCTGTGAAGTCTGGCCCACCGTTAAGCACGGAGTCACGTTGCACAATGGATGTCACGTGCCACAAAGGGAGCTGTCTTCTCCCCTTTTAATTGAATAGAATTGTTGATTGTTATTATGATAAATTGCGTGACAGGAACCCTCGTGTCTCACTTAGTGGCAGCTATGACAGTAATTGCCAGACCACTAGATGCAGACAGCGGAACAGGCAGAAAGAAACAGCTCAAATGAGTTTAATTCAACAGCTGGAGCAGTCTTCAGTAAGAATGTAAGAAAGACGCTTATGACTGAATACTCCAAGGGGGGAATGTTATAATATAACAGTTGAGGAAGATGATTAAACTGCACGATGTACAAATGGATTTGCAATGGCTGATCCCAGTCGCCAGCCATGTGGTGATCCAAAATGGCGTCCACGGCCAGGGGAGGATAAGAGCCTAGAAATCCCTCACAAATATAGGAGCCCCTATACCAGGCAAAAGAACTCAGGGAAAAAGATCTCCGACATCCTGATATTAAATAAGGCCAAAAAGGAAAGTAAAAGGCTGACAGGCAAGTAAAGACGATCATGCAGCGAGCCCCAAAATGGCAGCTGCGACTACCGAGGGAAAGTAAAAGGTGAAAAAAACTGTTTTGAGGGAAAAACAAATGAAACGCTGGCAGAATTCAATGAAAATAAAGGATTTCTGTGAGTCAGGGACCCGATCAAAAACACTGTGCAGGAAGCGACTATCGCGACGATCAGCCAGAAAAACAGCCAAAGGCAAACAGCTAATTTACAAACTAGGACAGCGCTGATCCCAGCGTTGCCTAGTTGGCAAGCAAGAATAGAAGAATCTACACAATCAAGTTAAGAGTATACAACCTGTCCTCCTAAATTCTTTTCTGGGAGCCAAATCACATGTCTCTTCTGGGCTGAGATCAAAACGAAACTGGGGCATGGTCCAGTCCAGCAGAGGCGTGGCAATTTTGATTGATTGGTCTAATTGGGCTAGAGGACTTCTAAAACCCATCTGTGGATTCTCCATTCTTTCCAAGCTGGAGAAAAGCATTCTTTAAGCCCTAGGAAGGGAATCATGTTAGAAAGAAATTCAGATTGGCTTCTCCTTGATTCAATGGCATATAACTATCTGCCAACTGTAACCAACTAACTACCAACTATCACCACCACCTCCATCACAGATAACACCAATAACACCAATAACAGCCAAGTCTCCTACAACTGACGTCATCCCTTTGGGCCCCCCATCTCTGGTGATCACAGAAAAATATTGCAAAATCTATTTCACAGACAAAAGCCTGGAAAAGCACCAGGCCCAAACATGGTAACTCCTTTTTGCTTGAAAGCTTGTGTTGACCAACTGACCAAACATCTTCACCCGCATCTTTAACACAGAAATGTGTTATGTTCCTTCTTGCTTCAAACTCTGCCAAAGAAACCCTCCATTGAGGAACTGAATGACTATAGACCAGTTGCTCTGACATCCGTAGTTATTACAGCCTTTGAAAGGCTAGTGCTGGCCTACCTGAAAACCACCATGGATCCACTGTTAGACCTCTTGCAACTTGCCTACTGAGCAAATAGGTCAGCAGATAATGCTGTTAATATGATTCAGCACTACATCCTACAACAGCTTAAATCTCCAAGGACCTATGCAAGGGTCCTTTTTGTAGAGTTCAGCTTAGCATTCAATACCATCATTTCAGATATACTTCTAACTAAACTGATCCAGCTAGCCATGCCTGATCACACTTGTAAGTGGGTCATAAGCTTTCTAAAAGCAGAAAGCAGCAGGTGAAGCTAGGCAAAATCATATCAGATACTGTACAATTAACACAGGGACCCCCCAGGTCTTATGCTCTCTTCTCTCTATATACCAATGACACCCATCACTGTTGTATCATCTGCAAACTTCAGCACTTTAACAGAGGAATTCTTTGAGATCCCTCTGTTAAAGTACTGAAGTTTGCAGGTGATATAACAGTGATGGGTGTCATTCAAGACAATAACGAATCTGCATACAGAGAGGAAGTTGAATAACTAGCCTTGTGGTGCAGCCAAAACAATCTTGAACTGAACACACTCAAAACAGTAGAAATGATAGTAGATTTTAGCCTTCCTATTCTACCTCTTACAATACTAGACAGCACAGTGTCAACAACAGAGATCTTCAAGTTTCTAGGTTCTATAATATCTCAAAATTTAAAATGGACACCTAATATCAAAAATGTCATCAAAAAAGGACAACAAAGAATGTTCTTCCTGTGCCAACTCAGAATGCTCAGGTTGCCCAAAGAGCTGCTGAGGAATTACCACATCTGTCATTTGTACCTCTATAACTGTCTGATTTGGCACTGCAACCAAACAAGACAGACACGGACTTCAACAGATAGTTAGAACTTCAGAAAAAACAACTGCTACCAGCCTTTCTTCCATTGACTCCCTATATACTGCACCAGCCAGAATGAGGGCTGTGAAAATATCTACAGACCCCTCACATCCTGGACATAAACTGTTTCAACTTCTTCTTTCAAGACGACGGTATAGAGCATTACACACCAGAACAACTAGACACAAGGACAGTTTTTCCCCCATGCCATAACTCTGCTAAACAACTAATTCCCACAACATTGTCCAACTACCTAGTAGGGTTGTATTACTATTATCCTTTCCATCTTTCCAATTACCTATTTCCATATCTTATGACTATAACTTTGTTGCTTGTATCATATGATTTACATTGATTTATTTAGTATCCTGATATGATTTATGTTTATTATTTTAGTATCATATGATTATGACTGAGTGTTGTAGCTTATGATTTATGATGAATGTATTTTATGATGATTAAGATCATGATTTTTCACTTGTTGCTTGTATGTACACTGAGAGCTTATGCACCGTAGACAAGCTCCTTATGCAACTTATCACACTTGGCCAATAAAGAATTCTAATATATGAGGGAAAGATGTAAAACATAAGCAGATTTGCAAGATTCTATTATTATACTCTGTCTCAATAAAGTATAGTTCTGCTCTTCCTATGGAGTCAGTTTCCTGATCTAGGCTACCTCTTAGGGCTGACAACAATGCCCTTAGGATATCTGGAGAACAACAAATCACTGGGCTTCCAGGAATTAATAATATCTGATAAAATCAATTTAAAGCATATTGGTATAATGATTAAGGCACCAGGCTAGAAACTGAGAGATTGAATTACCTGAGCCACAAAACCAGTTGGTTGGTTTTGGGCCAGTCATTCTTTTTTCAGCCTTAGGAGGAGGGCAATGGGAAACCATTTCTGAAAATCTTATCAAGAACACTGCAGGTAGCAGTCCAGGCAGTGACCAGGAATCAAGACCAATTCAAAGGCACACCAAGCTAGTTTTATAGCTTGAATATTTTTTTCCATCAGTGAAGAGCATGGGGGATGATCAGCACCTGCTGCTGCTTGTTTGCTTCTATCCTCTCCTCAGCCTGGGCTACCTAGTTGCCACTGGGAACAGTAATGAGTAACTGCAAAAAAAAGTATGTAGCATGTGGTCAGCAACTTGGGAGTTGCAGTACTGATAATATTTTATTTAGAAGATCATGGTGCAGAGTTAAAGGTGCTTGTTGCTGCACAATGAGAGGCTAATCCCCCTTGCTCATTGCCTGTCATTGAAAAGATCTTCCAAGATATCCTTGGAATAAAATTAAATTAAATTAAAAAAAACTTAAGTACAATAACCAAGGTGCAGTTGAGATACTCATGACTTAGAGAATGGCAGTGGAATTCATAGGAAAGATAGGAAAGCATGTTCTCTAGAACAAGGAAGGACAGAAAGTGAGATCAGAGGTATCTCCCCATACTTGAATTGACATTAGGGTTTTTTCTAATCCTCTGCCTCTGGGGCGAAATGGAGGGAGACATCTATTTCAGAGTGGCCTGCCTCCAGCATAGTAAAATCAGACGGTATCACAACTTAGATTGATTGGCAAGCTAAGCTATGAGTTTAATCATGATATGTAGTCACATTTATCATTAAGCCATACTTTTATCAATCAAAATGGATGCTTCACAGGGCATGGCTTAGCAAAGACCAATAAATCAGATTATGACTTAGTGTGTGATACACAAATCCTGTAAGTAAATTTCATACATGCAAAAAGATGTAACATATCAAACCCCACTCCAGGTGATTGTTCCACAGTAGATTTCATTTTGGGTTTTTAGGAATAGAGTTTGGATCCTTCAAAGCAACTTAACTTAGAAATTTCTCTACATGTTTTTTTTTTCTGGATTTCTCTACTGTCTGTCCCTACTCATTGGAAAAAGGTTATTAGTCACACCATTCCTCACACAACACTTCCCAGGACCCCCCCTTCCCCCAGCTACTGGGAACAATAAGCTTCCTCTCCCACCCCTACTCTCAAGTGTAAACATTCATTTAGCCTTTAAAAGCACACCACCACTAGCCTGAAAGACAAGCTAATTCCTCCTTCTTCTCTAAGGTGCAGGAGAAAGCCTGGCAAGGGAGGGGAGGGCTGGAACACAGCCCACACACCCTTTATTAATAGCACTGGAGCATCAATGCTTAAAATAGGCTGCAAGGAGCAAAGAGGCGGGTCTCGGGTGACAGCCACCTATTCTGGAGATGAGCATCTATGATGAAAGAACAGCTAAAAGCCAATTTTAGAAACACACACCTAACCGGGGCATCTCCCCATAGGCAGTGGCGGATACCCCAGAACTGATCTGAAATTGTTTGGGGTAGAAGAAAAGAAGAACAGTTATAACAAGATGCCTTAAGGCAAAAGAGAGCTGGAGAGGAAGTGATGTAGCCTGCAGATTTCCCCTCATAACTTATCCACAAACAGAAGGATTTCTAGTTAAAGCTCAGCTAGATGCTGTCACCTAAGCAGCCTTAGCTACTCTGAAAAGTTCAGCTGGGATGAAGCTGGTTAGTACTTGGGAGGAAATCCCAGATTATAGGCTAGACTAAGAAGCTGAAATAATATCTCTGAAGAAGGCAATGGCTGTCTTTTTCTGTCCTGTTAGCAAGAGGATTGCATGGATCTATTCACAGAGTTGAGTTTTATCTACTTAAAAAGATTTAGAGAGAGAGAGACAACAGTTTAGGGTTTCAACTCCAAGCTTTGAATGCCAAAGGTCAGTGATGGACCTTGCCACTGCAGGATCAAGGAACAGAAAACTCTGCGCCCAAGATCCTGCAGAAATGCTGTCAGCTCAGGAGGCAAAAATGAACTAGATGGGCAAACAGACTGATACGGTATGCTGTGAGAAAGCTTCTTTCCTCAGTCCAAGGAAAATTTCTGCCCCAAAATTTGCAAGCTACCAGTTAAAGAAGCAGCAGGGGTGACATCTACTTCCTCTGTTCAGGTCTGATTAAGTTCTGGATGTTGAATTTAAATTTCATATTAAAATAACATTTGAGAGGTCATTTAAAACAACAATGCAGCAGTGATGGAAAGATAGTTTTGTATGCATAAAATTCCAAAAAAATCTGTAGCTAAAAGGCCCTCAGCACAGCACCTGGTTGAATGGACCAATGACTCAGTATGAAGGCGGCTTCATCTGCTCATAAATTTTGTTAATATATTTTAGATAGTTAACTATAAACTTAATTTAATTTTTACACCCAGTCTTTTTTGTATGTGCTCATTTCTTCACAATTTCTAAAACAGAAACTGTAGATACTGCCAAAAATAAAAATCCATTTAGAACATAAATCTGGTGGGGGGAGGGGGGAGAAGAGAAGGACAGAATTAAGAACATTTGTTTAAGAATATTCCCACAATCCATTTATTTCACTGAGCAATATGAACACTGTATCTAATGCACAATTAGAATATCAATATGTATAATTTTATTAAACTCAATAACATCTAAAAAGAAGTTTTTGACAAAGTTGACTTTTTTGAATCTTTTTTCATGTACATGCAGAATCTAAAATAGTGATATTTGATTTCATACATTTGGTTCCAAAATCCTAAACCATGCGAACAATGCCAAATGGGACCTAATACAAAGCTATTTATTTCTGAGTTTTTGTCTTACCACGAACATTAATTATCATTCTATGCATCCTGAGCAAGCTGGATCTCACTAGTTTGTTTTCAGATCTTTCTCCTTAGAATCAAATCAAATGGTAACAAAACTAGCTAGACTCAAGGATCTTCTACAAACTTGAATGTCCTTTTAATCTGCCACCTTTTTTTCATGTATGGATATTATAGTTTACTACACAAAGATCTATCTCAGAGAATAAACTAATTACAATTTAGTATTTATTTATCTCAGAATAAACTAATTGCTATTTTTATTTATTAATTCAATTTCTAAAGCTACTCATCAAAGCAGTGAACTCTGGAAACGCACAATATTAAAAACAATTAAAACATGATACAAAAAGAAATCAAATACAAATACCAGCCAAAAGGTATTATAATCCATTGGAGTCAGCATAACCAGGAAAAGGGGCCTTCACACTCTCAGGATCCCAGGTATGGGCATATAACCAGATTTTCAAAGCCTTCCAAAAAACCAGCAGGGCTTCCTAATCTCAAGAAGGAGGATGATCAAGAGGGCAGCTACTACAGCAAAAAAGGAATCCCTCCTAGTACCCAACAGCTGGCACTCCTTGGCTGATGGAACCTGAGAATGAGAATGCCCATTTTGCTGCACCAGATTGGACAGGTAGAAATGACTGGAAGAAGACTGTCCTTTAGGTAACCCAGTCCTAAACCATGAAGGGCTTTAAAGGTGATAACCTGTACCTTGAATTGCACCCAGAAACACATTTGCAATAATGGTGTTACATGTGCTGAATAGCCAACACTATTTGCAACCAGCATTCTGTACCAGCTGAAGCTTCTGAATGTGTCTCAAGGGCAGCCCTATGCAGAATGCATTGTACTAGTAGTCCAAGCAAGAGATCACAAGGACATGAATGACAGTGAGCAGAGCCTCCCAGAGCATTAAGGAGTGCAACTGGCACATAATTTGAAGGTATGCAAAGACCTTCTAGCTGCAACTATCACCAATTCTTCCAGCAGGAGTTTTGAGTTCAACAGGACCCCCAGATTGTGTTACCAGACCCTTCTGAGGCAGTGCCATCCCATTCCAGGGCCAAAGGTAGAAAAAACTTTGTAGTAGAAAGGCTAAACACCCAAAGCTACCCCAGTCTTGTTTGGGTTGAGCCAATGTCCATTGTGTCTCATCCATACCCCCCACAGCCTCCAGGCACAGAGCAGATGAAGGTGGAGATATAAATCTGGGTATCATCAGCATATTGATGATGCTTCACCCCAAACTGTCAACTCACCTCATCCAATGGCCTCATGTAGTTGTTAAATAAGAGGGGAGAGAACTGAGCCCTATAATACCCCCAAAAAACAGGGGCCATGGACTGGATCTCTCCCCTGCTAGCAACATCCGCTGGAACCAACAATGGAAGAAGGAAGAGAATCAGTACCACACAGTGCTGCCAGGATGCCATAACTGACAATGTTGAAGACCACTGATATGTCAAGAAGAGCAAGGATGTATGCACTGCCCCCATCCTGTTGTTGCCAGATGCCATCCAAGAGTTTAATGCCATCTCATATGCTAGTCTGAATCCCGATTGAAAGGGATCCAGATAATCCACTTCTTCCAGAGTCCTTTGAAACTGCCATACAACCACTTTCTCTACAACCTAAAAAGAGAAAGTTGGAAGCTAACAAAAGCTCTTCAGATTAGTTGGGTCTAGTGATGGCCCCTTGACATATTAAGTCATAAACTAGTACTAGTATGTGAAATAATAACAAATAATGGTATCATATTGGGTGACTTCAATAAAAACATCTTCTTTACTATTGAAAAACTAATCTATCACATCTGCACAATACAGCAGAGAGGCAGAATGAAGTTAAGAGCGGATCCAGCCATTGCATCTATAGGTGGCAATATGGTGGAACACGTGGCTTTGATAGTATGCAGTTTAAGAAATAAAGTGGGCGATCATGTGGAAGTTCATAACCTGAGATTGATTTTGGAAGCTATCTTAGTCAAAGTCCTTTTATCGAGATCCAAAATACATGGGGAAGTAAAGGTAATGGAGAAGGATAACAGGAATATAGTTCAATAATATTGAAAAGGTCATAGGTCTGCCAACATTCATTTGTTACTTTCTATCAATGATGCCATTCCATCTAGTGTTATCTACATATTAGCATCAGAAATTCATAAACAGTTAAAAAGGGACATTTAGAATTGCTCAGTATAGAAATGTTGATTGCAGGAATCTCTGCATCACATTCAGAACTCTTTTTGAACTCATTCCCCCTCCAAAACAAGTGTAAACATTGGTTCACTTTTGAATTGCTGTTTCTGTTAAAAAGACTTTCCTAACATTTCCTGTAATAGAAATCCATGATTCAATATCCTATTTCTAGTATAATGGCCATCTTCTGACATTCCTAGATATGTAAAAAGGGGAACTGTGTTCCTCTTCAGACAATTTTTTAAAAGGATAAATATATCCAGTTCTTTCACTTTCTCATCATGAAAGCAGTCACCTAGCCATTTGCTTTGCTCTTGTTTGTACCTTTCCCAATCCTGTTAAACAAATTTACTTTTTATAGTGGTGCCCAAAATTGGATATAGTACTTGTTAGAGAATTTTAATTTCTCTGTTGGTGAAAAATAAATCAGAAGCTCTCACAGTTGACTGCATTTAGCTGATCAAATAAATTTCTTTATATTCATATCAAAATATTTACAATACCATACATTCTTCTTTACAGCAACATAGCTCAATGAAGACTTCTTACAGAGAGATACAGAGACAGACCAGAGACTGAATAAAAGATCCAGCTCCTAACTCAATACCTTTTTTGCACAGACTCAGTAGCACTTTCTTCACATTGGCTGACTGAGTTACCACATGACTCTTCCTGCTCATGAATATTCCAACAGTACTCAAGACCAATGCTGAAGATAATAGATCTCTTACATATGATTTGGAAATTATACTTCCACTGGTGCAGCCTAAAGTCACATCTACATTTTTTGCAACCACATCACATTGTTGACTCATATTTACCTCATGATCAGCTACAATCTTAAAATTCTTCTCATAGATACTATTTTTACAGTACAGATCTATTTTTCTAATTGACGAAGATCCTGTTTAATTATGTTTTTGTTTTCTAGCACAGTTAGTTGTTATCTGGTTTAATTTCTGTATTATCTGCAAATAGGAGGAAGGTTTAAAGTTAATCTTAGGTAGGATCAGACACCAAAAACAAAGCTTTTTTTTTTTTACCTCCTGCCTTCCTCTGCCTTTACATCCTTTCCTTCTCTTCCTAAAGGCTATGAAGAAAGGAGTGCTCTTGCCAGATATGTGAAAATAGCACTAGCAAAGGGCTTTTAAAGGTCATCCTGTTTTGTGGAAATCTATACTACTTTTCCTAGAGAATTCTATAACTGCCCATAAGCCTCCGATGCAGCAATTTCCTCTAAAACGTATAATATCTCGGCACTTTTTTTATTCACAAATATTTCAAAGAATCACAAAATCTTCCTTCTTTTTACCTGAGAATATTGATATTTTCAATTTCAGCAATATGGAATCCACAAAGTTTTCTCAGTTGGTGGGAAAAACTGTTAGGAAGGCTTGAGTCACGGCATTCCCATGTGTTTGCTTTAAAGTGAAGCTCAGAACACAGCACTATCATCCCAGCACTCACAGAGTAGCAGGAAGGCCCCTTTTGCTCAAACAAGCAACAGATTTTCTGCATGCCCTCAGCAACACCTTAGGAACTTCTAATCAAAGACAGACAATCTGACTCTCTCCAGATGTTTGGACTTTAGCTTCCATTAACCTCAACCATCATAGTCAATAGGAAATGCCTGTGGGAGCTGTGGTCAAAATATTTCTTTCAAAAATGAAGGCATGCAAATGTTACTTCCAAAGGTAATGCTAACTCAAAGTGGGCAATGTTAACACAGCCTGGTTAATCCATAGTAGTAAAACATTGGGAAGTAGCAGTTTTTTTCATTAAAAAGTGTAAGGGATGTGAGTTGCAGGTCCCTTCATCAAATATTTAATTTGATTAGGATTTAAAGTAACTTTTACTCAATGCACTCTGCACTGACTTTACCTTTAATAATGCTTTCAAAATTACTAGTTTTACTTTTATCTGGATTTTTTTTAATATACTGCACTCATTTTTATTAGCTCAGGCTGCTTTTATTGTTATGGATTTGGCTTCTTTCAATCAGTTCTTTTGTGAAAATATGGCATTAAAATTGATTTAAGTCGTTATTAATCTCTTATAAGAGATATAGGTTTCTACCTTAAGAAGCCTTGGGAAGGCTGCAATCACGAAAGGCAATTATTCATTGCATTGAATGAAACCAACATATAACATGTCAAGTTGTGAAAGTGCACTAATGCCCCAAACACATCAAATAACATTGACAGCCCTTCTTTATTCAGACTCATCTGTCATAGAATGAAACCAGCAGAACCTCTAGGAAGAGATTTTTCAGAGCTAAAACCCACAGGACTACAAACTCCCACCAACTCATAATGATCACAATAAACTCAAACTTGTGACCCTGACCCTCTGTTTCCTTGGCTCCACCAAAATGAAATGGCCTTGATCCGGTCAGTTTGAGTAAACAAGACATAAATAGCTCAAGGAACCTGAGACCACTTCACAAAAGGGAAGGGGGTTCAAAGACAGAAAACAATTTTTGTCTTCCTACAAGGCTTTGGCTAATTTGCAGAAGATATCTCTTGTTATCTGATAGGCTAGCACCTTTATGGCTGACCATCTGATCATGTGAAGGAATGACAGTGATTCAGCTCACGCTCTGGCTCTTCCAGTTGAATGGATCACTCCTAGGCTGGAAAACCGGAGGGGGGGGATCTCATCACCATATGCAGCCAGAGATAACACTCCCTCAGGAGATTGAGTTGATTCATACATTGTGGAGCAGTGTGGGGTTCTCACTTCTGCTGAAGAAGCTGGCCTTCATGACTTTCAGCTGAATTATTTTTTGGGTGGTTTGATGTCTTGGGGTTCCCTTCCTAATGAATATGGTTCAGGGATCTAGTAACATGCTAACGCCCTGGTATGAGAAACAATATTAAAGAATATGATATGAAAAAGTAAACCAGGTTTGTTAAAGTAAAATAATGATAATCCTTAATTCCTTACAAACATAGACTGGAAATCTCATGTTAGCTATGGAGATGAACTCGTAATCAGCCAATTCATAGGTCTATGTTCTTTATTTATTGTACACCATATGAACCTCGTTCATTAAAAAAACACTCACAACCATCAGCAATACTTGAATTCATGTGCTTCTTGCCATTGGAAATCATTCAGGTGTTGGACTGCTGATTGCCATGTGCCTTTCTACAAACTTGTAGAAATATAAACATGTGAAAGATACCCCACTAAATTATACAAGTTCAAGACTGCAGATAAAATGGCAGGGATTGCACGCACCAATTCCCATATGGAGAGCCATGTTACAGGTAGTCCTCAACTTACAACTGTTCATTTAATGCTGGTTCAACATTACAACAGCCTTGGAAAAGGTGACTTAAAATCTGTATTCACCATTATACACCATCCCTGCAGTCATATGATTGCAGTTCAAGCAACTGGCAATCAGCTTTCATTTAAAACCAGCTGCAGTGTCCTGCGATGGTATGATTGTTTGTGACCTTTTTTGCTGATTTCTGGCAAAAAAAAAAAAATGTCCATTGGAAACACTGAATTCACTTAACAACTATGTGATTTGCTTAACAGCCATGAAGATTTCCTTAATAGCAGCTGTAAAAATTGTTGTAAAATTGGGTCTAACTTGACTTGAAGACTACCTATGTAAGTGACTTGAATATGTGATTCCCACATAAGATAATCCTGCAAGGCAGCACTAATAGGGATAATTACAGAAGGGTTACCAAAAAAAAGTGAAGTGGATGCAAAAAATCTTCCACTTGAATCACTTTTTGGTCTTTCATTACTTAAAAGATTACAACAGCAGAATACTATGGCATGTGGATCTGGAACCAATATTAATGACAGTCACAATATGCATGCCAGTTCAAATCCATTAGTTTTTTGAGGTGGGCTCAGAGGCTCAACTTAGCTCAGCCATAACCACTGAACTAACACAGAAAAATCAAACAACATTTATACATATAGGAACCAGACTTTCAAATGCATCTCTAGTAGAACTTCAAAACAGCAGGATAAAAGTATGTGAAATGACTTTTCACATAAACATTCTGAATGAGCTAAGGAGATTACAGGAGAGAGAAAGAAAAATTATGAGGGGTTCAAAGCAGTCTTCTGCAGGAGAGGGAATTTGGCTAAATTCCTTTGAATTAACCAACCTGACTTTGAATTAACCAAATAGACTGGATTTGTACATGTCAAACCAAAACAAAACAAAACCAACCCAAGCCCAAGATTGAATTAAACAAACATAGCATACTCTTTAAATGGATTACCTAGATTGCAACTGACCTGGTTAAGTCCATCATATGAACTAATGTGAATGTTCAGACTGGGTTGAGCATATGAAATAGTTAGGAAATTTCACAGAGAGAGGTTGTATTAATCAGAAGTAGGGTTGAATCCCCAATCTCTTTCTTGATCACACACCACTCACATCCACATCAATCTTCAGAATATCAGACAAGAATGAAGAGACAGCACCTCTGTGCACATGCAGAGTGCCTTTTCCTTTCTCTTTAGCAAACAAAGTAAAAACCCAAAGAATTCCCCCCCACACACACACCCAGATACACGCACCTACTCATAGCAAGAGTCTCAGAACCTGTTGTTTTAGAAATGGGAGGAAGTTAAGTAAAGGGCATTCAGAATAAGGGACGCTGCTGCATGGAAGGAAAAAAAATCGGTTAGGAATCTCTGGTGGGTCCCTCGGTTAATTTAGAAGGTCAGATGAGGGCAGAACCGGAGATATTCAGGTTGCGGGCTGGAGGAGATTGGCTTAAGTTCAGGTAGACTGCCCTTGTGGATTGGGGTGGTGGGAAATCCCAGTGGGATCCCTATTTATAAAGGAAAGAGACGTTACGCCGAAAGAATCGACAGCAAGAGCCTCGCTACAGAAGGGTCGGGGCGGGAGGAGGCGCAAGCGATCGGGACCCACCTTCATAATGCCAGCGGCAGGGGCAGGCTTGGCCACGCCGGGGGGCTCCCTCTCGGCTGAGTTGTCGCGGCTGGTACCCGCGGAGCTGCCCGAAACGGAACATGGCGAGCTCAGGTCGTCCAGAGGTTCCACAGCGGCCGCAGCACCTTCTTCTTGCGGGGGGACGCGGGGGGGCCCGGGCCGGGGCGACCCCGAAGGAGGAACACAAGGAGTCCCGTCCGCCATCCCCCCCCCAGGGGCTCCCAGCAGCCGCACCGGCCCGGCCCGGCCCGGCAAGAGTACCCAGCGGCTGTCCCAGTGGCGCCCTCCGCCTTGTGCGTCTCCAGCCACCAAGCGCTCCTGCTCCTGCTCCGGCGTCAGCGTGCCTTGCTCGCTTCGATTTGCTCTGCTTTGCCGGCGAAGGAAGGAGGGTCGGACGCAGGGAACGATCAAGGAGACGCTACCGCCGATGGGGTAGAGGGATGGCCGGGGCGGGGCCAGGCAAAACACGGCCGCCCCTCTCAATTTCTGCGGCCCCGCGTGGTGGAGCCGCGCGCGCCTGTGCAAGCGCCACGCCACGTCTCGCCGCGGTTGTGCCGGGCGTTAAATTCGAACGTTCGCTTAGAAAGGCGACACCCCCCCTCCCCAATCGCGGCCGCTGCATTAATCTTGTTCCACATACAGACCCGCTTCTCGATTGGCAAATCAAGCCATGATTTAGGGAACGCCAGGCTAAAATATATACAAGCACACCTTTCTTTTATGTAGTTAGAATGCAATTCTTTTCAGTTGCAACAATTCATACGCTCAGCCAGCAGCTGCTATCAGGATCAAATGACCTGCATTTAACTGGGAATAAACCCGAGACACCGCAGGCGATCTAACCTAAAGCTGCCAAGAGGAGATAAGTGTATCCGTGTAAGAATGGGGCCTTCTAACAATACTGGGTTGGAGTTCCGCTCCCATCATCGATTTTTGGCGTCGTATAGAATGATATTCATTCTTCTGAAACAAAGCCAGAGACTCCCTCCCCGTATTACACACGCTTCGTGGGGCAGATGCGTAAAATTGCGGATATCCTTTCTCCTATTTCACCGCGTTTATTGTTTTTTTTTTTTTAATTAATAGGGTTGTCAGTTAAGTTAGGCTTACACAGTCGCAGTAGACAAAAGTTTTTAAAGAATTTCCCTGGAGCAGTTTCTTAATTTAACATTTTTATCCACAAAGGAGGTACTACGTATTTTCAGGGGAAATGTACAGATATCCCATTGTTCGTAAATTCACAGACAATCCCATTGTTCGTAAATTGATTCTCTCTAGGTAGGCAGGAAAACAACTCGCATAGTTCCCAAAGTAGTATGACAAGCACCCATAACGACTGGGAACTATGGGAGATGCAATCTGACACAACGGAGCACGGCACCATGGAAAGATTGCCTTATAATTATCTGGCACTGTAAACTCATATTCTGGCTTAGTATTGAGTCAACAGTCTTAATGCAATTTCCTATACAAATTACTACTACCTACCTTAACTTTGTGAAACCCCAGATTTTGTATTCAGTATCTTCCTTATCATTAACCATAGCTACTGTTCAATGTATCTGGGGAGGATAGGTTAGCATAAAGGCACTATGAAACAATTGACTTAAGTCTGGTTTCTTGACAGTCACAATGATTTGGGCTTAACCCTAATCCCAAATCAAATCAAGCATATTTTATTTCCCATTTCCCACTGCAAGTATGATTTGTAATATTTGATTGACACCTGAATACATTGTGTGAGCCACAATAATTATTCAGCACATCATAGCTTAGCACAATGTGTTAACCAGGTTGTCTTAAGTCCTTGTACATGATCAACCCTCCCCTCAACATCCATCATCTTGAATACACAATGTCAAATTTGTCATATCCTTTTCTTGAGAGTTAATTCCTCAAAAGTAAGTAGCTGGGATCACAGCAGCATCTTACAAACAGATGGCTTGTGACTTGAGAAGGGCAGTTCCCTTAACAAGGCTATTTTGTGTTTGGAGTCCTTGGACAAAGTGTCTTCAGTTGGTCTGTCTCTGCTGGTAAGCCCGCATAAGCTATACTGGGAGATGAGCAGTTTCTTCATCAAGAGATTTTCATCCATTTAAGATCCTGTGATGGCCCCCAAATTGTGACTACCTAAGGATAAAGTCTTTTCTCCAGACTCCGTACCCTGGGGCTTATCTGGCTAACTGCTGAATGTTATTTTTAGACTGGCAACAGGATTACATTTCCCATAGCATCAGTTTAGTGGCAGCAAGATAGACCGTGTGGCACATATAATGCTATTCTACTGTGCTGCTTTTCCCAAAGCCTTCTGCCTGAAGCATCTGTTTCACTGTTGAATAGCAGGGCTAGTTCTGATTGAAGGAGATTATAATTATGACAGTCCAGTTAGACATAGCTACCTTATTATTTTGGGATGCCAGAGGGCCCATGATGGTAAACCTCTGTAAACTTAGCGGTAGCCCAAGAATTCCAGATGGCAGGTAGTTCCATTCAAAGCATTTTAGTAAAGGATGCGATGCTGGCATTTAAAATCAAATCTAGAGCTGAGCTATGAGGAGGCTATTATTGATTCTCTTCAGCCCAATTATTCTAAATGTTCTGTACTCCATCGATATCTCCTATCTCATTTTCTGTTTTATAACCACAACAAATTCTATATAACTTCAAAGCCTACATCTGGGATGTTAGGTATGCTTTGAATCACAGCATCTGTGCATATAATATTAAATCATTACATATGATTTATTCATCCTGGATAAAGTCTATCAGAGCATTCATTAAGGGCTGACACTGACTTGATGGCATTGATAAATCATGATTTATATGAAAGAGAATTAAGGCAAACCAAAAAAGAAAAAACACTAATCCACAAGCTATCTCTCAGCACTTCACCTTTACTAGGTAGAATCATCTTCAAATAAATCCATTTTACCAGCCCATAAAATATTTTGACCATTATTAAATAATGGTCAAAATGAGAAAACAAATGCTTTTGCATGACACACAAAGTCTGAACTGGTAAAAACCAGGATTAGAGTACTTGAGCAATTCTGGTATGTTGGGGAGCAATTGCTACTGGATATCCTCCTGTGCTCAGCTTTCTTTTTTGCCTGCCACTTGTAATAAAAAATTTCTACCTGACTATGGATAAATTTATATAGGCAGTTTCTGCAAACTTTTATTAATCAGCAACTCAATTACCTAAATATTAAGAAAATTACATAAATATTGAATAATTATATCATGGAGAATGCATCCAAAGATAATTGTGTCATTATAGCATCGCTACATATATTTGCAAGAGTCAGTCTGATGCAGTAGTTAAGGCATCAGGCTAGAGTTCTAGTTCTATTTTAGGCATCAAATTAACTGGATGACTTTGGGCCACTCTCTGTCTGTCAGCCATAAGAAAGAGGCAGAGGCAAACCACTTCCAAGAAAACTGCAGGGACTTGTCCAGTCAGTTGCCAGAAGCCAACTCTGACTAAGAGTCCAGATTATACATACATTTGCAGAAGCAACAGCCAAAACAAATGGCTGAAACTCACTAGTGGGCAAAAAAAGGAGCAAAAAGCCCTTTTGTTTTTGTTCTTGTGTAGGACATTTTACAATTAAAATAAAATCACTGCTGACCTTAGGAATTTTCATTTCCAAGCACGTACAAAATAAGGAACTAAAGTTTTGGGATATATATTATCTAAGAACAAACACTGGATGCAAAGTGTAGCTGAGATGTTGCACTCAAGGTTTGATCAACATGCTATTCTTTTAAGCAACTTAATAGGTTAAACAAGCAAGACTATTGGCTAAATTTACCCATTACTAAAGATTTGTTTTAAGGATGCTAAAGCTGGGATGCAAAAAGTCCAAAAGACCATGAGATAACAGGAAAGAGAGAAAATTCTAATTCTTTGCTGCCCTCTAGAAGTCATTTATATGTTTACAACCTATACCTGATAGTTTTAGTTTATATAATAAACTAACCTTGGCTGAATTTCTCTAATATGCCATGTAATAAATCATGATTTCAAATGGCAGTGGTGTTGGAAATTATACAACATGCTAAATCAAAAAAGCAGCAAACCACATTATGCAGTATAAGAACCTATTATCTTTCAATTTATAAGAAAATTTTCGTTTGGTCACAGAGATCATTCATATTTACCACATACTGTTTGAAAAAGTATGTCAACAACCTGAACACCAGCTAGGGTATCTATCAAAGCTGGAAGAGTAGCTCCATGCTTGCAGATCCATACAAGAAAGTCTACCTGAAAAAAACCAACTACCTCTTCCCCCTCCCCCCCCACACCTATAACCAGCAACTACCATTTCATCAAGTGGCAGCAGCTGAAGGAGATAAGGTAGGAAATGGGTCCAGTCCATTACTCCTGTCAGATTTCTTATCTTCTTGAATTATAAGTAGCTGCCTATTACTTAAGAATCAAGACTCGAGAAGCGAGGGGAGAAGGCAGACGAGCGCAGCGAAGAAGGAGACGGGGGTGAGGGAAGACCAGGAAGAAGCGGTACGAGGGAAGAAGAGCCCCGGACCTACCCAGCTGGAGGCCTGAAGACACCGCGAAGCCGCCCAGCCGCAGCGCAGGAAAGCCAGCCGAGGCAAGGAAGAAGACTGCGGAAAAACGGTGAGCCCGGCGGGAATGGAATCGCGCGCCGAGGGACACCGAGTGGAGAGAGAGGCCGGCAGCGGGAGGAGGAGGCCCCCACAGGACTCACAGGACCCTCAGAAGACCCCCCCAGGCCCCCGAATAGGGCTATTCAAAGCAGCAAACTTGGCAAGACCGAGAGAGTGGAGGTGAGAGACAGACGCAGGACTCGGGGGCATAGAGGGCCGGGGCAGTCGGACAAAAGGAAGAGGCCTCAGGCGGCGGGGAAAGGGCGAGAGGAGAGGCGAGAGCGACATCGGTAAGAGAGGCGAGGGCAACTGGGGGGGGCTCCCAAACCAGACAGAGCCCCCAGAAGAGCCGAAGAGGGTGGAGCAGCCGAGAGGGCAGCGGAGCGGCCTGAAGCGGTGGAAAAGGACGGAGGCAATCAACGGAGCTGAATACAGGCAAGCCAGAACACTAGAGGGGAGGAGAGAAGAACCAAGTGGGAAGAAGCAAGAAAGCAGACAGTGGGAGAGGACACAGGAAAAGGGTACCCTGGGTGGCAGAGGGACGGGGGAGAGATACCCCACAAGCTGTGCCCCAGACCCCCCAGAACAGGAGCCCCAGGGACACTGAAGAGAGCAGAACCCACCAGGGAGGAAGGTGAGCGTAAGAGGAAAACTAAAAGGCATCCAGGGCGGCTGTGGAGGGAAGGCAGAAGGGGCCTGGAATCACAGACAGGCAGAGGCACTGAATAGACTCCTTGACCACAGACAGACCTCCCTGCCTACAGGCCCCTAGACCTGCACTACCTGCACTGCCTGAACCCTGAAGCCCCCCCTCCCACTGAAAGGACAGATTACTGAACCAACACCAGATCGCAGTCTAGTGCCTACCCTGGCCCAAGCTGGAAACCAAAACCAAAACAGTGCCTGGATAAAGGGAGGACAAGCTCAAGATGGCCTCCAAACAGACCACACTGACACAAACGAAGGGAGTTGTATCCTCCCCAGCACAGCGTACTAAACCACCAGGAACTACTCTACCCACCCCCACACCCTCCCACCCAAATACAGGCACCCAGAACCATACACCTTCACAAGCCAGCCCAACAGCACACACGATACAAAAGGCAATAGAAATGCTGGTTGAAAGGTTGGATGGAATGGATAAAAGGTTGGTGGAAAGGGACACAAAGATGGAGAGGAGGTGTGTGGAGGCAGAACAAAAGATGGAAAAAAGATACAACAATACAAAACAAATGCTGCAAGAACAAGGCAGAGAGATGGAGAGGAGGTGCGTAGAGGCAGAACAAAAGATGGAGAAAAGATACAACGATATAAAACAAATGCTGCGAGAACAAGGTAGAGGGCTAGAGAGAAATTGGGAGGAGCAACGCAAGGCGATGGCTGCAGACTTGGAGCAAATGAAGGAGGCAATACAAGCGCACTACAAGGAAATAAGGGAGGAAAAGGAGAAAAACTTCCAGAAAATCAGAGAGAAGGTGGACAAGCGGATGGAGAAAGTGGAGAATCAAGTAGAGGGCCAGACAGTGGAGATAACAGAGATGAAAGGGGTGGCCCAAGACCAAGCCTCCATGATACAGTACTGGCAAATGGCGTCAGCAATCAGGTTTAGAGGCTTGAAAGAGACACCAGACGAAACCCACGGGAGCTTGACCAGAACTTTTATAGAGGCCCTGGCAGCATTTCTGGGTAAACCAACCCCAGTTATCGAATGGCAAATCGACAGGCTCTACAGAGTGGGCGCACGTATGACAACAAACAGACACCAACCAAGGGATGTGGTCATCCACCTTGTGACGCAGGGATTCCGGAACCTCATCTCAGCCACATCCTACAACAGGATCTTATACATAAAGGGGCAGGAAGTGAAAGTACTGAAAGAGATCCCCCAGACGATGCTGCGAGACAGAAAGGAATACAAGTTCCTGGTCGACGAACTGAGATCACGTGCTCTGCGATACAGATGGGAAATCCCCACGGGGATGACATTCTTCTATAAAAATAAAAGACACCACCTGAACTCGGTCCAACAAGCCAGAGATTTCCTGGAAAAGGAACTGAAGCCGGAGGGACCCCAATACACCATGAGAGAAGACGCAGAAAGACCACCAGACCGACAGACCGATACAGGAACATGAGAAAGGAAAAAACCCACTCGAGACACGACGACACAGAGAACAGGAAGCAACAACAACAACAAGGGAGCAGGACAGACTGCAGGGGGCAGGATAACAAGATCCACCACCAAACGCACAGAGCAGCACGACACGATCCCTATATGCAACTCGAACACAAACCTGGATACCATGGGAATGGGACAAAAGAAGGCCACAAGAGATAGAATGGAGGCGGTCTCGGAAGAGTATCCTGAAACCGACAATGACGACTAAATACCTGACATGGAACGTCAACGGACTAAATTCCCCACAGAAAAGGAGGAAGATATTTCATTATCTGTTTCAAGGAGGAAACGACATAATTTGCCTACAAGAAACACACATCAGAGCGGCAGACCAGAAATATCTGATCAACTACAAACTAGGCGCGCACTTTGTGGCAGCGGCGCCAAGAAAAAAGAATGGGATTGTTATATACGTAAAGAAACATGTAATGGCTAAGCTAATAGAGTCCAACCCCCAAGGTAGATACCTGGCAATTGAAATAACACAAGAAGACAAGAAGATTCTAGTAATGGGCGTATATGCACCACATCAGCAACAAGGCAAATTCTACAAAAAGCTACACAAGAAAATAACACAACTTAACTACAGATTTTACATCATCATGGGCGACTGGAACAGGGTCATAGAGACTGCTCTAGACAAAAAAAGAACTGCACCGAACCCGCAAAAACACTCCAAGTTGCCTAAATCCTTCTTCGACATGAAGGAGGACCTCGAACTGACAGACGTATGGAAGAAAAGGCACGGCAAAGAACAAGAATTCACCTTCTTCTCTGGCAGACATCAATCCTTCTCCAGAATCGACTTTATATTAACTTCTAGTGACTTGCTAACTTGTCTAAACGCGGTGAAAATCCTACCCAAGACACTGACAGACCACAACCCTGTGAGGATGGAATTAAGACATGGCCCGAAACAGAGGAGGTCCTCGAGAATCAATGAAAGCTTGTTTAGACACGAAGACAATGTGGCGGAATGCAAAAAAGCTATGAAGGAATTCTTCGACACAAATATGAACAACGAAACACCGATAGAAACGATCTGGGAAGGCAGCAAGGTGTACATGCGCGGGATCCTCATAGCCATGAATAGCAGGCACCGTCGCAAACAAGAACAAAAAAGAAAAGAGTTAGAAAACGAGATAAGTAAAAGGGAGCGGCTACTAATAAAAAGGCCAGAGGACAAAGTCACCAAAGAAGGACTCAAGATCTTAAGAAAGCAATTTGACATGTTGATGGCTGACCAAGTTGCAAGGAATATACAATATGCAAAACATAAGACATTCTGCAAGGCCAACAAACCGGGCCGCTGGCTAGCCTACACTATCAGAAAGAAACAGAAATCCCGCATAATTGAAAAGATAGAATACAAAGGCAAGGAAGAATTCCGACAAAAAACCATCAAGAAAGCCTTCACGGAGTTCTACTCGAAACTATATGCCGAGGATAAGATACAAGACAAAGAGATAGATGAGTTCCTACAAAACGAAAAGATACAGGCGATTACCGACATACAAAGAGAAGCCCTGAATGCCTTAATCACAAAAGAGGAAATACACTCAGCGATCACACAACTGAAAGCAGGAAAATCGCCCGGGACGGATGGGATAACAGCGACCTACTACAAACACCTCCAAGAGGAGATGCTAGAACCCCTCAGAAAACTATTTGCCAACATTCAAGAAGGAGGCCAGGTCCCACCATCCTGGAAAACAGCCTACATCTCATTAATCCCAAAGGAGGGGAAAGACAACACACAGCCCGCAAACTACAGGCCCATCTCACTACTAAACACAGACTACAAAATCTTCACAAAAATTTTGGCCAATAGACTAATGACTGTACTACAAAAAACAATACACCTGGACCAAAGGGGATTTATACAAGGACGCCAGATGAAAACCAACGTGAGACAGCTGCTGAACATAATAGAATACCTGCAAAAGCACAACCAGATACCCGCCGCTCTTATGTTTGTGGATGCAGAAAAAGCTTTCGACAGACTGCACTGGCCGTTCCTGACGAACTTGGTCCGGAAGATGAAAATGGGAGTACAGTTTCTCAACTCCATAACGGCAATTTACCAGAAACAAACAGGTCAGATCATTGTCAATGGAGACTTAACGGACTCATTTAATATAGAGAGAGGCACGAGACAGGGCTGCCCGCTGTCCCCCCCTGCTATTTGTCCTAACACTGGAAATTTTACTGAACAGAATAAGAGCGGCAGAGGATGTACAGGGCATACAGATTAAACAGCAAGACTACAAACTATGTGCCTTTGCGGATGACCTGCTGGTGACAATGTCGCAACCAGCACAGTCAGCAAGGAAATTGATGGAGATAATGGAGGACTATGGTAGGGTGTCAGGCTTCAAAGTAAATATACCAAAAACAAAGATGCTAGTCAAAAACCTAGACAACAAAGCAAAACGGAACTTGGAAAGAATCACGGGTTGTGAAATAGTCAAGAAAGTCAAATACTTAGGAGTGGAGATAGAATCAACAAATGCAAAATTATACAAGAATAACTACGAGGTCCTGTGGAATAAGATACAAGCAGACCTGGAAAGGTGGAAATCACTACGTCTGTCCCTGCTTGGCAGGATAGCAACAGTAAAGATGAATGTACCGTGTTTCCCCGAAAGCAAGACACACCCGATTGTCAGACGTATCGGGGGTGTCAGGGGGTCAGCTACTGTAAGCCGTGCCCCGACCGTAAGACGGTATATCTTATACGGTGTTTTACTTTTGGGGAAACACGGGGGCGGAGGGGAGGGAAAATGGACGCGCACACGCACACCCGGTGGAAACGGCGGGGCTGGGGAAGAGACGCCGAGGGGGGCAGCCGGCTCTCCCTGCGCAGCCTGCTGTGAGCCGGCTGCCCCCCTCGGCGTCTCTTCCCCACCTCCTTCCCTGCTCCCTCGGCAGTAGGCTGTGCAGGGAGAGCCACAGAACTTCTTGCAGGAAAATGAGCTTAGGTTAAGAGACGAGCCAGCAGAGGTAGACAGCTTTTCACGGAGACCTCCCCCACCCCCAAAGGGAACCCACGCAGGCCGCCGCGCCCAAGGCCTCTGGCGTGTAGAGGGAGGGGGGCTGCCAAGCAGACGGAAAGGAAAGCGAGCCGACGCTGCCCAACTTCCCAGCCAGTCTCTCAAGAAGTGCAACGGGCTGTGTCTGCATCGCCAGAGGTCCGGACCACCACCCAATGTAAAAGCATTGACTTCCCACCGTATGCGCTCGGACGGGGGGGGCACCCCGCGTGCGGTCGGAAGACGCCGCCTAAATGAACGGGTGAGCTAAACTTTGCACGGGGAAGCGCTTCGGCTTATCCGCTCCCAGTTCTGTTCGCCGCGGAGAAGGCGCCTTGCTTAATAGCCGCGCTTTCTCTGCCTTCGCAGCCGCTACTCGAGACAGACGAACATCAGGGGAGGGAGGCAAGGCGGCGCGGAAGACGAGGCGGAACTGCCAGCAGCAGCGGTAGGAACAACAACAACGGAAGCATCGCCGGTGGCCGGGAACAGCCTTACAATACGCGGCGGGAGCAGCCGCGAGGACTCCTCGGGAAACGGCCAAGTCCGCCGCCCCTTTGCCTGCCTCCCAGCCGCGGAGACAGACCAGGGGGCAGCAGCGCCGAGAAAAAGGAGCCGCGACCAACGTCTGCGTGTGCGGCGAGGGAGAGGAGGGGGAACTACCGAAGACTGCGCCGCTTTGGAGAAAGGCATCCAGTGGGAGCGGCGACAGGAAGCGGCGGTGGTGGAGGATCACTGTACAGTCGGGGTGGAAGACGACTAGGGCGCAATCCTCCGTGGTGGCGGCGGCCGAGGAGGGTTTGGGGTGGCGGTTCGCCCCTTTTATTTTCCTCCGTCGCCCGAGACCCGCCGTGGCGTGGTTGTGGCTTCTTCGTTGACGAGACCCTTTTTTCCGCTCTCCTGTTTTCCTAGGGGGGGGAAGAGGCCTCTCCCCCCCTCAGCCCACATAACACACACCCCGTTTCTTCCCCGCCTGGCGTGCACCCAGTGCGGTGGTTGGGTGAGTGCTGGTGCGGGCGCTCGCTCGCTCTCTGTTTGGAATATGGTTGGGGAAATGGAAACGAAGGAGAAGCCCAAGCCGAGCCCCGATTACCTGATGCAGTTGATGAAGAGACGCCGAGGGGGCAGCCGGCTCTCCCTGCACAGCCTACTGCCGAGGGTGCAGGGAAGGAGGTGGGGAAGAGACGCTGAGGGGAGGTCCGGCTGCCCCCCTCGTCTCTTCCCCACCTCCTTCCCTGCTCCCTCGGCAGTAGGCTGTGCAGGGACAGCCGCCGCCGCCGCCCCAGCCGATGGACGCGCACACGCACACCTGGTGGAAACGGCGGGGCTGGGGAAGAGACGTCCATCGGCTGGGGCGGCGGCCGCCGCTCACCCGCTTGGCGGCTTGCGCGGGGAGGTCCGGCTGCCCCCCTCAGCGTCTCTTCCCCAGCCCCGCTGTTTCCACCAGGTGTGCGTGTGCGCGTCCATCGGCTGGGGCGGCGGCGGCGGCGGCGGCTCTCCCTGCACAGCCTACTGCCGAGGGAGCAGGGAAGGAGGTGGGGAAGAGACGCTGAGGGGAGGTCCGGCTGCCCCCCTCGTCTCTTCACCACCTCCTTCCCTGCTCCCTCGGCAGTAGGCTGTGCAGGGACAGCCGCCGCCGCCCCAGCCGATGGACGCGCACACGCACACCTGGTGGAAACGGCGGGGCTGGGGAAGAGACGCTGAGGGGGGCAGCCGGACCTCCCCGCGCAAGCCGCCAAGCGGGTGAGCGGCGGCGGGGCGGGGAGCAGAGCCGTGCAAAGCTCTGTATTCCGCTCCCCCCCACCACGCCAGCCCCATCGCCTCACCCGCTTGGCGGCTTGCGCGGGGAGGTCCGGCTGCCCCCCTCAGCGTCTCTTCCCCAGCCCCGCCGTTTCCACCGGGTGTGCGTGTGCGCGTCCATCGGCTGGGGCGGCGGCGGCGGCTCTCCCTGCACAGTCATTGCATAACATGTAAAACAATGAAAAATGGTACGGTAAGAACGAACAGTGGAATACTGGAAGATAAAACAGATTTATTCCATGACAACCATGTCATCACCCTCAGGAATATCATCATAAACATCCACACTCTTAGGTTCCTGTGGATTTTCTTGGGACTCTTGGGACGACATTTCTTGCTGAATCAGTGGCCCATATTTCTCATGGGTAGCAACGGCACTGTCCTGAAATGAGTAGGCTTTGTCCAGGTAGCCAGCTCGCAGTGCATTTGCAACACAGGTGTTAGTGATCTTATTCCAAGAATTTTTCACCCAGTTAACAATCTCTGGCAGTCTGGGCTTCACAAAGTTCCCACGTACATTTCTCTCCATTCGGTTTTCAATGTAGTCATTGATTTCCACACGCAGATAGTCCTTGAACGGCTTGTTAATGGCGATATCGAGAGTCTGAAGATAAGCCGTCATCCCTGCAGGAATCATGATTTGGTCGATTCTCCGCTCACGAAGGAAGTTTTTCATGGTTTTGGCGCGGTGTGTGCTGGCTGCATCCCAGATCAGCATTCCTCTTTTGTTCCCGCGCATTACAAGCGGCAGCATTAAATCAAGCCACTTTCTTATAACATCTTGTGTGGCCCAGGCTTTTTCAGTTTCCAGCACATAAATGCCAGAAACCCGCTCAATCTTCTCCTTCTTGCCCTTTGCAATGAGCAGCGGTGTTGCTTTAGTGCCATCCAGACGAATCGTCAAAATGCAGGTGACACGTGCACTTTCATAAGTGCACTTTCAGTCGGTGATCCAACATTTTCTCCTTGCAGAACTGCGCTACATTTTTGCCCCAAGATTCTTCGACAATCGCTTTTTTATACTCCACGGTGTAACTCTTCCTTTTACCACTGGAACCGGAAGCACTCATGTCTAGGGGCAAAAATAATTACCTCAGCATATGGTACCGGTATAAGCACTGCTTGTGGTTCCGTATCACAGTCTCCCATAGGGTTACAGCCCCATACAGTATCCCACATAGCCTCCCATACGGTAGGAATTCCCTCCCCTTGATGCTTTACCTTACGCAGGCAGCTTCAATCCCGGTATACCGTAGGTCAGTCAGGAAAGCCGAATGTTTAGGGACAACGCATGAAGCAAATAAAGTTTCTCTCTGAGGTTTCTGCCATTCGAATGGAATCAGTCACTCCTCTTTATTTGGTTAACATCAAACAAGGTGAATAAATCACATACAAAAAGGTTTACTGTGGCAGTTTACCGGTAACAATGGTTACATCCTCAATTTATTCACTTTTACGGTACCGTATGTTTTACATGTCCCACTTACCGGTAACACTTATACGGTATAAGCTTTTATAACAGCAGATGGTCAACACAGAAGTTATACAGATTATTATTGTCCTTGTTATTCTCGCCTCGTCCCACTCCCCCACCCCAAAGCTCACCCGCACACAGGCACAGATTTGGAACTTGATGTCTGTCATCCCCCCCCTCCCTTTCTTGTTTGGAGGCTTTTTTAAAAGTTCCCACTGTGTTGACATGGATGGCTATGAGGGGATATTGTAATGCACCCACTTGAACTGGCCGTAAGCACCTTTTGGCTGTGCTAATTGCCGGCTGATTTACGGTACAAGCCTTTAGGCAAGGCAATTACCGGTATTCAGATCAAAAGAGTGCATAAACAAACAAATCCTCAGGCTGTTTGAGATAAGTTAAGCACATCTGAAACACACACCAAATTACCGTAGCCTAAGATTTACAGATCTTTGACAGTTAAATGAGTTTATACCGGTAGGAAACATACGGTATTATCTTGTAATTATCTTGTAATCTCCTGACCTCCTGACTAAGCAGGAGATATAGTACGTACTATATATGACATGCCCCGAAGGCAACACGTGGTGGGGATTTTGGGGATAAAAAGAAAGTGAGACGCTGTCTTGCTTTCGGGGAAACACGGGTATTACCCAGATTTTTATTTCTCTTTCAAATGCTACCCATACTCAAAAAGGATGCGGACTTGGACAACTGGCAGAAGGGCATCAACAGATTTATTTGGGATGACAAGAGACCGAGGGTGAAACTAAAAATCATCCAAGACGCAAGGGAGAGAGGGGGACTCAAAATGCCTAATCTAAAGCTATACTACTATGCAGCAACGTTGGTGGCGGTTAGTGACTGGATCAACATGACAAATGATAGAATTCTGAATGTTGAGGGGCATGGTCTAACTATTCGGCTGGCACGCATACTTAGTATACGACAAAAAGGCAGATAGGAACTTCAAGGAGAACCCACTACGAATCCCATTGTTATGGGTCTGGAAGAAATATAAGCACCTCCTACACGACAAGATTCCCATCTGGACGATCCCTGGACACGCAACAGGGGATATGAACACATCCCAAGGGCAAGAAGTGGTGCCCTACAGTGAACTTATACTGGGAGAAGAAAACGGGTTCCTCTTGAAACCTCAAGCAACGCTAGCAAACAGAGGAATAGGAAGTACCTGGCTATCATATATACAACTACAATCAAGGTGGCGTAAAGATAAGAAGAAGGGCTTCTCCCAGACCGACGAGAATCTAATTAAACAGATTAGAGAACAGGGGATTATGCACATCAAACGAGTGTACAGCATTCTGATAGAAATGGACTCTGAAACCGAGCTAGTCAAGAACTGTATGATAAAGTGGGCACAAGACTTCGGACACCCTATCGCCATGGACACGTGAGAGAAAATCTGGGTGAGGAATGTAGAATTCACGAAATCGCAACACTTAAGGGAAAACTTCTACAAGATGTTCTATAGATGGCATCTAGACCCGAAAAAAATATCACTCATCTACCCGGGCTCCCAGCCCAAATGCTGGAGGTGCGGGGATGGGGAGGTTACTTACTTTCACATATGGTGGGCATGCAGAAAAATCAAAGCATTCTGGAGGAAGATATGGTGGACACTCCAAACTATTTTCAAAAAGCGTATAGAATTTCTACCTCAGGCTTTTCTGTTAGGGATCACAAAGGACTTCACTACCTCAGAGACAAATTTATTTTTGAACTTAATTACAGCAGCAAGATTGTTGGTGGGACAATACTGGAAGAATCCGGAAATACCGCCTATTGAAGAATGGACTGTGAAAGTGACAAATTTGGCGGAAATGGCAAAAATATCAGCGTACTTGAAAAATCGCTCCAATGAACAATTTTTGACGGACTGGAAACAGTGGATAGACTATATCCAAGAGAGACACCAATCAAACAGAATGCAGCTGGCGTTTAGCTGAGGCTCGATGGGAGGAGGGAAGAAGGGTTAACAAATCAAATGTTCACAAAAACTAACACCCAATGTTGAATGTATATGTTCTATAACTAATGCCTCTTAACATAAACTTATGACTAATGTTGTTTGCTTTAAAACTGTTAAAGCGGACTGAATCTCTACCTCAGGATATGAAACTTTTACCTCAGGATCTCCGGTTAGGGACTATAAAAGTTTGCACTAGTAATGGGATGAAATCAATTCAGAAGCGCAAACGAACAATATGCAATAAACTAGATACAGCAGATAGACCATATATAAGAGAAACACCAAACAAACAAAAGGTACTCGGAGTATACTTGAAGAGGGAAGGGAGGAGGGAAGAACGTTTACTAAAACAGATGTTTACAAAGATTAATACCTAATGTTGTATGCTATGTTCTAGGATGATTGTTTAGCAATAGGATCTTTGGTTTAATGTTGACCACATTAATATGGAACCAGATAAGAGAAACACCAACCAAACAAAGTGTAACAGGAGTATAGTTGAGGCTAAACGCGAGGGGTGGAACAAGGCCTACTAACTCAGACATTTTCAATGACTAATACTTAGTATTGTATATCAGGTACCATGATGATTGCTGCACAATATGTTTTTATGTTCAATGTTGATTGTTTTAATAAAAGAATTATATATATATATATATATATATATATATATATATATATATATATATATATATATATATATATATATATATATATATATATATATATATATATATATATATATATATATATATATATATATATATATATATATAAAAGAATCAAGACTAAAAAATAATAATTTAATTTTAAGAGGTGGTGCTCAAGGTTGAGATTTTTTTCACCTTTCAGTCCCATTCTCTCTGTTGTTTTTTTTTAAATACTACCTCATTTGGAATGTTCAGTGTATTAAGCCATTGTTTGTTTAATTCTAGCTTACTCAATGAAACACAGATGGTTCAGTTCATACAACATATTAGGTCTACTGAAGTCTGCTGTAAAGGCCTTTTTGGCCCAAGAGCAGGTTAAAAACCACTGGGAGCAAATACCAACCACTTTTCAAATTGTTTCAGTTCTCCTGATAAGGAGTGGGGAGAAGTTTTTTCAATTAATAGAAAAATAGCATTATAGTATATATTGTGAATGCAACAATGAAGTGGATAACATGGGTTCCTCAAATGCAGCTAAAGTTCCCAACAGCATCTCTCAAGATGGCCGATGGGGAGGGATATTGTGATCTATAGTTCTCCAGATGTTTTAGAAAAGAATTTGACTTTGCAAGGCAATAGCCTAAATGATTGTTTGGACTATTTAATAAACCATTTAACCACTCTTTAGCTTAAGCAAGCATTTCAGGGACCCATAATTGAACAGTATATTGACAATACAAGTTAAGGCAACCTTCCATTCTTCATGCTGTCAGAGATAGTCTTAGAGTTGTGATACCAGTACATCCAGAGGGCAACAGGTTGAAGAAGATTTAAGTTAAAGCAGTATCACTTCCAGTTTCCCAAGATGTAACTCTTCTTGCGTGTTCCTTGCCAGGTGAAACCGCTTTTCTGTCTTCCTTCCTTCCTTCCTGCAGATGGCTGGGACTCAAGAGCCATTTTAGTGCAGCTTCAGACAAAGGACTCTTTGTGAAATTGCCAGCTAAGATGTTTAGACTTAAATGGCACAAAGAGACTTATCATGCTGAACTGGATGGGAAGTTTGCCTGATTGTGTAGACCAGTGTTTTCCAACCTGGCACCTTTAGACTTCAACTCCCAGAATTCCCCAGCCAGCTGATGTCCTCACATCTTAACTATCACCAAGGCTGAAAAACACTAATATAGCTGATTTAAAACAGTTGAAGAAAAAATAAGGAAAAATTATTTCAAAAACTTTTTCTTTGAGAGAATTTTTGCAAGTTTGCCAATATAATTACTGTGATTAAGACTGTCCAGCATAGAGAGAGACAATTGAGGTAACAGGTTCTTGCTTACTCTATAGCTGACTCCTTTGGGGATCAGTATTTCTCAACCTTGACAATTTTAAGGCATGTGGACTTCAAGTCCCAGAATTCCACAGCCAGCAATGCTGGCTGTGGAATTCTGGGAGTTGAAGTCCACATGCCTTAAAATTATCAAGGTTGAGAAACACTGGGATAGATGCTATCCCCTCATGAGAGTTCAGTCTCCTTATGCAGGGTTTTCATTGCTCATTTAGGAGATCACAGACCACAGCTTGATTTTGCACTTAAGAAAGACTGCTGCTCCCAATTAGACACAGAGGTCCTTGCAAGGCTCTTATAGGTGTCGCTAGAAACCAATGTATAATGCTAATAACATTTGTTTTTCAATCAGAGCAAGCTGGCTGTTCATCCTCTTCTCCCCCCTACCCCTACCCCAGCTACCCTTCATCTTTGGACACTTTTTAAAAAAAAAATACAACCATTGAGGTCAGTAAACACAGCCTATATAGAAATCAGCTGTGCCTGAGAAAATAAATAGGTTTTGGTGGAACTTATAGAGGGCAATGTCAGCATTGGATGGTCTGAACTGTGTGCTCTGCTATGAGGAAGAAGGACTCTTTTTGACACATTTGAAATTGCAGAAAGGGTTGGAGGTTAGAGAGAACAAACCACCTGGCTATAGGCTGCCCAGATGCCTGTCCAAGGTGAAAAAAGAATAACATTTTGAGTGCTCTCTGCTGACTGCATTGTTTAACATATAAGATGGCAGGGATGAATTTCTTTTTGCCTTCTGTTGCAAGGAATGGGAAACGAGTAGAAATAGAGATACACATCTGATGTGAGCATAGTTTTGGCTCGCAATACACCAGGCATTATAAAGCCACTGTCAGAATGCCCTTCTCATAAAGCAAAATGAAAGCAAGTTGTAAAAATGAATGCAAATGGCTGCTTTTAACTTATTCTCAATGTGTGTTAGTGCTCGGTCCAATGCTCTAAGGCAAAATGCTTAAAAGAATACAAGTGAAGAATGCTAGCCTGTTTTTCATTCTTCTTCCTACTTGTCCCAGAGAATAGAGAAACTGCGAATCATGAGACAGAATGTCCAAAGACATTCCAAATTGTTTCAAATGTCCAAAAATGGCTGTCAGAAATATCAGAAATTATTTGCTTTTCTGGTTTTTTTCGATTCTGCCCCATTTATCAACCAACCAAGCAACCCACCAGCCCACCCACCCACTAATCTATTCCCATTTATAAAATCTCATTCATTTTTTTCTAAGTCAAATGCTTTCCTCTCCACTTACTGAAAATTGGTGGCAACGGAATAGGGAACTGGAACATAGAAAACATAGAAAACATAGAAGGGGTCATGCAGGTTCAGTAAGCTCTACAAATCTATGTGTGGCTATTCAAAAATAAGCCATGGTGTCTTATAGCACTACAGAATTGTTTGAATTATTGCCTTAAAACACAAACTTATAATATGCCTAGGCACCATTTTTTTCTGTAATGTAGCTGAATTTTCACATGTAAAGGACAAAGTTACCAAAAAATTAAAATATATTAAAAAGTAATAGTTTTAACTGCTTCTGTGTGGCACAATATGTATCAGCACAACTTTCATATGTAAAACATTATGTGCTCATATTCAAAAAAAATTCAGCTGCAGCCTGAAAAAAGCAGCAAAATGAAAAAAGAAAAACATAATTGCTGTTTGGGAAAAATGTCATTATCAGCTGGTTGTTTCTTAAATAGTCCACAAATAAGGCTAATAGTGGTACAACTTTGAAATACATTGTATTTTACAGTATGCAAAAGTTGAAATGGCCAAAAGTCCTATATTAAAATTACTCAAGGAGGAAAAAAACCCCAAATTGCATTAAGACAGATGTGTGAAGTGTATCACTTTTTTGACAAGTGAAACAGCCATACTGATATGATGTAATACCTATACAGATCTGCCTCATTGTGTCTCCCACTTGTTTCAAGGACTCCTTTTGCAAATATTTATTAGCACATAAACTCTGTAGCTCGTGTTTCTTGTTGTGATCATTTCAACCAAATTGTTATTGTATTTGTTCAGTTACAGGCACAATATTTTTCCCTCTGAGTGTACTGGGTATCTGGAGTTAGAAACCACATTAGTCATTATTACCCTGACAATACTTTATTGTAGCACAAAGATAACAACATTTTTTCAAAACATGGATATTTCATCAAAAAAGGATATTTTTTTCACATAAATGGCTTTTGTGTCAAAAAAAAACCCCTTTAAAAGCATTTAAGCAATATATCTTGAGGCTGTTCTCCCTTTTACAGTTTAAAACAAAAATGAATACATTAGCTTCATAAGTTTTTTTCAAACACAAACAATATATTTAGCAGAAAATTTTACTCTGTATACCATTTAAACATTTGGCAAAACAATTCTTTAAAATAGTGCAATGTTTGTATGTCTCAGTTTTATGGATATCTTCCTCCAGGCTATGAAACAATAGCCAGACCCATTTGGACTAATGAAAATGAAGTAGGCACAGTCCACCAAGAATATGTGTGCAATTTATACTAAATTAAACAGAAGCACCATTAACATTAACAACATACTTCTGTTGCAGATATTTTTTTCATTTTGAGTGGGCATACCAATCTATATAGCAGAAAACATCCCTATGGGTCAGTTCTATTTGCTGATCTTGAACAGACATCAATGGCATTTGAACATAACTTAGTTAAGGTGGGAGTTGTTCTTGTTATGGAGGAAAGGGCTCAATAAAACCTCAGGTTTCTAAAAGTCATGTAAATGATGGGCAGTAGGAAGCCTCTGTAGATGTGTGAGATTTTGAAACCTATTGTGAACAAGCTCAGCAAAGTAGATGCAAAGTAGACTTGCTCATATACAAACAGCCTCTTACAAATATTCATCAATCCAAGACTAAATGGTGATTGTTTAGCACCTTAACATAGGTATTTGATTTTTTTCTGAAGACATGTACATATTTCCAGAGCACTGGGGCCAGCCACTCATCATCTCTAAGAATTGTCTCTGTGGCCGTGTGAGTCCAGAATTACTTCCAGCAATAAAGGTAATGTTAGAGCACTCCGGTGTCTTATTTATCTTGCTTTTTAAAAATAAATGTCAAATGGTATAGTAAGTTTAACAGATATCAGGGGAGAGAGATTGGTAGTTACAGGTACTGTATGCAGTCTATTAAAAATGCAAATTAAAATATATGGAAAATGCCACTATAATCAGGAAAGGGCCTTAACTCAGGAGTAGAATGTATCATTTTTGTGCAGAAATCCAAAATTTAATTTCTGAAATGGAGACTCCTCTGCTGGAGACAGTTTTCTACTATAGACACAACAGAACCAGCAAATATATTAAAACTGGGGTCCACACATTGTGCTAAATCATAACTTGATTGATTTGGCTTTGGACAAGTACAACCTTCACATTTATTTATTTATTTATTTATTTATTTATTTATTTATTTATTTATTAATCAAATTTCTATACCGCCCCTCGATTCGTTGACCATACTTTATGGCTTAACACAGTGTGTGAACCAGGCTGCTATGACTTATCATTAAAATAAGATATGGGAAATTATGAATTATGTGATTCATATGTAGTTTAGAAAACTGCAAGTCTCATCCTTCCCTTTCCACTGATCATGATGGTTCAAAATGTTGGAAACTGCAACCAGAAAATGTGGGAGACTGCAAATTCACCACCTCTGCAAATTCACCATCTCTGCTCTGTATTTTTATTTGGAAGTGAATCCCATTGATTACTAACTTAAGAATAGACTTTGTAAGATTGTGCTGATACAACAACTACATAAAATTATTAATATTTGCTTAAAGGACAGTAAGGATGTTTGTGTGCAACCTCAAAAGAATATTGAGACAGGAAATTAGTTTGAAAGAAAGTCAGCTAACATATAAGGATGATAAAATAAGGAAGTTGAGGCTAGATCAGCCACCCCTATAAATTGCTAGCTGGAATGATAAGTATTAGTGTCCATTACATCTGGAGGGCACCAGTTTGGCCTAAGATATGAAAAGATTTTGAACTGGGTATAAATGATACTTCCCAGGAACATTCTATCCCAGTTTAGAAAGTGGTATTTGAGAAGCATTATTGCCCACAGTCATGCAAATAAAGGCAATGAAAAGACTAATCAAAAATGAGAGAAAAAAGTAATCTATCAGGAGAAGGATTTCAAAACTATGAATGAAAAAATTGAAATCAATGTAAATAAAGTTCAAAGATTTAATTTGTGCTAGAGACTAAATTATTACTGTAGAATAACTGTATGGTCCTGGGACATGTCCTCAGGACTTTCTTATGACTATACTAAAGATACTGTAAGATACTACTGCTGACTGCAACAGTGACTGTATCACTGCACAGTGAAAGAAGATGAAAATAAATGTATTATGATAAGAAGGAATCTTTAAAAATAGTAAATAGTATAATAAGCTTATGCAGAAGAAAAAGCTTTTATATATATATATAAATTTTAACTACCAGTTTTTCAAAATAATGCAGGGAGTTAGGAGAGAAATTTACTTATGTTGCAGGTATTAGCAAGAGAAGTGAGTTACAGTAGTGAAGCAACTAATCCTATTTTGGGTGGGGAAAATTCATTTTCCAAAGACAATAGCTATTGATGCATTTGCTGATGATTCCACTATAATGAATACACTATCCTAAAGAGTAGCATAGTTATTCCTAGAAATGACTTGTTTGAGAACAGAATATTAGCAGAAAGCAAGAAATTGTTTCAACAATATCTGATCTTTAAGGATGACTTCCAAGTGACTAGACTTTGTTTACCCTAAAGATATATATTTTCTAACCTTCAAACAGTTGTTATAAGAGTTACCGCCAGGGCAAAGTACATATAACATGCTTTTTCTTAGCTCAATCAGCAGTTGGGGGAGTTCCTGAGGAGTAAAAAGTAGTCAAGCTCCTCTGTTGCAAAATTTTTTGCTTAGATAAAATTACCTAATGTTTATATTTTTAAATAAGCTCTCCCATGCCCCATATGACTTTTGTTGGGTAGTTTGTAAATCCCAACAGAAATATAATTGTGGCTGGAATAGAAATTGGACCATTTTTCTAAATATAGCACCTGGCCCACAGATATATATGTAAAATCTGTAACTGTTAAAATAATTTGAGCTTTACTGAATACTAGATATAAAAATAGTGCATATATGAATCTGTTTTCCCAGTTGTTCAGCCTAATGAGGAGGCAGTGGAGGGAGAGAAGAGAAATATAAAAGTTTGTTGGGACATTTAGAAGTCAGAAGATCTTTTTTCCTCTGTACTTAGCAGTCAAATCCTTGGAACTGCTCTCCAGTCACTGCCCTCAAATTCAAGAAGAGGGAAACCATTATTCTAAGCGTAATTCTGTATTTTAATGAAAGCATCCTCCACAATCTGCTGTATTTGTGATTCGAAGGAAAAAAACACCTGACATGTCAAAAGCCAATAGCACTAAATTACTTAGAGGTAAGTAAGCATCTTGCAACAAGGCAAATTGAAAAAGCTGGAAGTGGGTTGTAGGCTTACAAAAAAAGGGCTCCAGAGCACTCAGGCAAGGGTGGGCTGCACTGCATGAAAGGCTCAAAAAAAAAAAGCAATGCTCCCAGACTGAATGCCTCTTTTACACAGAATGCTGCACGCAGGCATGTACCCTGGAAGCGTAAGTCAAATGCAGGCACAAGCATACTGTTTATCTTGGAAGGAGCAAAGAATAGAAATAAATCAGACATTAAATGACAAGACTTTGAATAAGGCTTACTCTCCATAGCTCAGTCACTTCTTGTTCCAGATACCAAAAGGCTTCTAGACAAGAAGGGCAGTGTGTATTATATTCTGGGAGGAGGAGGAGGAGGAAAGAGAAGGGTTCCCAGTATAAATGAAATGATAGCTTGACAGAAGGAGACGGTGTGCAGAAGTGGAAAGCCTGAGGCAAGCTTCTCAGAAGAGCAGATGGAAAATCAAGCAAAGCACTCTACTGCCTTCCCCACATGGGTGAGGGGAGAAACAGCACCCACTGTCCCTTTGGTACCTTACCCTCTCAGCCAGAGATTCCCCACAGGGTGAGGAAACCCATTCTTGCAGCAGCTACAAACTCCCTCAGGGAAGTGCTTCTAATATTTCACAGTTGCCTCATGGTCTCTCCAGGGAAGGGGCAGGATCAAGACTGATTATGGGAGATCCACTGGCTGTCAATGGGGCGCCTCAGCAACTCCTCCACATGTCGTGCCACATCCATTGAATCATCCAAGTCGAAGTCTCCTTCTGGATCCAGCACTGAGTCAGGACTGAGAAAGAGAGAAAAACTGTGAATTCCCAAAAAGCTGTTTCTGAAATCTATTTTGGAAAACTTTCTCAAGAGGCTGTTTGGAAGACATTCTAATGATCTAGCTTTAGAAAAATATGTAGTTCTTTCAAATTCATTCATTTCCCCCCTCCAATTTAGAGAGGGGAAGGCTATGACTTTTCCTAATTCTTTACATTTTTTTAAATCTTTATAGACATGATTTCTTAGGTTTTCATCTTTGTTCTTACTAGGGAAATACTGAGGAGTGGGATACCCAACTCCACAGGTAAAGTGAAATTTAAACATTGCCCATAGAGTTAAGGTAACATGCTATATTTGCAACAAAAGCAGATGGGGAAAGCCTGAATTGAATGAATTTACTATTTTAGACTGTGGTAAGTGCATATAGGATCACTTTATAAAGATGTCACCTTTTGCATTAAAAAGAAGTCTCTGTGTAAATTAAAAAAATATTTCAATAGGAAATGATAAGGTATAGTGCAGAACCTTTGTTGATTGAAGGAGTGCAAAAGGATTTGTGTAGAATGCTGAAGGACATACTCCCCAAAACAGGAAATGTATGGGGAAGGCATTGCAAGAGTAAATGGGTGTCTTAAGAACCTGTAAAGCTTAAGGTACATTATTATCACTCCCCAAATGACAAAATATCCTCTCCATAGGGCTCAAATTTAAGTTCCATGCATTCTGAGGAAACTCTGGAGATCATAAGCAAGATGCTGGTGTGCCACACTTTTTGTGCCTCTTCATTTTCTCCCAGTTTATTATTTTTTCTTTCTGTATAGGGACAGCATTCAAAAATAGAACACCCACTATAAGACTATACAAGCTCTCTCCATGAGTGGCAGTAACCAGTTGGAGATTTGAGGAGTTGGCAGAACTAGCTTTACAATGTTTGCCACTGTGGTGTCCAGGAACATTCCCATGCTATGTCCTTTTCATAAATCACTCTGTTCTCCAAATAGCTGTTTAGTGGCAATTTAAATGAGGTGGTGTCCCAGAGGGACAGTGGTGTCCCCAGAGGGAACAGGGCACTTGTCAAAATGATGCAAGCAGCACTTCAATTCAGGTATAGTCCCTTTTCTGAGTGCATTAAGAAAGGGGTGACACCCAGCACAATGCTCTGAAACTTCTTTTATTATTCCGATGAAAGCTGCAAGAGCCCAAGGACATTACTGTCTCTTCTCAAATACCATTCTTCTTATTAAGAATATTAATATTCTTAATATTATTCTTATTTTTATATACTCCGTTCCCCATCCAGGGGGCTGATGAACTCCTCAGTCTCTTCCAACCTCAGTTAACTGGGCAGTGATATGACAGCAACCTTTTTCTTACAGCAGATGGAGGAACATGCAAACGGAATATTTATGTTGCAAGATTAGTATATTTTCAGCTATAAAATGCAAGACACTACAATAGCAGAAAACTTTCAATGGCAAAGATCTTGCCTCACTTACTTTTGTGTGTACATGTTGTAGTGAGGAGCAGGAGGGCAAACAGCCGGTGAGGATGCTTGTTCCATGTAGGAAGTCCCTACACCAATAGAATCTCCTGATGAGGCAGCAAACCTACAACAGATGGAGCAGAAATAGAGAAAGATTTTCGCCTGACACCAATGGATTCCTCAGTGGTAAGAAGAACATAAACTGTTTGGGGATGATTTTATGGAAAGCAGGAATACACATTTCAGATTTCTTCCTTGAAATAAATATCCACAATCGCCCTGGTCTGAAAAGAATCTGGAAGCAGAGACATAATTGCACAGAAAACACAAACTCCTTTTTTTTTTTTTAGAAAGTGCAACCATCAAGCTATAACACCTTAATATCAACTTTTTCCTCATTCCTATCTTTGCACTGAAGCTAGCAAAATGGAAACTCAATTCATGTTGCTTGCTTCAAGTTTTTAAAATGATAAATCCCGTTGGGAGATGGAATAACTAAATCTGAAGATGGGGTGTTAGCACAATTATGGCACTCCTAGCTGAAAAGATAACTCTGAAAAGAGAGCTGGGAAAAAATAATTGCAATTGAAAGTAAATAGCTACCACTTCTTCCTTATTTCTCTCTCCCTTTAAAAAATAAAAATGTATTTTCTCAACCCACAGTACTTACTCTGGTACAACCTGCTTGATCTGTGGCTTTACGTATCCATCTATAGCCTTTGCTGCAAAACCAAGGAGATGGGGTGTGAGAGAGAGAGAAGCATATATAGTTATTGTATAAGACAAACTTTACATAGGAATCCCTTTTGGAAATAGTAGTAATGCATGCTGAAACTCTTCCCAAGGAGGAAAGAATGAATTTGGTTTGTCTGTTTTGTTTGTACAATATTCATTCTGAAAGCTACACCATTCCTTTTCCTTGTGGCTCTGCAAATCTTTTCTTGAGAAAAATCCATGTTGAAGATTTGCATATAAGTATATTTTGAAACTGCTCAAAATAAGTAGGTAAATTGAAACACATTTTATTCTTCTCAACTATTCAACTGACATGGACATTAAGAGAACCTTTCCTTCCTCACCAAAGAACAAAAACTAGTCGTGAAAAATATCTGTTTTACTTTAATTGTCTTTATCACTATCTCCATCTTTTAGAAAAAATATGCAGCTCCGATGTAGCTGTACCACTGCCTTCTCCCTTTGTACTAGCATTTACCTCTCTTTTTAATAGTGCATTTTAAACATTTTCTGGTAATATTTTCCGTAATGCCAAGGATGTTTCTAAAATTATATATATCACTGTAATACAGCTTATATGGCCAAAGGAGAAAGGATTTGAAATTGTCTAGGTTCCTCTGCTGGGAATGAAAGTATTATGTATATATGTATCCATTGGAAAAGGCAATGGTCAGAAAAAAATTAGGCACTTTCCTGCAAATACCTGAAGTGATTGGCATATAATATTTGGAGAAAACATCTTCCTTGGGTCTGTCAGGATACACATAAGTGAGATATGGGAGATCACCAAGGCGGTCTGCCAGGGAGCGGATGGAGAAGTCACGAGTGGTGAAAGGCATTAAGTTCCAGAACATTCTCTCAGCTGCAAAAAACCCAGATCATAATCAGATAAAAGAATATATGCTCAATATGCAGAGACTATCTTGCAGACTTTAAATGTATTTCTATGGATTGCAGGAAATACAGGATATTCTTACAATAGATACAGCAGGAGAGGCCTAGAATTCCAGCAACAATGGGTAACAACTGTGTACTGTTTATGCCACATCTGTTTAGAAAAGTTCTGATCTAATGTTCTCATGGTGATCAAAATAGGTATTAATGTTGTTGAAAAAGAACTTACCATTTTCAAACTTCCAGGCAACTGTAATCCCTCCAATTTCAGAGTCACTGAACCTCAAGAGGAAAGTTCCATCTGGTTTGCTGATTAGCAAATCATGTGCTTGCTGCTTGTTGATAAAACCTAGAATAGCCCTAGAGAAACAGAAGTGATAGAGAGAAATTAGCCAGCAAAGTATATAGACAGGGAAAAATAAGTTGAAGGGGAATGGGGAATAGGACTTTTACCCATCATTCCAGTGAGGCTTCAGATGTTTCTTCAGGACCTCCATCACTCCATCAAACCACTGCCAGAATGTATAATTTCGTCCTGGAAGATTCTCCTAGTTAAATGAAAATAAAGAAAAATATGGATCTGAAATCTTTCTATGGTTATTGGAGGTGTTTATATTTTCTCTGATCCTGTACTAATATATTAGAGAAAGAACAGATTTATAGCAAAATACAAAGGCAATCATATTCATCAGAAACATAATACACATTCTTTTAAGGCTAAGTGACTCCAAACTGATGGAACAATAGTTGGGGGGAAAAATGGCACCTTCATGGATTTGAATGATTAACTACGGCACACTTTTATTTTATTTTTATTATTTATTTCTGCACTGTTGAGTGACTCTCAATTTTTAAAAGGAATTCAATTAGTCTGTACAATTGATTAAATTGTACAAAATTCATGCATGTAGTAAACTTTATATTTTATATACAATCCCCAAATATATTTCTGCTGATGCAAGAAGACAGTTCATATGGTGATATTATGAGACAGTGTTTAAACTATTTCAAGAAGGATTTTGATGTATGTCTAATGAATTAATAAACTGAAGTTGTTCTGTAAGGAGGAATTTGCTAATCTTCCTCCAAGCTTATGATCAACAGTTACCAGAAATGTTTAATCAAGATTATTTCTGTTCAAAGGGGGTACACCAGTTACTGAAAGCAAAGGTTCGCATACTACACAAACATGTAGCTTTAGATCATTTTTCTCAATAAATAAATGAACATTTTTTTTATTAAAATATATTTTTAAATCATTTATTTAATTGGATTTTCTTTATCTAGTTTTAAGACTTATGTGGAGAATGAATTGTGTTTTAGGCCACATTTATGCAAAAATAGTGAAAGTTCAAAAAGTCTCAAACTTTTAAGCATCATTTTTTATGTTTCTTTTCACCTGACTGTGGGCATCTTTTATTTTGTTACATTTTTCTGCAACTTTTGTATTATCTGTAAATACTAATCTGTTCTCCCCTCAGAGCCACTTAGCAAATGATTTAATTCTGAGACTGTCTTGAAAACAAGCAACCTCCAAGTTTAATGGGAGCCTATTTAATGTTAAGAATGAGCTCTAAGAAATTAGAAGTTCAAAATTCACTGTCTGATTAATACATCTTTAGTTTATATTAAGCAAGAAATAATTCAGTATTCCTGAGCTGTTATCAAAGTTATATATATGAATTTATTCATTTGGTTTTTAATCTTGTCAAAACAGATTTCTTCTCTCCTCACTAGTTGCATGAATGAACTCTTCTAGCATAGTTAGGATTATCATTAAGTTTAATAGTAAAACAGTTTTATTGTTCTCCTCCTTTCTGTGAGGTAAATTAATGTTATTCCCTTTTGCAGGTCAAGGACTGAGATGAAGAGATTACCAAAGAGCCTAAGAGAAAGCAAGAAACTGAACTCCAATACTTCAGTTTTTCTTCTCTTTATAAGAACAAAAATTTTCCTGTACTTATAAAGAAAAGTTTCTCAGTAGACCATCAATAGACTAAGTTCTTTTAATCAGCTGATGGTTTGGTGATTTTAAAGACAGAGATGTTCTTTTGAAAAAGGCATGAAATAAATCTGCATTCACATGACTAGCTATTTATTGTATCAGCTGCAGGTGTAGCTCCAAGACAGTTCAGGATTACATTTACAAACTGAATTGTCCCTTTTTTATCCCAAAAGCAGATTGAGCAGCAGAGAGAAAAAGAGAACACATGACAGTGATGCAGATGGGAAATGAAAAAAAAAACAACCTGGGGAGAAAGTTATGGTGATGGAAAGGCCTGCAGGCCAAACTACTTCCCACAAAGAGGTTTTCTGGAAAATCTGATTGTTAATTGGTTTCTTATTTACCCTGTTGAACTGAGCCCAGGAGACAGTCATATTGTTATAATCTTCCAGATGATTCATGCTGCTATTGAAGAGCTTTTGGGCAAGAAAGAGGAAGTTCTCTTTGGTGAGTCCACGACTGCTCTGGACTTCAGACTTGAACTTCATGTTGAGAGCCTCACACAACTGGGACCACATCACTTTGTCTGGCACAGCAAAGGGCACACGTCCTGGCTCTGCAAAAGCGTTGTCCCACAGCACTGTGGCAGTGGCATTATTATCCTGGCTGCCATGCACAATTACCACCACAGGCAGAGATAATGTCTTCACCTGGAATACCAGCTCATTGCCACCTACACTGAAGTGAGACTCAAAAAGAATGGTGAACTTCTCCTCAGTCACTGACTCAGCACCACGACGATCTGAACGCTTGATCCGCTTCAAGGACTGCGGATGGATGAGATAATAAAGGTAGACACAAGAAACAGGAGACAGAGCACAGATTGTCAAAAAAGTCTACATAACACTCAAGAATAAAAAGCTTAAGCATGAATTCAGCTATATACTCAGATCATCCAGGGGAAATTTACTTTGTAATTTTACTTTCCACACCAAGTTATTAAAGGCTAAATCTAGAGTCAATCTTTAGGAAATGTTGGACTACAATAGTGATGAGGCTTTCTCCCTTAGTTACATTTTCAAGAGGAAAATAAACAGTGGGGTGTGGAGCTGGAAGTAGATAATGTGAATCAGTGAAGGCATCTCTCACCATGTTGCGGAAATGAGCACTCAGTGTTCCAGTTGCCTGATGATATTCCATAACACAGGAATTGTTCAAGATATCACCGCTGGACTCACTGCCAAAAGAAAGAAATGGCAGCTAGCTGAATGCAAGCCAACATACCACTGGTGATTCACTATCATCCCACTGAAAGTGTTAATTTTGCACCGATGATATGGCTTCATCCAGTGGACATTTTAGATTGGTTATCATGGCTTAATAAAATCTGCTTTTCAGAATTCTGAGACATCTATTATAAGCAAATGAATATATAATGTACACTGAATTACTTAAAACAAAGCAATCACTTTTCCCTCTGTTGCCCTGGTCTTAAATCTTTTAGGTAAGCTTAAATGTTTCCTATAATGTTCACCAAATTTCTACCTTCTCAGGTGAAAGTTTTCTCCAACCAAATACTGACAAACTGTGACAAGAATATAAGTAATGAAAGCTGGCTTAGTCACAGGTTGTAGTAGTGGCAAAGAAGCAATCAAATAAGAAGGCTTAAAGCTTCTAGCCCTGACAGTTAGCTTGAAATTCAAACTAACTTTCTTGCTTTTAATACTTTAGCATCTTGGGTAAACAGTGAAAGTTACTAGATACCTTGCCAATGATTATATTCTTGTTTAAGAATATTAATGGCAAATTTCTATTTATTAATTTATACTCTTCACATCATCTTCTGACAGCTTTTCTTAGAGCAGCACCCTTCAGAAGTGTTGGGATTGGAAAGCCACACTTATGGAGGATAGCAAGTAGTAAGAAAGCGGGTTAAGGAGAAATGAATGTTGTCCTCCTTTCCTTTGCTCCCGTAGCCTGTAAGAAACATACATACTTGCGGGTACTCTCATTCTTCAGTAGAGCTTTGGCTTGCTGCTCACTAATGATGGTGGCCTTTACTTGTGGGGGGTTCATATGAACATTTAACTTTCCTCCAACCAGCAGTCGTACTGTTGCTGCAAACTTAGTCTGAGTCTTTAGCACCTGTGGAGGCTGCTTTTCTATTATGAATGTGCTATAAGGAGAGAAGGTGTGGGGGGGGGGGAAGATCAAGTCAATCATTACAGAAGGTGAAAGGCTGCCAAAAAAAAAGTCCTAGCTTTTGTGACTCAGTATATACACCTCATCAGCAAAGAAAACAATGGCAAACTACAAACCCCAATGAAGCAAAAAAAACAACCCACATCTATAAACTACAGGTATACCTTGACTTATGATCACAATCAGGGCTGGATTTTTGGCCATTAAGTGATATGGCCTTTCAGCAAGTCACCACATGACCAGGCCCAATTTTACCACCATTTTTACTGAGGCCATTAAGTGAATGAAGGAAAGCCAGCTTCCCCAACTGATTTTACTTGTCAGAAGCTGGCTGAGAAGATTGTAAATTGCAATTATATGACTGCTAGATACTGCAACTGTCATTAAAAAAAGAGCCCAAATTGTGATCACATGACTTCGGGGGTGGTCGAACGGTTGTAATTTCGAAGATGGGTCATAAGATCACTTTTTCTGAGGCCATAACTTTGAACTCTCATTAAAGAAATGGTCCTAAATCAAGGACTAGTACTCAAATATCACAGTAACAACCCACAACTGGCAAAAGAAGTTGGGTAATAACAACACACATTAGACAAGCAAAAAAGCATTGAAATAACAATTCATTCTAATAATAAAAGGTCTCTGTAGAAAGCAAGTATGTCTAACAACACAATCCTACCTAGTGACTAGAGCAGAAATTATGTCTGTGACGGTGCCATTAACATCTGAGAGCAATTCCTCAATGGGTCCAGGAATAGGCAGCTGCTGGTATAGGTGTTCAGCACGGCGTACTTGTTGGCGGTTCTGGCAAATGAACTCAGCCAGTTTTTCACACCTAGGGAAGAAACTCATTATATTCTAGTTGGTCAGAAACTAGATGCTAGAAAGTAATGCCACAGAATCTTGTGGTACCTGAAAGACTAACAACTTTAGAATTAGGAAGAGAAGAGGGAGCATATGTAAGGTTAGTTAGGTCTAGGAAAAGTAGTATGTGATGAGGAGCACAAAAAGCCTTAGGGAAAATGATCCCAACACAATATATATTTCTTAATGATGCCAAGACATGCTATCTCCAACCATTATGCTGACAAAGGTCAAATTGCCTAAAACCACTATCTGACAGCTATTTCAGATTAGAAATTCAAGAGAAGTATTGGATTATACACAGACTATGGGCTACCTTTTGCAAATTTTTTCACTATCCATCATTGTTATTTATTATTATTATTTGGGTTCAATTAAGTTAGGATACTGGATCAATTCTACATTAATGTTGTTTTGCATTTCAAGAGATAATCATATAAAAATAAATGGCCCTGTTCTGTAGTATGGTTTTTAATTTGATTATTTGATTATTTCATTTTGCTTGTGGATTGTTAATGTTATGGATATGCTGTACAATGTAATTGTTGGATCAACCATAAATTTAATTTGAATTAGCCCTGAGCCTGAAGACATAAAGCAGAGGCAAAGATGAAGGTTATTTTAAAAAGCGTTCCAAATTGAGATTAATAGTAATCTCCTTTTCTGGTTTTTATTTCTGTCAATCTATAGGCCAGGATGCAATCCTGAAAATTCTACAGGAAAGATATCAGGAAGTAGGGACTAGTTATAGCAGCTACTATTTTAAGTTGAATGCAAGCACTCTTATGACATACTATAGGCAGTATAATCTCACAGAGAGGAGTGCAAAATATTTAGCTTATATATAATGGGATTAGTGAAAATCATTTACAGATACAACTTGCAAGTAGTCCTCATTTAATTATCATTTGTTCAGTGACTATTTGAAGTTACAATGGTGCTGAATGAGTTGTAGTTAAGATTGCTGCTCAAAGTTACAGCCATTGAAGCACATAATCAAAATTTGGGTGCTTGCCCACATTTATGACTGCAGCATGTGCTTCGACTCTCCCCACCTGACTATCTGACCCCACCCTTTTGATTGTCCTACACTCTGCTGTTGTGAGAGCAGTGGGAGGAAGAAGATGGTGAAGGTGAACTGGAGGCAGAAGGGGATAGTGGTGAGCAGCAGAAGTAGGCATTGCAATGCAGGGTGACCAAAAGCACAGAGTGGGGGAAGAGATAGCTGAGTGGAGGAAATTAAAACAGAGATGAACACAAGACAAAGAAGCATGAATTCAGGAGGGCTGGACTTAGACCATTTGTGGTAACATAATGACTCTAAGCTGATGACGTGTTTAATTCCCCGCTCCCCACAGCTCTGCCTGTTCTTCTACATCTTCTTTCCTCTCTAACCCCTGCTCCCTCTCATGCTATCTACCATGCTTGCAGGCCATCTAAAGGCCCCTCAGGAGGGCCACCATTTCCTGCTAGTTGCTGCCTCCTCTTCCACTGGATCAACTCATCATCCAAGATTATAGTCTGCTGCTTGCGAAGCAAAGCCAGTGTCTGCTGGTGCTTTTCAGCCAGTTCCTGAGGAGTACAAAAAGCATTTTGAATATGGTATTAACAACAACAGCAACAACAACAACAACAACAACAACAACAACAAAGCCTAATAGGAAAGAAAATAGAAAGTCAGAATTAGGACTTGGGAGGCTGGGACTTACTACACGATACTGTTGCAGTGTCTGAGCCTCCCGGTGTAGCCAAGCTTCCAGAGATGACTTTTTTTGCTGCAGAGTAGGCTCACGGACCATACGTTCCTGTGGGCTTAGCTGAGAGAGCTGAGTGAATTGGGCTAGAAAGGAAGCATAAAATTAGGCCTTGCCTTGAATAACCTCAAATTACCTGTCAGTTCCCACCTACCAGAAGGGAGCTCCTTGCATTCAAGTTTATCTGTGTGACCGCTTTATAAGTGGTCCTTGGCATACTTACTGCCCATTATGGCTGTATGTCATAATGATAAAACATGTTGATCACACAGGACCTTCCCGATCTTACAACATATTTTGTGTCGGCCATTAAGTGAATACCACAGTTGTAATGTGAACCTGGTGATTGTTAGGTGAATTCCAGTCGTTAAGCGGAGTAATGGTTCACTATGGATGCAGTTTTGCAAAAAAAAAAAAAACCAGAAATGCCAGTTTTCAGCAAAACCATTGTAAAATATGGTTATATGATGCTGCCTATGAGTGCCCTAAATTCAGTCCCATGACCATGGAAGGGGGCCTGATCGTCAGAATCCAGGTTGTAAGTCCCATTTTTTAGGTTGGTTGTAACTTTGATCAATCACTAAGTGACTGGCTATAAGTCAAGGGCTACCTGTACAACTTCCTTTAAAAATCCAGTTGAAGAACATAGGAAAGAATACCATCCATCCAGCTCACTTCACTTTAAACTGGTTCTGTAGGATTTTCAACAGAGGTCTGTTCTAGTCCTACTAGGAGATGCCAGAGTTGAGAGTGGAATGTTTCATATTCAAATGTAGGTTCTATTACTTCATCATTATATGTTAATATTCAGTTAATATTACAAAGGCTAGATATTAATATTAGAATTTCAATTTTGTTAATGAGATACTATTCCTCCTCTATTCCCACAGATATACCTTGTAGATGAAGGCTCTCTTGGTACTGGATGATGAAATATTCCTGATGCTGCTGAAGCTTTTTCAGTTGGTTCTCAGTGTCCTGGGTGATCAGGCGTAATTCATCAAAAGTCTGGTTGATCTGAAGATGCTTCTGAGTCACAGCATCAGCCATGCTGCTAGCTAGTAATGGGCTCTGTACATATAGAAAAAGTACGGATATTATTGCCAAAGAAATATATTTGGTCACACTGATATAGGAAGGAGAAACATTTATGCAAAAGGAAATAAATCATACTCACATTTCTAGCTTCTCGAACTAGTCGTTGCTCGTGGTATAGGATGTGTCGAATACAACGTACTAACTCCAGAGGGCAGTGTTTATATGTATTCTATAAAGAAAGAGTGAACAACCTAAGAATGGGTAGAAAGAGTGGGGAACTAGCCTTTCACTCAGAGCAAAGTTTGAAAACTCCTTCTTTTACCTTCCAAACTCCCAGCCTCTGTAACTCACCTGTAGCTGAGTAGCGTAATGACCAAGTTTGATCTTTAGAAGGAAGCCATCCTCGCCCACTTGGTGCTCTGCCTTTTTTTGAAGTTCCTGGATCAGTCCGTCCAACAATTGTGCAGCTCTGACACCCTCCTGAGGATTGTCAAGGTCTATAGAATCCCTGAAAATTAGATCACAAAGCAGAGGTGGGTATGTGCAGAAAAGTTAATACTCTCACCTGAGAACAACAAAGGCACCTTTGATATAACCTGGGTCAAAATGAGAAGGTAAAGGCAGTATATGTTGCCATTTCTGGATGTTCATACAATGGGCAGAAATTCTGGAACAGGTAGTCCTCGAATTATGGCCACAACTGGAACCATAATTTTCACCAATAAGCAACGCAGTTGTATAATGTGATGTTATGTGATCGCATTGCCTAATGATGGTTATCATTGCAGTAAGGTAATCTGAGGGGAGTAAACCGATGTTCAAGACCAGAACAATACAGCTAAAATAATATGCTTCCTGTATAATGCAGGACAAAAGTTTGTTTCAGTCATAAAAAATAAATATCCCATTCCATATCATCCCTCTGCAAGGCTGAAAATGCTGCTGGATAACCTGGTTTCACTCTCACTTACCATGGCTGTGCCTCAATCCACTGGGAGAGGTAATGGCGAACCTCTATGGGGAAATGTTGTCCGTATAAGGCCTGCATTTGTCTTAGAGCGTCTCCTTGAAGTTGTTGAGCTTGGATCCACACGGCCATAACTTAGCACCTCCTAATGAAAACAAGGTAGGAAAAGCATAAAAGCATTGCTTCTGGAATTCTTTCCAATGCCTTAGTAATATTGCTGCTCCAGGTCTTGTGGCTAAGAGTGAGGAAGAAACATTATTAGAATAAAAAAACCAATAGCATTCTTAGCTGTTGCATAAAATTCACAGGGATTTTTTTTTATAAAAAAAACCTGGTCATTTCTCCACAGTCTCTGGCTTGGTCCTGCCAACGTTTTTGTTACTCTCTCCCCAATCAAATATGTGGTCCAGATCTGCTCTGGTCTTGGAAAACTAACCTGATGATCAACAGGCAATTCTGACCCATTTTACGTAATATATTTCAGGGATTCCATTTTGCTGCAAAATTTGATATAGGCTAGGCATAAACTATTATATACACATTTAAACATATATCAATAATAAGATTGTACAACCATTCAGATTTAAAAAAGAAAAGCCATTTTGGAATACACATTGGTCTATGCATAGCAGCTGCCTACAATTCTTTTAAGCTTTTTCCTAGGCTTGTAAAATGCACACTCTGAATCACTCTTTCCTCTTTAAATTTGGACAGCTGCCCAATCCCTCACCAATAAGACTTTTCTAAAAAGCAATTCCCCCCCTCTCCACTCTCAATTTAAAATTTTAATCCAACTGCAACGTTATACCATACATTCTTGGGCGATCTGGGCAAGGTCTTTTACATATCATTCATCTCTCATGTTGACATATATCTTTGGATTTAGTACTTGTCTAACAGAGGTTTCATCAAACATCAGACAGACTGGTGTATTACATTAGTGACTCACAAGGCCTTAATACAAGCCATTGCCCAAAAGTAGTTACACTTCTATAATAGCAACTTGGGCCTATAGCTTTTGTGGCTGTTTCCCATCTGCCCTGACAGGAAGGAACAGTTTCCTTCTAGAACATCAGCTGTCTCCAGTAGCCTGCTTCCCCCCCCCCCAATCATTCAACAGCAACACTCACCCACACACTTTTAGGTGTCTAGCAAGAGTGCCAGAAACTACTGGATATGTTACCGAAAGAGTGAATTGAAGAAGAAGAAGAAAAAAACACTTGATGTTTATTGTAAAGGCAAGGAAAAACCCAGGAATGAATAAAGTACCACTGATGAAAAAAAGAGAAAACCTCATAAAATAGTCTCAAGTTTTGAAAATATTTATCTTTAACATTCTGGGTCATTTTAACCCTAGTATACTTTCTAAATTTCTTGCAAATTTATAATATCTAAATATTTCTTAGGTATTTCTTAAGGAGCAAGTATTTCTTGCTTCTTAAAGTACCTGATTAATATGCTACTATCATCTACTGTTGTGCTGATGAAATGACTCTGAAGAAAGTGAGCTTCTCAACTTTACACCTCCTTCCCAAGGTAGCTCCTAAGTACCCTTTCTGAAAGCTCCTCAAATATCTTCAAGACCTTCCTGAGGAGGAAGAAATTTGAATAGATCTCTGTTAAACCTATTAATCAGGGGACAGAACTTAACAGAGATGTTTTCAGTGGTCTCAGAAGACTAATGCAGAGTAGAGTTGGAAAAATCAGCTCCTGCTGATTTCCTTCTAGTGCTGCGTCTCTGTTTCAAAGTTAGTGATTGTATTCCTGAAACTAAAAATTGAAGATAACATATTAAAAAAGAATTGAACAACTGATTTGACAGAGGCAACAGTTATTTGCTATACTATAAAAGCCAAACATACACAGGTAAACTATCTACCTATCTCCATAATATTAAGCTTTTTGAGGAGAAGAGAACAGGAGAGAATTAAAAAGAATAGCATATCCTACAAAATGTTTTGCAAAAGCAAAGCCAAGGAAAAGTTTTTCAAAGTTTCAGTTCCTAAAACTTAGACCCAGTTCCATCAAAGTTGGAGGAAACTTTCTTGTATACCAGAGTGAATGTTTCTTTTCCTTATTAGCAAATTCACCTGAAAAACAAACACTGAGATTGTAAATATATTCCTTTAATAAGAAGACAATGCTGTCCAAAGCTGAATCTGAATGAGAAACAAGAAATCAAACTTTACTTACATATTGGTGATATTTCCTCCCTTTGGAGGTACCTGAATCAATTGAAGTTGACTAGTTATTAGTCACTCTGCAGCAGCTGTTGCAGTAAGACCTTTCCCTCTTCGCTTCTTCTCAGCCAATATATGGCCAAAGATTGAGCACACAGGCAGTAGAAGAGTGCTGCACTCAACCAAGTCCCTCGCACCGAACTAAGTCCGTAGCTCTCGCCCTCCGCTTTATAAGCTGAAATTTGTCCTTCAGAAGAACAGTCTTTTTGCAAACATGTACTTTCAAGGATTCTTGAAGAGCTAAGGCAGATTAGATTCGAAATTACAGTACTAGGAAAAACTTGTCTGGGCAATATTCCAAGGCTACAATGGTGACAAAACAATCTTTCCTTACTATCCTAATACAGAATAGACATGATCATGTATTTTGTTTTGAGTTTAGATATATGAACATTAATTTTTTTGCCAATCCTTCGTAAAATGTGGGCCATAAGCCACAGAGGCTACAGAGTTACTGTAGAAGATCCATGGACCTTTTGCCTGCAATGAGATGGAAAGGAGAGAAATACTGTCTAGGAGAACACTAGACAACAGTATCAGCTCCTATTTCCTCTAGGCTGCCTGTATGTGCTACTATATACATTATTTACTGGCACAAAGTTTGCCAAGAAGACTATATGGGGTTACTTAGCATCAACTATCACCTTCCTTGGCAGAGTCTACCCTGTAAACCCCTCTCTTACTCTGCTCAGCAGAGTTTTTTAAGGTCCCATTTGTTGGCTCACAGGCCTTTAGCTTTTAGATCTTTGCAGAGAAGAAGGGAGAAACGCCCATTCGCCCAGAGGCAAGCAAGAATTTACAAGTAGTCCTAGTTTAGCAACCAGAACTAGAACCAACAACTCAGTTGTTAAACTAAGCAGTCATTAAGTGAAATTGCAACCATGCTCATGTTCTTACTTCAGTTGTCTTTGGTTTTACAGGCCTATAAAGAATGTAAATGTGATTATTGTTGTAAAATTACCTTTTCATCAATGTCATAACTGTGACACAATTGCTAAATGAGGTGGTTTCTAAACAAGAACTATCTGTAATTTGTTCTACTATTGCTGCAATCCTGATATAAATAGGTAGATCAGACCCAGCAATCATTATTTTTCAAAGGAGGGATTTTCTTTAAGGCTAATGGGGAAGGAAAAACTGGGCAATTTATGGCTTTAATAACTAATTTTTGTATGCAAAATCTGTTTTCTTATGACTTCAACAAGAAATATAAATAAAAACTTAGATCTGCTGTAGAGACAATCACAGCACAATGAAAAGGCCAGCATTAATAAGATGTGTTCTAATTAAATATTGTGGTATAATAAATAAGAAAATATATTTCTCAGACTGAAAAATATCCCCATGATTCAATTAGTATTGTGATTAATAAAATCATTCATTATCATTATCATTTATTGGATTTCTATGCCGCCCTATTCCAGGAACTCAGGGTGGCTCACAGCATAAATAGAAATCAACATTAAAATACATATATAAAAATACATATATAAAAAGAACCCCTAAGTTAAAAAACCAATCATCCAACAAATATACACACAAACATACACTGGCTAGGGGCAAGATGTCAACTGCCCCAGGCCTGTCGGCAAAGATGTGTTTTGAGCAGTTTACGAAAGGCGGGGAGGGTGGGGGCGATACGGATCTCCGGGGGGGAGTTGGTTCCAGAGGGCCGGGGCCGCAACAGAAAAGGCTCTTCCCTAGGCCCCGCCAGGCGACACTGTCTGGCTGACGGGACCTGGAGAAGGCCGACTGTGGGCCCTAACCGGTCGCTGGGTTTCATGGGGCAGCAGACGGTCCTGTAAGTAACCTGGTCCGATGCCATGTAGGGCTTTATAGGTCATAACCAACACTTTGAATTGCGTTCGGAGACCAATTGGCAGCCAATGCAGCTCGCGGAGTGATGCCGAAATGTGGGCACTTCTGGGCAGGCCCAACACTGCTCGCGCGGCTGCATTCTGCATTACCTGAAGTCTCCGAACGTTTTTCAAAGGTAGCCCCATGTAGAGAGCATTGCAGTAGTCGAGCCTCGAGGTGATAAGGGCATGAGTGACTGTGAGAAGAGACTCCCGGTCCAAATAGGGCCGCAGCTGGTGCACCAGGCGAACCTGGGCAAATGTCCTCCTCGCCACAGCTGAAAGATGATGTTCCAGATTTAGCTGTGGATCGAGGAGGACACCCAAGTTGCGGACCTTCTCCGAGGGGGTCAAAAACTCCCCCCCCCAGGTTGATGGACGGATGGATTGAATTATCTTTGGGAGGCAAAACCCACAGCCACTCCGTCTTGTCGGGGTTGAGTTTGAGCCTGTTAGCACCCATCCAAACCCTAACAGCCTCCAGACATCGGCACATCATTTCCGCTGCTTCACTGAAGTGACACGGGGTGGAGATGTAAAGCTGGGTATCATCAGCATACTGATGATATCTTACCCCGTGTTGTCGGATGATCTCACCCAGCGGTTTCATGTAAATATTAAACAGCAGAGGGGAGAGGACCGATCCCTGAGGGACCCCACAAGGGAGGAACCTAGGGGTCCTAATAAAATTAATAAAATTAAATAAAATTAAAGTATTACTCAATTTGTTATAGCTTTGGTCATTGTGTTTTATTTCAATCACCAAATACTAAAAGTATAAGGGAAGCATTAGGAGGCAAGGGGTCTATCTGCATTTTTTTTTGTCAAAAAAGGTATCTTATTCAAATACTTGGGAAGCCTAGTTACATGTTACTATAGCTGCCTTATTTCTTGCTTCCTTGTTCCATCATTCTGTAAATGAGACACATAAATCCAGTCCTTCGAGGCAGTCCATCAAAAAGTACCAATTATGAAAATTGAGATTGGTTTTATTGTAAAGTTACTGTAACAAAATTCTGCAAGTCTAAAAGTATCTTTTTCTACCTTTACTTTTATTCCCCTGAAAACTGGTGAAAGGCCTTTCTTAGAAGCTTCATTCCTACCTGTTCATCGGGCTCAGATTTTTACCAGACTGTTGGCTCTTCCCCGTCTCCCAAGGTGATTCGCACATAGCATTAGACTTTCATTCAGAATTCTGAAAATATACTGTGGATATCCTCACAAAAATGTGGAAGGCTTGTCATTCATAAAATACCTATTATGTTGTGGATTGCCTCCTATAAAACATCAGTTATCAAGAGATCCCCCAAGATTCTGATTCTTACTTTCATCTTACATTTTTCCCCCCTACAAACAGTTACATATATTTTTGGACACATCATATATCCATAGTAGGAACTGGGTACAAGATGGATTTGGGCAAAGGCATTCTTAGCCACAGATGCAATTTGTTCTTCAAGCAAGAGTTGTGAGTCCAAGAAGACCTTCAAATTGTGCATCTGTTGTCAGAGGAGGAAGTGCAACTGCACTCAGGCCTAAAGATGCAACTTATTTATTTATATCACATTTAGAAATTGTCATCTACCTCACCGAGTGACCCTGTGAATAGAACATCTCCAAGTTCCAGGGATCCAAATCATCTTGTCAGGGTTCCACTTGAGGCCATTTCTCCCCATCCAGATATTATGAGCTTTGAGGGACCACACATACAATAGGAGCTTCAGACTTGATTTCCCTTCAATTCTGATCAATACTGACTGGATCTGACCATAAATAAATAAAATGACCTTAACATGAACCTTTCTATTTCTAATTCCAACAGGAAAACATTCACTGGAAAACATTGTTTTGTTCAATAACTATCATGATCATGACAACAGCCAAACACCTACCTATAACATCAGAGATCATCATAATGCCTCTAGAAGATTTTCAAGTACAGTCATAAAGATACTCATCTGTTGCTACTTCTCAACAGCTCATATTTAAAGCATAATTTGCTGCCTTTCAAAATAGAGGCCTGCAGGTAGCAAGATGAATATCTATGTTTAGAGACATTATTCTTTATGAATTTGTCTAATCCTCTTTCAAAACTATCTAAACTAGTGGCCTTCTGTACATCTAAAATTGTACAATAAAGAACACATGTCTTTTTAAAAATGTAGTAGCTAGAACAGAAGAACATTTTAGCCTTAGTTTTTCTGTCCTCAAGTAGGAAATGTCAGTGTACAGTTGTTACAGATGAAATGAAAAAACAAAACAAAACCCTGATGAGTTGTACAACTGTTGCATCTCCTATAAGCATATAACACAAACTAAAGTTAGGCAAGGGTTAGGGTTAGGGTTAGGGCAAGTTACAGGCTTGGATAACACCCATGTTTTACAAAAAGGTCAAATTAACATGATAGATATTTTAGGTACACAATTAGCATATTCACAGTTAAAAATATATGTTTTAAAAAAAGAAGCTACGGTAACCACTTTTCCACCTTATGTCATGGCATTCTTCTTCTTTATGCAAAATTCTCTCTAACCCAGCTCTAGGTAACTCTTTTTAACAATCATTTCACCATGTGAATGAATGTAATTACTTCCTTTTTAAAACAAAATACAGAGAAAAACCTATCATTAAAAAGGAACTTGACAATGTAGCATGCAAATACTAGAACTATGGGTTCATCCCAAACAAACTTAAATTAAGATCCTAACATACAAGTGGTCCTAGGCTTATGAGCACAATTAGGACCAAAATTTCCGTTGTTAAACAAGGTAGTTGTTACATGAGTTGTGCCCAATTTTATGACCTTTTTTGCCATGGCTATTAAGCATATCATTGCAGTTGTTAAGTGAACTATACACTTGTTGGCTTCCCTTATTGATTTTGCTTGTTGGAAACTGGCTGGGAAGGTTGCAGATGTCAATCACAAGATCCCAGAAAACTGCAACCGTGGCAAATATATGCTGATTGCCAAGTGCCTGAGTTTTGATCATGTGACCATGGAAATGTTGCAAAAGTTATATGTGTGAGGACTGGTCATAAGTCACTTTCTTCAGTGCCATTATAACTTTGAATGGTAACTAAATGAATACTTGTAAATTTAGGATTATCTGTACATGCATATTAAAGCACATTCAGAGATAATCTTATTTCCACATTCTACATTGCATTAAATGCCTTTGTAAAATTAGTATGCCTTACCATTAATGTTAAGATCCAATAGTTCTAACTATAGACCCTGGGGAATTTGCAACCTTTTATTAGCTGCTCTGTGTAACTTAATCCAACCATGCCATACAAGCAAAAGGCTTCGGCCCATTTTGTTATCCTCACCCTCCACACCTTTGACTGGACTTATTGCACAATCAGTATGTGGCTTATGGAGCATCCTGCTTTGAGTGTGGACACATATAGGGTGGAGAGAGAGAAGTGAGATGACAGAAAGGTATTAGACTATGCTCATCCTCATAGTTGTGGGATACAAATAATATGAGGAGTGATTCCCCTGCATCTATTTTCAAACCAAATCGTGTTAAATTTGGTTAGGTTTTGCAATGTAATGCCAAAGTTAACAAGAAAACCCCGTAGTTGCTGCCCTCCTTCAAACCCCTTCAACTTCTTATATAAGAGGAAAAGGAGAATTGGGAGGTTCAAGATTGTCAGAACAACCCCCTACCCCAAGATTGTCAGAACAACCCCCTACCCCTGTCCCAAATAAAACAACCTGCCCTTTAAAACCCGTCCTTAACATTTGTACAGACATAGAAGAAATGCTGAAGAAGAAAGGATGTAAAAAGGGAAGATAATAAGTGCACAGCTTGCATAAGCAGGCATGTTTGGCCGCCAAGGAAGGTCACAGCTTATTTAATTTTCAAAACAGGATAACTTTTGGGAATTGTTTTAAAAAACATTCTATCTGTTTGTGTACGGATGTAAAAGTAGGCAACAATTCATTGGCCTTCTTTGTCTAATTGAATATATATTTATTGGGAAAACAAGCAAAACTCTTATCAACTGGGAAAAAGAAATATGAAAATACTGACTCCCACACAAAATGTTTAAAATAAAAACATATTCCCTCCGCACCTAAGATATTGAAGAGTTTGTTGAAAGCAGTGGCTATAAACAGGATTTAAAATACTGCATGCATGCATGCAATTAAAAGGAGAGGGGTCATTTTGTCAGATTATAACCAAGATCAAATTAAGGTGGTATTATTGGCTTTAGTGTACCATGAGAAACAGAATTGTAAAGCCAACCTGTTTTGCCAAAGGTACAAATGTCAAGTGGCAGATTAAAATAAACAGGGAATAAGCCTTCTAGTATATTAAATTGTGGCATGGGTATGTATGCTTTTGCCAATGAATGTAGGACACATGTTATTCTACTGCCTGGGTCAGTTAGATGGGAGAACCTGTTTTATCAGCAATCTGACTCCAGCCATATCGTACAGGAAGTGGTGCTTGCAAGAAGTCACCGCCTCCAACACTTCCCTTACAGGAAGAAACAGTTAAAAGGTGACACACCTTCTGTCAATTGACAGATGCTTATAGCTGTCCTGACACAAGCAAGCAAGCATTTATTAAAGCACTATTCTCTTACCAAATTGTCTTTCTTTGACCTCTTCCAGAAGTGGCTGGCCTATTTCTGTCCTACAACAAAGGCTAGAAAAAGACTGGACAAGATTGGAATTAGAAAAGTAAAAGTGATTTGATTACAGCAGCAAGACTGTTGGTTGGACAATATTGGAAGAAGGCAGAATTACCATCCATCGAGGAATGGACTTTGAAAGTCATAAATTTGGCAGAAATGGCCAAAGTATCTGCATATTTGAAAGATCACTCAAATGATAAATATATGTTGGACTGGAAAAAATGGATAGATTATATTCAAGGGAAATATCAATCTAAGATATTGTATTTATCATATAGTTAAATGTTTATTAGGATTTATATAATAACTTAGTTTAACTTAGGGGGTTTTCTTTTATTTTACCCTGTATTCACTTTGGGAAGTCGGGGGGGTGGGTGGGTTGGGGGGGTTTATTATTGTATTATAATGCACTCAACTGTAATACTTGCAATATATAAGGATGATGTACTTATTGATATAAGAGGCGTTGCTCGGGCAGTACCTCTGGACCACATCTGGAGGGGGTGGAGAGTGAGGAGTGAAGGTGTGGAGGGAAGTAGGGAGGTTGCTGGAGAGGAGGTTGCTGGAGAGGAGGGTGGAGAGTGAGGGAGGGAGAAAGGGAGGGGGTGGGAAGTAGGAGATAGGGAGGTAGGAAGAGGGGGATGTGGTGGAGGGGGTGCTGCCGAGCAACAGCTATAGTTATTCTATTTTATATAAGTTTTTATGTTTTGTTTTATGGGAGATATAGTTGAAAATGATTGTATTAAATTGAGTTGTATTTTATTTAATTGGACTATTTGTTAATAATTATAAAAAACTAATAAAATATTTTCAAAAACAAAAAAAGTAAAAGTGCAACATTTCTAAATTTCAAAATCTGAGGATGAAATTAAAAATTGAACTGAAACTAGTACCAAAAGACAAATTTGGAGAACACTAGAAAGTATCAGGCAGTACTGTATTTTTTACTACTTATAGATTCAGCATGATTGGATAACCCTAGACCAAAAGATTCCTTTTGTCTCTTTCAATAAACTACACAATATTTGAAAACACATGAAGTTAGGATTCAAGGAACTGCCATTTAGCTCAGAAATCACTACCTCAAAGTAATTCCTTTACCCGGTAACAGAAAAAAATTGTTTCCTACATATATCACAATAATACTTACTACCAAGTGCAGACATGAAATTTTTTTTCTGAAAAAAAGCTTATGAATATGAAAACCCACTATTATACCTATGGGGCAAGGGAATTGTTAGTCAAGTCTTTGAACCAGAAACTCCGAACCAGACCAAGTGCCTGTAAATGAATCTTTGGTGTACCTGGAACATTGTTATTTTTCTTGAAGCATCAGAACTTAAAATTGATAGCAACAGTAGCAAAAGCAAGTAGCCAAATAATTTAGAATAAAGAGGCTTGCCCTGTACTCCACAGAAATTTATCTGGGAACTCATAGGCTGTAGCAAGACAAAGGCCCAAACTAGCAACTTTTTTTAAAAAAAAGTTGTACAATATCTAATATAAATGTTCATATTCATAACACACCAGTGTTTTGACATTTGAAAATTAACAATCTAGATTCTTCTAGTGCAGCAATAGAAGACAAAAGGAGAAACATCCTCTTAGCTGCTTCTCTTACAAATCCTAAATGCTTCTGTGTTGTTCATTTAGAACACTCAAGACTGAAATTCAATGCACTGATACCCATAGTATATGTAAAGAAATCAGAGAGATCTCAGTACTTCTAGTATATTTTCTCAGTATATTTCCACATACAAATGATAAATATATCATGCTTGGGCAAATCTACAATCACTGCAACATGTATCAACTCCTAAAATACACAGCACATTCTCCCAATGCTTTTCTATGTTAAAATGTCGGTTTTTCCACTAATTTTATCACAGATTTTACACACACACACACACACACATCTATATCTATATATCTGTATCTGTATCTGTATCTGTATCTGTATCTCTCTCTCTCTCTCTCTCTCTCTCTCTCTCTCTCTCTCTCTCTCTCTCTCTCTCTCTCTCTCTCTCTCTCTCTCTCTCTCTGGTTATTCGGGTTTTCTCCCGGGGGAGAAAACCCGAATAACCAAAGACCTACATACAAACACCCACAAAAACCTCAGAAAACAAATATACATACATACATACATATATACATACATACATACCTACATACATACATACATACATTTTAAAATACTAAAAATGCAAATCCTGGGCATTATGCTAACAAATAAAAGAAAAAACGAACACCAGGATATAATAAACCAGCCTGTTTAATATAAACAAGCCTGTGGTTAAGAAGAGTCACTAAGCTTTCGTCTAGCCAAAAAACTGCCGGCGTTATCAGAGTTAGAATATATATATAGGGAAATGTTGCAAAGGGCGCCGGGAAACAGCCAAGGCGGGAAACAGCCTCTGTCTGTTTGGGTTGCCAGAAGGTTCAACCTTGGGAAGAATTGCTTCAGAAAGGTACCAGGGTCCCCAGGCAAGACAGGGTGGGTTTCTGCACATTGCATTTTGAGGACAGGGACACACAAGCCTCTTAAGAAAAAGCTTCGCATTGATGTGAAGCTACAAGGGGTTCCCTTGTCAATGGAGTTGGACACAGGGTCTGCTCTATCGATCATTTCACATGACACCTTCAAAAGGATTTGGAACAGTAGTGGCCTTCGGGTCAAACTCAGGCCATCAAACTTAATTCTCACTGACTTCCAGAATTCCAGAGTCAGTGTGAAGGGGGAGGCTACGCTCAAAGTGCAGCATAAGGCTTTTGAGGGCCTACTAGATGTGGTGGTAGTTGGGGGTGATCGCACGAGTCTCATTGGACTCAATTGGTTCGAGGCCCTTGGAATCCAAGTAACTGGGCTTCCCAGCCTGCAAACGTTAGGCCTTGCAGAACTCTGCAAGGAGTTTGCTGATGTGTTTAGCACAGAGCTTGGTTCATAGAAGGGGCCTCCCATTGCCCTACCCAGCTAACATACCCATTAGGATTAAGCCTAGCTACCCAGCTAACCAGCTAACATACCCATTAGGATTAAGCCTAGAAGGGTGCCTTTTGCTCTCAAAAGCAAAATCGATGCAGAGCTGGACAAGCTGCTCCAGCAGGGCATCTTAGAACCTGTGGACTCTAGTCCAAGGGAAACCCCCATTGTAATGCCTCTAAAGGCTAATGGAGAAGTCCGAATTTGCGCAGACTATAAATGTACATTGAACAAAGCACTGCAACAACATGCATATCCAGTGCCTGTGATAAGCCACATTCTGGCCTCCCTCAAGGGGGGATGAATTTTTGCAAAGCTTGATTTGGCACAGGCCTACCAACAGTTATCTGTTGATGAAGCAACCGCTGAGGCGCAAACAGTCGTAACAGGGGAGCCTTTAAGATCAAAAGACTGTGGTTATATTCCAAAGTGTAATGGAGCGCACGCTCCGTGGTATTCCTGGAGTCTGTCCCTACTTCGATGACGTCCTCATTGCTGGGGAGTCATCTCTAAATTTAGTTGAAAAATTAAGGGCTTTCTTGCTTCATTTCCGCCAAGCGGGTCTGAAACTGAAGCAAGATAAATACAAAATTGGAGTCACTTCCACTGACTTCTTAGGCTTCAGAATGGATGCTCAAGGCATCCATCCTGCAGAATCCAAGCTTCAAGCAATCTAGCAGGCCCCAAGTCCCAAAGCGAGTTTCAGGCTTTTCTGGAACTTTTAAATTTCTATCACGCATTCCTTCCCCACAAGGCTGCAGTGGCTGAGCCGTTACACTGGCTCTTGGATAAACAGGCTCCATGGCAGTGGACGAAGGTTCATGAAAGGAGTTTCAATGAGGTTAAGGCCTTGCTCCCTTCAAATGCAGTCTTAGTGCATTCCAATGAGCAATTGCCAGTGTGCATCGCATGTGATGCATCCTCTTATGGGGTGGGAGCAGTCACCTGAAGGCTGATGGGACACAAGTCCCTGTGGCCTACTACTTAAGGACTCTGTCATCTGCAGAGCATAATTACGCTCATATTGACAAAGAAGCCTTGGCCATAGTGGCTGGCATAAAGAAATTTCATGATTTCTTATATGGCCGCCACTTCACGGTCTATATAGACCATAAGCCTCTGCTGGGGTTGTTTACCACAAACAAGCAAACCCCTCACATAATATCTCCTAGAATGCTGAGATGGTCAATTTTCCTGTCAGCATATGACTACACACTGATTCACAAACCTGGAAAAGAAATGGGCCATGCAGATGGCCTCAGCAGAGTACCTCTAAAATAGATGGAGGCACATCCTGCTCCTGCTATTAACATTCTCTCCATTCAGGAGTTACCTGAATCTCCCCTCAATGCTAGGGACGTGGCTGCAGAAACTGCCACTGATCACACGCTTACATGCGTGCTGACATGGGTGTTGTCAGGATGGCCTGACACGTGTCCAGGTACCGAGTTTCAAAGCTTCTGACAAAGGAAGCACGAGCTTTCCACATTCAAAGGGTCCCTGTTATGGGGTAATAGGGTAGTCATCCCAGCCTCATTGAGGTCTAGAATCTTGCTCTCTCTGCATGAGGGACATCCGGGTATAGTCCAGATGAAAGCGCTTGCATGCAGCCATCTCTGGTAGCCTGGGCTTGATAAAGCCATCGAGGCCCAGGTGCACGGGTGTCAAGTGTGCCAACAGTCAAGGCCTGAAATGCCTCAGGCCTCTGTACACAGGTGGGAGGAAACACAAGCCCCTTGGTCAAGGGCACATATAGATTACGCTGGGACCTTTCAGGGGCAATTCTTCCTTGTCCTCATTGACAGCCATTCCAAGTGGCTAGAGGATGTATCTGTTTCCTCCACTACTACTGCTAGGACCATCCAGGTGTTGAGAGGAATCTTCACTTCTCATGGACTTCCAGATGTCCTGGTCTCAGATAACGGCCCCCAATTTATCTCTTTTGAGTTCCAGGCATTTCTACAGGCCAACTTGATCCGGCAAGCGACTTCAGCTCCCTTCCACCCATCTTCCAACGGCCAGGCTGAGAGAATGGTGCGCACTACCAAAGATGCTCTCCAAAGACTCACTTATGGCAGCTGGCATCACAGGTTAGCTGATTTCCTTCTTGCACAACGAACCACACCTTGCACAGCCAGAGGAAAGAGACCAGCAGAACTCCGCTGGGGTCGCCGCCTCATCACAAAACTGGACAGGTTGCACCCAGACCACGTGGCTTCACAGGTGTCACAGCCGCAGGCACCTACGAGACTACAGGTGGGCGATCTGGTCTGTGCAAGGAACTACGATCCTGGACATCTCTGCATCACAGCAGTAGTATGCAAGGCCGCTGTCATACAAAGTGACCTTGGATGATGGGTGCGTCATTCGACAGCACATAGACCAACTGCGCTGGAGGTTGCCCAGCAATGCTTCCTCTCCTGGCTCTGCTCTTGGGGGGGAGGAGGACCATAATCTTTATTCTGGACCACAGTCTTCCAGCTCCAGTGGGTTTTCACACGCTACCACACATGTTCCCGTGGCAGAACAGGGGCATTCACAGGATTCAGTTATTGCTCCAGAATAGGGGTCATACCAGGCTTCAGCAAGTGCTCCAAACAGGAAGTTTCCAGAAAGGAGGTTTGCCATGGAGGCGGCTCCTGACTCTTGCACCTCTGGCACGCACACGGGGCCAATGGGGTATTGGGGCACATCAGCCACTCAGGCCACTCCAGCTGCTGGTCTTGGGCTTGAGGGACAGTGCTCCCAAGAGGAGTCCATGGTGGATTTGGGGAATTGCACCCCACCACTGGACTTGGGGAATTCCATCCCCCCAAGGAACCCTGGCTTGGATTCAGAGGATCCAGCCAGTCAGCAGCTGGATGGGTCACCTGGGTCTTTGGGCATCAGAGTCCTGGTCTGCCTAGCCTGGCAGGTGAGCTTGCAGGCCAGGCACACTCACTGGCCATCAGAAGGTCACAGCGTGCCAAGGGCCCACCCAAACATCTTGGGACTATGTGAGGTTTCTATCAAGTCAAGGGAACCTTATTAGTCCTTAAACAAATGCAGAGCAAACACTCTGCAAAGGGTGTTCTTCCCAGCATATTATTTTGTTTATAATTTTTTGTGAAAAAATTATAAATGTAAGAGTGCTCTGCCTGTGTGCAGGCATATTGTGCTTCATAATAACATCCAATCCATTGAACGCATGTACCTGTGCTGCTACATAGTCAGGTGTTATTGTTTCATCCAGTGGGGAGGGGTGTTATGTCCTGAGCCTGCTGAAGCATTCAGCAGGCTCAGAAATATTGTAAAGGGTCCTGGGCAGACCAAAAGTTGCCCGGGACCAGACTGGCTGTCTCCAGCATGCGCAAGGCGGGAAACAGCCTCTGCAATAATTGGTTTACGTTGTCCAGGGATAGAACACTATAAAAGGCCTGCGCGCCGTTTTGGCTGTTGTTGGTTGTGGATGAGAACAATAAAGAAAGGCTTGTTGTTACATGATGTGTCACCTCTTAATGCCTCCAACCCGCGAACTTAACAGGGTGCAAGTGAGAGAGAGAGTGAAAAATAAAAATAACTTCTTGATTCAGCAAGAATTTAGGGTTTGAATCAGAAGCAAATTTTATGGAGGCAAGTTAAATTAGGATTTCAGAACTATTTGTGATCAGTAGACATATCTGAAAATCTGAGAGCAGATTACAGTGTATAGGTACTATTGCAACATCACTGCTATGATCAGTATTGTCATTCACAAAGCATCCCTGTGCCAGAAGGCAAGCCAGCTGCTGGGCTGCAGTTAACCACAATGTTATTTTCTAAGGATGCTTTTAGAATCTATGTGATACTCAGAAACATACTTATAGTGCATACTATGTTTGAGGCCAGGATTCTGCTTCACAATACCTCCCAACACTTTTTTAAAAAGAGAATATTAAATATTAAATAGAGGAGAAAAGGGCAGATGCCAAGGAATGTTAAAAGTGTTACTGGACACAATATTAAGGTACCTTCTTAGAAATTTAGATATTAGGACGTAACTCTGTGCTGTACTTCAGACTTGAAGGGAAAATGTTCATGAGTGCTTTTAGGAGTTGCTAACAAATGACACATTAGCACCTGTTTGCTCCAAATCAATTTTTCTCCTCTGAATTCAGACTGCTATAAACACTTATTAGGAAGTCAATGGACTGTGAATTGTCCTGCAGGAAAGGGCTTTTATGTAGGAAAATGATGAAGATGGGATGTTTTTGTTCTAGAAATTTGCTGTTACTTAACATGTAGTAATGATCTTGTGAAGATAATACATAAATGACTGGGGTGAATATTTGTCTGCCGAAGTACATAGCCTACTAACAGATACAGAAAAGTGACAGGTTAGTAATTGGAGTCCAGATTGACATAGGTTGCAAAATACACATGACCTTTAACACGCCACTTACTTCTCCCAATTTAGAATACTACATACTAGCATGTTCCTCATATTAGCATTGTAACAAATAAACTGTACTCTACTTACTGTCAAACCCTACTGAGCAAGTACAATAAGAACAAATCCTACCACCACAATTATTTACAAAATATTTGTTAGTATAGATTCTGTTCCAGGGGAAGGGGGAAAAGCATGCTATTAATATCCATCTAATAGTGAAGAATTATACTTTGGGCATGGAATCATATTCTAGATGATATGTTAAAGGAAAATAAAACATATCTAAAATATGGATTTTGTTAAAGCTAGGTGATTACCAGCTTTACTCTAGAAGAGTAAAAGGGATAGCATTGAGAATACAAATATAATACTAAAGTCTAAATATAACATACTAGTTAAATATTATTCAAAAATGAAAAAAATCATATGGCATGAATACCTAATTGAAAAACTATAGAAATTCCATAACAATTCTAAAAGTATGTGTATATTACATTCTAAAGAAACTTTAGCAAAGATGGCAGGCAATTTAAGACCTTTAAATCCTAGTACTTTATTCTGAATTTTGCAATGACTCAATTCAGCCCCTTCTGTCACATACTGAGATCTCTCCCCCCCAATCCATTGTCATACTACTGAATGTCAAATATTAATCATTTCCATCTGAAGTGCAGGAACTATAATTCCGTCTCTTCCATTTTCTTCTGCTGTCTATCTGTCTGTCTGTCTGTCTGTCTGTCTGTCTGTCTGTCTATCTATCTATCTATCCAACTCATGTACTGTGACTCCTATGCTTGTTCTAGTAACTAGTAACTAGTTTCCCTTCCTTTTGAGTTCCCCATTTCTTTCAATATTCAGTCTTCTCAAACCATCCCTTTGGCACCCTACATGAGCTGCCTCCATCGATCTCTGCATCTATGAGTCAGATATGTATGATATGTTATTATGTGCTATTGATATTTTAGATCTTATTGATAAATTTGTGGATATTGGTCAGTCATTTATCAGGTTCTTCCATAGATAAGTCTAATATGCTTTCAATTGGATCTAGACTACCTGAGAAATGTCTAAGGGGATTTGGTTTATAGTATAACCTTTCTTAATTACCTTGGAATAATTATTAAGTACACAAACGTCTTTGCTTAAACAATATAAATTGTTTAACACAGCCATACTGATATAAATAGATGCCTGAAAATTGTAATAGCCTCGTGGAGAAGACAAATATAACATTAAGACTGAGAGAAAGGGAGAGAAAGGGGAGAGGGACTCCCTATTAATTATTATTTTAAGCAAGAGGTAAAATATTAAGTTTTTAAAGGGATTGGCAAATCTTTCAATTTTCTTTGGGGTTTAATTTCCAGATTTTCAATTATATTGAAATGGGCCAGTATTTTGAAGTCAGTTTCTTTCAAGACTTCAAGTTACGCTTGTTAAAAAAACATTATGATACAATGGAAAGTTATTATTTGGCCCTTTTCATATCTTTGGCAAGGACTTGATTCCTCATTTTATTTAGAAGTTGTTCTTTTCCAGTTTTAAAGGCTGGAAGATTGGGGATAGAAATCATATGAAAAATTTATATTTGCAATAAGTCCAATTTGAAGATTTTGTGGGTGTGCACGTTTATCATCATCATCATCATTTCAAAAAAAAACCTGTGTGGAAAGGAGTATTAATATTTTAAAGCAGAATGCAGTAATAAGTAGGTTGCTGCACCTAAATGACCTAAATGACTCAGAAGCTAATCAGAGCTGGGTTAGTCAATTCTAGGCTGTAAGCAATTCAGACAAAACAAATTACCTGGAAGAAGGTAATATAAAGTACTTCCATACTGTTGCCAAGATTATCACACGGCCATGTCACTGAAGTTGCCAGAAGGTGAGCTTAACTAAAGAGAGACTTTAAAATATATCAGCAAAATAGATTTTAGTTTAGGGAATAGTGAAATACATTTAAAAAAAGATTAGTACTGAGTGTCAAATGATGAGTTGAACAAACCAGCCAAATCTTTGGAGTCCTTAAAAACTAGTTACTTTTATTACAATAAATCTGGAAGGAAACTACAAAACCATTAAAAAAGTTGCTATCTTTGCAGTGCATCTGTATTCTAAGAGAAAATTAACATTATTTAAGAAATATATAATTATAAATGAAAATGTATTTTAGCCTGAGAACTATCAAATAAATTGGATCTCATAATTATGTATAAAGTTGTTCTACTGACAATCCTAGATTTTAATAGGCAAATATCTCTCTCATTATGAGATAGTGAAGATTAACAGTACAGCAGTTGTTTCCTGCAATAATTTGAAATAATAGTAGCACTCTGGAATCTACAAAAAATTAACTAATTTTCCAATGTTGGAGAACTAAGATTTGCACCTGTGGTGTGTGTGTGTGTGTGTTTGGAATTACTGACTAAATCAAATATCTTCATTACTTTCTCACAGTAGTGCATATACATTATACCAAAAGAGTTACAAATTGTACATATGTATGTTTATAAACATTTCAGACAAAATGCCTGTTAGTGTAGGAGAAGAGCAGGCAGAACTGAGAAATGGAGTTAAGCACGTCATTGGTTAGACTTGCAGTTTTTCTCAATCTTGACAGTTTTAAGGCATGTGGACTTCAACTCCCAGTATTCCACAACCAGCATTGCTGGCTGTGGAATTCTGGGAGCTGAAGTCCACATGCCTTAAAATTGTCAAGGTTGAGAAACACTGGTTAGAGGCATTACATTACCAGAAAAGTCCAGACCTCTTGAATTCCATTGACCCTTATTTGGCATCAGTTTAGTACTGAACTTTAGTTGACTATATTATTATGCATAGACTTGAGCAATAAATCTTCTGAACTGCAATTTAATGTATAGTCCTGATCCTTTGTGCCTGACATTTAGCTAAGTATAATACTATACATTCCCAGATACCAACTAGAAATTAAGACATATGTTGTTATAAGTTATGTTATTTTTTTAAACTAAACAGACATCACAGCTAATTTAGATAGATTCAGATACATGTTGGAACAATTTTCTCCCACAAGAAAAAGTGCAATACAAATACCCCTCGACTTATGAGCATAACAGAGCTAACCCATTATGATTCTAAGTTGTGACTGTCATAAAAAAGACTGAGCAGATTTTACGACCTTTATTGCAGAAGTCATTATGAAAATACCATAGTCATTAAGCGAGTCTACAGTCGTTAAGCAAAGCCATTGTTCACTATGGGCATTTTTGCCAAAACCCAAAAGTAAATGCTGGGTTTTGGTTAAAAAAAATCGTAAACCATGGTCATGTGACTGTGGGATGTTGCATTAATTTGGGCCAATTGCTGAGCACCCAAGCTGCAGTTTTGTGATCATGGGTGGGGAGGCATCAGAACTTTGGAACCAAGTCATAAATACCTTGGGGGAATGTTGTAACTTTGGATAGTTGCTACGTAACCAATCGTAACTGGAGGACAATTTGTATAGCCCTTTCATTTGCATTCCTTCTGCTTGGCCATAAGATGCAGAACATACCTTGTCTGAAAAGCTAAAGGGAATATCATCCAAAAGAGCTTATATCATCCCTCTGAATCAAACCTCAACTTCTTAGAAACAAAAAGACTTGGGAACAGACCCTACTATAATCACTCCAGTAGAATATATTTTGTCATCAATTTCTTTCTAGCAGTAATCATAATACATTATACAATAATATGATGACTAGATAAATAGTAATCCTGGAATGTTAAATGAGGCACATGCCTACTTTGGTATAGCATCGATTCGTTCTGGCAAAAAATTCCTCAAGACCAGTTTTCTCTCTATAACCAGCATTAAGGATGTAATATCACATCCTAAAAATGCATGGAAAGTTGGAAGAGCACATGAAACTTCAAAATAAGGCCAGAATGAATTTCATGAATGGACAGGCTACAGATTTTTTTTTTTTTTTGCTATTTAAAGGCAATCATAGTTCAGCAGCAATAGGAATAGAATAACTCACCGGTATCATAAATATCTATGATTATCTGGTAATGATTGTATTCTATACATGCAATAATGTAATAAATCTTGGCTCCTTCATGGCTTTATGAAGAAAATCATGACAATCATACTGTGGTAGCATATCAAGTAACTCCCTTTTATGATAACCAGTGCCTTATCTGTCTCATCAAATGACTGGATGATTGCCCAGGAAGAAGTATAATAATTCTCATTATGATTTTGTATATGTTATAGTATGTTTAGACAGCAGTACATGTATACATGCATATATATGTATGTATTATCATTCTTTAAAAAATATTAATCATGCATTAACCCAGAAATTGTATAAAACTTTTGCCTTTTGAAAAAAATGAACTACTGTTTGGCCTCAATGAATTAGCTGTCTCATTAATATAACTACATAGTTCATGGGATAGAAACAGCTCTTATTTTCAGGAAAGACAGAACCCACCTATAATTATCAAACAAATTTTAGTTTTTAGAAATGTGCAACAGCTCCACTTCAGGTATTATGAGGAGCAAGGAAAAGGGGCAAAAATATATCAAATCTGTGATATGATATTGTATTTTCAAATGTCAGAAGAGAGTGAAAACAGCAATATATAGCACCAGAAAATGCATCAGCAGCCTTTGAGATGTGCTAAGATTAGAACAAAAATCTTTAAAAAGGACCTGGAGATAGATGGGGAAAAAAGGAGGAAGAATCCCTAAAATATATTTATGTGAATGATGTGGAATATAGATCAGCTGAGAAGAGGGGGGAAAAAAAGAACTGGTAAGGAGGAAAGAGGAAAAAATGAAGGGGGGGGGGCTAAAAACAAAGGAAGGAAGTTACATACCATTAAGACGCTAGTGAGATATACAGATACACACACACACACACAAATGCATACACAAACACAGATTGAAAGGTAAGAAAGCTGACTGAAACCTGAGAAATTACGTTAAAGTGTCCTAAAGATAAAAACGAAACTGCATGCCAAAATCAATGAAGAAATTTAAGATTTTGGGACACCTGGCTCTAAACATTTCTTTCAACACAATGTCAAAAGACATAAAAAATAAGCCATGAATAACAAAATTGATATCCATACAAGTTTATCAAAAACTTCCTTAGTTTTTCTCAACTTACTACAGCACAACCAATGCAAACTATGAAAAGAGTAATACTGCCACACATCAAAAACATCTCAGAAATAATTAACAAACTATTACAACCACTGTATCTTTGTACTGCACAAACCAACTAAATCCCTCCAAAGTATCTTGAATACACAAAAAGACTTAGTAGTCCAAGAAGAAAAAAGAGGAGTCATGTACAATAGTGTAACCATTGTAAGAGCCATTATACAAGACAGATTGGCTGAAAACTAGCAGAGTGCATTCTCAAACACTAACCACTGGTCAGAAGACACAATGAAAAACACCTTAATTTCACAACATGTGGACAGTCTTAATCATAGTTTCAACTGGGAAACCATGAGAATCCTAGATCAAGCTAAATTAAAAATGCAGGGAAATTCCTGTAAGCTTGGCACTCGGACAAATCAGCAATCAATAGGCACATAGAGATAAACAACATGTACACACCATTCAAAAGAAACAATAAAAAAGCTAAAAGGGAAACAAAAAGGCCAGAACATCTCTTCACCTGCAATCAACATCCAGATAATCATGGATTAATACCAGGATTAACACCAGACCAATGATCAAGCAGTAAACAATACTTTAATTAAGGAACTACCAAGGAGAAAATAACTGCCCATCAACCCAGACAGGTCAAGCTACTGCATATAAACAGAACAAACTTGCTTCTTTCTAGCACTGAAGATGTTACCTAGTCTGGAAACAAATGTCTACACAGGCAAACAACCAGACTCAAAAAGTACCCAAGATTCCACCGGAGGAGATTTGCTTCAAGCAAAACTTGCCCCTATGTCTTTCATATTACTGCAGTATGTTCTACATACACTCATGCTGTATTTCCATCCGTTGTCTTGAACAAGGAAAACAAGCTGCCCTGCTACTTTGCTAAATCACGAAGCTTTGGCATTCCATTTCCAAATGCCTCTTCCTGCACAATAATGTACTTGGCCAACAAAATCTCTCAAATGTAATGATCTAGCAGCTGGCTGGACACATAAAACATGAGAACAACAGAACATTTTTAAATAAAAGGAGCTGGAGAACTTAGCAAAGGTGTTACTTTTCCAACAAAGATTTTTTTTTTAGTGCTTTACTTTTTATCACCATCCAGGCTACTTTGCACATTCTTTCAATCATTCTTAATTGATACTGCTATGTCCTGGGCCTGCTGAATTATTCAGCAGGCTCAGAAATGTTGCAAAGGGTCCCGGGCAAACCACAAGGCTGCCCGTGACCAGACTGGCTGTCTCCAGCCTTGCGCGCATGCGCAAGATGCGAAAACAGCCTTGCATTCATTGGCTGACGCTGGCCTTTGCAAGGACACTATAAAAGGCCTGCGCGCCATTTTTTCTGTTGCTGTTTGTTGGTAAATGAATAAAGAAGACTTGCTGTTCACACTACTCATTTCCTTGCAATGCCTTTAACCCACGAATTTAACAGTGGCAACAAGGATGGGATTGCTGCAAGCAAGATTACCAATAGAAGAAGATAGTACTCACCAAGGAAGTGCTGAAGCCCTGGGGAAAGTTCGGTGTCCAGAATCGCGACTGTACCTGTCAGTACAGAATCACTGGAGGTGAGCTCGGCAGAAGGACCTCTTTCCAACAAAAGGTTCGCAGTGAAGGCATTGACGAGGGTTGCAGAAGGCTAAGATGTCTAAGATAGGCCGGTTGTCAGACTTTGATATTTCCCACCCAAAACGTTGGAACTCGTACGTGGCACGGGTGGAGAATTACTTCAGAGTCAATCAGATAAGAGAAGATGGCCTTAAAGCAGCTACCTTGTTGTGTGTTTGTGGACAAGAAACATTTGACATAGCAGAGAATCTGGTGGCCCCGGGGCTTTTGGAGTCAGTGTCTTATACAGATTTGAAGAAGATGCTGAAAGAACATTTCTAACCTAAACCTTTAGTGATTGCTTGGCAACACGCGTTCGAGCAGAGGGACCAGAGGCCTGGTGAGTCTGCTGCGGACTTTATTGCTGCCTTAAGGCACGCAGTGAGGCCTTGTGAATTCAAGGATCTGGAAGAGAGGCTGCAGGATTGTTTTGTTTGTGGCCTAAGAAGTCATGAGCTGCAGCAGAAGATCTTTGCCAAGGAAGATATTTCATTCCAAGACACCTTGAGAGAGGTTGCAGCTGAAGAAGCAGCAGGTGGTGCTGTGAAGGCCTTGTGGCTCACCAGAAATCCTCTAGCCATCATTACCGTTGATCAAGAGATTGCTCAAGAAGATCCAAAACAAGATCCTGAAGAGGAGGTGGATAGGCTGCACCAGTCAGCGGAGAGGAGGATGAAGGAGTGTCCAGACAAGGCCCCAGCATCTCCCCGGTGTTTCGGGTGTGGAGGACACCACAAGCGCACTGACTGCAGATTCCGCTCCACAATTTGCCGGGCATGTGGCAGGCAAGATCACATTGCCTCCGTCTGTTTGGGTCGCCAGAAGGTCCAGCCTCAGGAAGAATTGCTTCAGAAAAGTACCAGGGTCTCCAGCCAACACAGGGTGGGTTTCTGCGCATCGCACAGGAGCATTTTAAGGACAGGAACACTTAAGCCACTTTAAAAAAAGCTTCACGTTGACATGAAGTTGCAGGGGGTTCCCTTATCGATGGAGTTGGACACAGGTTCTGCTCTATCAATCATTTCTCATGACACCTTCAAAAGGATTTGCAGCCGTAGTGGCCTATGAGTAAAACTCAGGCCATCGAACTTAATTCTCACTGACTTCCAGAATTCCAGAGTCAGCGTGAAGGGGAAGGCCACACTCAAGGTGCAGCGTAAGGCTTTTGAAGGCCTACTAGATGTGGTGGTAGTTGGTGGTGATCACACGAGTCTCATTGGACTCGATTGGTTCGAGGCTCTTGGAATCCAAGTGACTGGGCTTCACAGCATGCAAACGTTAGGCCTTGCAGAAGTCTGCAAGGAGTTTGCTGATATGTTTAGCCCAGAGCTTGGCTCATACAAGGGGCCTCCCATTGCCTTACATTTAGACCCAGCTAACACACCCATTAGGATTAAGCCTAGCAGGGTGCCTTTTGCTCTCAAAAGCAAAATTGATGCAGAGCTGGACAAGCTGCTCCAGCAGGGCATCTTAGAACCTGTGGACTCTAGTCCATGAGAAACCCCCATTGTAATGCCTCTGAAGGCTAATGGAGAAGTCCTAATTTGTGCGGATTATAAATGTAGACTGAACAAAGCGCTGCAACAGCATGCATATCCAATGCCTGTGCTGAGCCACATTCTGGCCTCCCTCAAAGGGGCGCAAATTTTTGCAAAACTTGATTTGGCACAGACCTACCAACAGTTACCTGTTGATGAGGCAACCGCTGAGGCTCAAACAATTGTAACGCTTCGGGGAGCCTTTAAGGTCAAAAGACTGCAGTTTGGGGTTAATGTAGCCCCTGGTATATTCCAAAGTGTAATGGAGCGCACGCTCTGTGGTATTCCTGGGGTCTGCCCCTACTTCGATGATGTCCTATTGCTGGGGAGTCATCTCTAAACTTAGCTGAAAGATTAAGGGCTGTCTTGCTTCATTTCTGCCAAGCGGGTCTGAAGCTGAAGCAAGATAAATACAAAATTGGAGTCACTTCCACTGACTTCTTAGGCTTCAGAATTGATGCTCAAGGCATCCATCCTGCAGAATCCAAGCTTCAAGCAATTCAGCACGCCCCAAGTCTCAAGTCCAAAAGCGAACTTCAGGCTTTTCTGGGACTCTTAAACTTTTATCATGCATTCCTTCCCCACAAAGCTGCAGTGGCTGAGCCATTACACCGGCTCTTGGATAAACAGGCTCCATGGCAGTGGACAAAGGTCCATGAAAGGAATTTCAATGAGGTTAAGGCCTTGCTCTCTTCAAATGCGATCTTAGCGCATTTCAATGAGCAATTGCCAGTGTGCATCGCATGTGATGCATCCTCTTATGGGGTGGGAGCAGTACTTAGTCACCTGAAGGCTGATGGGACACAAGTCCCTGTGGCCTACTACTTAAGGACTCTGTCATCTGCAGAGCATAATTACGTTCAGATTGACAAAGAAGCCTTGGCCATAGTGGCTGGCATAAAGAAATTTCATGATTTCTTATATGGCCGCCACTTCCCGGTCTATACAGACCATAAGCCTCTGCTGGGGTTGTTTACCACAAACAAGCAAACCCCTCACATAATATCTCCTAGAATGCTGAGATGGTCAATTTTCCTGTCAGCATATGACTACACACTGATTCACAAACCTGGAAAAGAAATGGGCCATGCAGATGGCCTCAGCAGAGTACCTCTAAAATAGATAGAGGCACATCCTGCTCCTGCTATTAACATTCTCTCCATTCAGGAGTTACCTGAATCTCCCCTCAATGCTAGAGATGTGGCTGCAGAAACTGCCACTGATCACATGCTTACATGCGTGCTGACATGGGTGTTGTCAGGATGGCCTGACACGTGTTCAGGTACTGAGTTTCAAAGCTTCCGGCAAAGGAAGCACGAGCTTTCCACTTTCAAAGGGTACCTTTTATGGAGTAGCAGGATAATCATCCCAGCCTCATTGAGGACTAGAGTCTTGATCTCTCTGCATGAGGGACATGGGCTCGATAAAGTCATCGAGGCCCAGGTTCACAGGTGCCAACTGTACCAACAGTCGAGGCCTGAAGTGCCTCAGACCCCTGTACACAGGTGGGAGGAAACACAAGCCCCTTGGTTAAGGGTACATATAGAATACGCTGGGCCCTTTCAGGGGCAATTCTTCCTTCTCCTTTTTGAGAGCCATTCCAAGTGGCTAGAGGTTGTGCCTGTTTCCTCCACCACTACTGCTAGGACCATCCAGGTGTTAACAGGAGTCTTCGCCTCCCATGGACTTCCAGATGTCCTGGTCTCAGACAATGGCCCCCAATTCACTTCTTCTGAGTTTCAGGCTTTTCTACAGGCCAACTTGATCTGGCATGCAACTTCAGCACCGTTTCATCCATCTTCCAATGGCCAGGCAGAGAGGATGGTGCGCACTATCAAAGATGGTCTCAAGAGAATCACTTATGGCAGCTGACATCACAGGCTAGCTGATTTCCTTCTTGCACAATGAACCACACCTTGCACAGCCACAGGAAAGAGCCCAGCTAAACTCGCCACCTCATCACGAAATTGGACAGGTTGCACCCAGACCGGGTGGCTTCACAGGTGTCACAACTGCGGGCACCTATGAGACTACAGGTGGGCGATCTGGTCTGGGCAAGGAACTATGGACCTGGACATCTCTGGGTCACAGCAGTTGTATGCAAGTTCTCTGGGCCATTGTCATACGAAGTAGCCTTGGACGATGGACGCGTCATCCGATGTCACATAGACCAACTGCGCTGGAGGCTTCCCAGCAACACTTCCTCTCCTGGCTCTGCTCTCGGGGGGGGAGGAGGACCATAATCACAATTCTAGACCACAGTCTCCCCACTCTAGCGGTTCTTCACATGCTGCCGCACATGTTCCAGTGGCAGAAAGGCGGCATTTGCACCCTTCAGCTATTACTCCAGACAGGGAATCTCCAGAAAGGGGGTTTGCCATGGAGGCAGCTCCTGACTCTGGCACCTCCGGCACATATATGGGGGCTATGGGTTATTGGGGCACATCAGCCACTCAGGCCACTCCAGCTGCTAGGCTCGAGGGACAGTGCTCCCAATAGGAGTCCATTGTGGACTTGGGGAATTCCACCCCACCACTGGACTTGGGGAATTCCACCCCCCAAGGAACCCTGGCTTGGATTTAGAGGATCCAGCCAGTCAGCAGCTGGGTGGGTCACCTGGGTCTTTAGGGCATCAAAGTCCTGATCTGCCTAGCCTGGCAGGAGAGCTGGCAGGCCAGGCACACACACCGGACATAAGAAGGTCACAGTGGGCCAAGGGTTCTCCTAAACATCTTAAAGACTATGTGAGGTTTCTGTCTAGCACAAGGGAATCTTACTAATTCTTCAAATTGCAAAGCAAACACTCAAACAAAGGGGTGCTACACTTCAAGGTATTAAGCATTGTGATTATATTCTTGTACATATTAAACAATGGGTGAGTGATCTGCCAGTGTGCAGGCATGATGTATAACAACAACAACCTGCCAATTGAACACATGTATGTGTACTGCTATAACGATAAGGATACTTATTGTTTTGTCTAGGGGGGAGGGGTGTTATGTCCTGGGCCTGCTGAATCATTCAGCAGGCTTAGAAATGTTGCAAAGGGTCCCGGGCAAACCACAAGGCTGCCCAGGACCAGACTGGCTGTCTCCAGCCTTGCACACATGCACAAGGCGCGAAAACAGCCTTGCATTGATTGGCTGATGCTGGCCTTTGCAAGGGCAGTATAAAAGGCCTGCGCACCATTTTTTCTGATGCTGTTTATTGGTAAATGAATAAAGATGACTTGCTGTTCACAATACTCATTTCTTTGTAATGCCTTTAACCCGCGAATTTAACAGATACATTGGCTTATAACAACTTCATCTCATAATTGGCAGAAATTGTTTAAAAAGAAAAACTGTGCAAGGGTAGTAATAATGTGTAATTCTTCACAGCACTTCTTGCTGAAAAATAACAAATTAGAATGCCTTTTAAAAGAGGACACTGTATCTCCAATTATGCTTATGCATGTATTTTTATGGTTTCTTATTTTTTTAATGTGCATGTTTGGCTTGGCTGCTGGTTTAATATTTCATTCTTTCAAAGAAAAAGAAAAAATAAAATAAAAATGTACGTTTTCCAGCTTGCAAACCCACATATTACACAATTTCTTGAGTTATTGCATAATGAGGTAATAGTCACAAATATTTACCCAATACAGAAAGGCAACCATTTGTCATATTTGTTGGCATAAATGAAATGCAGTCTGATACCTTACCCAATACTGCGTGCTAACATGCCATAAAGGCTGAGACATTATCAAATGATAAGGTCTCCTCAAATTTGTCATCCATTTGTGATCAATAATTGTGCAATATAGTCTGATTTATCTTTTCCTCCTTAACAGAGTCTGTTTTGTTTTCTGTAAAAGAAAAGGGACATATTAATTTTAGCAGTAGAAGCAGCATCATTTAGACTCTATAAAATGTGTGAAGGGAGAGGGACCTTGTACAGGAAAGGTTCTTACATAAGGAGCATCTTGAAATATCACAGGAGTTGTCATCTTTTAAGAACAGGCCTCCTTGATTTTTTTTCAATTTTTCCATTTGTTTTCATTTTTATAATTAATTTTAAGAACCAAATTCTTCCTGCTATCAACTTTATACCATGACACTATGTATAGTTTTTAAACTGTAAATAACAGGCATGAATACAGATATTATAATTAGAAACTACATCAGGTGGTTTATTTTTTCATCTCATGCTCTTATTCTGACAAAAATAATTGCATTGGCATTAGTTTCTCTCTGGGGTGCATGGACGTAAACTTTACCAGGATTACAACAATGAAGAAAAGGACTGAAAAAGTATGTAATTTGTCACTGCATGTGACAATAAATTGTTATAATTTCCCTAATACGTAAGATGTCTTTTTAAACATGTAACTAAAAGTACAATTTATTGTTTAATAATTGGAATATGTATTGGTAATATATTTAACACAAACTAGACAGAATAGGAAAAGGGGAATTTATTTTTAGTAAGTGCAGATTGAACAGCCTAATAGTTGCTAAAACTATTCTTATATGCTTATAATTTACATATATTACATTACATTTTATCTTCTTCTGCCCCCACTTTTCGTATTTGATTCTCTAATGCATGTTTGCCTTCATTAACTACAGCATTAGCTATCAGGGCTGCACACAGTTTCGGGTCCAGGTTCAAACAGATGTTTTGGATTGTGCAGGACCGCTATTACAGTACCTTTCTGCAATCCTTTTAAAGCAGCCAGATGTTTCCAAGAAAAGGCACAGCTGCTTTAAGGTGCTGCAGGCAGATGCTGTAGTGGCATCTTGACACAATCCAGAACACAACTTGTATATTTTAGGAATTACATTAGTATATAATATAAATGTCATATATATTCATGAAATGTATATGGCATTTATATTACACGCTAGTAATTTAATGATAAAGAAATTATCATTGTAATGAATATATCAAACAAGAACAAAAGTAGAAAGTAAGACATAGAAAAAAGTTTTTTTTAAAAATTATCTATCATAACAGAGTTAATCTGCAGCTAGTTTCACAGATCACGCTCAATCAAAATAAACTACATTATGACTTACTCCAATGTGTATTACTCAACAAACAGTTAGAGGTACAGCAGTAATAATAATAAAATAATGCAAAAACAGCAACTCTTGCTGATATTGTTGGATTTCTCCAGTTGTTGCTCACTAAATTAGTTCCTCTATTCATCCATTCTATTAACTCAGGATCAACAAATGTGTGAAGGTGTGGTCAAGAAATGTGGCTAAAACTGAAACTTAATCTGTCACAAATTTTCATGCAATTGGATTTGTCTCATACACTAAAATGAGCTTCTCCAGAGCAAAACAGGAACATAGAACAACCCACCAACATGTTTACATCTCTTGTTAAAAATCTGCTTAAAAAATAACAGTGTATGTTTTTTAAAGTTCTCACCAAATGGATTAGCTATTTTTTTTAAAAAAGGAGTTTATTTATATTTTTATGGGCAAGGTGACTGAGAGTATCTTCAAGTAGTAATTACAGTTAGTTCTTGACTTATGACCACAATGGAGCCTGGAATTATACATAGTAAGTTAATGCAGTCATATGCCAAAGCACTATGTAATCAGAGTTAACTTTATGATTGTTGTAAAAATGGTTGTAAAGCAAGTCAGTATAGTGAAGTGAACCACATGGTCATTACATGAATCACATGGTCATTGAACAAATCTGGGACACTACAACTGGTTTTAAATGTGAATTGGTTGCCAAGGACTCTTAATGCAATCACATAGCTGGGGGGTAGGGGAGTCGTAATTTCAAGAGCAGGTCAGAGGTAACTTTTTAAAGTCTTGAGATAACTTTGAATTGTTATTAAGCAATTGATTGTAAACTGAAGACTATCTTTATTGATGTTTTGCATATTCTGTGTTTCTCTTTAGGAGAGACATAAGTTGATGAAGATAACCAGAGAGCATCCTCAAAAGGCTGTATAACTGTTGGACATTTAATTTTATGCTTTAAAGGGCTGCACTGGAAAATATACATAAGAAAAAAAGAGAAAGAAATATGCATGGAGCAAAGGCTTTTTCAGATATGTATTGCAATGTAAGGCGACTGTAAACATTCTGTATTGTAAAAAAAAATCTCAGTTTGCATGGGGTGGTTGTCAATCCATTAAAAATCTTTGAAGAACAATATTTATACGGATCTCTACATCCTTACTGTGGTCTTCGAAGGAACTTCAAAGAAAAATCTGGGGTGAAGGAAACAGTGCTGGAAAGTTATATGAAAAGAGAGTTCAACTAGCAGATAATCAAAAGGGTAAGGACATTACTTTTCAGAATAGCTGAAAATTAGAAACTGTATTGAAGGATAAGTGATGGAGAAGACTAAAAGCCACATAACCCCCACAACCACCCGCCCCCCCCCAAAAGACACGAAACAGATTGCTCTTACTGAGGGCAGATCATGTCACATCAACCTGATTTTTTTTAAATTATGTCACCAATGTTTGGACAAAATTGGTGCTGTAGATTTGGGTTTTAGCAAAGCATTTGATACAATTCCACATGATGAATTCATTGTACAGGCTAGGGCTTAACCATTGGGTAGTTCAGTGGATAGGAAGTTGATTGTTAATGGGGCACTGTCTGAACAGAAACCAGTCATAAGAGGTGTACCACAAGGCGCGGGCCTAGGTCCTGTCCTGTTTAATGTGTTTGTAAGTAATATAACAGAAGGATTTCTAGGTAAGGTTTTTGCTGATGACACAAAGGTGTGTAATAATAAAGGTGTGTATGATGTTCCTGGAGGTATTCATTTCATGGCATTGCTGGGAAATTGGTCTAAGTGTGGAAACTGCAGTTCAATGTTTCTAAGTGTAACTTAGGGAAAAAGAATCCTCTGGCCGAGCACAGTATTGGGGGTATAGTGTTAGACAGAACAGCAGAAGAAAAAGATTTAGGTGTGCTCATGGCAGATGGCTGCAAAAAAAGATGGCCAAGCATCTGTGAAGGCAAACAAAATTATGGGATAGATCCCTAGAGGGATCATCAGCAAGGGAAAAAAGAGGTCCTAATCCTGCTATGCAGGGCTTTTGTAGACCTCATTTGAATCCTGTGTCCTGTTCTGGAGACCTGTTCTGGAGATATTGATAAGATTGAGGCAGTCAAGAGATGGGCAACAAAAATGGTGCAAGATATGAGACAAAATATATTAGGAGAGATTGGAGGAACTGAATATGTAGAGCCTGGAGGAGAGAACAGAAAAAGGAAGTTCTCTGATTTCATTTTTCCACTGCAGAATGGGGTTTTTTTTTCTAGACCTTCTACAATGACATCTGGCCTTCTGAAATTGTCTTGACTGATTGATTAATTATCAAGTCAGTGTCAATTCTTAGTCATACAAATTTTCTCCAGTCCCCAACTTGGTCCCAACAATGCATCTATTGCTACTATATTTGAGTCTACCCACTTGCTGCTAATAATCTTTTTACTGTATTTCCCAATATTATAGAGTTCTCAAGAACGTTAGGTCTTCACATATGCCCAAATATGAACAAAGGTGTCCTACTACGAGTTAAAGTCCCTCTTTACACTTGGGACAAGACAAGGCAACACTGATGAACTCTTCCTCAAGGCTGAATTATTTCCTTCTTCCTAGAAATAAATCTAATTATAAAAGTAATCAAAAGTACTTTTACTTGACATAAGACTAAGGTAACTGACATGAAACTGCCCTATAATCAAACATAGGATAAACTTGATTATTTTTCTAATACTCTTTGATTTATTCTCTAGGGGGAAAACAATACAACCCTACAACACAAAATATCCTATATTAAAAAAATAATTTTATGGTTCTACTTTCCTGCTTTTTAAAAAGAAATTTACAATGTTTATAGGATGATACAGTATAAGGATACCTCAATGACATATGCTGCACTGACTGACATTGAATTAGTTATGTAGCTAAAAGTGTATTACCTGTGCTTATAAAAATAATGCAGTTAGAAATCTAAAGGACACTTTGCAAAAGAAGAAAGAAAATGTGCACACATTTATATAAGGAAACAGTATTTGTAAATTATTCACTTAATAGCAGGAGGAATCAACTTACCAACTAATGGAAATATCTGTTTTATATAAGAACAGCTGCTGAAAGTGTGCTGTAGATTGAAATGTTCCTCAAGAATTGCCAGTATATGGGAACAGAAAATCTATTTTTCATTCAATACTTGCATACAAAATCTTCAGCCATAAAGCACTGACATAATACCAAAATGCCCACTATTGTGATAGGCAGAAGAAGGGAAGGAAGAAGCATATCAACCATATTACTTTAGATGTTCCAGTATCTGGAACGTGAGGCAGATGTTTGTGTACATCAGCTATTTCAGGTGATGGACTGGGTATGAAAGTATTTATTTTCAGTGTAGATAGGTATATCCATTTTTTTTAGCCTGATGCTGAGTGTAATTTAATACTAAATCTATACCTATATTCAGTCCATAGTCTTTATGTTGGGAATTACTTTAAATTTCATACTTCATAACTTGAACTTCTGGTATAATTTTTTAAATTTCCTTTTTTCCTTATAATTGGTCTTACAAAGAGTTGTAGAGAATTAGAAGGTTGCCCATTTTTATTTATTTCAGAATGTCCAATTGCATTAAAAATAATTTAAAAAACATAAACAGGAAACGGGCATACTACAAAGGAAATCATCAGCCTCTAGCATTTTATTTATTTGCCACAAAGTATTTGATACTTCACAAAGGTGCCAATGGGATGATAGAAATTATCCTAGAGGGATAGTTGGACTTCCAGTAAATTGGCATTTGTGACTAACTACGTTCAGACTCCATTTCGTTAATAGGCAAGTATTCTGTTGTGGCCATTTTATATAACATAACCAGTTATAATTGCAAATATGTCCCAGACCCCAAAGTTTGCATTTCCCTGCCAGAGACTGCCCAAATAACTTTTCCTTACCTAAAACTACTCAGGGCATTGCAAAATAATATGAAAACTTGCTAAAAATAAATAATAAATAAGACCTGAATTAGTCAAGGAAATTAGCACTGGATGACTTCCCACAGTGTTTTAGTGGCCTTTGAAGATGAATACTCTAGATCTATATAGATATAGAAATGGAGATAGATATAGATGTAGACATAGAATATGTCTGATTTAGGATATAGCAACAAATTTACTAAATGGGAGTAATTTTTTTTGTACAAAAATGCTACTTATCATTGTTAAAAATTTCCTAAGTGAGATAAAAACCAAACCAAACTAAAGTAACCATATGAAATTACAGAAATTAAAATACACATAGACCTTACCGTATGAAAATAATAATACAAACTAAAAGAAACACAGCAGCAATAAATTTTATCTAAAGCTTATATTAGCAAAATTGTATAAAACAGATTATGAGGTTATCCTTCTCTGGTTTTTATCCTTTTGTTTAAAATGTAAGGACTTCCCGTAAGCTCTTACATGTTCTTAGACCTACATACCCAAAGAATTGGGATTCCTCCATTTTGCCAAATCCATGGATCATATCTATGTGCTCTCCTCCATGCAAAAGAACTTCTTGGCAGGTCAGATGAATGTGGCACTATTTATGAAAGTGAACTTTTGTCACGTGGACTTTTTTGAATCAGACAATACATTTTATTTGTTTAGGCTTTCATAATAGTTAATTATCTAACTATTACTTTTACTGATAACTTTGCCTCTAAGGATGGACCAGAATAAACTATCTGTAAATACTGTTTGGAAAGCAGTGTATACATTTAAATAAACCATATGAGAGAAAAAATAGACCAACACTGCAAATTAAATCATGCTCACATTTGGTCCTGTGAAAATAAATCTTGTAAGAACACTGGGAAAGTTATTATTTATTTCATTATTGTTTCAGTTCATGTTTTAAAAGCAGACTTTTTTTAAAAAAAAAGAAAAGAAATGTATAATATGCTTAGTGTTACCTCACACCGTGAGATAGGCGACATATAAATTTGATAAATAAATAAAAATAATTAAGAAAGTTGTATGTTGTTCAGTAGAGGCCACATCATAGTCACAGTGAAAAGAAATATAGTGCTATCAACACCTAAGTGCAACTATTTTAACTTAACAAGCAGCAAAAAATTTCAGTGGCTGAATTTAAGAATTTGAGAAATAATTCTTGCTTCTTGAATTAGCTAGCACCTTAACTATCAAAAGCCACAGCAAAAGGCAGACACCAAATCCTTAGGCAGGCAGGAAAGAAGGCCCATTCCTTAACACTTGCCCAAATGACACTGCTTTGAAATTGAAACTGACCATAACAACTTGGGGAAGAGGGAGAGAAGGGAGTCTGCATGCAGATTTATTGCTTCTGGAACTGAAAGGTAAACATTCTCTTTCTCTAGCCTACATATTCTGTTTACAGCTCAACAGGAAAAACAGACAACAAAAAAGTAAACTAAACTAACAAAAGCTGTAATCTTCACCCAACCTAAGATTTAAAAAGTTCATAAACCCAAGAATTTATCTTGAGCCAAAGGTTACATAGCAACCTATTTTCAATGCAAAAACAAAATAATAGTTTTGAGCTTATGCAATTTAGCTCTTATAGATGGGGTTGCCTCTACGGACGGGCTAGAAGATAGACAGCAGTCCAGCCAATGTGTGCCACCAAATCCAGCATTATGCCCATGTTATATTTTAAAAACGTCATGGAAATCTGTCTCTGCTTCCAGTTGGGGGCTGAATAGCTTTTTCCTTCTCTCTTTGGAAAGGGGGCGCCGAGTGTGTGTTTGTAAATGGAACCCTGAAAGCACCTTCCCTCAAATCGCTCTAGGCTACCATCAGTTCTTTAGAAAGTGATTCGTCGATTTGATAAACATTTTTTCTGTCGCATTGGTGGTGTGTTAGACCTTTACGTGTGTAGAGTCGTAGATATACAGCTGCTTTGTGAAAACTGCACCCCGTTAATTCTGCCGTCTCAAATAACTTCCACAAGAAAACAGGGCAACCCTTATCTCGTTCATAACACACATAACATTCAACCATGCACGTGTCACTCAGTGGCAAGTATTTACCACCATTTGCGTATACACACAGGGAGCCAATCACGTCAAGATTACAGCCATACGTATCTAAGTGACACACACATACAAGGAAACACGGGTTCGCCGCGCGCGCGCGCGCGGGTTAACTGTTCCCAGGTAAACATAAAGCGTTTTGCACGTGCCTGGACTAAAATATTACTATTGGGCTAAATGGCCTTTTCGGGTTCGGCTCATAAAGGGACATGCACATCTTTTAATTTATTGAGTGGGGGAAAAGGAAATATACACCCGTCTCCTTCGCAGGATATTTGATTTCCACTATATGGAAGCGGCATGGTGTCCCGGCCGCGGCGCGGATATGTTTTTCGTCGCCCTTTTCACTTCCTGCACCCACAACTCCGGTCTCTTACCTGGGCCGGCACGGCCCAGCCCGGTTCCGCAGTCAGGATCCTCCTTTCTTTCCGGGCCTCGCTCGGTCCCACAGCCCTGCCCCCGTCACAGCCTTGGTTCCAGCCACAGCCCTTCCTGCCTTCGGGACCCGCCTCCCTCCTTCTCTCTCCCACGACCAGACCCGCCTCCGTTGCCGCCCGAAAGTGGGGGCCGGTGTGACTAGCCGAAGCTCCCCTAGTCACAGCCTGTGCTGTGGTTCGTAGAGATAGAGAAGTGGTGGGAGCTTCTAGCAGGCTGTGAGCAACCGCCCGCCACCCCCTTTCCCTTCTTTAGGAGCGCCGCGTGTGCCAACCTCACCCCGGACGACAGGCACAACTTCCCCATCAGCCCCTCTCCAAAGCGCGCCAACCCAACTCGCACACTATACCTTCGGCCCACAAACAGTGAATCGACCGCGCACACACGCACTTCCCCGTCCGGAACCGTACACTCTCACATTCACTTTTGTAGCAGAAAGGGCCCCACCTCCAACCCAATGAATGTACTTTCTTTCAGCCTCAGGAGACTTTGACTACAGCCCGCGATTCTGTCACAAATTCTTTGGTCTTCAGAATTGGCGTAGTAGTTCGGTACTACAAAAAGCCCGGTGGGGTTTTTGAAGGGCTGGATGCTGCATTCGAATCCTTGAACACTTTTAAGTTGTTTCGTTTCGTTTTGTTTCTGGTTAGATTGTTGCAGGAGTTCAGCTTGTTTGCTTCGATCGAATTCAGAAAATGGGTCAGTTCAATAAACAAGTCAGCATTACTATATCATCCCAATCTTACAGCTTTCACAGTTTTAATTATTTTTTTTCCTTTATGCTGCTGCTGTTTGGAATAGTCCTTCTCATCCAACACACACAGCTTTCATGGGGTATGTAAGTTATGGGGGTGGGGGCAAAAACATGGCCTCATTTTGGTTCTGGTTTGCTCAACACACAATTAGCATTGCCATTGCTAAACACAACCCTGTTTTCTGAGTTCACATGCTGTAACCTACTGAGCAGGTACTGAATCTCATCCTATAATGCTGAGTTCTTGCCACCACATGCTAAGGCACACGTGTGCGTGCGCATGCGCGCGTGCACACACACACACACACACAAAGATCTAACTTTTTAAATCTCTACTTTTCTCCTACATCTTTCCCTTGAAAGACCTTCCCAAAACTTACTGGTTCATGGAAAACTTTGGCACAAAAACCCTGCCATGCGTAGACAGCTTGTATCTTATAGTGAAACGTGTAATGACATGAACATGTCTTTCATATGCAAAGGTGCTTCTAGGCAGATAATTCGTAACAGATTTGGGGCACTATTCACTCTCTCTTAACAGTTTTCCATTGTGTTTGTAATGCTATTTCTATTAAAATACAATAATGTATTGAAAATATGACCAAACTAATGAGGAAGGTTTGTGTCCCCTAGCTACATTAGAGTTCTTCATGTGAAACAGGAAAATTGGACCATAAAAATGCTGTGAGAAACAATGTTGGTCTCTCCCGTAGCAAATTTACAAGTCTCTGAAGCCCAAAACAGAGTTCTTGAAGTTACTCAGCAATAACAGTAATAATATTAGTAAACTGTAGCACAGTACTAGTAAACAGAAACATGTGTCAGGTTTTCAGCCATTTTCTATCTTTTCGTGTTATGTGCCTACACAAACCTACAAAGCAGTTACAATGTAGCAGTCAATACAGAACATTATTTCATTGATCAAATAATTTATGAATTTATGAAACAGCTCTAATAAGCTAAAGTAACCAATAACTACAGAGGAGGAATGCAGTTTCTGAGAACATGAACAGAGAGTCCAAAGTAGCTTTCAGAAATAGATAATCTGCTTGGAAACCTGTTTTTCCAAGTCTCCAGGTGCCTAGATTTCCGGTGAGTTAAAATAGAAGAATCTTGGAATAAAACTTAATGTTGTCATTAATTAATTTAAATTAATAAAGTTCACATAGTGATTTGTATTAGGGAGGTAATGTACTGTAATGGTATGTGGGAATGAACTTGGGAGACAAGTTGAAAGCTGCAGACTAGACAACTGTTAGACAAGCAGCAGTTGAGTCTGCAGAAGGAATTTTGACATGCCAAACATCTCAGAAAAGACCCTCCCTAGTTTCTCAGACATAAAAGTGAAAGGCGAGGAAATGTATTTTCAGACTTTCAAGATTCTGTTAATGTAACCTTACAATAAAGTTAAAGCTAATATTTCTGGGTGTGCTTCTTCTGACATCAATCTTGCAAGTCTGGAAGTCCCCTCTGGGTCATTTGCCCTGTTCACATTCCATAGGCAGATTCAGTTGCTGCTTGATTGATCCATTGTCTAGGTTGTGGCTTTTCCACCTGTCAGAAGAAAGATCTTTCCCATATACCATGACAGGTGTCTGCTTGAGTCACTTGTTATATACCTTCTTTTTGTTTTGGACTTGATTCATCTTTTCCCTCTTGTCACTTTGGGAACTGATGTGGCCTATTTCTGTCAAGATCATCTTCCTTAGCCCGCAAACAGGGGCTTCAGGCTTAATCCCTCTGCTTCTGATCACAGAGGAAGGAGGAGAATCACTTCAGTACTATGCTTCCCATTTCTAATTACAATATTTGGGCTAGAGGGATATAATGGATGGTCAATAATATTGAAAGCCACTTAGATCAAAACTTTACGCAGTCTTAATTGCTTCTGCCAGTAGCTTCTATTTTTATTAATTTTGTTTCTTCCTCTTGTTATTGCAGTTTTTGATCTCTAATTACTTTGAATTGGTCATTTATCCTTATATTAAAAGGCTGATAAAAATAAACTCATATAGTTCCAGCTACTTTAACTCCACACAGTGTGTGCTGAGGTGAAAGCAGAGCATTGTCTAAAGCTTATGTTAAATAATACCAATAAATGACAGCATATTTTTTTATCTTCACTGCATTATGGCAAACAATACCGAGCTCTTTACCAGGTGATGCCATTTGCTGATGTCTCTATAATGAGTGGAAGTAATTTTGCAGTATTTAAGCTGATATGGTGCAAAACCATAAGCTGTGTTATGATATGAGATGATGCATAACCTGGGCTTTCAGACTAGTACAACCAGTTTCATAGTCTCCACCTGTCCAGTTCACCTCCTAAGAGGTTAACTATCAGCATGGCTGTTCCTGCTTCTATTACAAAGGAACCAAGGGAAGCATTTGTCCTGACCTCATAAAAGTTCTTGTTTGAGTTCCTGTTGTTTTTATTAGCATATTTCCTCCTCCTTTGTCTCAGAATATATTTACTTATATTTATTGTTCAATAAAAAGGCCCCTAACAGCATCATATATAGATAGTCCTCACTTACTGACCATTTTTCAATTACCACTAGGAGTTATGACAATGCTGAAAAGAGTGATTTATAGCCAGTCCTCGAAGTTATGCCCATCATAGTATGCCAGTAGTCCTGTAATCACAAGTTGGGCATTTGGTATCAGTGCACAATTATGAAAGTTGCAGTGTTTCATGGTCATGTGAATCATTTACAACCTTCACTGTCCACTTCCAAAAAGCAAAATCAATGGGGAAGCCAGCAGTAAGTTGAAAGTTGCAATCACTTGATGTTGCATTTAATAACTGGAGATGATTAATGTTAGTAAGAACAATGATGATTCATTAAGCATATTAGAATAACAGAACTCTGTAGAGGTAAAGTTTTTTCACAAAACTTTCATGGCTGTTTCAAAAATTGTCTCCATATACATGCCCTTACGTAGCTTTGTGCTTCACTGATGGGTCCAGCAGAAGTGTCTTTTGTGCATATGCAAATGAATAGACAACTGGAGAATATTTTCAGTTTTCCAAAGGATATGGCTGTTTTAATAGAAAAAAAGTGATGGTTGAATGCTTGTTGTAAAGCAACACTTTTGAAAGTTTAGCATGGCCTTCTTAGATATTATTCATGATAAGCAGTAGCATAATTATTTTCATCTCCAATAGAAAAAAATTAAAAGACTGTTTTGCTCTAGTATCACTGTTATATAAAAATTGGGCTATAGTTTTGACTCAAGCCCTGAAACATGGAGAAAAACTTGCATTTTAGATGTTAGTTTGAAAAGAAATGGAAATGAAAATGCAGGGAACCTGGAGTTGTGTAATCTTGTCAATTCAAGTAACGTCTGTGTTTAATACATTAAGATGATGCTAGCAAATCAAATCACTTTAATGGAATTTATGAAATGTGATGTGATAATAAATTATGTTCCTTTCTATGAAGATCTCTGTTCTAAATGAATAAAAAAGGCAAATTCTTTTTATTTTCTATCTTTTGGTGAATCACACTTCAAACCATTGTTCTAACAACTTTAAGAGTTATTATCAACTATCTCTAGGTAACCCATGTGCTCTTCTCCTTTTTCCAGTTGTGAATACAGAACAATGAGGCAGAAGTTATACTGGTTTTGCTACTTTTTCATAATGTGTTATCATATTATGTGTTATCCCCATTGTTTATATGTTTTGTGATTAATTACCCATTCTTTTATTTATTTGTTTGTTTATGTGTCTTATTTCTAACTCTGCATGTCCCTCAAAGAGACGGCTCTTTGATTATCCTTAATTCAGCATGGTCATGATCAGAGTTGAAGTCTAATGCATCTGAGAGGAACCAAGTAAGGAAGGTTGAAATTATTTTGTCTTTCTTTCTCTCTCTTTTTAAAATAAGTTTCTGGGTAGGATCCCTTCTTCCAGAATCAGAGAATGTAGCATAGTAATAACTTTGCAATAAAAAGTTGTGGTATGGTGACTTATATCATTCCCTCTTCAATTTACAAGAACAAGGAGTCCTTCCAAGAAAGACAGTGCTCACCATACAAGCAACTAACAGATAAATCATCTGCAGAACTCTTCACCGGTATGCAAATCAAATTAGTAATATAATAAGAAACTAATCTAGTGGTAAGCAGTATAATAATTAGAAATGGAAACTAATTTTAATGCTTTCTAAATGTAATTGGTTCTGGATTATGAAAATCACACCTAGAGTGCCTCCTTGACATCAGTTGTCTGCTTTACCTCTCTGTGATAATAACTGCAGGATTTAATCTCAGCCAAGGTTCCTGAGATGTCATTTTCCACTTTCAGTGCTTATTTACAGTAAAAAAAAAATGAATCCCTGGGAATATCTCTCAGTATTTGCAGGATTTGTTTTTTAGTTATATTGACAATATTTGTATTGCTACTTTAAAACTTTTGGCAATTAAATCAATTAAGTCAATTGAAGTCAATTAAATCAAGATTTTTTTAAAAAAAAATCCAAATGCATAAAAACTATTGTGCTATACAACTATCACTTCACTTTGGTACCTACATTCTTAGAACTATATAAGTCTGTCTTATCTGTTCTCTTAAAAGCCATCAGGATGGGTCCCATTCTCTCATCATTTATAGGCAGCTCCCATCATCTATATCAGGAAAAGAAAGGAAAGATTTTACACCAAGATTCAACTACTTGCAGATATTGTGCATCAGGACTTTGGTTCCAGTTTTTATAAAACATTGTACCTCCAACGTGTCTATTTAAGAATAATTATGGGAACCATAACTGGGAGTCTTCACTTATTCATGCAGTTTCTTATGGGACTCCAGGCAGAATGGTTGCTTTATGTAATATTATAAGGAAATTAATAATGGTAGTAAATAGTAAGTTATAAATTAAATTGTCCAGGTACCATTGCGGAAAGAAGCAGATACTTTCCCCTCAAATGTAAATACTTTGCCTGCTTTTTTTTCTCAAAGGCTGACATTAACTTCAGAAATGTCCAGGTGGTTTAGCAATGCTTGACACTACAGCTTCTGGGATTACATAAAGTTAATTAAACAATGTTCTACCATTCAAGTACTTTTTAAAATTTGTAACTCATTTATTTCTCATTGAAAAACTTCACTGTGTTGCTTGACTGAAAAAAAAATATAAAATGCTTTGATTTTATATTAAAAGGATAAATGTATATAAAGTTGTCTTTTAGTTATCTTTAACATATGAATTAATGTTTCAAAGAACATATTTAACATAAAGTTACTCAGGTTCCTTCTAAAATAAAAGTATGACACTGGCCTTTCCTAGCTACCAACAAAAGAAGATGGTCAGTTCTCTTTTTCAAAAAAATGTGTGGCACAATCAAAGACAGTAAAAATAATGTTTCAGAAAAGATAATATGTCCCAAAACTTCTGATATAACTAGCAGAATTGCAAACTAAATTTCTTGAATTACTGAGATGTAGACTGAACTCTCATGTATGCTGTGTACTTTTCAATAATCAGAGAGGAAAAGAGTATATTTCAGATATAGGTTCATGATCCAAAACAACAGGACTGAAACCAAGAATGACAAGTGACAGTTCTTCCAAAATGAGTTCTTCATTGTTTATTCTGGCAGCACATTATTTATATATTTATTCATCCAGAAAATGTATATGTTGCTCAGCTGGTTGTGTGAGATGACTGAGTGGTTTATAATCACATTAACATCATCAAAACCCACCATTTTGAGAATACATCACCACCCTCTTTCTCTATTTTTAGTATCTTGAACCCTTGTGCTAGCGAAGTGTTGCAAGGTTTATTGATAGAATTAGCCCATGCCCACTGGCCGTGGCTGGCTGGGGAATTCTGGGAGTTGAAGTAGATGCATTTTAAAGTTACCACGGTTGAATAACATTGGTTTAGAAGATTTATATTGTGCTGACAAAACTTTGCAATCATTTCTGTAATGAGTCTGTTTCAGTCTTTTTTCTCTGCAGTCTTTTTTTCTTGGTAGACCAAGAAGACAGGTTAATTAATTAGTTTTTAGGTGCTCCCATAATATGCTTGACTTGATGGAGTTACTTTAACTCTATGCAAGTCTGGGTCAAACTGCTGGCCCATGGGCCGGTTGCATCATGTGGAGGCCATGCCCACCCCAGCTCCAGCAATGCAAAAAAAAAGTCGTAATACATCGTGACACGTCATGGCGAGTTTAACACCCGTGCAGTAGAGGTTAATTTACTAGGTCAAACGTCCCCTTTTTGGTGTTTCCACAACACTTAAAACACTTTGTCTCACTTAAGCTTATATGGGAACAGGGCTATAAAGTAATTTAGTGCTGGATTCTGGAGCATGCCCTTCCTTACTTTCCCAGGAATCTTAATGCTTAAAAAAAAAAAAAGTACTGAAATCATTTTGCAAAATGAAAATATTTTATGGAAATGATTAGCAAATGGTAAATTCTAGAGCAGGGGTGTCAAACTATCGGCCCACAGGCCGGATGCATCATGCAGAACCCATGCCCATCCCATTGCCAGCAATGGCAAAACCATCCTGATACGTTGTGCGATGTCACGTGATGTTGTGAGTTTGACATGTCTGTTCTAGAGAAATTATAACCTTTTGGAATACCCAGAGAATGCAGAGTTTTCAAAGAAAACAGAAACAGAAAAAAACATTTAGGGGCATTTCTACTTTTGAAAAGAAAGAATTTATCAAGGGAGTCATCTTCCGGAAAGCAGTTCCCATGAATCTTGTGTGTTCTAACCAGACAGATGCAGGAAGCAACATAGACAGTGGTTGTCAATATTTCAGTGCTTTAGGTGGCCACTTGGGAGTTTCCTGCACTTTCACTTTCAGTCGTAGATGACAGACTCCACAGAACTATTTTCAAGAATCTAGCATGCTCTTGTTGGAATTGAAGTTATGTAGTATTTATTTCTGCCAAACATACTAATTTATTCAAGACAAATTTATTTAAGTATTTGATACTTGGACTATAACATTTTAACTAGTTCATACAATTACAGTTAATAACAGAATGAATACTCATTGCAACTCTGGTTTTTTAAATTGTATTTTTCCTATTGTTTTATATACAAGCTTGTGATCTACTTAGTTTTCACTATGTTTGGCAATAATATAACAGAAATGGCAGAAACACTTAATAGTGTTTAAGAAGCCATCTAGAGCTCATTGAAATAGTCTGAACTGTGAGGTGACAAAATCATGAATGGCCATGAGGAAAGGATGCAATTGGTACATAAGACAAATCAATGTAAAGACTTTTCTGGCCAATCTTGAACAGGGACATGCAGTGGTCTTGCACCATCCAAAACCAATAGGGAAAACATCTCAAAGCTGGGGGTCTCCAACAGGATTACTGAGCCAAAATCTGTTTTTCCCCTTCCAGACTCAAACCTCCTCCAGACACTGAGCCAGAACTTTGGAAGCTTCACCTACACCGCCCAGGGTTGAGATTTATGGTTGGGTATTATCCAAACACTGATGATACCAAACTCTAAATTAATAGATGACCTCACTCAACAGTTTCATGTAGATATTAAACAAGAAGGAGGAAAGTATAAATCTTGAGGCACCCCACAAATGAGGATCATGGGTATAATCTCCCCCTACTGACTGGAGAGGAAGATGACAAAACACATTGCCCCTCCCCCACTTCAACACTTGCAACTGGTCTAGAAATATGAGAGTCTGAAACATTGTTTGAGACAGGCCAATTGAGCAGACTTTATCTCTTTTCAGGGATGGTGCTCCTTTATCTCTTTTCAGGGATGGGTGATCAAAGACTGATTTGCCTGTGACAGTGGACTGATAGCAACATCCTCCAAATCCAGATCACATTACAATTACCCCAAGGAAAACCTAAATCAAATGTGCAATCTCCAGTGTGCACTGAGTCCTTCATTATTCGAGACAGGTCTATGATTGTCATGAAGGCCATGAATTCCTGAGCCACTCCATACTCAACATCCCCACAAAGCAGCCCTCCCCCCAAGAATCATCAACTTCATGGTTTCCACCACCAGCCAGCAACCAAATCTAGCAGCTTAAGCAGGGATGATGCTGTGCAGCACAGTAGTCAGTATGGCAGAAGCAACCCTAACAGTTCTCAAAGGCCCAGCTTCAGCCAGAGAATTTTACATCTGCTGATCACAGCCTCTATAAGAGCTCCAGCTATTTGGGGATACCAATTATACTCCCTCCAATGTTGTTTCAGGTGATGCAAAACCCAAAACCTAAGTGGGCTTATTTCCAAGAGGGAAACACTTTTATCTCTAAGCCCACCCAGATCTCAGTTACACACACCAGATCAGGTCCCTCATCCAGAGAGATTATTGGATTAGTGTGACCAAAGTTAGAAAACATAATCTGTTCATTCTCATTTCCTGCAAGATTTATAAACAATGTTATAAAGTTCCCAAATAGTCATTATTTTATGGGTCATGAAGCTATGATTAATAAAGTATGAATAATCAATTGTGGTTTTGTCATATAAAAAGACTTTGCAGTCAGGTTCTACAGTTCAGATGAAATATGATGCTATCACTTATAGAATGAACAAGCTGCATGCAGTGCAGATAGCTCACTTATTCTCAGTCATCATGGCCCATAACAATTTGTCTTACCATTTTGTGCAAACGTGGCTAGACCCCTGCCAAAGGTCTCAGTTGCAACCTAATGTCAACAAAAGCACTGCCAAGATGGACAGTTAACTTTGTTTTGGAGATTATAGAAGATAAGACCTCCCACTTTGAGAGAAACAAGGAACCAGGCTTTAATTTATGCCAGGGTTCATACTGAAATGGCAAGGAATCAATTCTGATTTTGTTATGAAAATGTAAAACATAAACAATATAAAAGAGCAAAGCTAACTAGAAACTTACTCTGGAGATTATGTGTAATTTTCTTAATATTAAGCAAGAAAGGGAAGAACATGAGTACAATTCTTTCTCTTCTATCTGAAAGAGATAGAAGTATAGTTTTAAAAGACTAGGGAATCCATTTCTTACAACTAATGCAAGTCAAATAGTGGAGCAGTAGGATAAATGTGCCATACTTTCTGTTGCTACCTTTATCAAATGGAAGTATAGAGGGCTAAGAGCAGGAAACTATTCGATTTCTCTTAAAAGAAACTTGAAATGAGAATTGGAAAGTGAAAAAAAACATGCCCGGGACTGAAAGAAAAAAAGAAACACCTTTCCTTTCTCTCCATATTGATGAAAGAGTGTTTAACTTAGACATTGTTCATATAAACCAAAATCTGAACTGAAATCAGTATTACAGTTCAATACTACAAATTGTACCCCTCAGTACTTTGGATGCAAAAGTGGAAACATTATACAGTATCTTCTGCAGTATAGCCTTCAAAATTTGATGACTTCAACATCATTTAATCTTATCTTCTAAATGAATGCCAGAAGTCACTTAGACCAGTAAATAATCTATTGTTGAGAAATAAGCAGTCATTATCTGAACCTAGAAATTCAAGGAATAGGAATTGTCAAGAAGGGTCAAGTTTAGAGTCCTTGCATTGCAGAAAGCGGGAGGTCTGACCTTCCACAGAATCCCAGAAACCCTATCTGACTGTTCCTAAGAGAACGTAGACAGTTAGGCGAGATTTTTGTAACATAGGTATTGTTGTGTCCTGAACCTGCAAAAACAGGCTTGGGATGTTGCATTGGTCCCAGGCATTCCAAAAGCTGCCCGGGACCAGACAGAGCGGCGCCGGCCTTGTGCACATGCGCAAGGCACAAAAACGCTCTGTTCCTATTGGTTGACACTGTCCAGGCTTCTGGCCATATCAAAAGGCCTGTGAGCCTTTTGCTTTTGCTTGGTTGTTGTAGAAGGAGAATAAAGTGTTTGTTCAGCATCGCCATGTGTCTTCATCATTCGCATGCGAACAAAATATACAACAGGTGTCTAACAAAAAAACTCTTCTCCTTGAGACAATTCGCAAGTGGTTCTGGTTGCTTGTGCCTGACATGAACATATAATAGTGCATAACAAGCTATGGGAGCAGATTTCTTCCTTCCTTCCACAGTCTCTATAGTTTTTAAGATTATGACACATTTCTGTCTCTATTCTTTTTATCTAGTTCTTATGTGCTTACCTCTGCAGCATTCCTTGAAATCCTGCTAAAATTAAACAAAGAAAGCAAAGCAATCCTTAGGTGGCATTGTGAACCTCATCCTGTATCATTATGTTGTTGTTGTTTTTTTATTGAAGATGCCATTTCATGTGACTAATGTTAATACAGAACTGGGAGCCAAGTGTTATATTTTCCCCCCACCATCTCCCAGAATGTAGGAAAAAAGCCAGGACACAAGATGCTTTTATATGCAGAAGTAACAAGCAACATTCCTAATATTTGCAAGATTTGGAGATTTGCCTTTTTGAAAATATAAAAACATATTACAGTACATTATTATAATGTAATTGAAGAACTATTCTGCCAGCATATGATAGAACAGAAATCTTATGAGGACAAGTTAATATGTTCAGTAATGTATTGTGGATAAGAAAAAAAATCATTAAGAAAATAGCTGAAAACAAGAAAACTGTAATTAACAACTTGGTTTATTCATTCATAGGAATTTTGTCAAAGAAACTAAAATTCCTACTTTGATTTTTATAGAATCTTAAAGGTGACATAAAATATGTTTGTATTTTTAATATTACCAAATATATCTATCAAATCAAATCATTCAGTTAAGGCACATAAGGATATTTTGTAGGATCCTAAGTAGACTAAAAAAATAATTCATTGTATTTTGTACAATCATAATCTTTCAAAACATTTATATATATTTTAGAGGAAATATTCCCCTTCTCAGAAAAAGATAACTATCCTAGATCTATTATTTTTGTGAATTATATTCTACGTTTACAAACTGTTTGAAAAACAATGATCCCATTACTCATGGTAAATTGTATAGCCAATACTATAATTCAGTAATACTATTATCATTTATTTAGCCATAGTCACACCAAATATCTCCTTAGTTTACTTGTTAGCCAACTAAGATGGCTTATAATGTTATTTTATTACAGATTTGCAGTTTTCCATTGTATTTCATCTTTATGCATTACATATAGATTAATTGCTGCCTTTGTCAAATAAGATTTTGGATATTGCTCAAAATAAGTAAATTACAATAACAATAATAGAGTTGGAAGAGACCTTGGAGGTCTTCTAGTCCAGCCCCCTGCTCAGGCAGAAAACCTTATACCATTTCAGACAAATGGCTGTCCAGTCTCTTCTTAAAAACTTCCAGTGTTGGAACATTCACAACTTCTGGAGGCAGGTTGTTCCACTGCTTAATTGTTCTAACTGTCAGGAAATTTCTCCTTAGTTCTATTATGATTCTGTAAAATAATAATATAGCACAATATGTTTGGATAAATAATAGTTTAACTCTAAGAAGACTTAATTCTTAAATGCGTAAAGTAGATTTCAAAACATATCTTTTTCGGAATAGTATTCCAGAGTGAATTTTATTATGGAAAACACTCTCCTTTGAAATTAGATACATAAAATATACCCAATGAAGAAAATGTGCTTCAGCAATGAAGTGCTTCAGTGATAAATAGTGATTCAAAGAATTTACTCTTCTGAAGGCTTTATAAGCCAAGGTAGCGCTGCAATCCCATATACCTGTCATACTGGTCATAGCCAGGGCTAGAACACCCAGAATGGAGTTCTGGCACTTTTTTTGGATGGAACCTTGTAGGGTAGGCAAGGTGGGTTGTATGACATGTGTGAGTTCCGGCACCTTTTTTTTTTTTTTTACAAAAAAAAACCACTGGTCATAGCAATACATTTCTACTTTCCAGCAACTCAGCCCTTGCCTTCATGAACTAACTAATAGTAAAGGTTTATCAAATTCACCATGGCTGGATAAGTTGGTTTATGGCAACCAGAAGAGACACACATATCTGTCTGATACAGAAATCAAGCCCCAAGATTTAAAGGACTTTCCTCCTGTGTTTTCCAGTGTGCTTTCTTTACTACATTTTCCAGTGAGCATACTTTTCGATGTTTTTTCATGGCCTTGAAAATAGGTGTCATCTGTTCCAATGCTGTCTTGCTTGAGAATTGCTATTCCTCTTTTGCCAGCTTCAGCTTTTACAGCACCTAACAGTTAAAAGGACACTTATATGAACAAACATATGCTTAACTCCAGCTTTGAATAATACTTTCAGGATACCTTTACATCTGTGTTTCTCAACCCGAGCAAAATTAAGATATGTGGACTTCAAGAATTCTCCAGCCACTCTGAGCTGAGCCATCTTCCATTTGCAGGAACTTGTATCTTCCAGTAACTGAATTCTTGCTTCCTCCATCTCACCAACATAGGTTAAACCTTTACAATTTTGCAGAATAATTTTACATTATTTTAATCAAATGAATAAGGGATTAGGGTCTTCTCCCCCATTATTTATGCTTAGATTACTTAAATGCCAAACAATAACAACAGTAACAACAATTCATATATTTGTGGATAGCTGGGTATAGTTTCCTGCTTCTTTGGTCAGTTGTGGTAAGCATTGATTTCCTCATGTAGTGTATTATCTTTCTTTTGAGGTTAACAGTAGAAAGAACACCCATAGGATTGGTATAAAGCTGTTTCTGAGGGTTTGGAGAACAAAAAGGTGGTGTTATGGAAGGGACCTCAGTCTTATCTGAAGTTGGAATTCACAAACCGCAGATAGAAGCCATAAGACATCTATACATTATTACGACCACAATGGAGCCCAGAATTTATGTTGTTAAGTGGGTTTTGCCCCATTTTATGACTTCTTGCCACATTTGTTCAGTGAATAACTACAGTTGTTAAGTTGGTAACATGGTTGTTAAGTGAATCTGGCTTCTCTATTGACTTTGCTTGTCAGAAGGTTGCAAAAGATGATCACATGACCCCAGGACACTGCAACCGTCGTAAATATGAGCCGGTTGTCAATCATCTGAATTATGTAATCATGGGGATGCTGCAGCAGTCATAAGCATGAAAAATGGTCAAAAGTCACATTTTTCAGTGTCTTAACTTTGAACAGTCACTAAATGAACTATTGTAAGTCAGGACTACCTATATTTATTGGGCTATAGCTTCCCAAACTTCAAAGATAGGTGCTCAGCACTTCTGAAGTTTTGTGCAATGCCAGACCAGAAATCAGTATTAGATGGGTTTTACAAGTCTTTTCATGATGTGCTATTTCAGAGCCTATGAATATAGTTCTCTATATCAGATCGCTCAAACAGATGTTTACTATCAAACCACTTTTTTCTCATGTTTCTTTCTGTCAACATAAGGTGCTTTGAGCTTAAAACTATTTCAAAATACATATTCAAACATCACTCCAAAATTCAGCCATGACAAGACAAATATTTCAAGCTTCTTGAAATGCAGAATTATATATATGACAACCACTATATATACCGGTATGATGATCTCTAATTGATTTCCAAGAAAATGATCCCTTTGTCCAGTGTGGGAAGTAAAAGAAGTGTGTTTTCATGGAAACATTTTCCTTTTGAACAGCCCCTTCAATTACCCTCTAGAAATTTGGGCATTTTTGACAAGAAATGAAACATTGGGGAAGGGAAGATCCTTGAATAGTTCCACCTCCTTCTGTTGCCAACTGTGCTTGGGAATATACTAAGCCAACTATACAGCAGCTGAATATATAAGATCCAACAATTGGTTCCCCCCAAATCTTTCTCAGTGCTGAGGTGAATCTTTGAGGGAAGCAGTATGAAAATCATTGGTGTTTTGTTTTTTCTTCAGATGTCTCCTCGTAGCAGCTATATTCTATATGAACTACAGAGAAAGAGCTAAATGTCATTGAGGACAGGAGATCTGCAGTGATCTATATGGATAATCTATTTGGACTATGTTTTGCCTGTGTTATGCCACTTCTGAAACAGCTTTGAAAATATTGGCTAGTGATATCCTAAGGGTAAGCAATCCCTGGGTCATTTTCAGCCTGTAGCCCCATAATTATTAACCCTAGTTTCCAAAATATGCTACTAAAGCTCCACAGGAGCAAAAAAACAAAGACCATGTGGCCCCTTGCACTCAGCATTTTTGGCTGGAGAGATTTCCTAATTTTATTTCATTTTTTAATACAATGGATTTGTGTAAACAAATGTACACGCTGTCATTTTATGTCATGGTTTTGAATATAGAATAATAACTTTATTGTCACTTTGAATGTACATTAATCGGCATACATTAAAATAAAATTTTGTTGCATACATCTCTCAAAGGGCCACCACCTCCGATATACACTACATAAATATGACAAAAATAAATAAATACAGAATTATGCATTACCCACATATATGACACAGAGAAACAACAGTCTAATTTGGATTATGCATATATGTGCATGGCAAGAAAAACGAATCTTGCGAATATGTACATCCATGCATTGATAAGGCGTTTAAAATTTCACCTGTTTTGCTATTCTAATCAAAACCTCCCAAGATATTTGCAATATTTCCTTAATGATGCAAATACTGAACCTAGAGTTGCAATTTTGACTGCAGACAGACTTAAATGCAGATTCCCATTGTTGCTACAATGAGTATGTTGCATAGCCACATTTCAACTTAAAATAACTGAGAGTTGAAATTGAGTTCTACTGTGAAACTGTATTTAATCCTGAGAAAACACAGTAAAGAATTGAAGCAGTTACCTCAGATTTGCTAATGCAGTTTTACCCTCCCTTCCTCGTCAGTTTAGGACTTGTTTTGGTGCCATATTTGATTGCAATTTGGCAGTTCTAAAAAAAAGTTCTGGATTCTCACTTGAGAATTTCATTTCACAAAAAATCAGACATAAATCAGATTTTGGAAAAGGCAAGCTGTTTACAATATCAGGAAAAGCTTACAATTCCTTCTTTGCAATCTGTAATACATACAAACCAGCCATGCAATGAATTCAGGCAACTTGTAATGTGACAGATTTTTAGATAGGAGCTAGGAATCCATAGATGGATTCAGGAAAGATTCATTGGCTATTTGGTTAACTAATGAGATGCCAAACACTGCACTTCTATGATCTCTAGCACTTTTCATATCTCTCCAAAGGTACTGGATGATAATCTGCTAGAGGACACCCCCCCCCCGCAAAAAAGAATGATGCCTTTGGAGATCTTAAACCTCTTACAAGAAGTTTGTCATCTTAATTTTTATTGGGACAAAATGTTATATAATAATTTCCTTTCTGTTACTGGAAATTATATCCTCCAGTATTCTTTCTAAACTTATCAGAAGCTTCTCCAGTATCAGTCAATGCTTTCAGGATACCCCAAGTTAGAGAAGATTGTCCTGCAGATTCATTTTCTGGTGTATATCTTTATGTAACCAGAAACAACCACCTCCAAAAGTTTCCAGGTACAGTAAGATCTCAAGAATTGCAATGGGATGGGATTTATTTCTTGAACCAGAAATCTTCTGGCTGCTTTCACTGTTAAGCAACACAGCCAAGCTTTGGTCAAAAATAAGATTATAAAGTATCAGAGACTGACAGTTTGGTTCTTGAATCAATGCTGGCTTCCATCCAAGCTGCTTCTAATATCTAGTCCGAAAATAAGAAGTGAAGATTGATTCTGATAGTATCATTTTGTTGCCCACAAAACAAGCAATGCTTAAGTGGGGGAAATGAATGAATTCTTGTCACTATGGTCATAAACTTTCCTCATGGTGTGGAATAGGTCAAGAGGCAACCTATCTCTGAAAAAGCATTTAAATACTGCAGCAGCAAAGCTGAGGAAGGTGGTTGCTCACTCTAGGGCCTTATGACTGGCATTCCTGTAGTAAATCTCTATGATTTTCTTATAAGGATATTGACTGAAGAGGTCAACTTTCCTTGTGGAAAGGATGATGGCTTTTCAACCATTTTGTGGGGTGAATGGGCTATTTGAAGCTGGCAAGAGAACTGGCAGTCAAAAGACTCACTTCCTCCTACCCATTCACCCCATTTGACTTGTCATCCATGGTTGGCAAGAGAAGTTAGAGATACCACTTTTGTTTCAGTGAGAGAGCCCCTGAATTTCCTACTGCCAAAAAGCAAATGTCTCTGATGGCCAATGCCTTAAATCTGTTTTGGAACTATTTGCTTGGCATGGCTTGTTCTGACAGGAGCTGAAAAGCACCGCTATTGAAACAAAGTAAGAAAAGATGACCAGAAGCTGGTTTTGCAGTGGGCCAGGGAGTTCCTGGGGAAGCAGATATGCAAATGATCCCTAAGTCTACCTGTTTTCCCTTAGTACAGTAAGAACTCCTATCATCCCCAGCCAGCACAATATCAAGTCAAGAAAATCTCTATCACATAAGTGTGTTTTCCATTCTGCTTTTCACTTCTGGCTGCCTAATAGACATTCATTCTGTTTGTTCCTCCCTCAGTTAGTTTCTATGGTTGCCAAGGTAACCTTTGCTATCCTTTCTCACACCACGCAAAATTATGCTCATTTTCCTAACTGTATACCAGTGAATATTATCCCAACAGGAAGAAAGGAGAATGGTGGTCATTAGTCATGAATCACCCAAGATTCAGCAGAAATAGACAAAGACAATTTTCAACACATCATGGCATAAAAGGTTCACAAGGCTCCTGATGGAGAAGCTCAAATATGTGATCCGGGGTCCATCTACAAAGTTAGTCATTAGGTCCTCTTATTGATAGATGACTTCCCAGCTATGTTTCTTTAGAAATCAAGGAGTAATATGAAATACTAAAGCAGGGAGACAGACGGAAGGAAGATCTGTACGTTTCATGAATGATTGATACCGCCTCTATAAAAACAGTGCCACAATTCTACTACTCTCTGACTCTGGCTAATTGGGATTTCCATATGTAGAACTGAGATTTACCTATAGATGTACAAGCGTAATGAGATACTTATATTAGACTAATTCACTTGGAGAAAATCAGATTGATTTATGGTTAAATCACCAGGCTAGAAACCAAAGACTGAGAGTTCTAGTTCTTCAGCACAGGGCACAAAGTTGGGTGACTTTGGATCAATCTCTCTCTCTCTCAGCCCTAGGAAGAAAACAATAGCAAATCATTTCTGATAATGTCACCAAGAAAACTTTATGAATTTCTCCACGACCTTAGCTATGGACATTGTAGGCCTTCGCTACAATCTAGTAAAAGCAATGGCTATATCCTAGTTGCTGGCGATTATGCAATCCAATATTTTGAATCACTTCCATTAAGGAATGAGATGGTCAAAGAATAGCACAGGTGTTGGCCATTTTCTAGGCAGCTTTCCTTCTCACAGGGACAAATAAAGGCCCCTTTCCATTATCTCCAAATGGACAAAACATGTACAAACACCCCCCTCAAATAAATTAGTACTGTACACCTATTGGAATATTCTAGGATGGGGAAAGGAGATAGCATTGCAAAAGAAATATACTAAACAAAATGCATATGCAACAAAAGCTTAATCTTATAAGACAAAATCATACATTAAACTGACAAATTGATACAGGACATTCTTATTTTTAAGCATTAAAATCATCCAACTGGTGTGTCTATTCTCATGGACAAGATCCAATAGTAACTGCTGAATAAGCTTATACCTTTTGGCCTTCTGCACTTGTGAAACTGTTATCCTACAACATGTTCTGGTCATATGTGAGGTCAGAAAGAGTAGTTGGTAAATAGTTGGGAATACATGGCCCATTTCATTTTTGTCACATTGTCCTTGCCAAACTCTTCTCCAATCCCTGCTCAATAAAGAGAATTGTGTAAAATGGTAAGATCCAGAGACTCAGCCGTTCCTCAAATCATGAGAGTTAGTGAGACAAACTCATAAGGCCTCATGAATCCATCTTAGCATTTAACACTTCCAGGAAAAAGGGGGCTAGATGGCCCCAAATTTTCAAAGGAAAGCTCAATCCAATATATGCAAAATATAATTGTGTGCTCTTAATAGGTTTATATATATATAAAGTATTAGCCAGTTTTGAGTAGTCCTAAAGCTATAACCAGGAAACTATGAATTCTTGCCCCATGTTAGACATGAAGCCAATTGGATGACTTTGGGCAAGTCACTCTTCCACTCCTATGGAGAAGGCAATGGCAAACCACTTCAAAAACTCTTGCTAAGAAAAACTGCAAAAATTAGTCCAGACGATACTTGGGAATCCATATTGACTCAAAGGCAAATACTGACACAAAATATGTGAAGTAATATATGAAGATATTATACATATTTGTTTTCTGAGGTTATACATATACATCATCACAATTTTTTCAGAACAATATAAAATATGGGCTGCAGAAATATACATGCCTCAAGTTATGTTATGTCCACAGCACAGGAACTGTTGCAATAGAGGCATAGAATCAAAATCATGTGAAGTATTAGTAGTAAAGCCTTAGTCAGGCCACATCTGGAATACTGCATCCAGTTTTGGTCACCATATTACAAAAAAGATGTTGAGACTTTGGAAAAAGTGCAAAGAAGAGCAACTAAGATGATTAAAGGTCTGGAGCCTAAAGAATGGTTGCAGAATTTGGATTTGGCTAGTCTAGAAAAAAGAAGGACTAGGGAGGACATGGTAGCAGTATTTCAATATTTGAGAAGTTGCCACAAAGAGGAGGGGATCAACTTATTTTCTAAAACATCAGAGAGAGTACAAGAAACAATGGGTGGAAACTAATGAAGGAGAATAGCAACCTGGAATTTAGGAGAAACTTCCTAACAGTGAGGACAATTAACCAGTGGAACAGCTTGCCTTCAGAAGTTATGGGTGCTTCATCACTGGAGATTTTTAAGAAGAGATTGGACAATCATTTGTCTGAAATGGTATAGGGTCTTCTGCTTTAGCAAGGGGGTGGACTAGAAGATTTCCAAGATCCCTCCCGCTCTATTCTAATTGATTGATTGATTGACATGATACAATTTATGCTGGTGACCATTTGAAAGGTGGATATTCACATTTCAGGAAAATCTAGGTGCTCTATCACTGTAGTGCACATATGATAATTCTAGCCTCCATTTGAACATGGCCTCTGAATTTGCTTCCCGGAACTTCCTACAGTCTTCAATAATACGGTTAACCTGAGCCTAATTCTGATTTCTGATGTATTGTAGAGAGACAGAAAGTCCTGCAAAAAGTTAGGGGAAGGGTTTGGGTACCCCAGCTTCATAGCAGTTGCTCTTGCTTTTAATGAGAGTTTAAGCAATACAGGTAATCTCTGCGAACTTACCATTTGTTTTGTAACCATTCAAAATAATGACAATGCGGAAAAAAGGGACTTAGAAGCTGTGTTCAAAGCTATGGCTGTTGCATTGTCTGTTGCATCACTTGCAAACATGTGATCGCATTTGCAATCTTTCCTCCTAGCTTCCCCAGAAAGTCAGTGGGGGAAACTGGCAGGGAGGTTGTAAGCCAAGCTGTTTCTTGAGGGCTAGCAGAAACAAATCTGTCCTGAAATTCCAAGTCTGGATTTCTACTTGGAAAGAAAGAGCTGCTTAATGGAGGGACTCCATCTTGCACAGGGACTCTATCTTGCACAGGGCTGAATCAATATGGCAATTCTTTCACTCTTGAGAGAAGCTTTTCAGCACAGGAAGTCTTCTTCTCTGTGCTGTCATTTTCAGATTATTTATTTACTTATAAGATAAAGATGAAAGGATTTTCTTCTGATTTCTCCAATTTTTTTATAACCTTTCTCCAGTATATTTTATTGAAAGCCTTGGCTTATTTAAATCCATTTTAAAAAAATGAATTGTTTTTTCTATCTCCAAACTAATTTTTAGAATTAGTTGCTAAACCTTAGTTTGCTTTTTTTAAGTTTTATTGACTCAGTTTTAAATGTTGTAATGTTAGCAATTCCATTTGAGGGCAGAAAGACCTGTTAAATATTTATCAGATTTGTATGCTGCCCATCTCATCTAGGGGTGGGGTATTTTTTAAAAAAAAATCACTGTGTTACAGGACAGTCAATGAACAAGATTATATTCATGTTTGCTTTGTTGGGTAATTTTTGGTAATTCCTGGTAATTTTTGGTAATTCCTGTGTGCTATTTATAGACTGAAGTTTTAATGTTCAATGTTATTTAATTGTATATAAAACTCAACATCTTATTAAGAAAGACCAATGAATGAGTAAATAAATTATATAGATACGTTGGGGAGAGGGAATACAGATGCCTAATTTGTACCTTAGCAGACATTGTTATTGTTGTACAGTTTGTATATTTCTTTAAAATGACCAAGTGCTTGTCTATGGTATCCTCTTAGCTAATGAGATTTTTAAGGCTCAACTGGATGGAGACCAAAGTGAAAGATTAGTAAATGTCACCATCAGAATAAATATTTGTTTTGGAGCCACAAAAAGCCAACAAACCTTTAACTTAATTAAAATTGATCAAATTTTCTTTGATGAAAACACAGCACTAAGGATTTAGCTCATTTACAGCAATATTCTTCAGAAATAAACAGGCATGCAATTTGGAAGTACTTCTGAATTTAGCCCAGAATTTGGCGGAGTTCTGAAGTCTTGTAGAGGCAATGGTCAGCTTAGCAATGGCTAGTTTGGGGTGGTGGATTTGTGTGCCTACATCTTGAACAGGCATATGTGGCTGCATTCACACATGCCTCAATTTGCATGTGAAATTTCATCTGATTCATAAAGACTTGTTCATTGTAAATGTGTAGATCACATTTTAATTTTTTAATTTTTAATTAAAAATATACTGCTTTTTAATTTTTAATTAAAAATATACTGCTATTCCAGATTTCATTGTAACTAAGCAAAGTTCAATTGCTCTGGATGGTATTGTATAAATGACCAATTTCTCCTGCACATATCTATCTCATTTGTTGAGGTCAAAAAGGAAAGAAAACCCTTTTCTAGCCTTGGTCTTTTCAGAAACAGGACTTATCAAAATGCAGTCTCACTCCTTTTCCAATTACTATATGGCTTATCTTACAGGCTTTTAAAAATAAAATATCTGGGCAGATTAGACAAGTTTTAAATCTTTTGTCCTTGTACTGACCCAAATCAGGCACTCTCTGCTTTGGAACAAAAGTTTATTTTAGTTTATTTTAATGCAAGTGGTAGGTTACCAAGTCATCCTTATGTAGATTATGATTATAGCAAGGACGAAAGCTTGTTCCAGCCAGATTGCACTTTTATGCTTGCATATTTGCTAATTCTTGACTCTTCTAACTTGATCCGAAATGGAGTAAAGATGAAGGGAGTTCTCCATTTCTTAGGACATCTCTCCACTATATTTTATTGAAAGCCATGGCCTACTTAAAACCATTTTTAATTTAAATTTAATTTTTAAATTTAATTCTTTTTCTCTCCACCATAAAAACCATACTTTATCAGAATCCATTGCCAAATGTTGGTGTGTTTGGTTTTTTTTTTTAAAGTTATATTGACTCAGCCTTAAATGTTGCAATGTTAGCAATTCCATGTGAGGGCAGAAAGACCTGAAAAAATGCCGATATTTCCCAAAACTAGGAACAGGTACTTGGCCTCAAATTTTATCCTTTTTAAGCAAGAAATAACCAAGTTGCCAATCTTGACTCATGTTAAAAATTATGTGAAGTTAGATCTGATTATTATCTGGATGGGAGGCTAGTGAAGAATTTTAGCATTCTATATCAGAATGAAAGTTTGAAAAAAAAACACCCAAGAGAAAGCACTAATTACTTCATATGGTGGCCAAGAAAATGACATGGATGTATCTGTGAAATCATTAGTTTTATTCCACTACAGGGAACTCTCACTCTGGCATTCAAATTATAAACTTCCATTTGCAGTTATACTGTTTTCAACTGTCCACTTTACTCATATATAAGTAAAGTGAACATGTTGGGCTTTTAATATATGCAACTTAGATAAAGCATTCCATAACTACATTGCTACAAGGATCACAGTATATGCTATTTCTGCATGTCCAGCTGTTTAAAGTTACAGAATCTCTGCCAGAAAAGAATTAAAAGCACCAGGGGTAGTTTTTGGCTTTAAGTACAGAATATTCTTGCTTGGTTTCTCTGTCCCATCCTTAAAGTTGCCTGTCCTCATTCCAGATCATTTGCCACCATCTCCCTTATTGTAGAACTTTCTTCAGTAGATGGTATGTGGTTATAGTAGACGTGTGCTCAATGAATAGAAAACTTCAGAAGATATTTGTTTCATGACATTTTTAGAAATTATGGTTGGTGTCTATGCCATTTAAACATATGTCTTAACTGGAAGCAGCACAGCAGAATTTAATTGTCCTGACTCCTCATGATCCTCCACAAACTTCACAGAGCCCAGCATCCTCTGTCAAGACAGATGAAGATCTTTTAAATTAAAACTCAGTTGCTACCTTAGTCTTTTAGAGCATGGTCCATAGAAGAAACCTCCCCCAAGATTTTATCAGTTAATTGGACTATAGGTTTCAGCATCCATAGCCAACACAGATTGATGTTTCCAGTTCAGCCATTGACCTTGAGGAGTCACTAAAGTTGACAGTGAACATCTTTCCAATATTTAAATCAGATTCTGAATTTAAATCAGAATCATAAGTTGGTTCTTCAACTTCTAGTAGAAATCTCAACTCAGGCAGCATTTCCTCCTGTCATTTCTACTACAGGAGATCAGTGATATTCTGAGACCATCCATAATTAGCTCTGTTAAATGATGGAAGAGATGTTTACATGCCTGCCTGTTTGCCATAAAAAAAAGGGGGGGAGGAAGACAATCACCTTTTCTTTGTTTTCATTCTTTTGTTGGCTCAAACTTCACACCTACCTTTACTCCTGAAAAACTTCAGAAATACTTATGGAAAACTCTTCATTTTTGTGACACTATTTGTGAACCAGCCATTGTGGCTTGTTTAAAAAAAATGGTTAAATTAAACATGGCTCAGCACATGTAATTTCATATATTTTCTTTCCTGATCCCATCCTCTGAAGAGAACAAGGCAGTCTAATCACCTATTTAAAAAATACTATCATTTCATCTCTAACATTCCCTTCCCCAAACTAGACATAATTTGTTCCTTCAATATTTCTGGATAGGATTTGATTTCCCAACTCCTCATATTCTGGTTACCAAGTCTACACATATTCCAGTTTATCAGTATGTGACCCTAAAAAAGTGACACTTCAAGTCAGACATATTTAAATGTGGCTTTGCTTCATCCTGGTAATTGTACATAGCATAACATTCAAAAGTGATTATAAGTTTGGTTCTAATAGAAAAAAAAACTTTATTCCTGGCTGTCATTGACTATATAAAGTTTCTTCTCTAGGCCAATTTCATTATTGGGCATACCAATAATTTGATTTTCTTTGGGTCATAAGCCATTTATTGACAGACAAAGTATTGACTCCAACAGAGAAATAAAGTAGCAGAATTTATTTATGAGAAAGCTGAAGCTTGTAGAATCAGCAATAAAATATACTAAGAAATTAAAATGGCTATGTTCTTCAAGAGCAACTTGCTACAGCAAAAACAAAACACTGAACAATTTGAGCAGGGAAATAATGGCACAAAAATTACTAGATTAGGAAAGATGATGGCAGCTTAGCACTGGAACAATTCTAGTTTAGCATGGCTGGATATCATTATTCTCTTCCTAAAAAACTGCTGTGGCAGTGAAGTGGAGAAGAAGCCTAGGTAGGATTATAACTCTCATTATCCAGAGACTATGGTTATAACATACCTGCAGGTTCTCTAACCAGCAGCAGGAAAAAAGAACAGTTTGGACTAGAAAATTTTCTGTCTCTTTGTCCAGCAAATGGCTGGGTGCAAACGCCACACTAACTATGTTTGGATTTGGCTTTCACAGTTACAGTAGCTTGTTCAGCAAACCACAAGTAAAGCAAACAATGATTCAATTTTCTGTATGAATGTTGCAAATCAATGCCTCTGAATCAGTCTTCCTTTAATTAATGCTCTCTAGATCAGTTGAATTTCACCACCTTGAACCAGAAAGTTGAAGCCCAGCACATCTGGAAAGCATCAGTTTTCAAGTGCTTGTTCTAATGACTGGAAACAAACTTCTTTCATCATCTTCTTGTATTGCCACTTTTCAACTCCACTGAACCACAGTGAGATTAGAGTGGGATCTTTAACATTAGAAGCCTCCAATTCCTACAATGGAGAAACTATAATAGCCAAGCAGCAACTGAATAACGTTGGCTCCAGCTGGGGTTAAATTAAAAAAGCCACATGAGAAGGGGGCCACAAGGAGCGGGCCAATAATGCTGATAGAAAGAATGGCAACAAACTGTTTGAATGTTACTAATATTGCTTTTTAAAGGAATAGTTTTAAACAATATAGCTTGTGGAGGGAGAGAAAAAATACCGATAGCTATCTCTTTTAACTACTTTAAACACCTGTTGTTGGTTATTAATGTAGTACTTGAAATAGGGCACAGAGGCTAAAACATTGGACATCTATCCTGTAGACCAAATTTAAATTCCACTCAGCCATAAAATTTGGATGACTATGGGACAGTCACTATTCATCAGCAGGATTCACCTCTTAATTTTGCTTGAGGGCAAACTCACCCTTTCTTTTTAAGGGTGGATGCTGTCCTCAGTCCTTTTAGGGCAGAGTAAACAAAAGTGCAATAAATAATAATAAAAGTAATGAACTACATGCTGACAACAAATTTGTGATGGGACCTAACATTGAACTATCACTTCACCTTTGTCCCATTATCTCAATCCAATGCCTTAATCTGTAGACAGTAAAAAGTTTTCCTATGATCAAAATCTTTTGGTGAAAGGAAGTGGAGGGAGAACTAACTTTTCAGTTGAATGACTGAGGTTCAAATACTGTTTCCAGTGGGGTTTGTGCTGCAACCTTGAGTATTAGCAGTCTGTGTAGATGGAATGTTCTAAAGTCTTCAGTAGGAGCATCAAAGCTCAAGATGCCCAAGTAACCATACTATTGGCTATTTTTCTAGCCCTTGCCTTGCAGGATTTTTCTATTAAGGTATATTGATCATCACAAAAGCAGGAAACAGAAAATACATTGTTTCAGAAAAGAAACAAAAGCACACTCGTCTCTAAGAAGTGTCCCTTCCTATATACTTTCCTCTCCCTGGGCTACTTGAACAGACTCCTGCCTGTCAATTTCAACTGCTTTATTTCTGGATAGAGCACTTAAGAAGGTAGCATTACAGAAACAGCTTTTTGTGCCATGCAATAAAAATGCGCAGAAGACCAAAAAGCACTGTTGGGGAGGAACTCTTGGTCTAGTTGAACATTAGAATAAATTTTTCACTCCTTACATTAATAACCAGTATACATAATGAAAAATATTGCATTGGGAAAGAACAGCTAAAGTTAAACAGAATTTCTTCCCTCCATCTGTCTTGAGATCAGGCAAGAAAGCTCCAGCAGTGGTGTATTTAAAGGAGGTCCCTCAATCAAATGTCTCCTGTTGAGGCAGAGCTGAGGTGTCTGAGTTTCATGATGCTGTAAGGGGAGTAAATGTTTGATGCCAGGAAGCCAAAAATGGTCAGCTGTTTATAAAAGATGATCACATGGGTGAATTGGCACATTCAGCAGTCATCTCCATGTCGAATACCTGCAAGGACTCTGCAAGAGATACAGAAGGAGAGGAATGCAACCCAATTTCACACTGCAACTATATACATGCTCAGCACATTTGATTTTGAAAAGCCAGATGAAAGGTGGTCTACCAGATGTTGCATTCAAGAGCTGTTTCCACTGCCTTGCTAAATGAAGCTACTCTTCACATTTTATTAGTTTTATTCTGGCCAACTTGCCACTATTTTTTATCCTTGCAAACTATTCTGGTAGCACTCATATGTTCCTTTTCTCTCTCTTCGGAGTTTCTCATCTCTTAATATTAAACATTTGTGAGGGGTTTGGGCTGTTGTTCTTTAATTATTTCATTAAATTTAATTGATGTTTCTGTCTCAAAAATTTTATTTTACCCTCTGTCTTACTAATTAATTCTAGAATATGGAAACTTAAGACTCTCTAACACATCTATTTGTGTCATTCCTCGTGTGATATATCTTGTTTTTGCTTTGCCCTTGGTCAGCCCTTCCTGCCAATTCCAACTCTTCATTAACAGGACATTTCACTTTGTCACCCAAGCCAAATATTTGATCAAAATTAAGCAATAATCCTTTTAATCGATTGAGAGGGCTTCCATTTAACCCTACCTCAAGCATTATTTCTTTCCTATGTTTTGGGAAATGATAAAAAGTGTTATGTTTCCCTCTCTTCTGGGCAAGTGGAAACGTTTTGTTTTGTAAGTTTATTTACTCATTTTGTGTGAATGGACAAATTACATTTAAACTTAAAATGAAATTCTGATTTGCAAAACTGGTTGGAACATCCTGTCAACAGTCATGATTTGCAGAGTGAAATACAATAGCAACTAAGTACATAATAATGGAGTGTGCAGTATTTAAGCTGAAGTGTCAAAAATCTGGAAGACACAATACTGCCTCCTTCAGGTTTAAATGATAGTTGGATAATTAAGAACACACCAACCTGCTTTGCATAACTCCCTAACTACAAAAGCAGCAGGGACAAAGTGATCCCCTATCCTTTCATCACAGACAGTTGAACCATAAGGCATGCACTCACCAAATTGCCCACTGGCATTTCCATCAGCTCCTTCACCATTACTTCCAAAATGGATCAGGGATTCAAGTGTGCGGGGAGACATGGGTAGTTCAATAGTGCTACTGCAAGTTGTTCTGAAAAGGTGGGATGGCACAAAAGTTAGAAACTGTGTAAGATCAGACATGACTCTTCCAGAGTTTCATGCACTTACTCGATACCTCTGAAATAGACTGTAAAGACATCAGTAGAATGGTGATGATGTTATAATGTGCTCTCAGCAAATGGCTGTTTGGGCTTAGAAGGTAAGCAGGAATCGGTCTTTTAAGCACTTGTTGGGAGACCTTCCAAGGCTTTGGGAAGCTAAAAATATCCTGGAAGAAGGCAACAGTAATCTTTTTGCATATTATATTCCAGATGTGTCTATGAATTCATCAGGAATCAAACTGGACTCAAAGGAGGCTTACTGCTTTTCATTATAACAGAGACAGGAAGAGAATTTTAGAGTCACCACTAATTGTATCACACACACACAAACAAACGTGTTTTTCCTTCTTTGAGGCAATTATTGAAAGTTTTATTTTGTGTTTATCCAAAGTTTTAAAATGGATTGCTATAATCCAGCAGTGTGCCATTGGATTTTGGTAGCACAATCAGGGGAAAGGTCTATAAAAATGTCTTTAGATAGTGGCAAGTTGCATTACAGCTTAATTAAGAGGTTTCTGTGCAATTATATCTCTAACCAGAAGCAAGGAATGTTGCTAGAAGGAGAGGCTCTGAAATTAACACTAATCCTTCGTTTTGCTACAAGTAGTCCTCAACTTATAACCATTTGTTTAGTGGCAACTGGAAGTTACAGTGGCACTGAAAAAAAGTGATTTATGACTGACTCATATTTATGACGGTTGCAATGTCCTGGGGTCATATGGTCCCCTTTTGCGACCTTCTGACAAGCAAAGTCAATGGGGAAGCCAGATTCATTTAACAACTATACTACTAACTTAACAATTTCAGCGATCCATTTAACAACTGTGGTAAGAAAGGCTGTAGAATGGGGCAAAACTCACTTAACAACTTGCTTAGGAATGGAAATTTTGGGTTCAATTGCGGTCTATCTGTACTTTTCATTTATAGATTATCTATTCTGGGATAAAAACCATGGATAATTGAAGCACAAATAACTGGGGAGAATGATATAAACAAATATTGTGTAATTGTGGGATAGAATCCATGGATCTTAGCTTTAGTGAAGAAAGTATACTTACGGGGTTACACAGATAAACTTAGTCTTCAGATACGGAGCAGCGCCTGTTTGTGAATAAGAGAAAAATATCTATTAGTTTTTGTATTTTAAAATGCAAAAAGGGTCTCCTATTCAAATTGCATTCTTTTGTTTCAATAAAAAGATTTGGAAATAGGTAGATGAGGAAAAATCAAATAGAGAATTATCTCAGAATTTAGGTGTTGTGAATTGACAAAACTTGATTTACCTGTAGGTACATTTAAACTTTGTTTAATGGAGATGCTAAATTTAGATATTCTTGCCTTCACATTTGATTGGACTTGCAAAGTAAACTTTGGTTGTAACAAAAACAGACAAGAATTCTAAAGGCTTACTTTTAAATTGCCTTTTTTATTTCCCCCCCGTGTTTGTTTTTAACCAATCAACAAGAGCTACCAACGGCACCAGAATAAATTAGAAAAGACTCTGTAGGAAAATTTGCTGGTTTGTATAAGTGTTGACAGAGCATTCACTTCTACATTTAACATGAAGATTTTGTTGAGAAATCCTAAATTTAAAACAAATGTAGTGAGTAAAAAGTCTCCTAGGTGGCTTCACGGAAATATGCAGGGCTGATTTGTTTGAAATGGAAACCAAAGAAAGTCAGGCCTGTTTAATACTTGCACGAGAGACCATCTGAGAATAAACCAACCACTCTATCCCAAGAAAACGGCATAGATGTATCCATAAAGAAATCAGGAGTTAAGTTCAACTTGAAGGAGATTTACAGAGTGAGTAGAATGTGACTTGCTTCATAGGTTAAAGACTCGGTTTTCAGTTATCGCATATATGTTTATTCAAAAGTAAATCATGCTAAGTTTCATTAAAGTTTGCATTAACCATACTGCATGTAAGATTGCACAGAGTTCTCCATGAAGATACTGTATCTCTTGACACAAAAACTAAAAAATGCCAGCAATCCTTCTCCAAGGTCCAAAAGGCTCAATTTCCACAGTGCCTTTTTGCAAATGTAAACAACTTTTCAACAGCCAAGGTCCATATTTAATATTTTTAGCCACCTGATGGAATGATAATATAAAGTAGGTTAGGTCAAAAGGGAAAATCAAGGGTTTTTCTTTTCCCATTGGGAGGCATTCTTTCTCTCTCTCCCGTTAGATATAATTTATAAATTATTTATGGCATACACTAACAATATTTATGTATAACAGGAAGCTGGCAACTATATCTCTAGTGTTCTGTAGCTATGACTGAAGAGGAACCAAGAGCCTGCAAAGGGAATTTAGGACTGCACATGCCTGTAGTAATCTGGTGTGTGTGTGTGGGGGGGGAAACAGCACAGAAAGTCAACAACTACCTGGGTCAGTAGCTTCAGGATGCTCCTGGCTCTCAGGACGGCAGTATTTTCCAAAGGCCTCTTCCTTAGGAATATCAGGGTACAAATAAACAAGTGGGGAAACCAGGATGTTGGTGGCATCCATGATCTTGTAACCCATAATAATCTCAGCAAATGACATATTATTGAGTTGTTGCTTGGTGTACGGCTCCACTGACTGAATTTGTGTTTTTCCTGTAGAAACAGGATCAAAAAGGACCAATAGATATAATGCCTTGCCCAAGATGGGGAGAAAAGAGGGAGTTATCAAACTCATAGCAATGAAAAAGTAATCTAAAAAATATCATAAAATTGAAAATAAATCTTGTACACCGATTAGAAATTGATCATCACTGATTATGCCCTTAGTAATCAAACAAATTCTTCTGATGTTACAGAACATTCATTAAAATATTACACATGGTAACATCTGTAAGAAATAAAATATCAGCATGCCTTGATTTACAAGTAAAGTATATTATTATATTAAGAAATTTGTTGGTTCAATTCTTGTCACTTCCATTTAAAGGATCTTAGCAGGGATGGGTACAGACTTTCCACAGAATCCTATAAAGCCTAAACAGATAAAAGTTGAAGGAAGTTGATGAAATTGATAACATTTACAAAACCTAAGAATAATTGAATGTCTTATCCTGATTAATCAATGAAAGGTTGCTTTAAATAATGTGCAATTTCCAATGATTTAATACAAATATTAAATTAAAATTGATTAATATAACCAAAAGTGCTATGTCTATAATGGACTCCTTAGAGTCCATTAATGTTGTGTTGTAGTAATTTTGCTGCTAGAGACTTAGAGTATTAGCTCAAATTGTTTACGCTTGTCCTATTATTGCTATATTTTGGATTGAAACTAACAAGATTGTTAATGTGTGGATCAATTGTTAAGTGTTAAATATCCATATCTTATTCCTGATTATATTCCTAATATCTGAAATTATGCCAAGAACTGTGGATTTTTCAGGCATATGAAAATGGCTAAAAATCAAGTACACAACATTGAAAAGAGAAATATATAATTGATTTTCAGTAATGGATAGTGAGTATATACTGTTTCTCAAGATTTGATGTAGGAGTGGGCAGAGTTCCAAGAAACAACTGGGTGTAACTTTTAAGTAATATAATACTTAATCTGGAGTTACTTGGTTGAATTGGGGTGGCTATAGAAATTGAATAAACAAACAAATAAATTAAGGAACTTTGTGTTCTAATAATATTTTTTCTTTTCCTTTTGTATCATAAGTATGAATTTTGTGATTACATTATGCTGTTAATACTATTATGTGTCCTTTTTTGTCTTTCAATTTGATGTAATAATGTAAACATTTAAAAGATAATGGAAAATTTATCTATTTTTAAGCAATGGTCTAGTTTGTAATTCCTGAAGTAATAGGCAGATTAGAATAAATTTGTTTTTTGGATTTCACTTTTACTCATTTGTGACATAAGATATATTAAAATTTGGATTGCTAACAAAGAATTAAGGGAGAATGGAATATAATATATATATATTAGGGACAATTGCAGAAACTTGCATGCAAAATATATATATTTACACATTTTATGTTCAAACATAGAACACTGATAAGGACTCATAACTCCTATAAAAATTACAGATGTTGAACATTCACTTCAAAGAGTCATTTTCTCTTCTTTCTTACAAATAACCAGAAATGCCTCTTCTTAGATGATCCTTGCTAGGACATAAGTGTATTGAAAAAGAAAATATATTTATTGGTTCTGAAATAAATATATTCTGGCCTTATTCCCATTTAATAGATTAAATTAGTATGTCAACTGAAATTCTCGAATTGATATTAAATGTTTATTTTTATATTTCATTACCTTCTGGGGAAGAGCTGAGAAACATGGAAGAAAAGAGGAGGGTGACCAGCAGCAAGCTGGATGGATTCAATGTCAGTGGTGATGGATGCACCACTGGAAGACCTGAAGGACCGGACTAGATATAGATCATCATAGATAAAATCTGTGTGGTCACTAAGAATTGACTATGGCTGAATGGCACATAATCCAGTCTAGTGCAGGGCACTTTGATCATTCAGGACTGCATTCCTTACCACTAATATCCTTCTCCACCCATGTGAAAGTGATTCCACCTTCCTTACTGCTTTCGCTGAAACGCAACAAAAAGGTTCCTGGTGGTTTTGTGCTCAGGATGGCTCTTTCCCTCTCTTTGCTGATGAAGCCCATGATATATCTGGAGAACAGGGAGGAAAAGGAAAAAAAAGTATAGTTTCAATATGATATATTTTACTTATTTTTAAAACAAAGAGTCACAAAATCATGGAGTTGGATGTAATTATGTAGGATAGTGAGTCCGCAAGCGTTTTGCTTATTTGAAATTCTGAATGCATCTCAAGGGCTATCACAAAATGATTGTCTGCTGTAGTTAGTATGGCCAGTTTATTTTATGGATCCATTTATTTTATTGTTAAAGTAGTGAGAATGCTTTTAAAATTGACTAAGATCCTATATGCCAGTACCCCCAAATTTGGGGAGGGGGGTTTAGAATATCCCCCCATATCCAGGGAGCACCAAATTGGGGAAGGCTGGTTTAGAACTTTGTTACCTTTAAGGACCCATAAGTGACAAGAATAGGTTTTTCTACGCAGAGATGCTGTCAACAATTATGATTTCTCTAGTCATGCTTACCCTTCATTCCAAAGTGCCAAGATGTACTTCTTCACTAGGTCAATTATATTGTCCAGCCAGACCCAGAATGAAAATCCTTTTCCTGCCATGTTCTCCTGCAGAGGGTAAATCAAGAAGAGTATTAAGCAAACTGGCTCACAGTTTGACTCATAATCATACATCTCATTTTCCAAACCCTTACCTTGCAGAATTTGGCCCATGTTATTTGGCATCCAGAGTAATTGACACCAGGTCCTAGAAAAAATAATGGGAACGGATGAATATATATATATATATATACATATATATATGTATATTTGTATCCCACCCTTATTATTTTTACAATTATTCAAGGTGGCGAACATATCCAACGCACCTTCCTCCTGTTTTCCCCACAACAAAAATCCTATGAGGTGGGCTGGACTGAGAGTGACTGGAGAGGCATCCAGCCAGCTTTCATGGCTAAGGAAGGACTTGAAATCATGGGCTTCCACTTTTTAGCCTGATGTCTTAACCATTAGGCCAAAAATATTAAAATTAAATTAAATTAAATTGAAATGAAAGAGAACCATTATGATATATAGTATTAAACTTTCAGGCAATGACAAAGGAGAACCTGATTCTAATCTCCTGGTCTGCCATTGAGGGTTACTAAAAAGCTTCTGGCAGCTCTTTACTGAATTCATATATTCAGCTAACATGAAATATAACTTAGTTTGCTCTGGCTTAATGTACATGGATGTTGCAGGAGGAGAGGGAATAGGCATCATGTGCATTATATTACACAATATAATGTCATCAGGGCTTGCAGCAGACACTTATCTTAGCATACTGGGTTAATCTAAATTTCATGGCTTTGTAAACCAGAGTTTATAGTTTAGCATGTTATGTGATCTCAGCTAACTGTGATTGATTCAAGAATCCAAAAAGCCACAATTTAATCTGATCAAGGCCATGGTTTTCCCAGTTGCAATGTATGGCTGTGAAAGTTGGACCATCAGAAAGGCTGAGCACAAAAGAATTGAGGCCTTTGAACTATGATGCTGGAGAAGAGTCTTGCGAGTCCCCTGGACCGCAAGGTGATCAAACCAGTCAGTCCTAGAGGAGATCAACCCTGACTGCTCTTTAGAAGGCCAGATCCTGAAGTTGAAACTCAAGTACTTTGGCCACCTAATGAGAAGGAAGGACTCACTGGAGAAGATCCTAATACTGGGAAAGATTGAGGGCAATAGAAGAAGGGGACGACAGAGAATGAGGTGGCTGGATGGAGTCACTGAAGTAGTAGGCGTGAACTTAAATGGATTCCAGAAGATGGTAGAGGACAGGAAGGCCTGGAGGAACGTTGTCCATGGTGTCGTGATGGGTCGGACACGACTTCGCAACTAACAACTAACAACAAGAAATCTGATCAGATGTTGAAGTTCACTTGAGATGTTAGCAATGGGAGAGAAATCACTCCATACCATCTTGATTTTCTTGGAGGAAAAGCACTTTTAAAAGTAAGGAAATAGCTTTTTGACATGTTTTTCAGGAATTTGGGAGTGGGGTGGAAGGGGATTGCCAGCACTGTAGTGTTCTGTACATACTCTTGGCCTGGGTTTCAATCCTCAGCCAATGATTCTCCAAGTGTATATTTGAAAACTCTGCTATAAGTCCAAAACTGAGATCCTTGGGCTTAACAAACCCCTAGTCAAGCTGGAAAGATGGCAATCCCTTAGGGACAATAAATGTTAAAGTGAGGGGAGTTTGTTACCAAGTAGCTTTTCAGCAAGGGTTGTCAACTGTTCTATGCTGAGTCCCCGTTTGGTGGTTGAGGAGAACTGCCAGCTGAGCACCTCAGCAACTTGATCCCATGTGCCAATGGGTGGCTTTGTGAAAAAGTTCACGTTCTGCCAAGAGAGGAATTATTCATGAGTTGAAATCAGGAGAAACAGCCTCTTCCCTTCCCATTCCTTTGCACTGATGTATTTACAGCACAGCATACCTTGGGATTGTTTGTCAGCATGTTGTACCACAAAATGGATGCCCATGCATTTGGCATCTGGCAAATGTTGGAGATCACCACTACTGGAAGTGAATGGGTCTGTGGGAACAAAATACAAGCTACCTGAGCACAAATCTATCTTTTTCGGAGTCTTAGGCTGTTATTCTACACAAGCAAATTAAATAATTATTTTTTTTAGTTCTCCTATCTCACTAGACAGGACATTCACAAAACCACTTTGCAGCTCTGCAATGAAACAAGCTGTCACCCTTTAATATTAACATAAAAAGAGTAATATGCTAAGAACAGTTTAACAATTGTTTTTGCTTTAACGGATCACAGCAAATCCTAAGAGTGAAACAGAGTGTTGATCCACTTTGATTTTCTAAATTCATTTTCATAAACATCCTTATTCTGGGTTTTCAAGATTAGGGCTCACATTTCAGAGAAAGGTTTAGCATAAACTAACTATTGGAAATATACTCATTTAAGGAAGTGGATACTCGATTCATTTCAGAGGAACAATTCCCTACATAAAGGCAAATTAAATAACACATACAATGATCATATGTCCTTTATTATAAAGAACAGTCCTTTATTTTAGAAAGCTGTCCTTTAGATTTATTTAATTAATTATTGATTGGTTTATCAAATTTAGAACCACCTATCTCACTATCCATTTTCTTGGTTTTGTTCTCAAATCTTCCTTTGTAAAGCAAAGTTATAAACAATTTTTATCCATAAGAACCTCTTTCAGATTTGCTCCTTTTTCAGGTTTGTCCTTTATTTTTTCCAAGAAAATATGGCCATTATACATTGTTAAAGTGAAATTGTCATATGGGCATAATATCTCCTTTATGTATCTTCTTGGAAACTATTACCTGAATGTTGCCATAATTCAAATAAAGCTTTCTGCTTCCTATGTTATATTTGATTTTGTTTCTGGCAAAATTCCAAGATGTTATCCAAACTATTACTATAATAGAATACAGAAGCTTCCATTCCAGTCAGAAATAAGTCTTCCCATAAAGATGTCAAGCTAAAGTTAAGTTAGTAGAAGTGGTGATATGACCGGTTTTTACCTCTAAGTCAATTTTCAAACCTTGGTGGTAAACTTCTGTCTCAAATGTAATGAGATGGAGTTCTTCTGTGACAATGAGAGAGGCCTGAGGAGCAAATGATGAGAGAAAAAAGTTAAAAGTTGTATGAATTACATACATAACTATCACTCACCTTTTGAGATAAGCCAAAGAAATTAAAGGTACTGAATAAGAAAAAGACACATCTTTTCTTTAAAGCTTGGCACCTCACAAAGCCAGAGTCTGGTTGTTTGCTAACCTACTCAGCAGTCTCTTGGACTGATGCTGACTCCTCATACCGAAATATCTGAGAGCCTGCAGTCATCAAGATTACATGCTGAGAGTCTGTTAGTCAGTAAGATACTGGTTTCTTCCATAAAATTTCCATGGGTCCAAAATGCTGGTGACTTTATATTCTGCCTAATAATTGGATAATGGTTGTTGGATAAGGAAGAGGTGGAAATTGGCAGCATGGATTCATTGAACCCAGTATTAATAAGTATCTATGGAAAACAAGGTAGAGTTTAGTGACAGAGGGACAAACAGCTTGCTAATGGACACAATTAAAAACCAATGAACAATTGTCCACGTTCTTTAGCTTACTTAAGTCCACTACACTGAAACTTATACAATGAATTGCCAACTGAAAGACCAGGTTGCCAGTGAGAGTCAGTGAAGTGTTTATCGTCTCTTTGACTTGCTTGAATTGGTCCATTAGAATCTGATGTAATGCTTGCAGTTCTTACATTTGATTTTGCTATGGTCCACAAATTCAAAATGCATACAAGAAAAAAACTGAGAATGGTATCCAAAGTTTCCAAACAGCAGTGTTATTTGGGTATTTATATCCTGTGAATAAACATGAATTCTTTATAAGAATTCTATCAAGCTGTCTTATTGGAAATGGATTTCTTGTCTAGTAGACATTGGCTTGGGTACGGCAGGTTGATAAAGAGATAGCTAGATGTTTGTCAGAAATGTGTAGAGTAATGCTTGCCAGAAATGTCCGGGTCATATGCTTTCATATAACAAACTTAATATGTGATCACCAAAAATCTAACAATCAGAAGGAAGATCTTGAAAAACCTAACATGTCTTATAGGGAACTGTCAGCACTACATTTCAAGAATTTCATCCATAACAGACTAGAAATAATGTAACAGTAGCCTTAGGGTTGCATGATATTGGGGGCATGATGTGGGCTGAGAGCTGGTTGTATTTTGATTCCTTGAGTTATGATTCTGCCCAGGAATTGTTCTGCAGAATTTGCTTGATTTGCTTTATCAGAAAGCCAGGAAATATCACAGATGCAAAGTTTCTTGAGGTATCACAGAAGAAGAAGGACACAAATCATCATATGCAGTATTCCAATTTCAAGAAAGGTATCAGATCCTACATTATGGGCACTGGAGATTATGTTGAAATTAAACTGCAAGAATAGTGATCATCAAATCAACCTTTGATTCAGTTTAGGCACATTCTGGAGATACTCAAAGTTACAGTGATCTGTCATGAACTGTGGTCTGCTGGCCCCTTCCTATGAATGCCTCTGGGTTTTAAATGTCACTCTAATAGCAAACAACTCTTTGAGATAGATAGAATATATCAATCACAGAGATTGAGTTTTCTGAAACAATACATGAAGGAAATCAAGGCTGGGATTTCCAAGGAACTTGTAATTATATGGCTCTTCTACTACTTCTGATATACCTGCCTCTACCACAAAAGGTTATATGGTGTATGTTGCACAATAAATTGGGTGGTGAAAGCCCTCTTTTATTTTTTCAAAAGCCATCTCTCCCTAAGTGTCCCAGTCAAATGATCTTTACATAATATCTTGATCAAAGTAGCTATGAATTATGTAGAGGCAGAAATGGATATGTAATACTGGTTCGCAAAGGCCAGTCACCTCTGGATGTCTTTGCTTTCTTGATGAGGTTACCAAAAGAAAGTGGCTTCCATCTTTGCCCAAGTCTATCTGAACTCCTTCAGATTAAATCTGATGATGCAGAAAATCAATAAATGATTACTTCAAATTCATACTTCTTAAATTTGGCAGACAGGCACTTCTCCTGAAGGCTCAACAACATCGCCTATACATACTGTACATGGTTCTGGGTAAGGGAAAGAATAAATTACAGTAAAATGACATCCAGATGAGTAATAAGAAATTGGTCCATGAAATGCCAAAAATGTTGCTCATCAAGTGCTGGGAAAACTGTATAAGCTCTATAGAAACTTAGCAGAATAACTGTATTGTCAAAATTGTCACAAGGGATACGAAACATAGTTGTGTTACTAATCACTTCCAATTTTTTCCTTCTGAGAAACAATTTATGGATTTTGCAGGCACTAAAAGAGTTCCAAACTCAGTTGGAAATAGTATCTGTTCCAGAGAATGATCTGAATGACTTTTTTAAATGAAAAAAATATAAAACTGCAGCTGATGGTAGGAAAGAATGGATGACTGTTCTTTTTAATTTTTTTGAAATGACATCCCTCAGTGTTGCCAGTATAGATTCCAAGAGTCAGTAAATCTGGAAAATGGAAATTTGATGAGTCAATTGTTGGGAGGGATTGTGTGAAAGCTGGGGAAGAAGTGCTTGAATGTTTATCTGATTCCGATTTCTGATTTCTGCTGAGATGGGGGGAGAAAGCATTTTTTAAAATTAATTAATTCACTATAACCAAGGAGTGGAGAATTCCTGTTACAATTTTCAACAGCACACATTCTAGAATAGCACTGAAGAAACTCTACTGAAATCCATTATCTTCCTTGCTTACTTGGCCAGCCAGTGAGATGGGATGTAACAATAAGATAATCACAGGGATGGCAAATAGTTAGCCTCTTGCTTCCTGAACAAATGAGTCAGTCAGTGCACTTTTGGCAAAAGCCATGTAAAACATTTTCTCTCTTGTCTCCTGTTAGGGCCCTGGAATGGAAACTGCTCTTTACATCATGGGGGCTTGAAACTTACTCTTCTATTTGACCTAACAATTTGAACTCATAAACCTGAAGCCATGCTAAATCCATCAGTGAAAGGAAGTAGGAAGCTAAAGAATTCCAATTATTCAGAGTGTTCAGCCAGCTTCATTCTCACAGGGTCAGTAGTCCATATAATTGCACTGATCAACAGTAGTCTTCTATGGATGGTTTCAACAATTATGGGAGGCTTTATTGAGTGTCAAGGAATATTATGTTCATTGTCAAACTTCAGATCTATGAAGTTGCTACTTGGTTGACAGCCAATCAATCTATATGCCAGATTACCTGTGATATACAGTATATAGGCATTACTGATGTTATTTTGGCTAACTGGACCTCAATTTTTCCCTGATCCAAAAGCCCATCTAAATCATGCAAAGTTCATAGCTTGAAGCAATGGGACACAGTTATTTTGGCTGAATATCTGAAACCAAAATTATGCTGGCTCTTATTTTTGATTTGAGTTGGTCCTGATTTTAATGATGGGACCTTGATGGTATAACTGGGACCTTGATGGTTATTGTTTCAATTATCCATCAGTATAGACAAAAACGAATCATTGTGGCTGTCCTTGAATGGGTCCACCAATGTGACCTCATTCCTATCCAAATCTTGGATCAGATGCTGAAAGTCATTCACATACAGTGTTCTGCAATTGACAGTGCCCTTAGAATAACTTTCTCATATGTCAGCTGTCGCTGGAATCTTCCAATATTACTTTTAACTTATTTATTTATTTATTAAATTTCTATGAACTTGTCAAAATTGATTAACATAATGCTTTCTTGCAACAGCAATGGAGCAAGCCATTTTGCAGTTGGCCCAGATAAGCAGACCAAAATCTTCAGAATAAAGGAACATATAAAGATTACAGTATGTCAGGAGTGCAGAAAACTGGCGAAAGGATCCATCACATTTTTCAGGAGTAGCCACTGGACATATCTGATGTAGTAAAAAGGAGCTGGCTAGTTTTGTTGAAATTGCAAGGCATCAAGCCAAGCCGTCAGTTGAAACAGCTGTGCCCTCAATTGCATATTCTCAGCTTCCAGTTTCTCCAATTTGGCCACTGAGGCTGAAAGAGGGAGATTTTAATTTTTGAGGTTAGAAACAATCTGTCTTATGTTCGTCAAGCATTCAGTATTCATTCATTGTCGGCCATATTTCTTCCAATTTTAATATGTAAGACTGTAGTATCCACCTCCCTCTCTATTCAACTTTTTTATTTCATGTTATATAATCAATTCTTACTGGTATGAACCAAAAAGAGAGGAAACATACTTTTATACACAACATTTTAACTTATTTTGATATTCATTCCTTGCCAACAAAAACCCATACTATCTACTTTTCTTCCAGCATATACACATCTTAAATTTTCTTTATTCATTTTCCTAGCTCTCTCCAACATTCACTGCATGCAGTTTGGGTTCTCAACTGATAATGTGGCATTATCTGCATGGAAAAGTACATATACCATTCATAACTACAATCAATAACATTCCTAATGTCTTATACATTTATCCATAAATATATTAAACGGGATGTTGTACATTTATCTAACTTTCTGCATAATGTTGAACTATTTGCTAAACTTTTTCTTCCATTCATATTTAATTTTGTCATGCAGATACATTAAGGAAGCAATCCTGTTTCACAGTCATACAAAACAATCCCAAATAGCCTACATTTTATCGCACCATTCTATAAATCAGAGTTCCCCAACAACATCATCATCACTGAGTTGGAAGGGACCTTGGAGGTCATCTAGTCCAACCCCCTGCTCAGGCAGGAAACCCTATACCATTTCAGACAAATGGCTGTCCAGTCTCTTCTTAAAAACTTCCAGTGTTGGAGCATTCACAACTTCTGGAGGCAGGTTGTTCCACTGATTAATTGTTGTATCAGGAAATTTCTCCATAGTTCTAGGTTGCTTCTCTCTTCGGTTAGTTTCCACCCGTTGCTTCTTGTCCTGCCCTCAAGTGCTTTGGAGAAATAGCTTGACTCCCTCTTCTTTGTGGCAGCCCCTGAGATATTGGAACACTGCTATCATGTTACCCCTCGTCCTTCTCTTCATTAAACTAAACATACCCAATTCCAGCAACTGTTCCTTATATGTCTGTTGCTCTTCTCTGTGCTCTTTCTAGAGCAGGGGTGTCAAACTGCTGGCGCACAAGCTGGATGCATCATAGCGAAACCACACCCACCCCATTGCCGGTAATGTCAAAAAAGTTGCGATACGTCGCAACATGTCACGTGACGTTGGGAGTTTGACAACCCTGTTTTAGAGTCTCAACATTTTTTTTTTACATCATGGTGATAAAACTGAATGTAGTATTCCAAGTGTGGCCTTACCAAGGCACTGTAAAAAGGTATTAACATTTCACGTGATCTTGATTCTATCCCTCTGTTAATGCAGCCTAGCAGTGTGTTGGCTTTTTTGGCAGCTGCAGCACACCTTTCTGGCTTTGCAGCCTGGCCGGGGGGGGGGGATTGGAGAGGGGATGGTTCTGCACAAGTGGCAGGCATGCACGCCCCTCACGCAAATGCAAATGGAGCGTGCATGCATGTGCTCGCCCATTGCTCACACAAGTGGGGATGTGCGCACGTTCACCCGTCACTTCCATGACCTGGTTCCGAACAGCTCAAGGACTGGTAATGGGCTGTGACCTGGAAGTTGGCGGTCCCTGCTCTAAATCAATAAAAATACAATAATTTTTTTTATTTACATTTATATACTGCTCAATGACCAGCTGAAGAGCAGATATCTGCATATCTTTTGTCTGGCATAAAGCTGCACTGCATTTTTTAAATTTTGCTCATTCCCAGATCTTGTATTTTTTCAATCAGAATTCCAACTTAACAAACAAATCTTATTTTTCCATTCATTCTTTAATAGTAACAGTAGTGCCCAACTCCAAAGCAGTCCTCATACACAAGATAAAAAAGTTCTCTTGCTCCATAAGCAATTCAGTCATGTATCTATAGCTAATCATCTATACTGTATTCTGTGCTTTTCTTTTTCTTTGACAATAACATTTGTAGAATTCATTTCCATTCTATTCTTTAATATATCATTCTCATACAAATCTCTGAAACATTCCTTCATCACTTTATTTTCATCCCAAATCATTTCATTAGTTTTATTTTTAATTCCAGATACTCCACTGGCACTCTGTTTTATTATCCTTTTCTCAAACAAATTTTTATTTTCATCAAAACTGCACTGTATTTTCTCTCTTCTACTATCAATCATTCCTTTCTTTCTTTGACTACTTTCTATGAAATTATTTTTTCTCTCTGTACACATTATATAATCTCTTCCTCTCATCCTATTTTCTACATTAATCATGCTTATATACAATGTTTTCCTCTACATCATTCCATCAACTATCCTTTTTCATATTTCTCATTAATGTAAATTCCATGTTAGTGACACTCTGTAAAAATATTTTTTTGCTCTTTTCCAAGTAGATTTCTCATTCTAATTCCTTATGTTCATTTACCACACATCCTATTGGGAAATTACTCTATCTTCTAATACTTTTTCACACAGAACTTGTACTTTTTTCCAATCCTTGTACTTTTTACTAATTCTCATAATCTTATGTTATAAGTGATCAGATCAATAATACTTTTAGGTTTTATATTCATTCCTTTGCCATGTATACATATGAATGAAGTCATGTTTTAATAAAGTATGTGAAACCAACAGCCCTTTTTCCAAGCAAATACTTATCAAATAGTCACTACTGTTGGTCATTCCTGAGCCTTCAAAAGGCACCATTATTTTTTCTATATTCTCTCATCTTGTTCTTACCCATATTACCTGACAAAATATTTTTTACTCCTGGTTTACAATCATTTAGAACATTATACAGTTTTTCCTATTTTCATATCTGGTTCTTCATTTAACACCATTCACTGGAGCATAACATGCTACAGACACCAACTTATGGATTCCTACTTAGAAATACACTTAAAAAAACAGTTAAAAATTACAGTTGTATTTTTTGTTCTCTCAAAAACATGGCAATTCTTATTTTGTTTAAGATGTCTTCAGGTTAAACAATGAAATAGCAAAAAGTGGGGATCAGGACTAAAAAAACCTGTTCAAGTTATATCTAAGGGTGACTATTTCCCTTCCTCACTGTTACTCTACTTTTGTTCATGAAAGATACTTTGGATGTAATTCAAAGACTGAAAAATTCTGGAAACTCGATTATGAAAGGGAGGAGGCCAAGCAAGAGCAAAACAAGAAGAATAAACAGAACTACTGTTATTTAACTCATCATCAGGGAACTTTATCACTTCCTATTTCAACTTAAAACAATTAATTTAAAACCAGCCACTTGATGGGATACTCACATCGCAATTGGCTCTTCCACCATTGCCACATCTCTGCTCTCTCAGTGTCTGTGAATGACAGAGAAAAGGGATTACATTGGGTAATAAGCAAATCATTTAGCATAAGAAAACAAACCTAAAAGAATATCTTTTATATTTCTTTCTGTTCTTTGCTACAATTCCAAAAAAGTGTTCAAAGCTTATGTTTCCATTTTATGAAGCCTGTCATAGTGCCCGAACTCATGAAAAATGTGGCACATTATGAGCAATAAGAATGTAATGATTTTATACTTTATACAAATGATTTGTTTCTATTATCTATTGTGATATTAATCACACTTACGGGTTAAGGATGTAACTTTAAACAGCAGTCTCACTAAAATGGAAAGTGGATTATTTAATTTCAAATAAAAGAATATAGGAGGAGAGTATGGTTGCTTTCATTATTCTCATTACCCACATGCTGGACCCACATTTATAAAAAAAACGCTCACCAAATGCTTGAACTCTGCAGAAAGGCTTCCATTGTTGGATTCCTCCATGTTCATCACCTTAGTATTTGTTCCCAAGATGTTAAACTTCCGAGATCTTGATAAGCCAAAGATACGTATACGTTTAGAGTGTCTAAGCAATTATTAAAATAACAACATCCTAACAACAAATAAGAAGCTAGGCCCTCCCAAAATGCTTTGGGAATGACATAGCTGACACCCATCAGTAACTCCCCAAATGCAATATTTAAAGTGTGACATCTTAAACTTACCCCCGGAGGGCAGCCACTTCACCAGAATCCCTGCAAGAGGGGAATAAATGTGCATCTTAAAATCTGGGGAAAATGGACTGGATATACTGATAATACTACATAAAAGTTAAAATAAAAGAAAAGCTGAAGTTTTCAATTTAATATAAAATGAGCATTTGAACGTACTTGTCAATGCAAACTTTGATTTTCAGCTGATAATTCAGCTCGGGAAACTTAACCAGTAACCTACAGATGAGAAAATAAACATTAACTTCTGAAAACATGTCTCTCCCTACTCCTGCTCATCAGTAATACAAATACACACAGTGAATCTATAATTTATCTGATCCATACTAAGCTAAACTGGACCAGCAGCTGTTCATTGACATTAACATAAACCCCAGTAAGAAAATGATACTTATCCTAATTTAAGGCAGAAAGGATCCATTATACTCCCCACTGTTAATTTGACAGTTTCTTAATTGCAATGTGCAAGTATGGAAATAGGTAACAATGTAGACCCCTTATCTTTCATTATCTAAAATAATGTTAAAAATTTTCAAGACTACTTCAGTGACTTCTTCAATTATGCACAGCAATAACAGAGCTGGAAGGGACCTTGTAGGTCAGGGGTCCCCAATCCCCGGTCCATGGACCGGTACTGGGCCACAGCATGCCAGCAACCGGTTTGCACAAATAAGCAAAGCCCCATCCCTGGGATGCAGGCAGCACACAAAACCCTGCATTCTCAGGTCCGTGGAAAAAACTTTCTCTATGGAACCGGTCCCTGGTGCCCAAAAGGTTGGGGACCTCTGTTGTAGGTCATCTAGTCTAGCCCCCTGCTTAAGCAGGAGACTCTATACCATTTCTGACAAGTGGCTGTCCAGTCTCTTCCTGAAAGCCTCCAGGGATAAGGCACTCACAACTTCTGAAGGCAAGCTGTTCTACCGGTTGATTATTCTCACTGTCAGAAAATTTTTCCTCATTTCTAGGTTGAATCTCTCCTTGATCAGTTTCCATCCATTGTTTGTCTGACCTGTGGGTATTTTGGAAAATAGTTGTCACTCTTCTCTCTGTGACAGCCCCTCAAATATTGGAGCACTGGTTTTATGTCACCTCCGGTCCTTAGCCAGGCCCAGTTCTTGCAACCTGGAAATGCCCACTTAGCCCCTCTTTGCAATACATTTTGCAAATCATAAAATAATTTATAAAAGGTTGGAGAATTAGAAATTTTTCTGATGAAGAATTTAGGTGATTTTAAATAAATATCTTAATTTAGATACTTGCTTGTAGAATCCTGCTTTCTATTTCAAATGTCTTTCAAACTCACCGCACTTTTGTTGTAAATTGTACTCCAGTTTTGATAACAAGTGGACGGTCTGGATGCATTGGCATACAGGGCTGCCGCTCTACCACAAAAGCACTGCAAAAAGGGGAAAATTAGTGGTGATTAGTGGAGGGAACTATGAGAAAAGTGTTAGTTCAAATTTACAAGTTCATTAAAAAGTTGTAACAAGAATGCTTGACAATTATACTTGACTGGATTTTTAAGCAAAACAGTCAGACATATTTGGGATTCATACTTCTCCAAAATATATGGTATACTTCTCAAATGAAAAACAAGATGCATCATCAGTACCAAAAATATATGCATTTTCAAGATAAAATGCATGTGCAATTTTTCATATATTTTTTAATCGCAGATTAATGCAGTAATAGTACAGTACAGTTATGAATAAGGAAATGTAAAAACAGTCTCTTTCTCAGAGGTGTGCCCGGCTCTTTCTCTTCTGATTTTCCATATTGGTCAAGACCGTTAATTTTTGGCTGAAATGTTTATTGTGTTTGTTTACTTGATTTTAATTTTCGGACTCTAGTAAACTGCCAGAAATGAGCTAGGTGCTATTTGTTTGTTATGTAAATAAACAGACAAACTTGTGACTGATTGTAAATAGTCAATGTGCGATATTTCAGCACTCCAATTTCAGAGAACTTGGACCTTTCCCACATAACCAAGATGAACAGGCCGTACCTCTTCATGAGATTCCTGAATAATTCCACAATGCGCTCTTCCAACAATGGCCGGTGTTGAACAATTGGGTCCCCCTTGTAGGAAACCTTCTGCTGCAGCTCCTCAAGTTTCTTAATCTGCTGACGTGTTTGAAGTTGTGATTCAGCCAAGGATGTTATCCTGGGTAGAATACGGAACAATAACAAGAAAAACTGCTACAGCTTATGACAACAAAACAGCTGAGTAAGTATACTTTCTACCTAAGGCAGCCATCATAACTATTTTTTCCTGGTTTGTAGATATGTTTATACAATTTATACAATCACCCAGCTAAGCTAGGAATGGATAACCTGCAGCTCTAGCATATCCATTTGTCAGGTAAGATAGGGGTATAGTTTAATAGTATCTGGGCCCTACAAGGAACTTGAATGAGCAGAAATTCCTGATCTAAATGTACTGGTAATGTCAACTCTACAATAACTTTAAAAATGGAGAGATTGTCCTGCACATTTTCTATTCATGAATATTTTCTATGTATTTCAATGACCTTTTCATTTGAAAGGTGGATCAGAAAGAGGCTGCACTGACAATATATTCTTATTTTATAAATTTATAAATAAAAGATAACTGGCAACAAGTTACGCAAACAAAAATGCAGCCAGAATCCATTCTTACCAGTTCTCCAGACGATCTAGGCAGATGTTTGGTGGTCCACCAATACATGCAATTTGCTGTCTCCTCTTCCAATCAGCCAGTTCCTCATCCACCAATGTCTTCTGCACATATTCCATGGCAGATAAAAGTCCAGCCAGTTCACTCACAATCCCCTTTGAAAGGAAGGAACAGGAATGTTGACTATTCTTTTCTGTTCTTATTTAGCATCTCAAGTTAAACAAGTAGTCCTTGTTTAATGTATGTTTGTTCAGTGACCTTTTGAAATTACACCCAAAGATGCTTTTTCACAAGGCAACTGGACTTTCTTGTTTTTCTTTGAAGACATTTTGCTTCTCACCCAAGAAGCTTCTTCAGTTCTGACTGGATGGTGGGGAATGGAACTGATTGGACATTTTGCACACAATTGTCCAGAGACTCTTCAGGAGCTATTTTGTGACATTGTGATGTCATCAATATGAGAGATTGCTTTTTGTGACTTTTAAGTGAGTGTTAATTGGAAAGGGGTATCTCTGGGATACAGTTTCCTACTGTAATAAATAATAGGAATCACATACTACACCAAATCACCTTCTCCAGCTAGGCATTCAGATTTGTGGACTTCAATTTTCAGAACTCCCCAGCCAATACAGCTATTCCTAAGAATCTGAGTCTTTGAACTCCATTTATTGGGGGCACCAATAAAGGGGGAGACTGTATGAAGCCAAAATGATAGTCCACAAAGTATTAGAGTTGGACTCACTTGTATAGCTTGTTTACTTTTGAGTTAATATATAAATCTAGCAAGTATCTAAGGTGGATCTCTCATTCTGCTTCCTGCAGTTATCCATGGTGAACAAGGAACAAGTTTTTTCACAAAGGCTGATAACTGCTGCACAACCTGCACAATGTGCCTTGTGGGTAAAGATTTTTGGTGTTAGGGAAGTGAATAAAAGATGTGGACGGCAAGAGAACTTTCTCACAATAGCCTCACCCTTCGCATTTGATCCAGTGCAGTTAGCATTTGCTCCAGCTGTTGCATCTTCTGGCGTGTCACTGCCTGGTTGTTCCCATTCAAATCCTGCATATCTAAGAGGGAACACAAGAGAGGGTGAATATTATTTAAAGTATCAGAGGAATGTCCAATTCCTTCTCTTGCATATCTGTGATTCTCAGCTCACTTCTTCCTAATAAATAAGCAACTTGCTCCTATTTTAGATTTCCTTACTACTTTTATAATTTGGTACATAATTTTTTTAATTAGCTCCCTTTTGATTTAGATCATAATGTACTTCAAATAAACACATCCCCTAGTCCAGCCCAGCATGAGTGGCATCAGTAGAGAAGAAAAAATGAACAAAATGGCATAAAGAGAATCTTGATGCAAGCCCTGCCTCTTTTGTACCTGTATCTAAACCAGGGATCCCCAACCCCCAGTCTACAGGCCGATATGGTCCGCGGCATTAGGACCCAGGCCATGCAGCTGGAGGTGGGCTGAAGGCTTCTACCTCCAAGCATGCGGCAAGTCTGCAAGGGTCTGGGCAGGGGTGGGAGAGTGGTGGGCAGAAGCCATCTTGCTCAGTGCAAAGGTCTTCTGGCAGCTACACTTGCAACTGGCTTGCAACATCTGAGCTCTGCGTCCTTCCTCCTCCTGCTTCTTCTGCTATCTCTTCTTCTGCCTCCTTCTCTCTCCTCTTCTTGGTCCTGTTTCCTCTTTTTCCTGCTACTTCTCCCTCACTTTCCTCCTCTTCCCCCCCCCCCGGCACCCTTGCTGGGCTCGCGTTCCCTTCATTTGCAAGACATGCACACACCAGCCCAGCTTGCAACCGGGGGCTTCCCCAAAGCCTCACTGGAGAGGGACTCCCCCAAAGTATGTCTGTGTGAGGATGTTTTTTTCTTGGGGTGCAAATAGAGGCAGGGAGAAGCTACTTTCACCTTAAGCACTGTGTCTCCAAGGGAATCCCTTTCTCATCTGCACCTTTTCTAAGACTGCTGGGCTCCATTGCACTTCAACTGGCATTTTTTACTTTTGTTTTGATGTTTTGTGTTTTGGCAACATCCTGCCTGCTTTTCATGGTTTAATTTGGGGTGTGTGTGTGTGTGTGTGTGTGTGTGTGTGTGTGTTCTTCCTTTCTTTGTTTAGTTGTCCAAGTTTGCAAGCCAAGCGCGCTCCTACTTGGCTTGCAATGAGGGAGGGGGGAGGGGAAAGCTATATTTTCCTTAAGCACCGTTTCTCCAAGGGAATCCCTCTCTCATTTGCAACTTTTCCAAGATTGCTGGACTTATGCAGTGCCAAGTTTGTTTGGACATTCTCTCTGTCTCTCTCTCTATCTCTCTCTGTCTCTCTCTGTCTCTCTGTCTCTCTCTCTCTCTCTCTCTCTCTCTCTCTCTCTCTCTCTCTCTCTCTCTCTCTCATGGTTTTCTCAGCACTTCTTCAACATGCTGGGTTTTTGGTTTGTTTTGCTGGAAGGCTGAGATTAGGATTGTCTCTTTTCCTTCCCACTTTCTTAAAAGCAGAAAGTCACTGGTCTAATCTAATACAACGTAATAATAACAGAAATAAAGTGCATTATTTATTTGTTTTGTCTATTTAGAAAATTTACAATAAATATAATACACTTGAATCATCCTGAATCCCACCCACCCACACCCCAGGTCCATGGAAAAATTATCTTCCATGAAACCGGTCCCTTGTGCCAAAAAGGTTGGGGACCTCTGATCTAAACCATTCAGAAGTGGTAGGTGGGGCTTCTCTGTCATGCTCTGCTGTTCATCTTGCCAGCGTTAACCCCATTCCAGCAAATGCTACTATTGGTACCATATAGGTATAATGGAAATACACTCCCACCTTAAAGACCATATTGGCTAGAGATGATTATAGTTATTACCCAACAGTAATCTAAACAAAACAGATAAGGGAATAATGGACTACCTTTCATTTTTACATTCTTTATGTAAAGGAATAGCATTTCCAGATATGATGGCAATATGCTCCTACTCTGAAGCTTTCCCAAACTCATTAATAGAGGCAATCTTTTCATATATTTTGTAGAGCATCTCTTTTTTAAATTTCAGGAATGGTTTAAAAGTTGATCTTTCTGTAGTTTTCCCTGCTTTTTTTTAGCAATAGTTAGGACACTATGCATAATTTATTCAAGTTGCAAAATTGAACCTATTCTTTTAAGTAGAAATCTCATACAAACTGTGTGTGTGTGTGTGTGTGTGTGTATATATGTATGTATGTTTGTGTGTGTGTGTCTGTGTATATATATATGTATGTAGGTAGATAGGTAGGTAGGTCTTTGGTTATTCATTTTTTCTCCCGTGTAAAATTGAAAGTGTCTTGGCAACGTTTCAACTAAGTCCCATTCGCCATCTTCAGGCTGGTGTTTTCGGCTTCGTGCTTCTAGGAGCAATGTGTGATCGTAGCTGTTTCTTCCTTTAACTGGTATTACCTCCACTGGCAGTTAAAAGGAAGAAACAGCTACGATCACACATTGCTCCTAGAAGCACGAAGCTAAAAACACCAGCCTGAAGATGACGAATGGGACTTTGTTGAAACATCACCAAGACACTTTCAATTTTATGCGGGAGAAAACCCGAATAACCAAAGACCTACAAACACCCGCAAAAACCTCAGTGTGTGTGTGTGTGTGTGTGTGTGTGTGTGTGTGTGTGTGTGTGTCCTTGGTTCTTCGGGTTCTCTCCCACGTAGAATTTGAAGTGTCTTGGCGACGTTTCGACGAAGTCTCATTTGTCATCTTCAGGCTGGTGCTTTTGGCTTCTGCTTCTAGGAGCAATGTGTGGTCGTAGCTGTTTCTTCCTTTTAACTGCCAGTGGGGGTTTGAACTGATTGGCTGGGAGCTTGGCTATGTTCTGATTGGGTGGAGGTGTGTTCTGATTGGTTAGGGGCTTGGCTGTGCTCTGATTGGCTGGGGGGTTGGCTGTGTTCTGATTGGCTGGGGGAGTGTTCTGTTTGGGTGGGGGCTTTGTTGTGCTGGAGGGGTTCAAAAATATATATGTAAATAATCAGGAAATTCATTGTGATACATAAATGTATTACATACCACCTTGACTCTTCAAAGTCTTATAATTAAAATCAAAATCATCCTGCAGGTTCTCCACCACTTTCATTTTCTGCTCCAGATCCTACAAAAGCCATGAAAATTGCATAGGATCACCATATTGGAAAGACTAGAAATATTCAACCAAGAATTTTGAACTATTATTGATCCAGACTTTCTGAGTTACCTACCTGGACACGCTTTCTAACATCTTGTAAGTGTTGTTCCAGCATCTGTTGTTTCTCTGTCACTACAGCAGCTGTAGGGTGGTTTGCCTGCCCACCTTGCTATAGTAAAGTGGGAAGATACAAAAAAGAAATAAGAATAGTAATTAATTGGACTTATCTCGCAGGTAATTGTAATTTTAATTGTGTACTTGTACTTGAAGATCCAACTTGGGATTGCTGTTGATGAGATGCTTGTGTAAAACAACAACCTAGTGTTTTGTTTTTGTGTTAGTAGTAATCATATTATTTAAGATTTAGAAAAGGGATAATTGGGACAAACAATTTCAGAATCATTAAAAAAATGCCTTAATATACGGTGGCTGTGGAGTACCTATAGCTGACTATGATTTGTTCTGCATATGTTCTCTCTCTCTCTCTCTGTCTCTTTCTTTCTGAAAGAGTTATCCCAGACTTATCAAGGAATTGGATATCCTTAAAACTGAATTAAATAGCCATATGGAAACCAACAATGACAGCCAGAATAAGTCACCTGTGCTGCTGTTGCTGCTGTCTGTAGCAGTCGATTCTCCTCCCAGAGACAACGGGCCACAATGCGGGCAATCTCCATGGGTTTCTCCAGATACCTGCTCTGTAAAAGAAACAGAGAACCAAATTATTGTCCAGGAACTGTTGTTATTGGATAAATATTTTGCGAGAGCCAGTATGTCATTAGCTCCTAAGAACTGAATTGCTGAATCTTGTCCAGTTTCCATTCAAATTCTACTTTTGGAAATGGCTAGCTAACAAGGTTGTACAAGGCTTTCAAAAGATATGCTTTGCGGCTTCCGGTTCTGATTCGTGGTGGTGCGGTCAAGCGAAGGGAGTCGTCCCTTTGCTGATCGAGTTTCCCCTGCCGGTAGACCCCTTAAAGGGTCGAATAGACGCTCTAGAAGAGCGTCTACCATTGAGGAGGCTTCTCGGATAGTTGCAGAGGAACGGCGGCCTCCTCTGTGCACTGAGTATCTCCTTTGGGCCGACAGAGTAAAGATCGGCCAGTAAAATGGCCAATCATTTAGCTGCACCAACCGCAAGCCACAAGACCAGCTAGGCAAACGGACCCACCGTGGAGAACTCGGTGAGACTTTCCTTCCACCTCTATTTTCTTTATGCCTGTGAAAAGGTTTTTTTTTCTTGGAATTATTCCCTTTTCCGGTGAAGCAGCTTTTTAAATGGGGAAAGAGAAGCACAAAGGATTAAATTTACTTTTGTTTTAATGGTTGATTTTATTTTTGGATATTGGGAGCTTCAAGAAAGTTTTTTATAATATTTGGAGAATACTGTTTGCTTTTATCTTTATGGTGGCCGGAAGGATTGAATATTTGATTAATTTCTGGGGGACACTCTTGGACAAATTTATTCATTGTATTTGCTATCTTTTCTTCGCTGGAAAGACTTTCATTTTGTACAAAGGAAAAGACGAGGAAACTGGGAAGAGATGGATACTGTGATCATTTTTTAAATATAGTCTCCTTCAAAAGGATGAGGATTTGAAATATAATGAATATGTAGGAAACCGGTGTAGATCTTATTTATAAGTATATTTTGGACAAAATTTTGGAAAATACGGAGAAGATAATTGTTTGTTCAAAGGATATTTCTTTGTATCGACAAGGCAAAAGACAAGGACTAAGTGAAACATTAGTTTACATACAAGAGGCTTGTGCTCCACTTACCGAGGTGGAAGAAGTAAACTTACAGTTGGATAATCAATTGATTTTGGAAAAAAGACTTGATATCAATGGACAATGGACTTATGATAAGGAACTAAACGATCTCGCTTCAGAAGGGCAAGTTGGCCTGCAGACGCCATTTGATTTTGAGATAGAGGAAAAAACATGGGAAAAGAAAAACACGAGCAAAGAGGACGATATAAAAGAAAGGACTTTAATTGAAATTTATTCAATGTTAAAAGAAAGGGGAAATGATGTTTTGCTACGAGTCATTCAGATTAACTATAACTTTTATACTAATTTAACAAAATGCACAATGGGAGCTTCCTTTTTGGAGTGTATAGTGTGGCAGGCAGAGGCCCGATTATGGAAACCTTTTTGGATTAGAAAGAAACCCAGAATACGATATAAATATTAAATCTGATTATAGTAATGTGGTAAAGGTTTTATAGCGATCTGGATTGATTTGGATTTGGACTTTGTTAAAAGGGCTTTATATGTTTTTAATATTAGAGATGGTATAATGAGAAAAGAACTAAAATATGGGAAATGATGGAATTAATTATTAAAGATTTGGAGAAACAGTGAAAAACAATAGAATATTGGTCAGAAAGAGAAGAATTTATTTTTGGAGTTAATGTTTAAAAAAAAACACCTGGGGCACTTGAATAGTAAATGGATATGTTAGTTTAAGTTTAAATATTTGCAAAATTAAGAAAGCATAATACAGGATCTTTGGGATGGATAATGAATTTTTAAACTTTTATTGTTAATGAAATTTATATAGAGTGATATATTTAATGAAAATTTGTTTTAGAAATGTTTTAATGAGCTTATAATAATATAAATAGATAGAGAATGTTAGTTTATTTTTAATTATATAACTTGGATGAAATGTTATATTAGTGAATGAATTGGTTTCAGAAAGATATTGACTTGATTATGTTTTTAAATAAATGGAGAGTTTATTAAGCTGAAGTTTAAATGTGTGAAGAAATATAGGTTTTTATAAATTAAATTTTTTATTGATTAATGCAGTTGATGGTTAGATATAGTAATGAATGAATTCATCTGAAAATGTATCAATTTAAGTATAACATTCTATATAGATAGAGAGGGAAATTTTTAAGAAATAATGTATATATATTTACTATGTTATTGTTTGTTTTTTAAAAAAAATTGATCACCATGTTTCCACATGGATTCTTAAGCTGTGTTGGTGTAAAATGGAAAACTAATAAAAATTGTTTTGGGGGAAAAAAAGATATGCTTTGCAAAGCATGCTGCTCAAAGTACCCTTGTTCAAAGTATCAGAGCACCTGTGATTACCATAAGGCTTATAGCTGCTTCAAAGGCTGTCTTGGACATCCAAGATGTAAATGAACAGCCATTACACTTCATAGCAGTCCTAACAGAAGTATGGTGTGTATACATACATACAACTGGGGAAACACTTCAAGGTAGCTGCACCAAGCCTTCTGGATTGTGGCTGCTTTAATGCTTTAAGGAATACTGTATTGCTTTGTGAACTGCTCCTTACGAATCCTTTGCACAAGCCTACTTGCCAAAGGTTCTGGGAAGGTCACAAAAAAAATCACACATGCTACTTGTCTTTTCCCCAATACCTGAATTTCACTGATATGATCTCATTACATATGGAAATTCCTCAATCAGCCTTCCCCAACCTGGTTGTGAAGACTAGAAGGAAGAAGCTGAGGGAGAAACAGCCTCAGATCAGACAACTCTTTTATAGTAACAATATACAACTAGCCATCATCCTTCCTACTGAGAAATGAGCCAACTCAGGCAGGAAAAAATAAAAGATTTGAACTGAAGACTGAGATGACAAATAGTCAGACAAACACAGCTTGAAGTTGTTCATTTTCTACCCTAGTTATTTTCCCCCCTGTCATTTATAATAAAGGTAGCTCATCAAAAACCTTCAATCTCTACCTGCTGTGCCTCAACCTGCTAGCCTTCAAGTTCAAGTCATGTTTTGAAGGATGTCTAGTATCCTTCAGAAATCTTGGATCGCAATTCCCATTATCTTCAGTTATCATGCCCAATGTTACTGAATACTGTTCCTGCAAAATGGAAAGCTTGATTTAGACTTCTGCGTCACTACACATCAGGGAATGCATGCATCTATCATTTGGAGATTGTATCAATGGATAGCTGTTGCAACTTCTGCAAATTTTAACATTCTGGCTAAGGGATACTTAAACAACAATATGCCTTTGTGTTCTGCTGCCTCCCAACAGGAAGTTAGATCAAATAATTAGCATGCGCATGTCCACACAACAACATGTAGTTGAGATTTAGGAGATGTGCACGTCACTTGCTTCTAACCATCTGCAACCTACACTTACCCATCAATCTCTTTGCAGCATACTATAGGTATACATCAATGTTACAAGTCTAAATCAAGCTTAAGGTGAAATGTTATTCTGTGAATCAATTTTTCAGGATAAAAATGGAATTATCTCTACATTCAAGCATATTTTGATGCAGAAATTTATTGGAGAAGGCTGTTCTTGAAATAAGAAATGATGCAATATTTGGGCTCTGGGTTTATCTTCAATGATAGGTAAAAGAATGCAATTTAAAAAAAGAGTTGAGCTGGCTTCTGATTCAGAATAACATTATATAAGGATCAGATAATTTTTGTCCAATAAGGAGCCGGTAAGAAGTGATGGACCTCATTCAAACTACTACTCTGTTCTATATCACCTTCTCTTCTCCATCCTATATCCATTTTAGTCATCCTCTCATCTACAATATGTGGAGTATAATGACTATTTTCAGAGTTATTAAAATAAATATTTGCATGGGAAACCTCTTCATAGTTTCAGACTTCCTTATATAGAGAATTTTGTTTATGAATGATAACAAGGCACTGCAATGAATCTATATATTGAGAATGAATACAAATAAAATAGAGGCACACTGTTGGTAGGAAATAACCAAAGCAGATCTTAACTGCTTTTCAAACTACCAACAAAATTAGGGCCAACTACATATAATGTTGTATCAAAGAGCAGTGCATGTTATCAACTTGAAGTATTTTGCAAACTATAGACTTTCTTGACTTGGGATAGACTGGCCAGAATGATTTATGCTTTAATAATACCATATCGAGATTATCATTATATGTCTTAGATGGGACTGCCCTTGAAAAGATACCAGCACTTTCTGCTAGTACAAATTTTTTTTTAGCCTGGTATTGTATGTTGTACCTGATTAAAGTCATTTTATACTTACTCTTGATCATTTAGGCTGGCTGCCTATTTCAATATACTTCTGCTGATTTGTAAAATCTTGAACAATTCAATAGATACAAATTGGCTATAATAGTTCTTGTGGTATGTACTGGTCTACTTTCATGTAAGGCATCTTAGATATGCTGATGCAAAAAGTGTTGCCTTTCTGTTGTGGACATCCTTTCTAAAGAACCTTCCACTTTGGGTATATCAAGTTTCTTCTATGGCAGGGGTGTCAAACTCGCTGTGACACGTTGTATGTGACTTTTTTCCCCTTGCCAGAGCTGGGGTAGATGCGGCTTCTACCGGTATGTGATGCATCTGGCCCCCGGGCCGGCAGTTTGACACCCCGTTCTATGGTTTGGTTTCATAAGCTATTTAAGATGTTCACTTAGACATTTATATCCCCTAATGACTTTGCTCATGACTCCATTAGATGGTTCAATCTTATTAGTTTACTTGTCTGCTTTTGTGTTACCAATAAACTGTTCTTATTTTCTAATTTAAGTGAGATGCTAATATAATAAGTAATAATTTTTGCAAGGTTTCCCTGAGTGGCATAACTGAGCTAGCAGGCTTGCAGCTGGAGATTCAAGGACACTAATAAAATACTTTTTACTGCAGATACTAGAAAAGCCCTTAATCATGAGAAAACAACTACTGCAGACTCTAGGATTCACATCACATTGATGGCAAGCTTAAGACTCTTTCTTCCACTCTTTTGTCAGGATAGATTGAAAGACTGAAGTTACTATTCAAACTGAGTAGTAATTAGCACCTATGTATTGCTATTGCTCTGGAATAATCTGGTCTCAGGTCCTTTGCTTCTGACTTTTTTAATTTTTGCCCTCACAATTATATAACAATGATAATGAAAACAACAACAAATAATGATAATATAAGGGAATCACTTTTTTCTTTTGCATTTCAAAGTATCAATGCTATGACTACTAGACAGCACATTTCTTGCACTTCAGACAGTTAAATCTTAGAAAGGTACTTGGAGGAGGGCTTTGTCATCTTATAGATAGGTATTCAGGAGTTCACATAATACATGACTTCCCAAATTAAAAATTTCCAGTTATTCCTACCTGTAGGAATTGTTTGATCCGGCGTAGATTATGCTGATAGAGAACATTGGATTCTTGTAGGAAGCGACTGTACTGCTGGTCAATTTCACCCAGAAGATTGTGAAATACCAATGTAGCATGGGACTCTTTGCTGGCAGCATAAGCCCTGAAGAGGATAGGAAAGGAAATCCAATTTACTATGATAGTTTATAACAGACATGTCAAACACAAGGCCCGGGGGCCGGATGCGGCCTACGAAGTGGTTTCATGTGGCCCGTGAAGCCATCCTGGAAACAGTGAGAGAATGGCCCCCGCTGCCTTGGCCCTGGCCCAGACAATGTTGTGGTGGCCATCTATGCTGAAATGCATTCAGTCTTAGCTCCATAAGGCTGTCTAGAAACATTGAGAAACCAGCCCCTGCCATGTCGGCCTCGCCCCCTGGGTGCATGCTGGGGAGGTGTCACCCTTTGTGAGGAATGAAGAAATGCACCATGCCTTGGCACTTGCCCCAGTCCCACCCCCTTCTGCTAGAGACCCTCAGATCTGTTCCACTCCTGCCCAGGCCCCCACAGGCACCCTTGATGCGAAGGGGCGTTGTCTTACCTGAACGCCTTTTCTCAGCATGGTGGTGTAGAATCCACTGGAATGGGTTATTTCAGCCCTCCTGCTCAGAGAGACTAGGAAAAAAGCTTTAGCCACGCCTTCCCCTGGGCGTGTCTCCCAGTTTTTTACGAGGCGAGGTAGCTAAGCTCTGACACCGTGGCTCCAAAAAAGTAAGGTAGTAGCAGAAGAGGGGTGCCCTCCACGCAAGCCTAGCCCGTTGTTCAAGGGAGGGTGTGGATTCTACACCACCATGCTGAGAAAAGGCGTTCAGGTAAGACAACGCCCCTTCTCCAGCATGGTGGATGTAGAATCCACTGGAATGGGACATACCAAAGCCCCCCATGTCCCCTAGGGTGGGAAGGTCTAGGCTGGCGTCTCCCTGGAGGCAACCACCTGTTGAAGGACCCGTCTGCCGAACGCGGCGTCCGCCGCGGCAAACCTGTCAATCTTGTAATGGGTAATGAATGAGGACGGAGACGACTAGGACGCCGCCCTACAAATTTCTTCCACGGAGGCCTGGGTGGCCCAGGCCGCGGAAGTTGCTGCGCTACGTGTGGAGTGAGCCGTGATACGTGATGGGATGGGAAGCGACTGCGAGACGTACGCCCTAGCAATGCAAGCCCTGATCCACCTGCCAATGGTGGCGGAAGATACCTTGCGGCCCATGCCAGATGGCTGGAAGGAGACAAACAAGGCCTCGGACTTGCAGAAGGGGCCGGTGCACTTTATGTAAATGCGCAGAGCCCTGCGCATGTCCAGTTTATGCCACTGGCGTTCTAGTCTATGGGTCGGAGTAGGACAGAAGCTGGGTAGTACGAGGTCCAATGACCTGTGAAAGCTAGTGTTAACCTTGGGGATGAATGAGGGGTCTAGTCTGAGGACCACTCTGTCTTGGTGGAAGATACACAGGTCCTCCCGAACTGACAGAGCGGCCAGCTCCGAAATCCTTCTGGCTGAGGTAATGGCTATTAGGAAAGCCACCTTCAAGGATAGGAAGTGTAGAGAACATGATTGCAGGGGCTCGAAGGGAGCCTCCGTTAGGGCCTGTAATACTGTGGGTAGGTCCCAGGATGGGTATCTATGCACCGGGGGTGGGCCGGAGTTTGCCACCCCCTTGAGGAAGGTGGAGATCGCTGGGTGGTGAGAGAGGGGACCCCAATTGTCACAGGTGAGGACTGTGGATAATGCCGCCACCTGTCTGCGGATGGTGTTGGTGGACAATCCCTTGGACATGCCGTCTAGCAGGTAGTCTAAGATGTTTGGGACGACTACTGAGAGGGGATCCAACCCCCGTGGGGAGCACCACTGGCAGAAGTTTTGCCAGGTTGCATCGTAGATCCTGTTTGTTGAGGGGCGTCTAGAGGCTTGAATCATAGAGATCGCCTCTGGGGAGTAGGCTTGCTTAGTTAGGCACTCCCGCTCAAGTGCCAGGCGGCTAATTGCAGCCACTGAGGGTCTCGATGGCGGAGCTCCCCTTGAGAGAGGGCCACTTGGTTCGGCGGGAGCCTCCACGGAGGAGACAGGGACAGATCCACTAGGTCTGCAAACCACGGGCACCGTGGCCAATATGGCGCAACCAAGATTACTTCCGCTCGCTCCAGTAGCAGCTTGCGGATGGTGGCCTGGATCAGGGGGAGGGGAGGGAAGGCGTACAGCAGCCCCTTGGGCCACTTGGACCGCAGAGTGTCCGTTCCCTCGGCCCCTTTGGTCGGGAACCTGGTGAAGAACCTGGGGAGCTGGGCATTGGCCGGGGAGGCAAAGAGATCCAGGCATGGCCTGCCGAGCCTGGTGGCTATCATGTCGAATACTCTGGTGTCCAGTCGCCACTCTGCGTGGTCCACGGTTACCCTGCTCAGCAAGTCTGCCTGCCGCTTTGCCTCCCCCGAAATGTGTTCCGCCCTTATTGACCTTAAGTGAGTCTCTGCCCACAGCCCCAGCTCCTTGGCTTCCTGGAGGAGGGCCGAGGAATGTGTGCCCCCCTGCTTGTTGACGTGGGCCTTGGCCGCCACGTTGTCTGTCAGGACTAGGACATGCTTGCCCGACACTAGGGGAGAGAAGTGGAGGAGGGCCAGATGGATGGCCCTTAGCTCTAGCCAGTTTATGTTTTGTTCCAGGTCGGCCCTGGACCAACGCCCCTGGGCCAGCTGGGTTTGGAGGTGAGCGCCCCAGCCGAACAGACTGGCGTCTGTGGTCAGGACTACCCTGGAGGGTTCCTTGAATACGGTCCCCTTGGACATGGCTGCAGAAACCCACCACTGGAGGGACGCAAGGATGTGGGGTGGAACCTGGACCTTCTGGGGAGAGGCGCTGAGGTTTTGTTTCTGAAAGGGGAGGAGGAACCACTGGAGGGTCCTCGAGTGGAGCCTCGCCCATGGGACTATCCCCATGCAGGATACCATCTTTCCCAGGAGCTGGGACAACTGCACCAGGGGGACCCTTCTCGTGCCCCGGATCTGGGATATCAGTTTCCGGATGCTCAGCTGTCGCTCCTGGGATAGGTAGACCCTGCACCATTCTGAGTCTATCAGGGCCCCCAGATGGAGGAGTCGCTTTGAAGGGGAAGTGTGGCTTTTCCCGAAGTTCACTGAGAACCCGTGGGACTGGAGTACCTGGATGGTGGTCATCAGGTCTGCTTGCGCCGACCGAAGGGATCTGGACTGGACGAGGATGTCGTCCAGGTAGCACTGCACGTGCACCGGCATCATCCAGAGATGGGCGGCCAAGACCACTAGTACCTTCATGAAGACCCTTGGGGCTGAAGAGAGCCCGAACGGGAGGGCCCGGTACTGGTAATGCCGGCACATGTAGCAGAAGCCCAGGAACCTGCGGTGGTCCTGGGAGATTGGAATGTGAAGATAGGCCTCTGTGAGGTCTATGGAGGAGAGGAGATCCCCCTTCCTGATGCCGTCAATATGGACCTTAGGGTCTGCATTTTGAACCGTCGGTACACTAGGAACCGGTTCAGGCCCTTTAGGTCCAGAATCGCCCTCCACCCTCCTGATGCCTTGGGGACCACGAAGAGGATGGAGTAGAAACCTGTCCCAGTCTGGTCCCCCGGTACGGGCTCTATGGCCCTGATGTCCAGGAGGTGTTTGATGGCGGAGGATACCAGCCGTGCCTTGGAGGGGTTTCGCGACACCGGGCACTGGAGGAAGCGATCGTGCGGGATCGCCTCGAATTCGAGTGCTAGGCCTTGCCTGACTGTGTCCCTGACCCAGGAGTCGGTGGTGGTCTGCTCCCAGACCTGATAAAAGCGCTCTAGGCGCCCCCCTATTGGGGTCTTCCCGAGGGAGTCACTTGGGTCGCCGGAAAGGGCGGCCCCCCAACCCCCTGAAGGGGCGTTTAGTCTGAGTCTGGCCCCTGGGTCCTGTGTTTTGGCGGTCCTGCTGACGGTCCTGTCTCTGGGGGAAGGAACGTGAACCTCTGGGCCCATCCCAGGACTGCCCTGTTCGAAAGGGCTGCCGCCACTCCCAAGAGCCCGAGGGATGTGAGGACTGCCTGCGGGGTACTGCCTCCTCTCCCAGCTCTAGAAGGGAAGATGGATTGCAGTCAGGCAGTAGTTAACCACGCTGGTGGATAGGGCCCTTAGGCCCGGGAGCCTCCTTATGGCCTATGCTACCCCGAAGGGAGGCCTAGGGTCCAGCAGAGCCGGCCAGGGGACGCGGCCTGCTCGGAGGAGGGCGGCCGTCGATGAGCCTCCGGACGCTGGAAGCGCGTTGGGAGGCTGTCCCTGCTCGGGCCTGGCACCCCAGACCAAGGCAGGTATAGTGACCAGTGAGGCCTAGTAGGCCCTAATCCAAGATGGCGGCCCTCGGGATTTATGCAGAAGGCAACCTCTGTAAACGATGCGGCCAAAATGGCGGCCGCGCTTGGTCGTTTGCGAGGGAAAATCCCTCAGCCGATTAAAGAGCTTCTTTTCCAGGAGAAACGGCTCTAAAACGGCCGTACGGGGCGAATCCGTGCTCCCCGCTACTCCCCCTCCGATCGGGCACTTGCGGTTATTTCCGGAGCGTTTTCAGCGACGACGGAGCCCCGCACCTGGATGCGATGTCCTCCGGCTTCTTTTGCTGCCAGCATCTGGGAGCGCAGGCAAGGCTGCCCGCAAATCCTGGTGAGGATCGAGCTCCGAGGAGGGAATGGAGTCTCTTTGAATCAAAGGACCCAGCTCTGGAAGGGACGAAGTCCCTGCTCTGAGAGCCTGGTCTAAAGGACAACCGGTTGCCCTTTTGAAGTAATTTGGAAAAAATTTGGAAAAAATTCAATTAGAAACTGATTTAAATTAAGGTTGGAATCAATTCCAACGGAGCCAGGAAAAAGGTGTCTGCTCTGAGCCGAGACTAGGAAAAAACTGGGAGACACGCCCAGGGGAAGGCGTGGCTAAAGCTTTTTTCCTAGTCTCTCTGAGCAGGAAGGCTGAAATAACCCATTCCAGTGGATTCTACATCCACCATGCTGGAGAACAATGTAGAGTTGGCCATGCCCACCCAGTAGGCCACACCCACTCCATCCATGCCCACCCAGTAGGCTGCACCCACCCTGGCCACCCACCCCCGGCCCCCCAAGGGCAACCGCAATGCTGATGCAGCCGTTAATGAAATTGAGTTTGACACCCCTGGTTTATAAGATCTCTTAGTCTAATTCTGTGAAAGTTCCTATCCAGTAAAAGCAGAACCTATAATTGCCAAAAAGTTTCTGAAGTTTCTAAAATGCAAAAGGTTAATGTGAATTTCCAGTGAATTTTGTAAGCATAATTCAGGAAATTTCAGATCATAACACCCACAAAGGAATTTCAAGGTTCCAACTGCCAGCATGGCAATTAAAAGAACTAGATGGCAGTCTATGGAAAACTGTGGTGGGCAAAACAGTTGTCCCTCGTTTTGGGTGATGGAAGTAGAAACTTGAAGATGCTGCTTTCTATGATGGGCTGGCCCACTGAAATAGCCTCCTATGGGAAGTTTGACTGATTCCAATCTTATCTGTGTCCCACAAATATAGGAAGGCAGAGATTTTCCAGTGGGCATTTGGAGATTGTCATCAGGTACAATGTTCGATTGTATACAGGATGTTGTTACCAGGTACTATGTTGGATTGTATATAGTATTGCACATGGTTGTTCTTGCCTTTTCAATAGCTACTGAGATTTCATTTGTAATGGTGGCAGGATATGTATTTGATTAATAAACAACAAGAGTCAGGATGTCTGGAATGCATGAGATTAAATAAGGCTAATCTACAGTGTTATCTAATAGTCTGTATGCCAGATGTTCCCCCAATTATATTCCTAACAGCTCTAATAATTTCAGCAGAAAAAGAACATAATTTTTCAAGGTAAAAAAGAAATAATCTCACAAATTAATCTTGTACATCACCAAAACCTCTGTGTCTAATAGCTACATGATCCACAATTGCAAAGCTTCTAAACCTGCACTTCTTGTCCTAATTTCAAAGGGCAATCAATCAGTTCAGACTTTTGGCAATAATGATCTGTTCTTTTCCAGAAATAGATGGGAGAAATAGGAAAATAAGAAAGGAACTGCATGTATAGATGAGGTAAGATTGACAAAGGAAATCAACATTTGGCTTCCTGCAAGATTACCTTAAAAGATAATCAACTTTTGAACAAAAGTATAAAGAGGAAGCAAATTAGTTTGCGTAGTCTACAATTCCCATTGTTTCTATATGCGCTGACATAATATGATAGAAACAGTTTGGTTTAATGGTCAAGACACCAGATAATAAAGTGGAAGACTGTGAGTTCTAGTCTTGCCTTAAGCCATGAAAGCTAGTTGGGTGACCTTGGGCTAGTCACTCTCTCATCCAAACTCATCTCATAGGGTTGTTGTCGTGGGGAAAACAAGAGGAGGAATGTCTGTATGTTCACTGTCTTGAGGTATTTGTAAAAATAATAGAGACAAGATACACACAAACACACACACACACACATATACACACAGAAATACATACATACATACATGTGTGTATACATATGTGTATGTGTGTGTATGCCTCCTCACTGCTTCCCCAAATACGCTTCCTCACCAAGTATCCTTACTTTTTTTGTAATAATAGTATAAGTCAGTTGAGTGTCCCTATTTTACTTATTGATTTGAAGAGCTCTAGAACTGCAGGCCTCAACCTTTTGGGCACCAGGGACGGGTTCTGTGCAGAGAAGTTTCTCTGTGGACCGGAGGGGGTATGGTTTTATGTGCTGCCTGAATCCTGTGGATAGGGTTTCACTTGTTTGCACGGATCGGTCTCTGGCATGCTGTGGACCAGTGCTGGCCCATGGACTGCGGGTTGGGGATCCCTGCTCTAGAACAGCAAGGTTTTTGCTCAAATGTAGCCAGGAAGCTGAAAAACAGAATTCCTCACCAATCCTGGCTCTCTATCCAAGGTGCAAGGAACTGCCGAAGTTCCATTGGAAAGCTGTCACTGTAAAGCTGGTGGAGCTGCTCCAAGTATCGTGTGTCCAATTGCTGCAACTGATTCCACTGTGCCATCTTGGCAGCTGACTCTGGAAAGAAGAAAACATACAGGGCATTTTAATGTGAGCTCTCTATTGATGAGTCAGGATGATACTATCCTAAAATATCTAATAATCAATAACAACCATTCCTGATTCACAATCATAAGTAAAAACCTAACAGTATAAATCTGTAACAAAAAGGAAAAGAAAGATCAAGAAAGAAGCATTCCTATTGGTAATCTATATGTAATTCAATTCATTTTAAGTGATTTATATCCCATTTATTTTGCTTCTGATTTTTAGTCATAATTATTGATGATGCATGCTAAATAACTGAGAAAGCCAAAGAATACCAAAATACCAAACTATGTGCTTCATTTGACTCCTTTCAACAATTCCAAGAAGGCTCCACACCTATTTGCACCATTCAGGTGAACTTGAGGACACAGATAAACTTCCAAGTGGCCTTAATGACTCTCTAAAAGAAGGCAAATGACAATTATCTGTGAGGAATATAAAATCCTTCCTTTCCCCACCATCCAGTCAGAGCTGAAGAAGCTTCTTAAATAAGAAGCAAAATGTCTTCAAAGAAAAACAAGAAAGTCCAGTTGTCTCTTGAAAAAGTGCCTTTGGGACATGCATGATATCCCCTGCAATATTCTCTGGAAATGAAAGATGGGCTTTGAAGAAGCAGAAGAGAAAGAGTACTAATGCCCTTGAACTCTGGTGTTAGAGAAAACTTCTGACCATACTATGGACAGCCAAAAAAACCCCTAATGGATCATTTAAAAATATCAACCCAGACTTCTCATTAGAGGCAAAAAATTAGGCTCAAAATTATCCTGCTTTGGACACATTATATGAAGATTTAGCTCTCTGGAAAAGGTTCTAATGGTAGGAAATGTGGAAAAAAGGAGAAGAGGATGACAAGTAGCAAGGTGGATAGACTCAGTTACAATGGAAAATCTGAAAGTTTAAGCTAGGGACAGCTTGTTATGGAGAATATCTATATAACTAGGAGTCAGCAGCAATTTGATAGCACAAAATCAAGCAACCAACAACTAATCTAGTCATAAAATATTTATTCAATGTCTGTATAAAATCATATCCTAAACAATTAAATCTTGCATAACCTCTGGAGTACAGAGTTAGTGTTGACTCCTTGTTACTGCCTGGAAAGTCCCTGCTCTTTTCTTGACAAGATTTAAGAAGTGCCATTGCCTGTTTCTGAAAAGAACAAAACATACAGGGCATTTTAACACGAGCTCTTTGTGAGAATGATGGTAATGTTACATGGCATCTAGAGCAGCGATTCTCAATCTGTGGGTTGTGACCCCATTTGGGGTTGAACGACCATTTCACTGGGGTCGCCAAACAATGCAGTCCGTCATTTCCCCCCCTTTTCCTTAGTTGTGCTACTCCCTTATTCTATTGGCTTTTGAAAGCCAATAGAATAGACTCTGTTGAATAGAGTCTAGTTCTATTGGTTTTCAAAAGCCAATAGGAATTGTCCAGGCTGTTTCTGCCCTTCTGAGCCCGCCAAAAGTCCCAGTCTGCAAATGGTGCTGCAAGTTTTCTGCAGCGAAGGCGAGCTGTCTGGAAGTTTCCACCCCTCCCTGCTGAGCAACTACTAAAAATGTAAGTAAAAGAGGGCCAGGGGTGGGAGGTGGGAGGCCGGCGGGCACAGGGAGGGTTGCTGGCATGCGTGGGGCCCGGTGGGTGCCTTACCTCCCTTGGGCTGGGCCAGCTGGTGGTTGCCCTGCACCGTTGCTGTCCCTTGCCAGCTTCGCCTCGGCCGGCGCAGGGGGGGGCACCACGTATGCACGGTGCTCCCGGGCAAGGAAATAGTCCTCAACTTACGACCGGTTGGGGATCCTCAACTTACGACTGGTTGGATAGTCCTCGACTTACAACCGGTTGGGGGTCACGGCATTAAAAAGGTTGAGAACCACTGATCTAGAGTAAACATCAAACCAAAATCTGTTTTCTAGTAGCTAATCTTGCTCTAAAATACAAGAAGAATCCTAAATAGCTTTAAATGGCACTTTAATCCCAGCTATTTTGATCCACAATTCATAATATGTTAAATTCTACTTTGCTTAATAAGTCACTAGCCAAAATGAATTCTACCTAAAAGAAAATCTTTAATAAAAAAAACAGCTCTAGGTCCAATAGAACTTTTAGGACCATTAATGCATTATGCATTAAAACATAATGGCAATTCCTCCCCCATTTAGCTTCTTTCAAACATTTTCCTCTAATTTGGCTAGTCAAGGCTCATTGGCTTACCTATCATAGTAGCAGGCGAGACCTAGAAATTAACTGGGGAGTGATCTGAGATTGCTGTTTCCCCTTCCTCTTTTATAGAGAGGACTGAAGTTTTCTTTAAAGCTTCTATTGATTATTTCAGTTCCCATCAGAGCAGCTCTTTATCCTTAATTTTCTCTCCACTTTCCTCTTCTGACTCATTGCTTTTCTTGATGATTTCTCTATAACTGCGTCACCCAGTCCTTCAATCTCCCAGTAAAATCCCATTCTGCCTCTCCATGTTTTCTCCTAAATCTGTTAGCTGTTACATTTACACATGTTCTTCACCATTCTGCACTCTTTGCTGATAGTTGCTCCATGAATTCCTATTGTCTCCCCCTTTCTTCCTATGTATACTTTATTACTCGCACCACCATCCACATTCTTTATTTTACTTTCCTCAATGCTTCCAACAGATCTGTTTTGCAGATCTGTTTCTTAATTTAAGTTTAACGGGTAAACTATATCCACCTGTCTAACCCAAGTTCAGTACATTGGGATGTTGCAGTCCATCAAGTGCTCATTTTAAAAACTGACTGCTATAAAGCAATGTGTGATGTCACTTGTAGTTTGTCCCTCCTCCCTATTATACTAACAATTGATACTATAAATAGCTATGGCAAAATTCTAAAAGATTCTCTTTCTTCTAATCCCCAATGGCTTTAATCCGTAATTGGGCGTCAGTCATTAAGACCTGGACTGTATTTTGCAGCCTTTCAAAGACACTGAGGGGATTCAGATGTTACTGACAGATGCACCGTTATAAAGGTTCAAACTTCTTAGAACTGTTTATCATGTTAAATGGCTGTGAAAAGTTATTAAAAAATTAATGTTTCCAACTATTATAAAACTTTAGTCATCTGAGTAAAAGTATTGCCTCTGTGAACTTTTTTTCCCCTCATGGCCAATATGTTTGGAACTGCTTTTTACAAAATAATGTGATGAGACAGCTGAATCACTTCAATGAAGATTTTTTTTAATGTCTTGTTCGGTTTTCCTTATAGACCAATGAATAAAGCATTTTTATATAAAGCAGCTGAAAATGATAGTGGCAAATTATATAGTTGGATATACCAAGAGGTCTTGATTTCTCTTCTTTCCTATATGCATGATAACTAAAGCTATATGGTTCTATGTCTACTAGCTTTATTGCATAAACCACCTAATCTTCAGAGAGTGACAAAAATTAGCAGGGCAGGGACACCTGGCTCTCTGAGGAACTGCTGTTCCACAGGACAGGTGCAGTCACAAAGAAGACATGACTCCAGAATCCAAAAAGATGCTGTTTAATGGAGATACCTGCCCTGCTAGATCTTGTGGGACAGGCAGACACAGTCCTGCAAATAGCTTGGTCCTATACCATGTAGGGTGGTAACCAGAATCTTGAACCAAAAGCCAACTGGAAATCAGGGTAGTAACCTAGTAATCTCTTTGATCATGCTCTATACCAGCGGTTCTCAACCTTTTTCAGGCGGAGACCCCACCTGCGCCGCCCATGCGTGGTGCGACCCCAACCTGTGCCGCGCATGCGCGGCGCGACGACCCGCATCACGCATGTGCGGCGCGACGGGCCGAACCGCGCACGCACGGTGCACGTGCGACGGGTCAAACCGCGCATGTGCAGCGCGACGGGTCGAACAGCGCATGCGCGGTATGTGCGTGACGGCCCGAACCGTGCATGCGTGCGCGACGGCCCAAACCGCGCATGCACGGCGCGTCGAACCACGAATGCGCAATGGGTCAAACCGCACATGCTCAGTGTGTGCGTGACGGCCCGAACCGTGCATGTGTGCGCGACGGGCCTAACCGCGCATGCGCAGTGCACGGCGTGATGGCCTGAACCGCGCATGCACGGCACATGTGCGACGGCCCGAATCGCGCATGCGCGGGGGGCGATTCACACATGCACGGCGCATGCGACGGCCGAGGGGAAATGGGGGGAAAAATGGTGGACTGCAGTGGTTGGTGACCCCCGTGAAACGGTCACGACCCACAGGTTGAGAATCGGTGCTCTATACTCTCAATGATGAGTTTCCTTCACTGAAGGCAAATGGGATTTTTGCAAATATTTTAGTGTCCTCTATGAAAAGAAGCAAGCAAAGACAGTGTAAAGGAAATCCTGTTTTTTTCTTCTTCAAAACAGGAGACAGTGAAGAGGAACAGGATGAGAAAGAACTGGGATTTGTGGCTACAATGAATGACCACAAAATCTTCAAAAGCAGAACTTATGTAAATAAATGTATGACTGTGGGGCAAATTTATTTTCTAATGGACATTTAGCAAAACTAGATGACAGAAATTCAGGTTTTTTGAAAAATTCCAAATCTCTGATTAGTGCACCTAATATGCTAAGCAAACTCTTGCTCACAGTTGAAGTTTCTGTGAAAGTGTAACAGTCTGCCTCTTAGCTCAGGAAGTTGTGTCTTTACTTTAGGATAAATAATATGTTTGAAAACTCATAGTAATTTGCCCAGTCACAATGACATTTGGGCTGAGTATTTCTCAGACAGACAGCTCACATGTTTCGATGGTACCTTCTCTCCCCAATTAGGACAAAATGATCCAAGCAATTGGGAAACAATAAGATTAGCTAAATTTGAAATAAATGTTGTGTTGCTTTCTTAAACTGTGAATATCTTTCTAAATACTAACATCTCAACCTGCAACAATTTGGCTCTTTTAAACTTTCCTAACATGAATTTATCTCCTCTCCTTCAGAGCAATCCAGTCAACAGGTATTTTGGATTATTTTCTGAAATCTCATTTCTTAGAAACTTCAGTTAAAGCAAGATATTGACAATGCTATTTTTACTTTAGGATCATGTTCCTGTAAAGCTCATAGTTCTTTTCTGTCAATAATTTAAATGTTTATTACAAATGAACTCTAGACATTCCTTTATTGAATGACAAAGATTTTTAAGTAGATGGAACAGGAAATGAGACACTGTTTAATTAACAAATATTTGATTTCATCACTGACTTGGGCATGGGGCACTGGCTCTTACACAAATTAAGCAACATAGCCTCTATTTAGAATATATTTGAGAAAGTCCATATGTTCTATTAAAATATCAGCCCTTCAAGGTGGGTGCTAAGAAACTGATGCCATGTAAGTCAGTACTACTTTCATTGTAATAACTATAGTCACAGAATCTTGCTAAGTCTGAATGTATTTATCCCTTCTTCCCTTTATATTCATGTTGGTCTGAGATGTTTACTTTCTCAAACTGACCCTGGGGACACATTTATTTGACTGTTGCCTTTACATGGCTCTTCCTCCTGTCCTCTAAGGCCATTTCCTCTTCCCTCTATAGAAAACAGCTTTTTTTAAAAAAAAGTATATATTTCTTACCAGCAGATAACTCAACTGATGACAATTACCTGCCCCCCCCACCTTCCTCCATGTCTACAGAATCCCAGGCCCCCCTGTCTACTCAGGCCTCTCCAGAAATGACGACGAAAGAATCAAAAGATGCAAGGTTAACACTGTTTGAAAAAATAATGAGAAAGATGGACATGATAATAGACATATATGAGAAAAGGAGGGAAGAAAGGGAGAGGACGTTGGAGGCAGTGGAACAAAGCAGAGAAGTGGAGAAGAAAGGGGAAGATCAAAGCAAAGCAGTTATTGAGGACTTGGACCAAAACGGAGAAACAGTACAAACGCACAGTGGAAAAATGAGAGAAGATATTGGGAGAAATTTTAAGAGGGTCTGGGAAGGGGTTGAACAAAAGATGGAAGAGGTGGAGAGACAAGAAGAGAGACAACTTGCTGAAATGACAAGTGAGGTGCAAAACCACTCAACTATGATGTACTATCGCCAGATGATGACAGCAATTAGGGTCAGGGGACTGGAAAAATCCCCAAATGAGAAACAAGAAGATCTGAAAAGACTTGTGGTAAAAGCATTGGAAAAATATCTAGGAGAGGAGGCTAAAAATTTCTCTTGGCAAACTGACAGAATCCACAGAGTATGGCTTATATGGAACCAAGTGATATTGCAAGCAATAAAGAGAGACTTATTACTTGGAAGGGAAGCTGTTATGGAAATCCACCTGGCAGAAGAAAAAGCCCAGAATTCGACTGAAAAGAAGAGAAACTTAATATTTTATGCAAGAAATTAAAGGAAAAGAATTATGGACTGACTTAAGGACTAAGTGTAAGAGCAAGAGACATGAGAGGGTGATTAATGGAAGATATATATTAAATAGACTAAGAATGTACTTGTTGAAGGGATGGGTGTATCGACATGAAAATTATTAATTTTAATAAGATGACTTGTTTGTTTGATGTCCAATGGATTGATCTGAAAAGAAGTGAAATTTAAAATTTTAAAAATGTAGTTGGCTTATAGTTAAACTTGGATATACGGAGGGAAGAAGGTCTACAAATTTAAAATGATTGTATTAAGTTGAATGGCTTTAACTTGAATTTTTTCTTTGTTTACATGTACAAAGGATATCTAATAATAAAAATTTTTTAAAAAATGTGAAAAAGAAAAAAAAGAAATGTTGAATACAAGTTAATTATATATATTTAGGGAGGTCTCTTGCTTGATGGCTTTCCAGCTGACTAATTTTGAAGTCTTTTCAAATATATTCTAACCTCCCAAGTTTCAACTAGGCTCAAATTACTGTACTTCCTAAGAATCTTAAGAAGTGTTCTAATCATAAATCTATTTCACTGGTTAAGGTACATGCTAAGATTACAAGACTCCTTGGTTTACAGATCACAACTAGTTAACAGTATTCCAGTACATATGACACAACACAGTTCAGGTTGTTGATTAATGTAATCTTTTAAACTACTTTAAAATTGACAGAATCTAGCAGTTATTTCTTCAGATCTGAAAAAGCTTTTTAGATGGTTTTTGAAATAACTCTTGACTTATTTTGAGTTTTCCCAAAGTTTTATACTGTGGATCATTTTTTATTACTATATCACTAAATAAGATAATGTGAAAATTACACTGTGCTTTAGAAATAAATCATACATTTCAATACTTAATCTTATTTCATTAAGGTAGAAGTTTCATGCAATAATTAATAACAGAAATTGGAGAAAATTAAATGCGGTTCTGCTTTATCTCTTTACCTTTAGGAGCTTGCTATTTTGAGCAATTTGCCATGATATTCCGAAAAAGACCTTTACTTAAATTTGTTACCAGACATACAATGTTAGTTACACAACATCTTTATATTTTTAGTTAAAAGAAGAATCTAAAGTCATGGCCTTTATTTACAACAATAATTTATTTATTTCTTAAATAAAAAAGAACCTGATAAATGCAGTCTGTGTATGACTATGGCCTTGTGCTCTTTAAAAGAGAACCTGGGGATTATTGCTAAAAATACAAATATGTATATATACAAGAACTTTTATTTACTATTAAGAACACATCATAGCACTATCAGTTATGGGCTTTTGAAACTACATTCATGCCACAAATTATTTTTAAAAGGAGCTATATATATATAAAAGGTTATACAAAGATATGTGGGTTGCTAGAGGACAACATCCAAAAGCATAGCTGGGAAATCCCTGGTTCAAGTTTCATCTTCGTCAAATGACCCTAGTCTCAGCCTCCCACTTGCAAAATGAAAATTATTACTAAAATAATGGTTTACAACATAAAACGTTCACAGAGATATTAGAGATGTAAGTAGTATAAATTATTCTAAATTCTAGGTACAAGCAAAATACAATAATGATAGTAGTAGTTGGAAAGTACATCCATAACCAGCTTTCCTGAGAGAGTATCGTTTGGGAACTTGGCTTCTAACAGATTATCATCTATTGGTAATTCTATCAGAGTGCAGTCAAGTGAAAGATGGGATTATAAAATTACTGGTTTTATTTATTTTATTTATTTTAATATAATAATAATAATAATAATAATAATAATAATAATAATAATAATAATAATAATAATAATAATAATAAAGTTGGAAGGGACCTTGGAGGTCATCTAGTCCAACCCCCTGCTCAGGCAGGAAACCCTATACCATTTCGGACAAATGGCTGTCCAGTCTCTTCTTAAAAACCTCCAGTGTTGGAGCATTTACCGCTTCTGGAGGCAGGTTGTTCCACTGGTTAATTGTGCTAACTGCCAGGAAGTTTCTCCTTAGTTCTAGGTTGCTTCTCTCCTTGCTTAGTTTCCACCCATTGCTTCTTGTCCTGCCTTCAGGCGCCCTGGAGAATAGCTTGACTCCTTCTTTGTGGCAGCCCCTGAGATCTTGGAACACTGCTATCATGTCCCCCATCGTCCTTCTCTTCATTAAACTAGACATACTCAATTCCAGCAACCATTCTTTATATGCTTTAGCCTCCAGTCCCCTAATCATCTTTGTTGCTCTTCTCTGTACTCTTTCTAGAGTCTCAACATCTTTTTTACATCGTGGTGACCAAAACTGGATGCAGTATTCCAAGTGTGGCCTTACCAAGGCATTGTAAAGTGGAATTAACACTTCATGTGATCTTGATTCTATTCCTCTGTTAATGCAACCTAGCACTGTGTTGGTCTTTTTGGCAGCTGCAGCACACTGCTGGCTCATATTTAGGTGATTGTCCACTAGGACTCCGAGGTCCCTCTCACAGTTACTACTATTGAGCAAGGTACCCCCTATACTATATCTGTGCATTTGGTTTTTCTTGCCTAAATACAGAACCTTGCTTTTTTCATCATTGAATTTCATTTTGTTAGATAGCGCCCAGTGTTCAAGTCTGTTCAGATTCTTCTGTATCTTTTAAGCTTGTCTTCTGGAGTGTTGGCTATTCCTGCCAGCTTGGTATCATCTGCAAATATGATGAGTTTCCCATCTATCCCCTTGTCCAAATCGTTGATAAAGATGTTGAAGAGCACTAGGCCCAGAACAGAGCCCTGGGACACCCACTACACACTTCCCTCCATGTAGATGCGGTTCCATTGAGGACCACATGCTGAGTACGGCCGGTCAGCCAGCTACGGATCCATCTGGTGGTGGTGCTATGTACCCCACATTTTTCTATCTTGTCAAGTAGTAGGTTGTGATCTACTTTATCAAATGCCTTACTGAAGTCTAAGTAAATTATGTCCACAGCATTCCTCTGATCCACTAATTTTGTCACTTGGTCAAAGAATGCAATAAGATTTGTCTGGCATGATCTATTTTTGACAAACCCATGTTGGCTTTTAGTAATGACTTTGTTTGCCTCTAGGTGTTCGTTGATTTGTTGTTTGATTATCTTTTCCAGGATCTTCCCAGGTATTGAGGTCAGGCTGATAGGTCTGTAATTTCCTGGATCCATTTTTTTTTCCTTTTTTGAGGATGGGAACTACACATTAGCTCTTTTCCAGTCCTCTGGTAGTTCCCCTGTGCTGCAGGATCTTTGATAAATATAATTCAGTGGTTCTGAGATCACATCTGCCAGTTCCTTGAGAACCTTGGGGTGTAATCCATCTGGTCCTGGCAATTTGAACTCGTCTAGGCTGGACAGGTGCTCACTTACCATTTTCTTGCGTATCTTAACTTGTGTTTCTATTCTGTTTTTTTATGGCACTGTTTTTGATAGGTTTGTCTGTTTTTTCCCTTTGTGTAAAGACAGATGCAAAAAAACAAGTTAAATAATTCTGCTTTCTCCCTGTCGCTTGTCACCTTCTTGCCACTTTCACCCACTAATGGACCAATCATTTCCTTCACTTTTTTCTTGTTTTTTACATGTTGAAAGAAGCTTTTTTTTGTTATTTTTGACTTTGGTCGCAAGCCTTAGTTCATTTTGAGCCTTGGCTTTCCTCACTTGATCCTTGGATGCTCGGGCTATTTGCTGATATTCTGACTTAGTTATGTGCTTTCCTCTTTCCACTTTCTATACTTGTCCTTTTTATCTTTCAACTTGTCAGAGAGTTCTTTATGCAGCCATGCTGGTTTCTTTTGAGAGCTGTTATTTTTCCTCTTTGTTGGTATTGTGCTAGACTGGGCTTTTATTATCTCACTTTTCAAAATTTCCCAAGCTTCTTGAGTTGTTTTCCCCTTGAGGATTCTCATCCATGGAATCCTTTCCAAGCCCTCTCTAAGATTATTGAAATTAGCTCTTTTAAAGTCCAAGACTCTAGTTTGACTGTGTTCTATTGCTTGTGCTTCCATAATGTTGAATTCCAATATTGCATGATCACTTCCTCCCAGGGTTCCTATGGCTTCAACACCTTCTATCATTTCATCTCTGTTAGTGAGAATTAGATCCAAAATGGCTAATCCTCTAGTTCCCTTTTCTACTTTTTGGGAGACAAAGTTGTCTGCTAGGTCTGCCAGGAATTTGTTTGATCTTCCACTTGGTGCAGAGTTTGTCTCCCAGTTGATATCAGGATAGTTAAAGTCCCCCATTACTATTGTGATGTGCTTCCTACATACCTTAGTTAGCTGACTAGCAAAAAGTTCATCAATTTCCTCTGTTTGGTTGGGTGGCCTGTAGTATACACCTATGGCAATGTCATTTCCCCCCCTTTTATATTGACCCAAATGCATTTAAGACAGTTTTTATCATTGTTGTGCTCTATTTCTGTAGAGATGTAGTTATTTTTTATATAGAGAGCAACTGCACCTCCTCTTTTATATGGTCTGTTCCTTTTAAATAATTTAAATCCCTCTAGCTGTGTGTTCCATGTGTGGGTTTCATCCCACCATGTTTCTGTAATGGCAACAATATCGTATCTGCCCTCATTAACCTGAATTTCTAGTTCACCCTGTTTGCTATTCATACTCTGTGCATTGCTGTATAGCAGTGATGGCGAACCTTTTAGAGACCGAATGCCCAAACTGCAACCCAAAACCCACTTATTTATCACAAAGTGCCAGGGCCGCATCAGCATTGTGGTGCCTTCGGGGGAGGGGCAAGGAAGTGCCTCTGAGTGCCGCCTCTGGCATGCAAAAACCAGGGGCACAAAAATGTGCCACTGTGCTGCAAGGCGCAAAAATGGCTGCCACTGCGCTGCAGAGTGCAGATACAAGGCGCTGCAACACGCAAGAACAGGGCAGGTCTAGTGAGTATCACGCAGGCACTAGCCCTGCCCCATTTGCAGCGCATACGTGCTCATGACCCTGTGCACATGCGCGCATGTAAAATGCTTCCCCTCCCTTTTCTTCAAGTCTACCAATCGACAATGGGTGGTGATCTCTGTTCTACCACCTTTACTCAAGCTTGCTATTCAGCCGCTTTGCCTCTTTGTGCTGGGTGGGGCTCCTGCTCCAGGTGGCGGTGGCGGCCTGATGGACCTGCTGCTGCTGCTGGTGTACGTGCCAACAGAGAGGGCTGTGAGTGCTGCCTCTGGCACCCGTGCCATAGGTTTGCCACCACTGGTGTATAGACATTTGAGTCCTTTATGACTGGCCGTGTGTTTACTTTCTACATAGCCTGTGTGGTGCCTGAGTTCACCTATTGTCTTACCACCTATTTGGTTAGTGCTATTAGAGACTTGATTTTGCTTGACAGCAAGGTTGTTGGGGGACTTAAATCTTCCATCGCTTGGCGAATCCTCTGGGTTGGCGCAGGAGTTCATGGCCACCATGGCAACCATGAACCTGACTCAGGTAGTTCAGGGTCCGACTCACGAGAGGGGACACACTCCCGACATGGTATTCCTCTCAGAACAGTTGAGCAATGATCTGAATTTAAGGGGCTTAGATATTTTGCCTATGTCATGGTCAGACCATTTTCTGTTGCGGCTTGTTTTCAAGGCTCCAATCCTCCCCCGCAGGGAGGCGGAACCGATTAGATGGTTCCGCCCCAGACGTCTGATGGACCCAGAGAGCTTTCAGAGGACGCTTGGGGAAATACCGGATTCTCTCATTCTCGGTTCGGCAGAGTCCCTGGTTACGGCCTGGAATATGGCTGCGAAGGGGGCTCTTGACCGGATCGCGCCGCTGCGACCGCTCTGTGGTAGCAGACCCAGGAGCTCTCCTTGGTTCACTGAGGAACTCAGGGGGATGAAGCGCCAGAAGAGACGTCTAGAGAAGCGATGGAGGAAAAGTAAATCCATATCTGACCGAACACTTTTAAGATCTTATATCAAGACTTATCAGGTGGCGCTCAAGGCGGCAAGATGCGCGTATCATTCCGCCTTGATTGCATCTGCGGAATCCCGCCCAGCCGCCCTGTTTAGGGTAACTCGCCCCCTCCTTAATCAGGGGGGGGTTGATGCACCCTTGCAGGGTAGTGCTGAGGACTTTAATAAGTTTTTCGCGGATAAAATCGCCCAGATTCGGATGGACCTTGACTCCAATTGGAATGCAGTGTCGGCTGATAATGATTCAGTCGAGATGACAGGGACTCGTCTTGATCCTGTTGTGTGGGAGGACTTTGACCCTGTGGCACCCGATGAAGTGGACAAGGCCATTGGAGCTGTGAGTTCCGCCACCTGTTTATTGGACCCGTGCCCCTCCTGGCTGGTTTCAGCCAGCAGGGAGGTGACACGGGGCTGGGTTCAGGAGATTGTCAACGCTTCTTTGAGGGAGGGGTCCTTTCCGGCTCCCTGCAAGGAGGCAATTGTGCGCCCCCTCCTCAAGAAGCCTTCCCTGGACCCAGCTGTATTAAACAACTACCGTCCTGTCTCCAATCTTCCCTTTATAGGGAAGGTTGTTGAGAAGGTGGTGTCACTCCAGCTCCAACGGTCCTTGGATGAGGCTGATTATCTGGGCCCTCAACAGTCAGGATTCCGGCTCGGCTACTCCACGGAAACTGCTTTGGTCGCGCTGACGGATGATCTCTGGCGGGCCCGGGATAAGGGATTTTCCACTATCCTGGTGCTACTTGACCTCTCAGCGGCTTTCGATACCATTGACCATGGTATCCTTCTGCATCGACTGGAGGGGTTGGGGGTTGGAGGAACTGTTTTGCAGTGGTTCACCTCCTACCTCACTGGTCGGTCGCAGTCGGTGTTGGCGGGGGGTCAGAGGTCGACCCCTAGGTTCCTCCCTTGTGGGGTCCCTCAGGGATCGGTCCTCTCCCCTCTGCTGTTTAATATCTACATGAAACCGCTGGGTGAGATCATCCGACAACACGGGGTGAGATATCATCAGTATGCTGATGATACCCAGCTTTACATCTCCACCCCGTGTCATTTCAGTGAAGCAGCGGAAGTGATGTGCCGATGTCTGGAGGCTGTTAGGGTTTGGATGGGTGCCAACAGGCTCAAGCTCAACCCCGACAAGACGGAGTGGCTATGGGTTCTGCCTCCCAAGGATAATTCAATCTATCCGTCCATCAGCCTGGGGGGGAGCTTTTGACCCCCTCGGAGAAGGTCCACAACTTGGGCGTCCTCCTCGATCCACAGCTAAATTTGGAACATCATTTTTCGGCTGTGGCGAGGAGGACATTTGCCCAGGTTCACCTGGTGCACCAGTTGCGGCCCTATTTGGACCGGGAGTCTCTTCTCACAGTCACTCATGCCCTTATCACCTCGAGGCTCGACTACTGCAATGCTCTCTACATGGGGCTACCTTTGAAAAATGTTCGGAGACTTCAGGTAATGCAGAATGCAGCCGCGCGAGCAGTGTTGGGCTTGCCCAGAAATGCCCACATTTTGGCATCACTCCGCGAGCTGCATTGGCTGCCAATTGGTCTCCGAACCCAATTCAAAGTGTTGGTTATCACCTATAAAGCCCTACATGGCATCGGACCAGGTTACTTACGGGACCGTCTGCTGCCCCATGAATCCCAGCGGCCAGTTAGGGCCCACAGAGTCGGCCTTCTCCAGGTCCCGTCAGCCAGACAGTGTCGCCTGGCAGGGCCTAGGGGAAGAGCCTTCTCTGTTGCGGCCCCAGCCCTCTGGAACCAACTTCCCACGGAGATCCGTGTCGCCCCCACCCTCTCCGCCTTTCGTAAATTACTCAAAACACACCTCTGCCGGCAGGCCTGGGGTAGTTAACATCTTGCCCCAAGCCAGTGTATGTCTGTGTGTATGCTGAATGATTGGGTTTTTTTAAAAAAAAATTAAGAGGTTTTATATTTATATGTATTTTTATGTTGATTTCTACTGTGTTGTGAGCCGCCCTGAGTTCTCCGGAATAGGGCGGCATAGAAATCGAATAAATAAACAAAATAAATAAATAAATAAATTTTTAGATTGCCGGGGACAGGGTTGTTCTGTATCAATTAACTCACTGTCCCCGCAGTTTAGTTTAAATTTTCCTCCAGAAAATCTGTGAATTTATAGCCAAGTAACTCAGTCCCTTTAATGGATGCAAACCATCTCTTTTGTACATCTTTTCATTGGACCAGCTGCAGACATCGTGACTAATATATCCAAAGCCTTCCCCTTTACACCACTCCTTTAGCCACATATTGAATTGTGCTATGCGCTGGCCTTTTCCATTTTGCTCCTTATACACTGGTAAAATCTCTGAGAAAGTAAGCTTTCAACCTATTCTGTTAAGTTCTTTCCCCAAGCTCTGGAAATCGTTCTGCACAGAGAATACATGTTTTTGGGACAGATCGTTAGTGCCAAGATGTGCGATAGCCTCCACATCACAGTCCTTGCTGCCATTCTTGATTATTTTAGAAATACGCTTCTTGTCCCTACTAGCAGTAGCACCTGGAAGACACCTGACCTCTTTCAAAGCCTTTGTGTCCTTTCCTAAATTTATATCCCTTATAACTGAATCACCTACCAGAAGGTAGCTTCTCTTTTTGGATGCCTTTCTGTTCTTGCATGACTGATGTGTAAATATGCTATAGTCAGATTTAAATCTTGGATTATTGATAACTGGACACTGGAAAAAGGATTTTTAAATAAATCTACTTTGATTGCATTTCTGTTTTGCCAAGCAACAAGTTATCTAATGCTTGTATTTATAATTTCTAAATAAACATGCATGGGATTCAATTGTACAGCTAGCTCAATTATACACATACAAAGTATATCTACTTCAATAAACTCACACCCTTATGTAAATGTATCTATCCAAATCCTAAAATAATTCAGTTCTTATCTGAGTAAAACAAGAACCAGTTTGGTTACAAAATACCCCCAAGAAAATTATACGGAAATTTTCTTTGGGTTATTTTATAAATGACCTAGTCCTTGTTTTACCCAGATAAGAACTTCTGAATTATTTTAGGATTTGGATAGATATATTTACATAGAGTTACAAGTTTATTGGAGAAGATTCATTTAGAAATTAGGAAGAGTTTTCAAACAGTGCTTTTACTGTTATGATGCAATAACAGAAAATTATTTCAATATATGGAAACCTTTAAAAAACTGTAATTTCCCCACTTGTTCTTCATTCTATTAATTACTCCACTGAAAATTTAGAAGATTAACAAAGGCTATCATTAAACTGCATTTACTATTCCAATGCCACTACCAGATTCTGATAAATAAATGTGATTATAGAATGAAAGGGTTGGATGGCAAAATTATATTATAATAGTATAGCATATACTATACATATTTTATATACATATAAAAACCTATTTAAAGGAATATGTAAACTTCTGGTGACATAGCATGTAACAGTAACATTTACTGTGGCTGTGTTCCCTCACAAAATGAAAAATTGAAAGCTCCTACAATGAGATAATATTCCCATAACAAAAACAAAAAAGAATCTTGAGGCATCTCAATCCCTAAGCTTTGTGAACTGCATCCAAGTGAAGCATGGAAGAAATTTTTACCTCAGCTGTCATTCTCCTCAAAAGCACATTCTCTTGCATTCCCCTTGAAAAGCAAGAAAGGGTTTTACAGTAAATGCAGGAGGTAGCACTTGCTGGGAATTGTTTGGGAGGCAAGGAAATAGCTGCTTTCAGATTTGTTCCATGAATACTATACGTCATTTGAAAATGAAGTATAAAGCCAAATGTAGATCCAAAAGTAACCAGCTGCCAAGAATCTGCATATAATTGCCATAGGATATAAGGGGGGGGGGAGAGAGAGGTTTCAGGTGCACTTTGTATAATATTTTATCAGTGTAAAGGCCCATTTCAAACAGAGAGAAGGATGGGTTGGAGAAGAAGGAGAAAAAGAAAGCAAGAAAGAGGAAAAGGAATAAAAGGCAAAGAAAATCCAGATTGTCTGTCTGTCTGTCTGCCTGAATTCTCTTTAAGTCTTTACTTTCCAAAACAAAAGTATCAGGAAAGGCTTTTAGATCCCCATAACAAAGAATGTGAGTAGAAACTATGGGGGGGGGAGTGTCACCTGATTGCTCCAAAAGCAAAAATATCACCAGAAAAAAAGTGAAGAGACACACAGAGGCATTAGAGCAGGCGTGTCAAACTGCCGGCCCATGGGCTGGATGTGTCATGCAGAAGCCACACCCACCCCAGCTCCGGCAAGTGGGAAAAAGTCACGATATGTCACGTGACGCAGCGAGTTTGACAACCTGCATTAGAGGGATAGGAATTATCTTGCCTGCATGTATTTATTTTCTGGAGGTTTTTACTGTTTTGTTGTTTTCAATAGTTTTAATTGTTTTATAGTTTTAGAATTGTAAGCCACTTGGTTGAGTTGAGCTGTTACAGAAGTTGAAGAAATAAATAATACATATTTCTCTTCTTATACCTGGAAATCTTTTCTGTATGTGTTGCAAGCAAGCTTCATTTCATTTTTTTCTTGGAAAACATTTTTTTATATTCGTCTGCAAACTTCAGTATAGAATAGGGTAGAAACTAAAATAGCCCTGTTCCCCAACAAAGCAAATCTTGTCAGAGCTACGCAAAGAAATGGAAACAGAAACTTTTGTGTCTCTTCGTTAGTGTTTCTTTAACAAAAATGATACTTGCTTGACTAATATGACTTTTGGTTCTTGCTCTGAGCTTTGGAAGGCACTAGATCTCAATCTCATCTATGAGAAACAATAATATGCCACTCTGAACTCAAACAAAAATCAAACAATAAGGGGACAAGTAATTTTAAAAAATCTTTTAAGATAGAGGCTGCTGCAAACATATCTAATAGACCTGTATGGAGAAGTTGAAAAATCAGAATAGCAAAAACAGACATCTCTGTGATCAATCTTCTCTAACCTAGTTGCTCCTATCTCCAATCTTGTAGTTCTTGCCCCTTTTCAGGCTAAGTGTAAGTTCACCTGGGGCTGAATCTCTTTTATTGTTAAAATAATGTCCTATTTTCCTTAACAAAATTGAATTCACACAGGATTGTTCTGATAAAATTTTAAATTTTAATACAAAACCTGGTTAATTAGTAATAAAAAACAACCAGTCAATTACAGTCTTACAACAACATTACACAGCAGCAACAAAATAATAAATTTTACAACATCAGAAATAGATTAACAGAAAACCAGCTGCCAAAGACAATACTGAAAAGTCACCTAGCATTTAAACAGGGAGGACTTCTAAAGAAGAAAGGTCTATAAAACTGACCTCCTTTTTAAAAAAAGGCCTTCCTCTTGGAGGATTCTGGCAAAACTTTATTCACCAAGGATGCTTAAAACAGGACTTCAAATATCAAGCAACATGTACAGAAGACATATGGTCAAATCCCAAGCCATTTATGAACTTTTGCCTGAACTCTTTCACAGGCCAATTCACATATCACACCTGTCCCTAATTCAGTTTGATTAGCCTGGCCAATAATGGCTTGTTGAACCAACAGATCATAATGTCTTAAAACGGATGAAAGTGTTTACAAAATAATACATTATCCATTCATCAGGGAGGTTTCTTACTGTATATCATGACCTGAGTGGGAAAAATCTGTCGCATTTAATTGGATTATTTGATTCCATTCCTCTCAATGCAAAGCTATAGCAGATTTATTTACTCTCAGAACATCTGTTTACAAATCAGGCAAACAGATTTTTGTAAATGCCAATGGAATGCCTCTTTCTAATCAACTTTCATAACAACAGCAAGGTTTGATCTAGTGCAGAGGTAGGCAACCTTGGCTCTTTTATGACTCGTGGACTTGAACTCCCAGAATTCCTGAGCCAGCTTGCTGGCTCAGGAATTCTGTGACTTCAAGTCCACGAGTCATAAAAGAGCCAAGGTTGCCTATCCCTGATCTAGTGGTTAAGACACCAGGTAGAAACTGGGAGACCATAAATCTGCCTTAGCTACAAAAGCCAGCTGGGTGACCTTGGGCCACTCATTCTCTTTTAGCCCAATCCACCTCACAGGGGGAGGAAGATGCTCATTTTTAATAAGTACAGAGATGCTCTGTAATTTAAGATAATGAAAGATGCAAGGGATATGAAATATTATTATATAAGCATTTGAAAAACTATTTCACAGCTTTATGAGACACCCAGTTTTCAAAAGGCATTCCTCACCAACATCAACTTCATTTTTAATCTTACAATTTATGTAAGGCAAGAGTCTGAGAAACTTGATCTTTCTGACAATGAGAAATTAATTTACTCTAGAGATGCAGTTTTTCTTTAAGATAAAAATTTTATGTGACAACTGCAATTCTCTTATTTTTAAAAAACAAAACTAATTCTAAAAAATCATTATTTTTTTCTTCAGATCAAATTAACAAGAAAAATAGTTCCAATTATAAAAGTTTACATTAAATTATAGAATTCAGACTGTCATATTTCTTTTCTCTCCCAATTAAATTTTAATTATTATTAATATTTGGTTCCCAATAATGGAGGCAATTAGCTCAGAGAATAATGATATGACATTTTTGACAGGATGAAATACTGTTTTCAGGATGATGCTTATCTTCATGTTTTCTTCCTTCAATGTTACTGCTTCACTTATATGCAAAAATAGGAACATTAAATAGACAAGCATCCTGATGAGGCCTCATGGGAATTATCCTAATTCAGTGGGAATTATTCTAATTAAATATACAATGTAAGTTATTATTACTTTATTTGGACAACAATCAAAATTTGACACAATCAGCACTTTCTGAACTTCTTCTATCATTTCAGTTTTGTTTCTATACATTTATCCCCACATCATTCACTATTCTGTCATTTCCTATAGAAAAAATACATCTTCCTTCTCAGTATTAAACAATTGTATATATAGTATAGGGTTTTTTTTGTTTTGTTTTAAACCCACACATAAACCCACAGAAAGCAGTGCATCACTGGAGACATCAAAATATAATTTTAAGTCAGCTGTTGTATAAGTCATCAAGTATTTCTACAGAATCCAATAGAAGAGTCTCATCCACCTTTAGCCAATTACATGTACTGTACATAAGTAAAAGATAAGGCCAATGGGGCTTCCTTGTTGTTGCTATGTGTGTGATATTAGGACCTGTAAGCACGAGATCTCACCACACTTTTAGATATGAAATGGAAAAATGTCGCTATACAAGCAGTCTCTGAGCAGATATAAGTCAGCAGATATAAGCAAGATAGTTTGGAAATGTTTTGACTAGATTCCTACAATTGAGCACCTCTGAGGTACAGCTTAAGTGTGTCAGAAGGCATATCAATATTGTGAATCAGAAATTCTAGTCCTAACAGTGGTCTTAAATTGAGTACTACCTGTACTCTAGGGATAGTCTCTTGGAAAGTAGGATCATAGCCATAGAGACTTAAATTCCACAAAGGAAAAATCATGCTATCATACAGATGTCTCTTAAAAAGAGAAAAGTGGGACAAATCCAGCTAAGAATCAGCACAATGTCTCCCTGGGAAGATCTAAACCATAGGCACAGCAATCAAAATGATCCTCTGTCAAGTCCCAACCAAAAATTCATTAGAAACTGATGAGACATTCAAAACAAGTGCATGTTTTACAAGCAACTGTCCTTCAAGTAAGTTGACTGTCATATAGAAATTATTTTCAAACAAAGCTTTTATATCTGATGCTTTTCAAACTTATGAGTATAGAAACTATTATTTCATTGTTCAGCAGAACTAGATTAGATAGGCAGCCAGATTACGTTTTAATTGAATTCAGTGATTTCATATCATTTAGCCAATCAGTATTTTGCACTAGAGATATTTTTGTGTCCCATATCCCATATTGCTAAAATATAATCCTCAGGAACCAAAGGGCACATTTGAAAGCACATGGAAACTACACTCTAGTAACCATTGGTAGACCTTCATCTCTCCATCCTTGTATTAAAAATGTCATTTTGATAATGAGTTTCTTGTCAGAAGACTTGAGTTGAAGATGGCTTCAGATTTTAACAGTTGGTAGGCCTTCTGAAATTTCAAAATCTATTCATAGCAGAGCCAAATATAATATATCTAATATTCTTTATCTCAGCCAAATGATCTGCTACCTCTTTATTCTGGGTAAATGATGGAAACAAATTTGTTCTGCATTCATAACCTTTAACAAGCTTAAGTTAGTCAGGCTTTCGTGTCAGATTATGATGGATTAAGCCTAGAAAATATATTACTATTCTTTATAAACAAATATATTGCTGTCTTATCTTGGCTTTAAATTTTGTCCTAAGACAATGTTCAGATATTGTGTAGATGTAATGTGTAGATGTAATGTGATAGAATAGCCAAACAAATACGATAAAACTGAGTTACTTATATACTGTACACAGTGGAACAGGGCCTTTATTCTCAATAAGCAGCCTAGGAAGTCTATATTGCTGAGAAGTTCAGGTTAAGCAATACTTATTATAGAAGTTATGGTAATGGAGGAACAATATTACTTCCCCTTAGAAGTATCAAATTAACAAACAAGCTTTTCTATTTCTTTGAAAGCTTTCTCCCCATCTTTCTTGTCCTCAGTTTTTTTCCCCCTGAAACTAGCCAAGAGTTGTTGTTGTTAATTGCGAAGTCGTGTCCGACCCATTGCGACCCCATGGACAATGTTCCTCCAGGTCTTCCTATCCTCTACGCTGGGAAAGCCAAGAGTATGGAAGCCTAAATACTCCAATGCATACAGCTGGGGTAAGGAATGGTAATCATATAAAATGATGGTGGAATATAATCGTTATCAGATTTACCCTGCACAGAACTCAGCTCACCAATACCTGCAGACTTTAGAACAGCCTTCCCCAAGGAAGGCTCTCTCCCTAAACTTTATACCGTAATTGAGCAGCAAAGAAATTGAAATAATCAATAAGTAAAGAAATGAACCTGGACTTCTTCTGAAATTCAAATTCAAGTGCTTTAGCAGCATTGCTTTCAGCCAGGAATTCAGGGAGTTGCAGTTTTAATATATCTGGAGTTATGCTAAAGCATAAGAAAACCCAGATATACTAATCCAGTGAAGGCTGTGAATATCACTGGAATACTAAGAACTATACCAGCAAACAAAGGCCTATTTTGGAAATAGAAAGTAAACATTTCTTAAAATCTCACTAGATTACCCAATATTGCATTGGAGTTTTTTGTAATAAAGTAGCCTTCTTCCCAGACTTAACCTATTGAAGGACTTGTGAAAAGCTGTATACCAAAACTCAATTTAGGCAGGTCACAAGCCACAATGAATGGCCAGTCTTTTTTGAGGTTACTGTAATATGAGATAAGGGTGAAATCTTCAAAACTCATGAATAGATAAGCCACAATTAGTTAAAAATCTAATTTCTGCTTAGGCATTATGCTGACATTACGTTTGAATAATTAGCTAAATCAGCTGTGTCAGAAAAAAATAAAAACAACATCCATTCCATACTCTAGACCTATGTTATCCTAGTCTTCTAGTCAATTTCTACCCATTGTTGGGGAAGAACAGACTTCAACTTCTCTATACTGGCAGTTTGCAAAACCGTATATTATTTCTTATTTTCCTGTTTCCTCATTAACTCTACAGGATATGTAATTTTTATATAGTGGTACATATAGTTTTTTAGACTAAAAACACTCAATTCCTATTTAGCCAGATTTTTGGAGCACAACTCCCATCATTCCTATGCAGTATAACTATTCTCCAGGAACTATGGGAATTGTAGGCCAAAACAGCAAACAATACAAAACCTATTCATTCTTGCACACCATATATACTCACTGGCTCCCTAAGAAGGTAATGGCTGCCAGGGTCCTCTAAATTGCTTCACCAATTACCAGTTATTCCTGCTTGGCAGAACCAAATCAGTTAAGAAGTCACCAGATACCCCCAGCTTTCCTCCAAAACCAGGCACCGATGACAGAGTAAATGAAGACTCTGTTAATTTCTTTTCCTTTTAATTCCCACCTTGCACTGCTCTTTCCCAACTACCTACTTATCTTTTCTTCCTATTTAAGCTCCAGAAGTGAGTTGAAAGACACTTCCAATTAACGCTATCTCTAATTTATACAACGGAAATCGTCGATTCGAAAGTAATAGTTTGGGATAAAAGCATCCTTTTCATGCATCAGAGATATGCTGTAATGGGGGAGGGGAGCACTCTGCACATGTTTAGAGGCCAGATCTCTTTTAGCAGTTGAGATTTGGCAATCTCAAAGTTCAGTTCTATTCTTAGTGGCCCCGTCCCGTCCTACCTCGCCCGTGTTCCTTCCAGTATCATCTCATCTTTAGCCTACCTTCGACCTGCCCAGTGTAACTTAGCCACTACTAGGGTCGTCCGCGTCTCGACGTCTTGTTCCCACAGCTTCCCGTCCTCAGCTTGGTCCTGCCCCCCTCACCCGCAGCATCAATACTACCCTTCGTTAGCGACCAATCCCTTGCAGTTCCAGAGGATCTTTCGCCGGAGGCGCACCAGGCAGCCAATCAGTATGCGCCGCTACTTTTATTATTCATCGGGCTGTTCCGGGTTCTACTTCCCCCTCCCGCCGCTTTGCTGGAAAGCCAGCTGAGTTCCGGGCAGTGTGTGTGACGTAGACGCCTCCGCTGTTGACTTGTTTAAAGAAGGGGGAGGAGAGGGAGGAGGGTTAAATTGCTCCGAGGCTTTTAATGGGTGTGCGTGAAGATCTTACGGGCGGGGCCGGGACGGGTATGGGCGAGTAGAGGGTTGGATCTCCATTTTCTCCCAAAAATGGAGGCATAGCGTCTGCCACCTGCGGCTCAGCTGAAGGAGCCTGTTCTGTGGCGGTGCATTGAGCGAGTTCAGCGAAAGCGTGCAAAAGGGAGTAATCAAGAAGCGTTGCTGATTAGACCTATTCTCAGTGGGAAATTGCGTAAAAGGAGCCTGACCCAGAGCTCGTCTCCTCTCTTGGAAGATTCATCCATTTTCTCGCCCTTCAGTTGCAGTGGTGGTGGGGGTATCGAACGCGCTCCGGCTGGGGAGAGGGTGTCTCTCTGTCTCTTCTCTCTCTGTCTCTCTCCTCCCCCCCCCGTTTATTTTTTGAGGGGAAATGACAAATTTGTGCTGATTAGGATTTTTATTAAAAATATAATTTTTATTAAAAATTATAATTATATTAGTGAAAATTACTACAAACTAAAAGAAAAATAGTAAAAGGTGCAAAGGGAAATAAAGTGAGACATAAAGAATAGAAGAAGAAGAAAAAAATATGAATATAGTGAAGGAAAAGAAATACAGATAGTCCTTGACTTATGGCCATAATTGAGCCCAAAATTTCTGTTAAGGCAGTTGCTAAGTGAGTTTTGCCCCATTTTATGACCTTTTTTGCCACACTTAAGCGAATCATTGCAGTTAAGTGAATCCAGCTTCTTCCACTGACTAGTCAGAAGCAGCTTGGGAAAGTTACAGATAGTGATCACATGACCCTGCGACAGTACAATTGTCATAAATACATGCCAGTTGGTAAGTGCCTGCATTTTGATCACATTGCCATGAGGATGCTATGAAATCATAAGTGTGAAAAATGGTACTAAGTCATTTTTTTCAGAGCTGTTTGAAGTTCACTAAATGAATGGTTACAAGCCAAGCATCTGTATATAAACAAATGACTCCCAACTTCAGTCGCAACTATAACAATTTTAGTAACTTTTCATCTCTTTAAGTTATAACAAATGATCTCTTCCTGCATCCCATTTATTATTTATAAACAAATCCATAAAGCCTTTTTATTTCACTCTTGGTGTCAGCAGAAGTCCATTAAGGGTTACCAGAAATAACTTTTAACCTTGATCAAATAAACCAACTTTATATTCCTTCCTTTTACTTCTAAAGGAATTCTAGAACTTGATTTCATTTATTCTTTGAGATTCATCAAAACTTTGACAAGACTGTAATAAATTCAATATAGAAAATAATTCAGATCACTTATAGTTTGTATGTCCCTTTTAATTATTAAAACAGCCAGTTTTTGTTTGTCTTTTGTAATGCCTTTTTCCTGTCATTCTTGCAGCCTATCATTTGTAAATCAACGTCTTGTCAAGTAAAACTTGTTTCTTTCATAAGGACACAGTCTGACATAGTCTATCACTGTTAACATTATTAATATTAATTTCTGACTCCATTTTTAAAAAATATTTCCAATATTCTATTCTGTAACTTTTATTTGAGTATATATGTTATTCTCCTTTAACAGAAATCTTTAGTTCCTTCTTGTGTCCCAATTTTTTAAAATTTTATTTTTTTAATTCAAGATGAAAATATTTTCCCATGGGAAGGATTCTAATACCATTTCAAATATATAAGAGCATTTAGTCCATTTGTAGCTTTTTAAAACCAAACTTTTAATCAACCCTTTACTGATTAAAGAAAAATGTTTATTTTTAATCTTGTAGCTAAATTTGTCTTTTATTAACTGAAGACAGGTTCCCCAGATGTTTTTGGATTTGTCACTTCAAAAGTTTCCAATAGCTGAAGATAAGCTCATAAACAATTGCCAAATGCGATTATAAAAAGAAGTACATGAATTAAGTGCCCTTTTAAAGGTAGCAAACACAGTTTGAACAAGATGGCTATTCTCTTGCCTCAGTGTTCAAAAACCACTATCTTGCAATCTTCTTATGAAGAGCAACTGTATGGAGCACTTGTAGGTGATCTCTGATCTTCTTTATCTGGAGAGCAATTTACTTGCCAAGTTTTCATTCTTTGCATGGTTGCAGCTCCATTTTTCACAGAGCTATCTTCAATCCATGATTTTTTCCTCCAGAAGCCCATGGCTGGGAGGATTAAAAGAAAAAGGACATGGTATAATAGTCTCCCTCTCCTGTGCTATAGGCAGAGTTGACAGCAGAAGTTCATATGAGTAACTAAGCCCTTTTAGTTTCACTATACTGTGGGAAACTATGAATCTGGCAGATTTAGTCAAAGCAATTATCTTAATCAACTGTACTATGCAAACTCAGAAACCCTGTTTTGGAGCTCCATAGCTTTTTACTTTCATTCCTCCAATGAGGGTGAGTAGAATGAAAATGCAAGAAGCTGCACTATGAAATTCACTGCAAAAATCCAATAGTCACAAAACAAATCTCCCAAATGTTGTTTGCCTGCAGTACCAAACTTTGCCTCCCTGGTCAATGGAAAATTGGCTTTTGATACAATGGAAGAACTATATCCCCCAAAATAGTTAACATGGAACTGACTAGATCCAACCAGAACAAGCTGCAGTTGGTTCACTGAGTGTCTGGAATGAGCTATGGAGCACTTTCATCTTCAAAGATATTTTGTAGCATACAGGAAAATGCTGGGCAGTGGTGGTAGCAAGCCAGTGGTGATAGCAGGCTGAGCACTGTCAAGCCATGTGGTGGCAACAGGCAGTCAAAGAGCAGTGGCGAGCTGTTTGTCAGCTGCAAGCCCTGCAGCCAATCCAAGGAAACGGCCCTAGCCACACTCAAAAGTCGTAATTGAGCCATGCTTATTGCTCAGTCAATAATATCTTTGACGATGTCTGATCATATTTGAGCCATCACAATAAGAGTTGAGGGGTTTTAAGGACTCTGGGGGAAGATTTGGGGAGCCAAAGTGTCTGTGAGTTGGTCCTAGGGTGAGAGCCTAGGAGCAGCAAGTATGTTTGAGTGAATATTAGTGACCTACCACCCAGAGTGAGAGTCAGGTGGTGGACGCTGCATGAGCAGGCCTCCTTCTCACTGGTTGGTGAGAGAGACCAGTCTAGGCTGGAGAAAAGTAGGGGGAAGCCCTTGGTGCAGAGAGTTTGAGCTATCTTATCCTACCTATCCTAACCTCTCTAGAATGACTGAGTGATTGGAGGCATGTGAATGACTGTGGTGGGATGGCTCTAAAGGGAGGTGGGTCAAGTATAGACTGCCCTGGGGATCATAGGGCAGGACATCACATCAGTATAGTGATGGACATGGGATGCTACAGAAACCAGGGAGCAGGCTGTTACAGGGGAAGATGTCCGAATGTTAATATAGGTGGCATATTTCAGCCTGTTGAATTCATGCTCAGTCCCTGGACAGCATTTCCTCAGAGGCTCAGAGCTTCGACTGCTGTTGTTGAATGCCAGGTCAGTCAACAAGGCTCCCCTCATTCAAAACCATATTGAGGAGGTGTATGCCAACATGACATGCATCACGAAACTTGGCAGTCAGTGGTTTGGGGTTTGGCACCAGGACCAAGGTAAATGGGGTGGCTATGGTTATCAGAGAGTCTCAGCCTTCAAGGGCCTTGCTCCCCAAGTCTCTGGCTATGAGACCCTGAGATGGGCTCATGGGATCATCTGGCATTGTTGCTACTGGTGGCAAATATCTTGTAGCTTGGGTACAATGAGGGTGGGAGTTCATTCTCCGAGCTTGTGGATTGTTTCTGAACGTTTCGTTACCAGACTAGTGGTAATCTTCAGCAGAGTTTAGGCAATATCAGTGTTTCTATGTTTATGATGGCTTTGTGCGATCAGTAGGTCTTGTGATGGGGGGGGTCACGTCAGGTGAGGGTCTTGTGATGGGGACCACGAATTAACCGGTCAGCCAACCAGCGATGGTACCAACCCTCAATCAACCCACACAATCTCACTGCCTCATCCCAACCAGCACTTCACCCCCCAATAACCCTCATCTGATGTGACCTCTTTCAGCCAAAGAGTTTTTAATGATTCAGGGAATTCCATATCAGGAGAGTTTATTTCTAACCTCCTTTGATTCCAAACTTTGGCCATTTATAGTAGGAATGCATAATGTTAGCCCCAAATATGGTTTATTTGCTTGTGGCATAACAAGTTGAGTAGATCCAGTAGCCATTGTAACAATGTCAACAATACATCAGTTGAGGTACACTCAGTAAACCATGCTTAGTCAAAATGTGGCTTAGTATGCTCTCCATATTTATTTTCAGCTGAAATTACTGCTATTATCAGATGATTCCCAAACTTGGACATTTTCTCTTTCACAGTAGGAAAATATTGTGTCATCCAGCTAATTTTCTATTTTTATGCTTCAGGGATACTCAATGACAACTTCTCAAATGTAAGTCTATTGGGGCTGATTTTAAAAAAAAAAGTTGATGCCCTTTGAGAATGCTGTCTTCTCTGATTTTTCTCACAGATTTTTATATAATCATTATAGCTTAATCTAGGCATAAGGGACAGTCAGACCACATTTACTGGGAGAGGTTGTTGCAAATATTGGAATAGAAAGATGTGACATGTAGGCAGTCCTCTGCATCCCTTAGGCTGCTTACCTTTGAGTTGCTGCCTCATTCTATGAACAGAGAGACTATGGAATGGATAGTTTCAGCAGCAGAATGTCAGTTCTATCTTGGGAGCCTATCATCAGATGAAGGCAGGGCTTTTTTTGTCATAGAACGCCCAGAACGGAGTTCCGGAACCTTTTTTGGATGGAACCTTGTAGGGTAGGAAAGGCAGGTTGTATGACATGTGTGAGTTCCGGCACTATTTTTTTTTTTTTACAAAAAAAACACTGAATAAGGTATACAAAATGTATAGACTTAGCAGTGAGTGGACTTACAGCCATACTATAGTAAGATTAGCCTTGGCGATACAGCAGATATTTAACTGCATAAATGTAGGAAAAATGTATTTCCCTTTATGTCATCTTTCAGTCACATTGATAAAACCAGTGGATTGATTCTAGGAATCTGCTGAGATTTTCAGTCACCCAGGTCATAGTTGTCTCAAAAATATTCTGGGTGAGTTTTTCATAGTATAAAATTTGTGCTGATAAAGGAGAATATTTGCAGCTCAAGGTTGAAATGAGGGGTCCTTGGTGTTCTCTGACCTTTGTTCTCTGAGTTTTCTTGCAAATGTTTTATTACCCAAACTAAGTAATATCACCAGTGCTCATCAGGAGTGGGGTTTGCTCTCAATTTTTCTCAATTCACATATTTTGTCTTCGGCTCATAGAGTAGTGTGTAGATGATTTATATGAGCAAAACAATGTAATAAAAGAGGTTAGATTTTCTCCTTCTTCCAATATTCCTCTAACATCACTCAATGGGTACAGTTTGGCTCTTTCCTATAGATGTTTTAACTAAAAGGCAAATGATTCACGACCTTTCAACCAACATTTTATTCAGTCCATGAGGTGGCAGACTAGATCTGGGAAGAACTCTGTCAAACAACGCGAAACCTTCCGTATAAAAGGAAAACGCTATACACATTGAAAATTAGAAAAAAAAGATAGAGAAGGCTAGATTTTTTTAATATCTTGGCAAAAATGTGGAGAAACATACAGTATAATGTCATGTTCCACCTGCAATATAATATGGCCCAGACTCAAGTCTGCTTTATACATATGCTAAACAATAGGTAATGTCTTAGTGTGTTCTATGAATGCAATTACATGTGATTTATTGTACTGTGACTGCAGTCAGAGATTTGAAAGCTCAGTCAGCAAGTCCTTTATGAGCTGGAGTCAGCATTCCCTGTTCACAGTATTGTACTCAATACAGCAAGTTTTCATACATAACATAAATACACATGCTTCTTGGCTGCTATTTCCAGAAATGCATTTACATTTCATGTCTCTGAAATGGGACAAATATCATTTTCAGAGTCACGATAGGTCGGACACGACTTCGCAACTAACAACAACAACAATTCTTTGTACTATTGTATTCTTTGTAGATTATTATACATTTAATAGAGGGGTATTTGCTTTAAATATCATATGTCCAATGTATATTTCTCATATGTATTAAGGAATAAGTGCTTGAGCACATCAGTGTAATAGTTTAAAATTAGTAGCAGAGTAAAGTTCTTAGGTCTTTTAATGCCAAATCTATCGGTGGCTTCCTCTCCAGGAAATGGGGCTTTGTAGGTGTTGCTGCACTTGATTAGATCTCAAACTTATTTAAATTTACTGCAAATTATTTAGAAAGACGAGTATCTACTTTCAGTTTTGTATTCTTTTCTCCCTTATTTCCTCCACTTAATTTGATGTATCTTTTACAGTACAGTTTTGGGGAATTGATTGTGTAAGCTCTGCTATCAGTTTGCCAAATAAATTTTCATTTTTAAAAGTAAATACAACAATAAATTAAATCATGGAAGTTTTGAGATAATTGAAGGAATTCTTCACAAATGTGCAGCTCTATGGAGCATTAAGATTATTTACTGCTCATAATTATGACTATATATTTCTTCTTTGGTACCAATATATATTTTGGAATGCCATTACTGGAGAATATAAATGGAAGGGTACTTTCATGCTAAGGTATTGGCCATTTTTGAATTACTAGTTTTTAGCCTGCTCTAGGATTCATTATGATTCTAATTCCTTTTTGTAGTACAGGATACTACTGATCTGTTGGAATTTAACTTTGCATTGTGACATTCTGCCTTTTCAAACCTATTAACTATTAGGAGCAATAAAAGGTGAGAAAGTTAGCAGAGAACTATGCATTTTTATTTTCTATCATTGTCTAAAAGACTTATTTTGCATGTCTGTAATATACTTCTTATTTGCTAAGCTATTATTCTTGGGACCTTCATCACTCTTTTCTCAGTTCAATTCTTATTCTTTTCTAACTCTGAGCTGTGGAGTTCAAGCCACTTGCCTGACATAATCTGTCTCACAATTGTGAAAGCACACTGGAAGCTTTAGGTAGATAAGTAACATTGTATTTTTTTTTTTCATTCCTATTTTCTGACTGCATAAAGCTATCTGCTATCCATTGTGGTTTGCCTGCTCTTTCTTTATAAATTATAGTTGTGCTATAACACAGAAGTTCGTTCTTCCTCTAGATCTGCTCCAAAAAGAAGTTGCTGTTCTGAAATACAAAGGTCAAGGAATGTGTTGTGCAGCTGACTGAGCTGACCTCAGTATAAAGTGGAAGCTATTCCAGTCCATCTGATGACATTGTGGGAAGACCCATCAAAATAAAGAAACTCCTCACATCACAACTACTTTTTAGAAAAAGTGATGAATTACTGAAAAGAGGGAAAAGATACCAAAAGCCAAATTCCACTTGATGCACTTTCACTGAAACCATTATTTGCTCAAGAATCTGAATAATTTTTCATAATCTAATCCAACCAGAAATTAATTACTGGTTACTTCCTTAAATATTTAAGCAAAATAGCTGCTGGGTATTTTTCTGTATTGAGGAGCGAGAAGACTTTCAACATGTGATTTAGTTTAACAGTCTGAAATCCAATTTGTGGCACAGCTAGACAAAATGATGGATACCATGATTATATGCTTGTAATTTTTTAAAATTACTTTTTGGGATTTTGCATTTACATTTTGCATTTTTTTTATTATATTCAAAGATTTAATTTTGTACCATCCAATGCCATTTTCCTTATGTGAAATTCTATACATTCAAATGGAATTGACTTTGCAAGGGCAGAGTACTAGACACGTACTTGGATAAGAATGATAGGGCATATTCTTTTCAAAGAGTCCCAGATTCAGTTTTTGTTTATTTCCTTTGAAGGCAGGGAAAGATTCCTGAAACGTGAGAAACCAATTTCAGTTAAACAACAATTCTGCCCTGCTGTCTAAACTGATTTCTCCTCTGCTGGTCCAGTTTATTAAGCAACTTCAGACATTCTTGTCCAGATTGCAGAGGGACTGGGCTGGTGTTCAACTCCGGACTATGGTCATAGTAGGATCTGGTCATTCCTCCGTCTACCTCATCTTGCTGGCTGGCAGGCATGAGGATAGTCTTCCAGTGCCTTCCTCTTCATTTTAAGGATTGCTTCCTCTTCATTGGTTCACATACATTTGCTTTCCCAGATTTGCATAAATAAACACATTCAATCTCCTTCCCACATTTTCTCTTTCAACATTGATGTAGATTATTTTTTCCCATTACAGTATCATCATTACACTGATGCTACAATAAGCAATGCAGCAGGGGAACAGGTTGATCTCCACTGGTAGATTTTCTGTACGTTTATGAACACTTTGTAATAAGGATGTATTAATAGTTTAGCTTAATGGAAATAAAGCAGCAACATTGTGACTTTAAAAATGAAAGGGATGGTACATGAACTATTGAGGTTGAGGCTAGTCCCTTGATTTAAGTGATTATTGTTGGTCATCTGTAAGAGTATTAAACATGAAAGTTGACAAATGGTGGAGTATGGCAGTCCAGGATAGAAAGGTTGCCCGGGTTAGTGACCAACCATAGCTGGGAAGTGGGAAAGTTGGCAGTTGACTGGGCCTTCTGCTTAGATTGAGCAAAAGAGTGGGGACCACTCTGAAAGGCTTTAAATGGCTCAGGTTGGGAAATAGCAGTCTGAAATCAAAAGTGGAAACCATTGGTGCAGGATGGATTTGTAATGGGATGACAGTGGCAGTTGGAGTCATCCATTTCTGCAGGCTACTAATGGTAATAGGCCAAGCAAATGTGTGAGTTTGACCTAAATGGTTGGAAGAAGATTGATTCCATATTTCTTATGTTCATGTGCATCTACCACTGGATTTGAAGAGGTAGAGCAAATGCCTTGAGGAGGAAGTGTAATTCTGTTTTTTATTTCTACCCTTAGAATCTTATACTGTATGTACCTATGATGAATCTGGACTAGACTGCTTGCCTTTTTTTTTTAAAACTTCACTGTCAAGGTATTGATTTCTTTAACATGGCTGTAATGTAAATATATAATTCTTTCGGGAACTTTTTAAAAAGTTTTCATCTGTTGGGAAGGGTGAGTTTTTATTTAAAATTTGAGAAAGCTAAATATTATCTAGTTACAATTATACATATCTCTATAATGCTTTTAAGAAAGCAAAAGCCTCTTCACATGCATAAAATAGTTGCAATTGTTAAAAAATGCAAGAACTAAAATATTACTATTTGCAAATGTTCAAACTATAAACTGTTTAGCACAAGAGATGTAATATACCTATAATGTACTAAAGAAACTAAGACTGTTTTTTTTCTCTTGCCTCAGACATTAGGAAAAAGTGGTATCAGTGGTTTCTGTTACTTCCCAAAAAAAACAGTAATGATAGTGATTGCATTTAATATGAATTGTTTTTGTAATTTTATAGTATGCTGCCAAGAGTCATATTTCTTTGAAATGGGTGATATATAAATATAATAAATGAATGTTTAATGATATTTATTTGGATTCAAAGGATGTGATATGAACACTTTAATTAAAACATTGGCAATGGAGAGCAAGACCCTTCAACACATTTGATTTGGTCTGTTGCCCTTGCTATTATTATCTCTTCTGTTTTATTGGTTTTATTGTATTTGATTGTTGTGAACTGCCCAGAGTCACTCAAGTGGCATAAACATTTAATATAGCACACTATTAAACAGGGTAGTCTGTATCTCTTTCCATCATTTCATCACATTTTTTTTCTTTTCCAGCTGGCATTCCAGTGTTCTGTGGCTACTAAAACAGGTTTTTTTGGATCAAGTCTAGGTAATCTCCACTTTCCCTCCTTTTAACTGCCAATGTACAGAACAAAAGGGTGTGGAAAAGTGTCTGGCACCAGAACTTGAGAACGCTGCTTTAGCAATTAGAGAAAAAATAAAATGCCAATCCATCAATGCATCAAATTACCTGCAAGGTAAAATCGTGCAAGCCAAGGTGAAAGACAGGTAGTCCTCGACTTACGAGCACAATTGAACCCAAAATTTCTGTTGCTAAGTGAGACATTTGTTAAGCAAGTTTTGCCCCATTTTAAACATTTCTTGCCACAGTTGTTTAGCAAATTACTGTAGTTTTTAAGTTAGTAACATGGTTGTTAACTGAATCTGGTTTCCTCGTAAACTTAGCTTGTCAGAAAGTTGCAAAAGTTGCATCGATCACATAATTCCAGGACACTGCAACTGTCATAAATATGAGTCAGTTGCCAAGTGGCTGAATTTTGATCACACGACCATGGGATGCTGCAATTGTTGTAAGTGTGAAAAATGGTCATAGCAAAGCCATTAACAGTCTTCTCCAAATTAGAGCGTTTTGGTTGTATTGGCATTGCTGCTCTCACCATTCCTGACCAGTATCTTTTAGCTAGGCCAACTGGAAACTTCTTTCTCTTTGAAGGATGACAAGTTGGGAAGGGCTGCTTTAGAGAGAGGAGTCATTTGGCTAATTCTTCTGCTACTGCTGAGGCAGCTGCTATCTCCCTTCCTTCCCCCACTTCCCAGTGTAGAACATAGGGCTAGCTTTAGATTAATGAGAAGGTATGGCTGCTCTTTCACAGATCAATTTCTGTTATGTGGTCTTCAGAAGAAAAAATGAGAAACCAAATAGGTGGCCCTCTACTTTAGAGAGAATTAAAACTAGCAGCAGCATACTGTCTAGCCTTTAAAGTACACACATGCACATAGGGCTCAGGAGAAGTGGTCTTTCACTCATTGCCAATTTCTATAGGTCAAAATGGGATCTATGTCTCATTTCTTATTTGAATTAATTTCTTGCTTTCAGAAACCTTTCCTGAAAAACAGAAGGGAGGTGTTGATGTACTTTTTAAAAAATGTTATTTGATTGTGGAAATGTTCCTGCTTCTAGTTCATTAATCTGTGTAATGTTGTTCCCCAAACCACTTTACACTTATCCATGTAGAAAAGAAAGTTTATTAGTCATGCTGCTCACCAGGATGCAGTCTTAGAAAAAAGATCATTGCGGCTGCTTGGCACAGCACTCTCTTCCCCACATATTTATTTTCCCCAGAATGAGGCAAGATCGCCATCCCATCTTTGAGTTTGGAAGGCCAAGCATATCTTACATCCTGGGCTCTCTCTTCTTCTAGATCCATGACAAGAACTGAAAGGCTTGAAGGAAAGTGCAGTGCAAAGGGAACAATCCTTACTCGCTTGCACACTTCTCAGTCCAATAAGAACACCCATTACACACATACCATTTCTTCTTGCTAAGGTGTGAATAGCCAAGCCATTTATGGGGATGTTAGAACAGGTAGTTCTGGTACAGATACAGTAGATATGTTGGATGTAGAATCGCAAGACATATGATGGATTCATGGCTGCAAATATTTTCTCCTTGACCATAGAGACACTGGGGGAAAATCTCAGTAGAATGTGAGGAAGGCAGGAAGGCAGGCAGGCAGGCAGGCAGGCAGGCAGGCGGGGATGGGGTAAATCACAAAATCATGCAAAAGAAGGGTAGCTACATGTGTCAGAAAATGGGGAAGGAGGCTATTGTCTGGTGACTAGAAAGTGAGGCTTCAGGCTCGCTTAAAAACTGTCCCCTGCAAGCCAAAGAGGTAGCTGTATGGAAGTCAGTATGTGTGTGATTTTGTGTGGTGTATTGTTCAGGGAAGGTATCTGAGAATCCCTTTCCCCATAACAAATTATCTTGTATTAGGGAATTCTTGCACTTTGACACCCTTTCTATGTGGCAAGTTTAGTAAAAACTGCATGTACTCAAGTATTACACAATTGGTTAAAGGTGGCCTACTGCTAGAGCCCCGGCATAAGCAGAAAACAACCCTGCAGTGCTCTCTGGATCCAGCCCAGGAATGGAAGTCAAGATGCTAACAGAGTAGATGATAGTTGCCTCCTGTTTTGTTGATCTTGGTTACACTTTATTACTCGTAGCTAAAGCTGTCCACTCTCTGTCCTTGGGCCCTCTTTTTTCCTCTTGACTTTCCTTACTTGTCCAATATTCCTTTCATCCACTTCTCAGCCCCAGATCAGTACCCCTATTTCAACCAAGTTACAAAGTAGCTTCACAGATCTGTGTAGCTAATAGTGCAAATGGACACCCTGTTGATATATTTATTGGCAATCACTTGACTTTTACTGGTGAAATAAGGCCTACTAAGTGCAACTTTTCCCAAATAATCGCTTGGAAATTGGAGTATGCACAGACTGTATGCCTGAATTAGGCATTACATGGCATCACAATATCCTTGAATTCAAGCAGTAATTTCCATGTTTCCTTCATTATCCCCTAGTTCTATGATATACTGAGCTAATTCCTTCTTTGTTTCCATGCCTGTGCTTTGTCTTCTGTCTGACAATTTGCTTTCAGGTTCCAGGAAGCATTCATGACATCAAAGAGGATAGCTAAGGGACAGCATGCTTCTTGGGCATAGAAATAGATTATTTTTTGGGTAGCACCTTTGGGAAGTTGCAGTATTGCCATGACAGGCTGGCAAAGCAAGCTTTTAGTAGCAGGAATGGTATTTTTCTGGATTATAAGTATGTCCCATATTCTATATGATGAATCAGAAATATACAAAAATGCACCTTGAAGCTGGGGGTGAGCTGAAAAATTTCTGTATATATTGTGTACGTATATGTGTGCATGTGTATGTGTGCATGCGCATGCCCATGTGAGGCCAAAAAGAGGAAATGTGGAAGATTATATATTCAGCACTTGATGCTTTTATACTGCCACCTGCCTCACTCACTATCACTCTTTTCTTGAAGCACTGCATCTGACTCCTCGGTGATCTGCAGAAGTGTGCTCATCTCAGGGCTTTCGCTTCTCAGCAGATCCGTGTTCTCTGTCTCATCTCCACCAACTTCCACCATCTCTGTGGCCTTCACTTCTACCTCTCCCTCACGGATCTTCTTAACATGAAAGGTGAAAGGTGGCACTTTATAGACAGCTGTCTTGGAACGTGCATAGACTACATGATCTGGGGTAAAGGACTTCTTCAGCTTATCTCGGGAAGTCTTCATCTTCTCCCTACGTTCAGTGGTGACTATCTTAGTGCCTAACTTGTTCATTCTCTTCTCCAGATTATGTCGAGTCTTCTCCAGATTTTGCTTGGTTTTCTCCAGGTTCTCTTTGGTCTTCAGTTTGGTTTTCTCTAGGTTCTCTCTAGTTTTTAACTTGGTCTTCTCCATTTTTTCCTTAGAGAATGCCTTCTTGAAGTCATCAACCTTCCTCATGCTGCTTCTCTTAATACGTTCTGCTCGTGATTCCTCAATAATCTCTTCAACTTCAACCTCTTCATCTGAGGAAAGCTCAATATGATCCTCTCCAGGGTGCTCCTCACCAGCTGGAATCTCTTCCCCTTCTTCCTCTTTTTCTATTTCTTTTACAGATTTACTTATGCTCAGCTTGGCTGGCAGTTTCACCTCATCCTGCAAAACATAAAGAAAAACTACTGTGCGCATAATTGTTAGATTTTATAGAAATTAATAGGCAGTTAAACTTTGGCCTATGCTATGGTAAGAAAGCAATCTCATTATAACCCTATTAATTCTCTTTTGTTTTAGTTAAAATGGCTTTCCTATTCCTGATAATTTAGTGTGTTAAATACTAATAACAATCATCAATCCCAATCAACTTAAAATTAATCCATTTGTAGACCAGACTAGAATTTTACCTGGAAATCTGATTGTTTAAACCAGGGGTCCCCAACCTTTTGGGCACTAGGTACCTGTTACGTGGATAAAGATTTTTCTGTGGACTAGAAGGGGCGTGGTTTTGTGTGCTGCCTGCATCCTGTGGATGGAGCTTTCCTTGTTTGTGCAGACTGGTTGCTGGCATTCTGCGGCCCATTACTGGTCCATGGACCGGGGGTTGGGGACCCCTGGTTTAAATCTTTCTGTTCTTTTGATACCCTACACGTTGAACTAAAAATCCATATCAAAGCATCATATTCATACTGGAAGTCTGGAATATGATTTATAAATATTTTGGAGGATCTTTACAATATATATATATTATTTATATATATTTATATATTTTGCAATATATATATATATATATATATATATATATATATATATATATATATATATATATATATATATATATATATATATATATATATATATATATATATATATATATATATATATATATATATATATATATATATATATATATATATATATATATATATATATATATATATATAATCATTTTCTTTTTTTATGGGGATGTCCTCTTTTCTATAAAAAGGGTATCCCTGCACGTTTTATACTCCATTAGTCATGCTCAACTTTAGGGGTGGCGCACAACTCTGTTTCTTAAGGCAAAGAGCCAGTGACATTTGGAGATGTTTCCGCGGTCATGTGTCCAGCATGACATTGCACCGCAACACAGAGCATATGGTGAAACACAGAATGCTGTTACCTTCCTATATATTTATTTGCTTGATCTTAGCAAAAAGATCAAGAAGAGATAATAAAAAAAATTTCTTGAAATAACGTAAGATTGCCAGATTTGGTGTACTGATATACCAAACTAGACAAAGAATAATGAAGAGCCATTGAACTTGTCTAAGTAGGGAATGGCTTTGCCTCAGTATTACTAACTGGTCTTTTTTTTTTTTTAATGTCCACTACTCTACTGTGTCTTCCTCAGATTTATGAGCAGCTCTATAATTCTATATTTTAGATTAGTTTTAACTAATAAGAATGAAGCTTTTTAGCATATTTTTCTGTGTGTTGCTCCTTATTTATCGTTGGATATTCTGGATATTTGAAAACATTCTTTTTTCTGCTGGTTAATGACTGCATTAAAGTTATTTGGATTTTATGCTGGCAAAATATTATTCTCCTATTCTCCCTTATTTCTGCTTTTCAGAAATAAATAGAATACGATGAACTGCACAAAGCACCACTTAGCAAATCTTGAACGATAGCTACTGTATCAGTGGTGGAAATGGAACTATTCCCAGATTTGTTATAGTCTAATTTTGTGGACCTCTTTTTGCAAATGTTCTTTAGAACAGATATCTTGTTCTTTTCAGTAGTTATTCTTTGCTTTTGGGTTTCCCAGGTATACAATAACAGCAGATACTTTGAATAAGTAATTTGCCTTGAGTTACTTATAAAGTTATAAAGGCAGGAGGAAAATCTAATAAGTTGTTACCATGCAGCAATTCATGGTTGATGTTCTGTCTCATGGTTGGTATGTCACGTTGGGCAGTTCACTTCTTATTAAATTATAAATGATAGCTAACTTTGAGAAAGATGGTATAAGAATGACTTCAATAAGTAATTAACTTTCAAAAGTATGCTAGATAAATCATCAAAAATATTCACAGGCACTCTCACACATGCCATGATCTTCACTTGGTGCAATATGTTGCTCTAAAACTCTTTTTTGATACCAGCATGCTCAAGTACTGATTGTCAAAGGATCCTCCTCCCTGCCCTGACCCAATGCACATAGTTTGATTTGAAAACCTTAAGTAATGGAAAGAAAAGTAGGCAGTTAAAAATAACAGCAGATTTAATACACCTGGAGCAATAGTAGCAACCAGATGTGACAAATTTTTCAGTACTCTCTTTTTGTTTCTTGGCAATATAATGGTGAGATGGATGGATGGATGGATGGATGGATGGATGGATGGATGGATGGATAGATAGATAGATAGATAGATAGATAGATAGATAGATAGATAGATAGAGATAGAGATGTATACAGTATATACTTTTTCACAGATTAGATACCATTAAATGTATGGAATGTCATCTTGAGTTGGCAGATGTGTGTATATGTGTGTACTTTGAGTACAGAGAAAAAAACAACTGTCAGGACAGGTAAGAAAGAAATACATACATAGAATATAGATACATACAGTGGTGAGATTCAGCCAGTTCGCACCACTTCGGCAGAACCAGTAGCTATTTTTTTGTTGCCCAGGCTCAGAATGCATTTCCGGAAGCGGTTGTTCACATATTTGAATCCCACCACTGGATACATATGTTATTTGATGAAATGCCTTTACACTGTTAAGTCAGTTAACATTAACAACAACAATAATAATAATAAAAGTTGGAAGAGACTTTGGAGGTCATCTAGTCCAACCCCCTGCTCAGGCAGGAAACCTTATACCATTTCAGACAAATGGCTGTCCAGGCTCTTCTTTAAAACTTCCAGTGTTGGAGCATTCACTGCTTCTGGAGGCAAATTGTTCCACTGGTAAAATGGTTTAAAAAGCATATAATCAGAACTCAACCTTGTCTAGTCTTTTTTTCAGTGGTTTAAAAAGCTATTTTAAGATCAGAAATCATTTGGTTTGAGGAAAGTGAAATAATTAACCTACTAGTTATCAGAACTATTCTGAAAGTTTCTTTTTAAAAGACTGGATTAACTAAAAGTTTAGTAGATTCAATTATTATCTAACTAGCAACAGCTAGAGGAAGTAGCAGAACAGCAGGAGAAAAGAAAATCTATATGGTTCTGTTACTTTTGTATGATACCAGCTCATTTTGTCTCTCCTGAAGGCACATACACTATCATGCTACTGAAATTGTTCCCATGCTGGCATATAATGCTGCATATAAGAATGCAGCATTAAGCTATAACTTACAGTATATAACCTATGCTTAAAGTATATAACCTATGCTTTTTTTTCTCCCTTTTTTTTAGAGATTAAAAATGTTGATGTTTGTAAGCTGTATGAGGATCCTTTTAGCTAAAGAAGATGACAAGCGTTATTTAAACAAATCAAAATAGTGGGTAAGATTAAAGAAGACATGTGATTTAACACATAGCTCTGAAATATTATGACTTTTTTGATTTCTGTCATATACTTGCCTGAAAGATGTTGTGTAGCCTGGCATTAGTTTGAAATCAAGATGCAGAAACTATTGTTAAAACAATGACGAAAGTGATGGAGAAGGCTGTGTTCATATGTTATACTAACTAGCCTAATTCACTTGTTGAATAAATAACTGGGATCACATAGGACAAGAAGCAACAGATGGAAACTAACCAAAGAGAGAAGCAACCTAGAACTAAGGAGAAACTTCCTGATAGTTAGAACAATTAACCAATGGAACAACCTGCCTCCAGAAGCGGTGAATGCTCCAACACTGGAAGTTTTTAAGAAGAGACTGGACAGCCATCTGTCCGAAATGGTGTAGGGTTTCCTTCTTGAGCAGGGGGTTGGACTCAATGACTTCCCTTTCAACTTTATTATTTATTTATTTATTATTTATTTATTTTGGAAACTGGAATAATGATTTTTTAAAAATATGTTTTCAACTTCCAGTATAATATTGTAAAATGACTGGTGTAGTGATTAGTTTGATGTAGTGGTTAAGACACTGGGCTAGAAATTGGGAGAGTGTGCGTTTTAGTCCTTCAATGGGCACAAACCTTAGGCCAGTTGTTCTCTCTCAATCCCTGAAACTAGATAATAATAGCAAACTACTTCTGAAAAAACTTGTCAAGAAAACTGAAGGGGCTTGACCAAGCAGTCACCAGAAGTCAACAAATATTCAAATGCTCACTCACTCCTCTCCAACTCCCCCCCCACATTATAAAAATAATTTTAAAATGAAATAAAGTGCAGCTGAATATGAAGCCTGGCAGTGTCAATAAATGTATCCATAGGCACAGTGAGATATATTGCCATCATACTGGAGATCCAGGCCATAAACTATAGTTTATAAATCACTATGATAGATTTTATATAGCATGTGAAACCAGAGGCAAAACAACCATCTTATGACTTAGCTTAGTGTATGGCAGAACCCTAAAACTGGAAGTAGTAGGCACCTCTAGAAAGCATTTGTCATAGATCTTTCTCTGCAAACCAGTAGCAAAATCCCATCTCACATTTTATATTATTGGAGGATTTGTGCTTTTTGTTACTTGTAAAACTTTCATCAACATCAGTAAACTTGTTTTGGGGACAATAACAAATTCACTATATATGCAAATTATTTTAAGTACTCCAATATGGCTGCATGATAGCATTTAAAAACTAATGTTTTATGGACAATTATACTTGTTGATCTGGAAATGTAATCAGAAAATTTAAATAAAACATAATGCTAAACATCATTAGAAAGAATGGATGTTTAAAAATTTAAATTAGTATTATAGCTATGTAATTTTTTTTTCACTGAACTGTAATAGATAGCTACAGCATAGTTCGGTATGGAAATTCTGAAAAAAAAAAGGCAAATGATAGAACATCAATGAAAATAACAATCAAAGAGTGAGGATAAGTTTCCCTATCTGATTAATTTGTAGCAAATGGGGAAATTATACCTCTTGGATACAAAAGACCAGTACCTTTTCCTCTCAAATAAATTTAGTTAACTACTGGTGTCACACAGATTGTAAGAAACTGAAAAAAGTCTCAGGAAAGTGAAGTAATAATAATACACCATAAAAAGCAAGTGAAATATATATCCATGTTAAAAACGTAGTGGTCTCAGTTAGGACCTTTGATGATAGTGCAGCTATTCTTGAAAGAGTAATTCTAAGCACTCAGAATATCCTACTACAAAACCCTGCTTTTTCTTTATAAATGAGACATAAGCAATCTTGCTGAAGGCTATCTAAGCATGGCAAACCAGAGAAATTAGTGGATTGGGTTTTTCTTGTGTGACACTTTCTACGGTAGTTATACAGTATTTGATAATGAGAAATTAATGGGGGTAAAATTTATCCTTATAGGATGGCTCATTCCTCATTTTTTAGATTATTTCTGTTAGATAGTTGTAATTAGAAGCTCCAAGTTTCAACAGTGTTTTTGCTCGGGGTTAGCAAATGTTTCCTATAAAGAGTCAGGCCTTGCCTATCTGAGGCCCAGGGTCTGGCAATCTGTCAACTGCCCACTCAATTTTTAGCTTGTTGGCCATATAAAAGCAGGCAGTGAGACTAATTTGGCCTGTGAATTGTAGTTTGCCAATCCCTATTTTAGACTAAAAAGCTGTACTTTCTCATAAGAGGTAATTAATGTCATCAGCAAGAAATAAGGAATACCTAAAGATTTTACCTCAAAATTACACAATCATTAAACTTACATCTCTGTAGTGTTTTGATTTTTTGTTGTTGTTCTAGTTTCAGGTGCCCCTGGGATAGTGTCTGGGATGGCCATGTTTTCTGAAAGTTTTGGGGCCCAGTTATTGCACCAAGCAAAATTATACATTGGTTGGTTTGGGTTTAATTTATTGTGCAAACCTACCTAATTTTGGCTAATTCAGTGAATCCTGATTAAAACAACCATGGCTTTGTTTGAGATGTGACCTCATGCATTGAGCATAAGCTCAATCCCTTAAGTTTTGTTCCCACCCACTGCAAGTATGTTCCTCTCTGCCCCAATAACTTTCTGTCAGTAGAATGCAGCTTTCTCTAGCGTGGGGACTCACATTATTATTTCTACACTAAAGCATTCCTTATACCAGCTAAATTAGGGGAAAAGATTTTAATTAGGTTTTCTTTGTGTCAAGGGTTTTTGTAATGGAGAAACTTTCAATTGTGAGCACTCAATTTGCAGTTTAAGTGGTGCATCTGAGATATAGGTAGACCACTACATATTTAAAAAAAATTCCCAACTCTTTATCTGTCACCCTACCCTTTAATCATTTTTCACAAATCACAGAGATCTGCCTAGCATTGTGGCTGCAAGCAAATGTAAAGTGTGCAAAAAGACATGTCGATGAGAAGGGAACAGATTTGAAATGAGATTGGTTTTCACCCAAGCAGCACATAGCGTGCATCCTGCCTGGCATTTTCAAGCCATGCTGGAAATAGCCACTACCATAGAGAGCATTGGGGCAGAAGCTTAAAGATAGGAAGATTTATGACCCAGGAGCTGTACTACGGTATTTGAAGAGAGGGAATGGGGAAAGCTGTGGAATTACTGGGGAAATTCTTTCCCATAGGCTAAGGGGAACAAGACTGAGAGACAGACGGAAGGGAAAGGGAAGTGAAAAAGGGAAATTAATTCTCTTCACAACAAGAATTAAGACTTTTTACATTTTAAGTATCTCAATTTTGCCAAGCAAGAATCCTCAGTGTAGCTTTCCTTCTTTCCCTTTTGCTATAAGAGTTGTTCGATGAAGTGAGTTTTCACATTCTTCCTAATGGGATGTTGGTAATTTTGTCATTTCACTCCTTAAGCTACCAAGAGTTAAAACTTATTAGTGAAATGCCAGTAGCTTGAAATAGAACACTGCTTTTTAAGGGTCTGTGTTATTGTCTGATAAATTCAATCCAATCACCTAAAGAATATCAAGAGTCACATATGAAACGGAGAATGAGATAATACCAAATCTTTCCTGTCCAAATGAATTTTGTCTTCCAGGCAATGCTCATATTTTTTACCATATTTTTTGTTGGCTAGCAAGAGCTGCCCAAACATATAAGTGATAGTGAATGGTACTATGGAAATATTCGGAGGGAGAGGAATGATGTGACTGGGGGGAAATTTAATCCTTCCTATTTCTACTGATACTCTTTTATTGCAAGTCCTTTCTCTGTTAAAATTACTAACTGAATATGGAAAGAGGAGAATCAGTGAATGGGAGGAGGGACAGAAATTCCAAATTTCCCCTGAAAGAAGCTTTTCCAGATTCCATTTTCACAAAAATATTATATTTCGATTATTTTCTACATTGTTCCAAATAGCTTCTTACTACCATCATCCTAACTCTGCTATAATGAAGCTGAGTCTAAAATTAAGCTGAGTCTTTGGTATTATGTCCTGGGCCGGCAGGCACAGGCTGCAGTGATTGGCCCGGGCAGATCACATGGATGCCCGGGATCAGAAAGGCTGTTCCCAGCCTTGCGCACATGCATAAGGCGGGAAAATCCCTTGCAACGATCGGCCAGCAAGATACTGTGCAGGGGACTATAAAAGGGAACTGCACCATTGTGTAAGGACTATTTTGGAACTCGCTGTTTTGTCTCAATGCCTCTTTCCCGAAAACAGAACATTGACAATGAAGGTGGGATGCCTGCAAAGAAAACAAAGTAAGAAGCCAAGCTGACTCACCACGGGAGGCTTGCAGCTCAGAGAAGTGCAGCATCCGGAGATCGCAACTCACCCTGCCAGTACGGAAATGCTGGAGGTGACCTCAGCGAGGGAAGCCCCTTCTCAAACCTTGCAGCAAGAGGCATGGACGAAGTTCCTGGACTGCAACGATGGCGAAGATAGGCAGGATGTTGGAGTTTGACACAGCTCATCCAGAACACGAGCTCGTACGTGGCCCGGGTGGAGAACTACCTCCCAGTGAATCAAATTTGCAAAGATGGCCTCAAAGCTGCCACATTGCTGTGTGTTTGTGGGCATGAGACCTTCGATATTGCAGAGAATCTGGTTGCCCCAGCACCACTGGAATCAATCGCCTACACAGACTTGAAGAGGATGCTTTGAGAGCATTTCAAACCCAAGCTCTCAGTGATTGCCTGGTGACACGCGTTTGAGCAGAGGGACCAGAGGTCTGGTGAGTCTGCTACGGAATTTGTTGTGGCCTTGCAACAAGCAGCTAGGCCCTACGAATTCAAGGACTTGGAAGAGAGGCTGAGAGATCGGCTGGACTGTGGCCTGCGAAGCCAGGAGTTGCAGCAGAAGCTCTTCGCGAAGGAAGGCCTCACGTTCCAAGATGCCTTGAGGGAAGTTGCTACCGAAGAAGCAGCAGGTGGAGCTGTGAAGGCCTTGCGGCTCGCCAAGCCCCTTCAAGTTCCAGCCACCGTCCATCAAGAGGTCGCTCATGAGGAAGCCGAACAGGATCCAGACTTGGAAGTGGACCGGCTGTATCAGGCTCCGGAGGGAAGGCCTCATGGAGGGAAGGCCCAGCCAGCATCATCCCCTCGGTGCATTGGGTGTGGACGCTGCCATCGCCACACAGACTGCCATTTCTGCACCGTCATCTGCAGGGCATGTGATAGGCAAGGCCACATTGCCTGTGGTCTGTTTGGGTCACCAGAGGGAACATTACCCAGAAGAGTTGCCTCAGAAAGGTACCAGGGTCCCCAGCCAGAACAGGGTGGGTTTCTGCGTGTCGTATAGGAGCGTTTTTAGAATGGGGGTCCACAGGCCACTTAGGAAGAAGCTTCACATTGATGTGAAGTTGCAAGGGGTCCCCTTGTCGATGGAGCTGGACACAGGGTCTGCTCTGTCGATCATTTCCCGAGACACCTTTAACAAGGTTTGCAGCAGAAGCGGCCTACGGGTTAAACTCAGGCTGTCGAACCTCATCCTCACAGATTTCCAGAATTCCAGAGTCAACGTGAGGGAGAGGCCACGCTCAAGGTGCAGCGTAGGAATTTTGAGGGGCTGCTAGATGTAGTTGTGGTTGGGGAGACCGCATGAGCCTCACTGGACTCGACTGGTTTGAGGCCCTTGGGATTCAGGTGACTGGAATAAACAGAGTGCAAACAACAGCCTGGCTGGGTTCTGCAAGGAGTTTGCAGATGTGTTTAGTCCAGAACTTGGCTCGTTCAAAGGCCCCCGATTTCTCTGAGGCTAGATCCAGCCATAGCCCCTATTAGAATCAAGCCATGCAGGGTGCCCTTTGCCTTAAAGGGTAAAATAGATACAAAGCTGGATAAGTTGATTCAGCAAGGTATCTTAGAGCCTGTGGACAGCAGTCCATGGGAAACCCCCATAGTTACGCCACTGAAGGCCAATGGTGAAGTCCGAATCTGTGCGGACTACAAGTGCATGCTTAACAAAGCGCTGCAGCAGCATTCATACCAGGTACCTGTGGTCAGCCACATTCTGGCTTCCCTCATGGAGGGCCAGATCTTTGCTAAGCTTGACCTGGCTCAGGCCTATCAACAATTGCCAGTTGACAAGACAACGGCGAGGCCCAAACTATAGTAACTCACAGGGGGGGGCATTCAAGGTAAGAACACTGCAGTTTGGAGTAAATGTGGTCCCTGGCATCTTCCAGAGTGTAATGGAGCAAACGCTCCATAATATTCTTGGCGTTTGCCCATACTTTGACGATGTCCTCATCCCTGGGGACTCAGCTGACAATTTAGCTGAAAGATTGAGGGCCGTTTTGCTACGTTTCCGCCAAGCGGGGCTGAAGCTGAAGCAAGACAAGTATAAGATCGGGGTTAACTCCACTGAGTTTCTAGGATTCCGCATTGATGCTCAGGGCATCCACCCTGCTGAATCCAAGCTGCAAGCAATTCAGCAGGCCCCAAGTCCCAAATCCAAAGGTGAACTTCAGGCCTTTCTGGGACTGTTAAATTTTTACCATTCATTCCTTCACCACAAGGCTGCAGTGGCTGAGCTATTACACTGGCTCTTGGACAAACAGGGTCCTTGGCAGTGGACACAAGTACATGAAAAGAGTTTCAAAGAGGTCAAGGCCTTGCTCTCTTCAAATGCAGTCCTAGCGCATTTCAATGAGCAATTGCCAGTGTGCCTTGCCTGTGATGCGTCCCCTTATGGGATTGGGGCTATGTTAAGTCACTTGAAGGCTGATGGGACACAAGTCTAGGACCCTATCCTCAGCTGAACACAACTATGCACAGATAGATAGGGAAGCCTTAGCCATAGTGGCTGGCATAAAGAAGTTCCATGACTTGTATATGGTTGCCATTTCACGGTCTTTACAGACCATAAGCCACTGCTGGGGTTGTTCACAACAAACAAACAAACCCCACACATAATATCCCCAAGAATGTTGAGATAGTCTATCTTCCTGTCTGCATATGACCACACACTGGTTCACAAGCCAGGCAAAGACATGCAGATGGCCTCAGCAGGTTGCCATTACAGCAGGTAGAGGCAGATCCGGCACCTGCCAACCACATCCTGTCTATTCAGGACTTGCCTGAATCTCCCCTCAATGCTAGGGATGTGGCTGCAGAAACAGCCACCGATCACACACTAACACGTGTGCTGACCTGGGTGTTGTCTGGATGGCCTGACACATGTCCAGGCTCAAAATTCCAGAGCTTCTGGCAGAGGAAGCACGAGCTTTCCACCTTCAAGGGGTGTGTCCTAAGGGGTAGCTGGATGGTAATCCCACCTCATTGAGGACTAGAGTCCTGCAGTCTCTGCATGAGGGACATCCAGGAATAGTCTGGATGAAGGCGTTAGCGCGCAGCCATCTTTGGTGGCCTGGGCTCGACAAAGACATTGAGGCCCAGGTCCATGGGTGCACTGTTTGTCAACAGTCAAGGCCCGAGATGCCCCGGGCCCCAGTTCATAGGTAGGAGGAGACTCATACCCCTTGGTCGAGAGTCCATATTGACTACGCTGGGCCTTTTCAGGGGCAATACTTCTTACTCCTCATGGACAGCCATTCCAAGTGGCTGGAGGTCATGCCTGTCCCCTCCACTACTACTGCCAGGACCATCCAGATGTTGAGTGGGATCTTCACCTCACATGGACTTCCAGATATCTGGTCTCCGACAACGGACCCCAATTCACTTCGTTTGAGTTTAAAGTTTCCTTCCAAGCCAACATGATCCGGCATGCCACATCTGCCCCATTCCATCCAACTTCCAACAGCCAGGCTGAATGGATGGTGTGCACAACCAAGGATGCCTTAAAGAGGATCACTCACGGAAACTGGCATCACAGGTTAGCGGACTTTCTTCTTTGCCACTGCACCACATCTTGCACAGCTACTGGGAAGAGCCCAGCTGAACTCCGCTGGGGTCGCCACCTCATCACGAAACTGGACAGGTTGCACCCAGACCGAGTGGCATCACAGGTGTCACAGCCGTGGGCACCTAGGAGATTACAGGTGGGCAATCCGGTCTGGGCAAGGAACTATGGACCTGGACATCTGTGAGTCACAGCAGTGGTATGCAAGGTCTCTGGGCTGCTGTCATACGAAGTGGCCTTGGAGGGTGGTCGGGTGATCCGACATCACATTGACCAACTGCGCTGGAGGCTCCACAGCAACACTTCTGCTCTGGGCTTTGCTCTCAGGGAGGAGGAGGACCACAGTTACAATTGTGGACCACAGTCTCTCAGACATTCACAGGCTTCAGCTATTGCTCCAGATGGGGAGTCTCTCTGATATTCACAGGCTCCAGCTATTGCTCCAGGGAGGGGGTTTGCCATGGAGGCAGCTCCTGACTCTGGCACCTGTGGCACAGACACTGGGGAAATGGGCCATTGGGTAGATCGGCTACTCAGGCCACTCCAGCTGCTGGTCTTGGGCTCGAGGGACAGTGCTCCCAAGAGGCATCCAGTATGGACTCAGGGAATTCCACCACTGGACTTGGGGAATTCCACCCCCCCAAGGAACTCTGGCTTGGATTTAGCGATCCAGCCAGTCAGCAGCTGGGTGGGTCACCTGGGTCTTGGGGGCAACAAAGTCCTGGTCTGCCTAGCATGGCAGCAAGCTGGCAGACCAGGCACACACACCGGCTATGAGGAGATCAGGGTGGGTCAGACATCCTTCCAAATACTTACAGAACTATGTACGGTCGTTGTCAGTTCTTGCACAGGCCTAGTGGTATGAGTAAGTAAATGTAGCTCAAGAGGAGTGGGGTAGTATGGCTGTAGCAAGATTGTAGCATGTTGTGTGTATATGCAATGTAAGCAATGTAATGGAGTGTTGGAGTATTTAAAATAAGTGTGCCTTATTATTTTATCCAAGGGAGAAGGGGTGTTATATCCTGGGCTGGCAAGTGCAGGCTGCAGCGATTGGCCTGGGCAGACCACATGGATGTCCAGGACCAGAAAGGCTGTTCCCATGCGCAAGGTGGGAAAATCCCTTGCAACGATTGGCCAGCAAGATACTGTGCAGGGGACTATAAAAGGGAACCGCACTATTGTGTAAGCTGTTCTGTTGGTGTTGCAATAAAGAAGGACTATTTAGGAACTCGCTGTTTCGTCTCAATGCCTCTTTCCTGAAAACAGAACATTTGGTTCCTTAGAGATGGGCCAATAGAACTGGGGAGATCCAAGTTCAATATCCATTGAAGCTTCTTGGCGTAATCAATCTCTCTCAATCTAACCTATCTCATAGGAGGAGATGTGGAGGAGAAGCAGAATGCTGTTATGTTGGAAGAAACACAAAATGCATATATAACAACAGAGTGCTTACAAAGACACTAAAAGAAAAATATTCACTATTTACACACATCAGGAAACTCAGACTTATAAATAATTACAAATTTTCTGGTTCTATAATCGCATTCTTTTTTCCTACCTTTATCCTTAGATTCTCTTTCCTTTTTTAATTTTATGCAAAGTGCTTCAGCTTCCACATATTTATTCATCACTTTTTTTGTTAGCCAATGCTTTCCTGGCTCAAAGCTCTGTAGACTCTGTAGATCTAGTACCAGGTATTGAATAGGATAAGAAGAGCAGATGATTTAAAAGGTATAAAGATTAGACAACAAGATTATAGATTAGGTGCTTTTGCTGATGATTTGGTTGTGACATTGACTCAACCAATACAATCAGCCAGGAGATTGATGGAGATAATTAAAAATTATGGTAGGGTATCAGGGTTTAAATTAAATATATCTAAGACAAAGATGTTAGTTAAAAATTTAAATACTAATTTAAAACAGGAATTGGAAAAAATAACGGGATGTGAGATAGTTAAGAAAATTAAATATTTAGGAATTGACATTGAAGCCTCTAATGGAAAGTTGTATAAAAATAATTATGAAGTTTTGTGGAATAAGACACAAATAGCAATTATCTATGTTGGGTAGGATAGCAGCAGTTAAAATGAATGTATTGCCTAAATTTTTATTTCTTTTTCAAATGTTACCTATACTTAAAAAGGATGCGAACTTGGAGGAGTGGCAGAAGGGTATTAATAGATTTATTTGGAATGGCAAGAAACCGAGGGTCAAATTAAAAATTACTCAGGATATAAGGGAAAGAGGTGGTTTGAAAATGCCTAATTTTAAGTTATATTATCATGCTGCTGTTTTAGTAGCGATAAGTGATTGGGTTAATTTAACTAATGATAGAATATTGAATATTGAAGGGTACGGTTTATTATATGGTTGGCATGCATATCTAGTTTATGATAAAAAGGTGGATAGGAGTTTCAAAGAGCACCTATTGAGAAATGCTCTGCTGCGTGTTTGGAAAAAATATCAGTATAAATTAAATGATAAGATTCCTGTCTGGCTCTGCTGTATCTTCACTTTTTCCCTGCTAGCAATTCCTAATGAGCATTCATTACATTCAAAACTTTGTATTCAAGCTACAGGTACAAGCAATTCAAGAGATGTTTTTAAGTGGTTATATAAAAGCATAGATAAATATTCAGGGGTGAGGCATTAAAATAGCACAACTCTGGCTAATATGTTAGATTTGCATTTGGGGAGGGGGGAAATTCTTGTCTCTTGCTATTTACATACATGCTACTGTGCTGACATTCAGAGCCTATTTGAGTCTTAGGCCAAACTTCTGTAAAAGTAATAAAGTTGCAACAGTAGGCCAAACTTCACAATTAGGCTCTGCTGGGTGGGAAAGAGTTGCTATTTGGAATCAGGATATCCCCCACCCCTTTCATGGTGCAGGTCTATCAGTTTGTTCACAACAACACCTGGAAGGGCAATTCTTCATCTCCCAGAGACTCCAGTCATCATTGGCCAGAAACATCAGGAATCATTTCCTTCCCTGGGAAACTGCACAATTAATGCCTGAACAAAAGTTTCCCTTGCTTCAGAGTTGCATAGCTATATCTGGAAGCTAGCCATATCCGGACAGCATAGCTCTGATTCTTATCAATCTCTTCTTGGCTTCATAACATTTGTACAAGGAGAGATGAATTCCAACCCTCCCAATTGGTGCACGTAGGTCATGTCTTACTTGTTGATCTTCTGCTTCCAGGTGGTCCACATTTCAGCAGGGAACTGTAATACCACAAATTATGGAACCCAGTCAATATCAGAAGAGAATCCCAACTATTTTTTTTTAGAATTTATCCTGACTTTTTTTTAATCTGTAACTTAAAGATGCAAATATATCAATGCTCCTTTTTCATCCTATTTCCCCCCCCCCATACAACAACCCTATGAGGTGAATTGGGTTAAGAGTGAATGATTGACTCCAAGTCACCAAGCCAGTTTTCATACCCAAGGGAGGCCTACAATTCACAGTCTCCTGTTTTCTAAACCAATACCTTAACCACTTCACCAAGACAGCTCTTTAGAATTCAACACAACTGGAAGCATCAAGTTAGGAAACACTGTAATGGCTATGCTGTTGCAAACAAGGGAACTATAATTCAAACAGGTAGACATTACGTAAAATTAACTTAAAAACATAGGTAAGGGGGGCAAAAATGAAAGATTAATGTACAGGAATATACAGGTAGCCCTTAAGCTATGTTCAACAACTGCTCAAAATTAAATAAGTTGAACGAATGGTATTTGCGATAGGTCTCATAGTTCTGGCTGTCATAGTATGTCCACAGTCACGTGACCACAATATCCAATATCACCTTCCAGCTTCCCACAAGTAAAGTCAATGGGGAAGTTGTCAGAACTGTGGTTACACAAAGTCCCATACAGTCCCCGTTTAACAACAGCAATCATGATTGCTGTTGCTAAGCTATTCAGTCAATGACATTATCCATTATGACTAGATTGATGATAATTCCATTGTAAATCAAGGACTGTCTGTAAACAACTCATATGAAAGTGTTTCTATTTTGTGTAAGCCAATAAATTTTATGAATCAGCCATATAACATATTAATAACTATGTACCCATTTGATTTATTCTAATTTCTGAAATCACATATTATCACTGATATTAATTTATTACATCTAATGCAACTTAAACATCTGTAAGCGTTTTAGAACAAAAGTGGTGGATGAATTAAAAAAAATGAGCAAGAGTAAAGTGCTAAATGTGCAAGTAAAGGAGTTGTGTTGAGAAAAGGAAAGGAAACTTGAAAATCACAGGTAGCCTCCAGGTAGCTTTAACAACTCACTAAAAGGATGCAAGTGAACAGCTGTCTGCAGGAGTATAATTCTTTCCATTCCCCACCATCCAGTCAGAGCTGAAGAAGCTTCTTGGATGAGACCTGAAACGTCTTCAAAGAAAAACTAGAAAGTCCAGTTGCCTCATGAAAAAGCATCTTTGGGCTGAAAATCACAGAAGACTATGTTTTTAAGACGTTTATAGGAACAATAAGAAATGCAAACTTTTGCTGAAAATTACAAAAAGCTTAAAGCAGTTGGAGAAGTCCAGGGAAATGTAAACTAATCTTTCAAAAGTCTGAAATAATGAATGAATTCATTATACTGTAAAGAAAGACCTTTTCTGTATGATGATCAGATTTTAGTATCAGTTGTGAATGTTACTTACTAAATAATGTTTTTGCTGCTGTTTCAAGTCCTAGTTGGATTGTTCAGTATCATTTTGGCCTGTATAGCAAAGGGTGAGGTCAGAATTTAAGCAGAGCAAGTCTGTGCACAACAATCTGCTGCTTGAAACATCTATCACTATTAGAGTGCTTTGCAAATGAGCCTCTGCTCTGAGTATCTGTCACTAAAGCCTAGGGGCACTGCAAGGGGAATAGGGATTATATGCAGACTTATATCTGATCCTTATAGGGCTTGGATCAGGCCTCTTTGTTACCTTGGGTGACCTGACAGGAAGACCTGCATCATATCTAGTATTTCCAGATAGCTGTGAACCAAAGGTAAAACACCAAGTAGTTACTGGACAAGATGATTTTTGCCATTACTGATTTTCTTACTGAGCAGCTGCAGATCTCCCGAGCTAAAATACAATGAAAATCATTAAGTAATACATTGGATTTGTATTTAAGGAACAAGAAATTGCAACAGAGGACTGAAACAAAAAGCTCCATCTATCCTCTGCACTTAACACAATAAATAAATGACTGCCAGAGAAGCGAGATGTGTTCTTCTATAACCAGCAGAGAAATGCTGTGGGTTACTATGGGAGGGACAGAATTTTACTTTTTTTTTCTAGGGGTCCTTAGAGTACAATAAAGTCTTCAGTGAATTGAACTTGTTCAGAGACAGTTGTATAGCTGCTGCATTTATACTTCAATCCTCTAGCTACTCCATTTTGTCATTTGAATGTTCCTGCCTTCCAATTGTCTTCCAAAAGTTGGATCAATCAATCAGCATGCAGGATGTGCTTCTCCAGGCAACACATACCGGTAGTTCGGATTTGGGAGATGTGTGCATCGGCCCATCTGCAACCATCAACCTATGCTTATCCATCAACTGCTTTATAGTATAGATACGTGTCAATGCCTACGTACAGTTGTGGGCAAATCTAAATCATGTTTAATTCATAACAAGATCCATATACTATAGCAAAAGTATAGATTGTTTGGGCCTAGAAAGCACAATAGTAGAATTGTACATCATGCTGAACCAAATAAAATACATTTTAACTTTACAATTGTATGTGAGCCCACTTAAAAGATCAAAAAAGAGAACAGGTTGTACCAATACAAACCTAAATCAAAAGATATAAAAGTCTTGTTTCATTTGTTTTTTTTTCTATATATTTATATATTTCTATTTTATGGCCTTCTGCTTTTCACAACTGAGAAAAGGCAGATATATCTTTTTGAGAACTGCAGGAGGCAATATAGAAGAGCTCAGATGAATAACTTTCCTTCCCAACTTGTCGATTCCACAGTACAGCTTTTCTCCTCACTCCCTGTGTCCTCCATCCAAGTCCACATTCCTAGGCAATGAATCACTGATCCAGCGGTCTTTATGTGTACACTCAATTGCCTGGTTGCTACAACACTAATAATAAACACTCCTCTTCGTATATAAAAGGCCAGCAAGGCACAAAGACAAGTGATGTTCCTAGCCTGGTAGGGTTGGGCATTATGCAACCAGAGGGTGGAGAGGCATAGAAAGCAGAACAACAACAGTTTAATTCAGCCTTCAGAGGAAGGGAAAAGGCATGTTTGATACTCCAAATAATAAAGCCTTTGCTGGATACTAAGAATTGTGTGCTCTTACCATGTTTTAATCTTTGGGGGAAGGCAGACATTGTTTTTGAAAATATGTGCACATTTTGAACAATCTAATCAAGCATGTTCCTTTCTAGAGACAAGTTTGGAATTAATTTATCCTCAGTTCTGCAAATATAAAAGAGAAGCCAGCTCTGCATACCTCTATTTGCTGAACCTAAATTGTGGTTATCAATAAACTTCCCACTCTCTTTCCCAAAGCAATGTTCCACAAATAGAAAAAAAGATTAAGGGAATAAATTAGTAGATGGATTCTAGATTGGTGTTCACAGAATTAAAGGGAGAAAAAAAATGCTGCCAAATGTGCAATAACTTTTTCAACTTAGTGTCCTGGGGAAGGGAAAGGGAAGCAAACAGAGTATATATAGATGTCAACCAAATATTTATGGGAACTAAATGTGCCATATGAGTCCATTCACATCTGTGTTTGTTTGATGATCTCACAAACTGTCACTTCAAGGCAATAATATAATACTCAACTGCCCAAAGGTATTCTCAGAAAATTACCTTACTTTCAGTGGTGAGTGAAACACAGTTATATTCCATATTGCTACTGAAAACAAGAGACCTGTTCTCCAAAGGTTGCAGAAGAGAAAACATATTTAAAATGCTTACATTCATATGGAAAGTTAATCTTACTATGTGCTAAAATAGTTCTTATTATGGAGAGCTGGGAGGGATGCCATCTTAACAGAAACAGTTTTTGAAGATATCATTTTATTTTTTTTACCTGGGGATTGTGCAAATGAAATCTATAAATTCTCTAAACTTTATTATATTAGGAGAAGGAAAAACAAAAGATCAATCAAAGGAAACTGATTGATAGCTTGCTTTTTAAATTCCCAAAATTGAACTCAAAATTAGTTCCCTGATAGTCAAACTAAAATTTCAATTGAAAATTTAATAAAGTGTCTTCAAACAAATAGGCAAAATTTCACCAACAGTAGTATATATCCATTTATTAGTTTAATCAAAACAGTAAAATTGTTTGGAATATGCAAAGACAGGTTAGGAAAGGTTTCTTAAATAAGCATTCAGAAGTTCTAGAGCCTGGTATGAAGTTTATTCTTGACTATAACAAAGTATTTCATTCCAAATTTTCCCTTTTCTTTCTGGAAACCTTGTATATTCATTTAGTGCAGGGAGAGATTAAGGAAGGAATTTGAAGCATATGAGCCAGAAAAGGGCCTTGCATGTCCAACCAGAAAAATAAAATAATTTTGTCTACATTCCTTTTTCCGCCAAGGGTGTGGCTGGGTGGCTAGAATTCCAAGCTTGAAGAGGCACATACTGGTACAGTATAAGAAAGATAAAAATTTCATTTTGTATCTTTAGTCCAGGAAATCTTCAGTTTACTAAGATGACCTGTCCTGAAACAGCATACATAAGACCATTCATTCCTTTATCTCATGGAATGGGGAGTATGTCAGTTCAAGGCAAGGCTCTCAGTCTTTAAAAGTGTCACATCAAGTAGAATACCACAGTATTTCCACCTCATTAAGATCTCCATACTGCAAAGAGTAATGTTTTGTGAAACTGCCAATTATAAAGCTGGTAAGGTCAGAGTGGTACCATTTTGCTGAGGATAACTTGCTTTATGTCGCCATTCAAATCGATTTGAACCGGGGACTTGCTTGCACTGAAGATTGCATTTGCTCAATTTGCTACAACTTGGTTTGTTTAACCATTTTTTATTGAATAAACCAGTACTGGCTGGCTTTTCAGACTATGCAATGCCATAAATAAAAATGTATTCATGACTAAATTCACTTATTTCTACAATTGCACAAACCACATGGTTTAGGGTTTAACTGTGTTTAAAAATTCAATACAATAAGTTAAGAACTTTAATCAGTGACGGTGTTTGGATGTCATGACAAAACATGGTTTATCAAAGTAAAAAATAACTAGACTCATTGCAGTCACAAAAATGCCATAAACACGTACAGCAATCATGTTTAGTGGGGGTATTAACTTCAAATGAAAGCATCCCTAGCAGCAGCTCTATTTAAGTTATCTAGGAACTTAGTTAAAGGCTAATGTAGTTGTGAGAAAGTTCAGCCTGGCAAAAAATAAAAAAATGCTGACTCTGTAAACCACTTAGAGAGAGCTGTAAAGCACTATGAACAGGTATATAAGTCTAAGTGATATTGCTATAGTCATAAGTCATTGCTGTTATAACTTTGAATGGTCACTAAGTGAACATTTTTACGTTAATGATAGAAGCAATTATATGAAAATGACAAAATAAAATAATATATGTATGCAATATATGTTCCCTAGCAAGATTTGGAGGTCTACAAGAGCTTTCACAGAAGAAGTACTTGGATTATTATCATTGCTATCATTTTTACTCCAACACCAATATTGTGCATGACATTATGCAACAACCAAAGCCAAACGATGTAATGTTCTGGATCACATTAAATCTTAAATTATATTTACAAAGTATCATGACTAAGTTTGCACATTAAATCAAGACCAAGCTAGAAAAGCTACACTACCCAGGTGCTCACATTGGACTAGGCAATAAAGTGGTTTATTTAATTTGCTTTGGTATACCATGCAATCCTAGCCATTGCGATTTATCTACCATAGCATAAGCTTAGCAAAAAGTATGAAAACACTCATTATAGCTTGGTAAATAAATTATGGCCTAGTACAGAGGTAGACCACCTTGGCTCTTTATGACTCGTAGTCTTTAACTCCCAGAATTCCTGAGCCAGCATATTTTATTCATTATTTGAGGGAATGAAAAGGTTGCCTTGTTTAATGTGGTGTAATAACTTTTTCTCTGCTTTGTTCAATAAACCATAGTTAATGTTATACAAATCTTGACCACTGAGTATGGCATGGAAAATATTCTTAAAGGGACAAGATATTTCTTAATCTTGGAAATACCTAAATCAATGTGTGTTATGAATGTTTTTGTATGTGTTTATGATGTTTGTGCAAAGGAACTTTTCTAGAAGTGTCTTTTGTATAAAACATTATTTCTTGTGAATGGAGTGGCTCCTAAAACAAACAAAAAATGACTAATGAAGATTTTATCATGCTGGGAAATGAATATTTTTTATATTAAGAATATTATGTATGCTTACACATAAGCCCATCTGTGAATAAGCTGATCCTCAAATTTTTAACCAATACATTGTGAAAAATATGCCCTCAGCACATTTTTTATTTTTATTTTTTTATTTTATTTTTGTGAGATGGGCAACTAAATAATTATGATATATAAAATAAATAAATAAGCCAACTCTCAAAAAATATTCATATGTTTTAATTTTCAGAATTAGAGTATCTGTAGATAATCCACAAATTATCCATTTTTCCTGATGTTTTGATTAAAAATCTGAGGGTCATCTTATCCCTAGATGAGATTATATGTGAGTATATAAGGGATATACAGGTACTTTAAAAAAGTATTGTGTAAATACTAGTTGTTAAACCCATTTGCAGATAAACAGAATTCACTTTTTGAGATACATTTGGTACCTAATTTTTTTGGCTTATTCATAAGTATATACAGTATACAGGGGTAGGCAACCTTGGCTCTTTTATGACTCATGGACTTCAATTCCCAGAATTCCTGAGCCAGCATGAGTCATAAAAGAGCCAAGGTTGCCTAACCCTGGTATAGTATATCACAGTACACTAAAAACCATCTTGACTCTTTCAAACATCTGTGGTTTACTCGGTTTAAACTTGCAGGTATTTGGAGATGAGATATCCAAGCAACATCTAGAATGAATCTATGAAGGTCCAAAAAATAAATCATAATGGCATTAGGATAATAGAATGTACACTGAATAATAAAATTCTGTCAGATTATTTAGGTTTTTATTCCTACCAACTACACCTAAATTAAAAAAGCTTATTTCTGTTTATCTGACCTCTTCCATGCTTGCCCCTCTCTTCCTGAAACAAAAAATTTGCCAAGATGTGACCTATTCCAGGACAGGATTGTCTGCATCACAGCAAAGAAAAGACAAAGCAAAATTCCAGAGCTTAGTGGCTTGATGTGATGCAGCATTCACTCCATGGGTTTTTTCACTATTTGTTAAGAAACAAATACCAGGCAGATACTGAGGCATCAATGCTGCTAAATATTCTCAGGCACTGTCCCAGGATGGCTAAAGGCACAAGTTGCTGCAGTTAATCTGTCGAGTTTAAGCTGCTTGTGACAATAAGTAGGTCCAGCAGTACACTGATAAAATATGAGCAAAGGCTGGAACTAAGTGTAGCAATTTTATTTCTTAATTATTTTCTGTGTGAAAGACGAATATGTGTAGCATTATCTATATTATGTATTAAAACATAAGCAGCCCGAGCCAATTTGCTTGTCTGAGGCATATTATGTAGTAAATGACAGTCAGCTCCTAGCCAAGCCAGGATGCTTAGAGTCATCCAAGTTAGTTGGGCATAAAAGGAAGAAAAACATTATCCACATTTCTTTCCTTTTGGGGCAGTAAAACCATAATGAATTATTAAATAAGGAATAATTTGCTGGCCTTTTGAGACATGCTAAATTTGTTGCCAGGGTCCTTGGCCCTGCTTAGTTGGATCCAAAATATCCAGAGAAAATAAGATTGGGGAAAATTGTACTGTGACTAAATGAGCACAAGATCATAATTTTTAAAAGTGGACTGCTATACTTTTCTCCTCCCTCTTTTAGAGCTACTAGCAAACATAGCAACAAGGGCAACAAAAGCTAAAGCCACTGAATTGACCCAAAACTGCTTTACAAGCAAAAGGGCAGGGCTACAGACTTCAGTGAGGCAGCCAGCAGCTAAAATGTAGGGGCAGAAGTTTCAGAGGCTGAGAAGAAAGGGCTCAGTTTGATCCACAGATGGCTTGGCCTTCTCTGACTCAAAGCTGCTGCCTCCATTTTCATTCTGTGCCAGCTGGTGCCATGGCACTGTTTCTGCTAAAGGGCCAGAAGGCAAAATCTCTCCAGAAAGGTCATAAGGTTCGCTGTCTTCTGAAAGGTCAAGGGGCATGCTCTCCGGTGGAGTTTCACTGGGCGCACCATGGATCATCTCGGGCTATAGTGAGGAAAATGAGTATCAGTGGGCAGTATTGATGAAGCCAAAGGTTTCTCTATAAGCATAGCCACTAGGCACAGGCCAAGTCAGTACAATGGCAGCAAGGATGATGCACAAGCAAAGGCACTACAGCAATCTGACAATAATTCTCCCCAAAATGATAGTCTTTCCCTACTTTTACATATCTTAGGTATTTGTGGCCTATATCCACTCTTTGCCTAGAAAGCACAGTTGCTCATCACAGATGATCAGGAATCCTGCACAGATATTGATGGTTCAAGTCATGTCCCATCATTTGTACAGTTAGAATTTAGGTAATTCCACTCTACTTTTAGATATTTCAAATCCATGACTGCATCACCATCAATTATAATTTATATGTAGAGGTCCATTTGAATTTTTTATTTTTATTTTTAAATGTAATATACCAATGGTTCTCAATGTGAGCCATATCTCCCCTCAAAAGGCCAAGTCATATTTCCAGGCATGTCCAGGGGCAGGATGTCAAAGAGGTGAATGAGGCTCAGTAGGAGGTCATGAGTAAAAAAAGCTTGAGAGTCCTTGTTATATAACATCTGACTTGCAAAGACTCCTGATAGTTTACAATAGGCCTGCACAATTTATAGAAGAAAAAGAATCACAATGGATTTTTTAAACTTGCTATTGTATGCCACTCAGTCACACTCTTGTGAAATCATGCTCTTGTGAAGTCATGCTCTTTTGTAATCAGCAGCTTTATAAATATCATAGATAGATAGATAGATAGATAGATAGAAAGAAAGATAGATAGATAGATAGATAGATAGATAGATAGATAGATAGATAGATAGATAGATAGATAGATAGATAGATAGATAGATAGATAGATAGATAGATAGTTGATGTTCCAATCAGTTGTTTGGTAGAGCAGTATGACAATAGCAATGGAACATTGTGTTTTTCAAAGTAATAGCAGTACTGGCAATCTTTGGCAGCAATGAATTTGAGTTTTCAAAAATGTTGTGCAGAACTGGTTTACAATATAATTCTATTAGCTATCCAGATGCTAGCTCCTGATGAGTAATTTTAAGGGATCTACTCTTTCCTCTTTTTAATTGTTAATCTGGAGTTGGAATGGATAGTCCTATGTACTGTACAGTACAGAGAACATGTTGGGTATGATAGTATCCACCACATTTAAGAAAGCAACATAAAATGTTATCATATTTTATTTTCCTAGTCAAGAAGTCTGTATACTATTGAATAAGTCAGTCAAAATAATTTGTTCCATCAAAGTTTGTCACCTATTGGAGGCTTTTATGTCAGAAAACTGTATTACTCAAGAAGGTCCATTTCTACATGAAAAGCAGACTTTCTTAAAGAAAAGGATATTAACTTTCCATCTCCTCTGTGGGTTCTCCCTGGGCTCATTGATGATTGTGATGGGCAACCTGGAGGATGAGTCTCTGTGGTGGATTGGTTAATTGAAGGTTAAGGCTTCCTAAAGTCTATCTCTGGAGTGGATGTATCAAGAGACTCCAACAACTCTAGCTTCAGAACAATGTGTTAAACCATGCCGTTTCCCCCCTTGTCAATAATCTAATCTTAGGTTAACTTATAAATTAAGACCAAAGGTTATGCTTACTAATGACATACTAGAAGCTTATATCTTTAAAATAACTCAGATTTCTCTGTGAAAAAATATTTTCAAAATGTAATCCTCTTAACTTTTAATATAAACAGGCCAGCTGGCTTATTTCAAAGCTTTTTCCTTCCTGATGTTGTCCTTAACTTAGAGACAGTGTGCAGAAGAGGGAGTGGAAACATGCACCAACATCCACCCTACTTGTCTTAAAGTGTAGTCTAAATATCTAGAGACTGTTCATTCTAAATGTTTAACATGCTCTTCCTTCCTGAACATGAAACAAAATCAACAAAAGAAAAGTCTGTTGCTTTGGACTTTGTTCTGTCTTGTAGAAAGATGCTAGATTGTAAATTAACTCCAGAATGCTATACATGAATGTAGGTAGAGTTCGTTTGCTTTTGTAACAAAGAATTTTTAATTGTTTTCGGATCATGTTTTTCTACATATTTTCAAAGCTTTCCTAAATGATTCTTCTTAAGATTTGGCAATTTTCTTCCATGCTCTCATCTCTCCATCTCAAATATGTAATACAATTATAGCCATGAGATAATCTTATTGTAATAAACTCTCATTATCTCACCATAGTGTTATAACAATAAAGAAAAATAATGTTCTGAATAATCCAGAAGTTGATGTCTAAACAATATAATTGTTTTTATTCCAATTTTTCAAAGAGTTACTGGAATACACTGAGACATACTTAATTCCTAACACACAGGATGAAAAATCATTTTTAACTGGCAGCATGTGCAAAACAATTTTAAGATTTAGGAGGATGAGATATCAGATTTCTGTTGCTTTGGAATAGACACTATTTGCCTATGTCTCTGCAATACCTATGAAATCTATATATTTGTTCAGAAAAAAAATATAGACCTTTATAATGTGATTCTTGTATCAAATCAGGTGAAGACATTTGGTAGTTTAAGCAAAAGCCTTTTCATGCATGCTTCTTAGACTGTGTATTATTTTTATATTGTTGATTTTTGCATTACTTAATATAATTTTGTAAGCCATCCAGAACTGTTGTGATCTGTGAACATATAAAATCAGACAAATAATATGATCTCATTCTGTCTATTCCATAAAAATCATATAGATTGTAACTGTGACCTGAATGCACTATATTTCAAGAACAGGAGCAAAAGCTGTCTACATGAAACTAAATTTACAGTGCTAGATGAATGTATAAAAGGTAAATTGCACCATAGTTTATTTTAATGATTTGTGGTATCAAGTATTTTCACTGTCAACATCAAACCATAGAGTGCAATACAATTTCCTTCAACTTTACTACATTCAGTTTTGTGGCATCTGCAAGTATGGCTGGTTATTAGGTTTTTATGATTTAAACAGCACGATTGACATATGTGGCATTCTTTAAACCAAGAGATGATTGCTTGCTCCAAAGAGCCTTTAGTCCAACACAAGTGGCTGTCTGTGTTTCCCCCCCACTTCTAACTATCTTATGCTGAGCACTATTAGGAAAAGATGCTTCCTTTAGTTTATCTTCTATCGCAGTGGTGGCGAACCTATGGCATGGGTGCCAGAGGCGGCACTCGGAGCCCTCTCTGTGGGCACGCATGCCGTCGCTCCAGCCCCGCCTCCCCCCGTGGGCCACCTCCTCACCAGCAGCCTCCCTGGAGGAGAATCACCCCTGGGTGCAGCCCACAAGGAGGAGCGCAGCCAAGGACATAGCCAGGCAGCAGGGACATGACTCCGCCCTCGCACCCCATAGTGTGCAGATGATGCTGCGGGTGTGGGCAGGGGGTGTGGCTGCCATGGTGCTGCAGGGCTGCCTTGGTGATCTGCTGCGGGCCATGGAGGCAGTACATATCCCTGTGGTTGGGCAGGGCAGGGGGCGGGTGGGGTGGAGCAGGCAGGGTGGAAGACGGAGCGGGGTGGTGGTTTTTGGGCACTCGGTCTCTAAAAGGTTCGCCCTCACTGTCCTATCCTATGAGCTAATTAATAATTGGGGAACTCAGTCTACTGCAACAATGCAAACTACATTCCAACAAGGCCATTTTTCCAGCCAGGGATGCTTTAAAACAACAGCAATAGAAGCAGCAATTTATTAATAAACACCAGTATAATTTACTCTATATGAGACACCATCAAGAAATAACATTATGCATTTTTTAAGAGTTATGGGAAGGAGCTAACCTTGGAAATATTTTGCAAGAAGCCAATGATTTTTGTGAGATGCTGCACTGAGCTAAATTTTCTAAGCATCTCTTGGGAAACTTTTACATCACGGCAGTGAATGATACTGAAAATAAACAGAAGAGAACAATCCCACAGCTGCCCCCCAAGGGAAGACACAGCCATGGCCTTATAGGGATTTGTGTATTTGAATTGGGGGGTTTTTTATGCTGAAGGGCAGAAGGTTATTTGTCAAATCTGCCAGCAGCATTCAAGGAAATTTAATTTAAGAGGCTGCTATGCTGCAGTAAATTCATGCTAGTCTTTATAACCGTGCACTTGCATACTAATAGAATCTCTTGTGGTTTGGGCTTATTCAAAATGGCTAAGTCTACAACTCTGGCTTTGAATATCAGAACTTGGGAAATTCAAGAGGGGGTGGGGAGGTAATAATTCTGCACTAGATGCTTCCTTTGGGCACTGGATTTTGCTGGATTCAAGACAGCACTAGGTTCTTATGGATTCTCTTATACACTTGCTTTTCATACCTATAAGAAAATTAATGCTGGCTTCTCTTATAGTATGACTAGATGGATAAAAATATTGGCAGATACAAAGGACAGATTTCAAAATATAGTACAATAGCAGCAGTATGTGGATTCATGGAACAGCATGAAACAGGGAATATGGAAAATCCCAGTGTTTTTTGCATTTAATCATTTTTGTTCTCCTGGAAGAGAGAAATGTGCTAGATGCTGATACTGACACAGTTGAACAAGTGGCTTTAGAACTGAATGGTAACTCTGCAGAAAAATTGTTTTCCATTACTATGTATATTTCATCTTTATTTTAGAGAATGATTTTGCTTATTTTTCAAAATTGTGTCAGTAAGATATTTTTAAATATATGTGCAAAACAAAAATCTGGCAAGATGATGGTGAACAAAATTAATGAGTTCCAATACTGCTTTGAAAAATGCTAAGAGTTTTGCCCCCACAAAGGAATAAAAATTAAGGAGAAACAAAAATGCTATGCAGAACTATGCAAACAAAAATTATTAATTCATCTGGAAAAATGCTACAAGTACTTGGAAAGTTTGGAGCATCACTTAATTGCTCTCAGCCACCAAAAGAAGAAAGCAAACATCATTCTTAGGATATAATAACAGAGGTACTCATAAAATATAATTACACGATGTGATTAATTTAGAAAAATCATTTCCAGAAAAACTGCCACACCTTTATTCTCTTTTCACAAAGAAGTGATCCACGTATTAAATGTTAAATTCTCTACACATTCTCAGGTATTTCAGTGCACATTTGAAAACAAAACTATGAAACTCAGGCAAATTTTTATTAGCAAAGCAAATACTTTTATCATGGCTCTTCAGTGTGCCGTAATGAACAAAGTTTCTTTCAAAACATTACTGAGTGGCAAACACTAGTTGATAATTATATAAATGTGTAAAGAATAAAGAACATGACAGGGGAAATTAAAATTATATGAAAAATATAATGACTTAAATTTCTTCTTCTGCACACCTATTAAAAGTGTAGTTGTCTTGACTACTTTTGTATCAAGCTTAATAGATGTCCAGCTCCATTGTTATGACTGACTTCAGATAATGTTGCACAGATTGTCCTCATTTAGTGCCTGTCTTGTACAGTGATCCTTTGCTGTTATGACAATGATGCAAAAGTAACTTTGCAACCAATGCCTACATTTATGATCTTTGCAGGGAGGAAAAGGAAAACTGAAGTAAGATTGTAAGCAGAGTCACAGTTTTACTTAGCAACCACTTCATTTAATGACTGAGTTGCTGAACTAAGATTACCTGTATAGGCAAGTTTTGATGGGTTTTGCCCTAAATAAATAATGACTGCAATCCTATTATGTCAAGAGAAGAGAATGAATAAATAAACAAATAAACCTAACTTTCCTACATTTCAATCCTCAGTGGAGGTGGAATAGAAGTTGTCTTCTATTTTGAAAATACCAGGTTCCACTTAGGCCCCTTGTGCTCCTGTGTTATTTGCTTTAAGCAATAACAGAAGTACACTTTAAGATATTCACAGGATTACACCTAGAGAAACAACTGTTTTAATAACTTCTAAAAAATGCCTCTGATGTGTTCAACAGTATATTTCTTCCAGGATCAAGGCATCAATTCAATTTTGCCCCATGAATATACATATTACTAACACCCTCTTAAATGTTCAAATCATGTTATAGGTCCCAAACTTGTTTGGTTGGGAACATATTCAGAGTGGTGCAAGCCCTATAGCTATAATTCAGAGAACATTAGTATGTTAGCAGCATGGCTTAATCCCCAGCCCAAACAGTAATGACTGCCAGAGCTATTCTGAAACAAAACACACTGTGTCAGGCAGGGCGAGAAGCATCCAAAGCAACAGCAAAGACTGAGGCTGATATTTTTTAAAAAGCCTCTTTGAAAGGAAATCTATCCTTCTTTTTTGTATAAAGAGAAAAGTTGTGTTGCAAAAAAGCAAAGTTCTAGAACATATCAATCAGCAGCTTTTCCCATCACCCATATGGTCAGTTGTGATTCTTACACTATGATGAATCTATGTGGCAAAGTTAATTCTGCAGTTATCGTTAGCCTGCCAGCTCTCTACTCACTCTGAAATAATTACAGTTTAATCATTGGTTCTACTGTTTTTTGTAGTATACAAAAGCCATCATTCTATTATCGTTTACTCTTATAACAACACTATTGTCTTCATTGTAATAAATAAAGCTAATGGGATTGGGAAAAATAATGGTCATTTTATTTCTATTTATGTATTTATTATTTTTACAAATACCTCAAGATGGCATGCATATCCAACATACCTTCTTTCTATTTTCTCCACAACAACAACCTTGTGAGGTGGGCTGGGCTGAGTATGATTGGCCCAAATTCACCTATCTGCCTTTCATGGCTAAGGCAGGACTTGAACTCATGGTGTCCCACTTTCAAATTGAGCCTATGCACAAATAAGTACACAAAATCTACACTCTTAATTCTTGATTAGATATTAAATTACACTTTATATGCATTTTATATAGAGATTTTTAAAAATAATCCACCTACGAATGTTTCCATATTGCAGGTTATCGTTTCTATTAGTCTATTTCAGATGTAACGCTGAACATTATTTGCTTTAATGCCATCTCTTAGGGAGTACTTTGGTGTGATTTAAGAACTTGCAGTCTAACTTCTAGCACAGCCACTATCAGATTCATTAACATAATGAGTATGCTATGCCTATTTCAAAATTCAATATACCAAGCAAACAAACAAATCTATTCTATAAAATCTGAAAAGTTATGTTCCACAGTATGACATTTTTCCAAAATCAGGCTGTTCTATAGTAATCCAAGATAATTTTGTCGTAATTTTAGGGGAGGCAAACTTTAATACTTGTAAAGTAATGATATAGACTGATTTTAAAGTGTTTTTATTCCTTCCTTTTATTTTCTCCATTTTTTATCCGATGAGCCCTGAAACTATATTTCAGTGATTTCCAATGAAGAATAATTTTTAACTGTGTTGAATTGAGTTCATATACTCTGGAGTATTCCTGCCTTTGAGGCATGATATAATTGAGAATGTTCAAGACATGAATCAGTGGGTTATATCAGTCAGCTATTTGCTGGATTCCTCAAACAGATATAACCCAATCTCCTTGTATGTTGTGGTAGTAAAAATGCAACTATATTTTGCACATTTCACCCTCAGGTAGAAAAGAAGCTCAGCTGAACTTTTTAACAAAATTGTCCCAATAATATGACTTAATCTATGATTAATTAATTAATCTTAATTTAATTTATGATGCCCTGTTTTTCTTTATACAGACTATAAAAGCTTAGACCATCAGAGAAAAGGAAGACTGGCTTGAAATTACATGTTTTCATTTGTCTGATATTAAGAAATTTAAAGCTGGCCAGGAAATATGAGACAGAATTGTGTGTGTGTGGGGGGGGACTACAATGCAGAACAAAGCTGCTTTTCACCAAAGTAGCAAAGAATTCTAGGACATAAAGACAAGGACAAAATAATATTACATCAGGAAACATAACTTTATGCTTGTTACCATCCTCAAAAAGTACAATTTATACAGTATTCTCTGCAACACAACTTCTCTGCAAAGTGGCAATAAGGCATAGAGATTTCTTTCCTAAACAAAGTTAATATGAATATTTGAGAAGCTTAAAAATATTTCCAATTCTGTAACTATTAATGAGAAAGGTTGGTTCCCTTCTATGTTATGAAACAATTAAAAATCTCTCTGATTTTGATCAAATTCCTCCATGGTTTAAATGGGCATGCAAGCCAATTTTGTAATCTTAGCAAAATCTTGGGCAGTGAAATATGTATAGCATTCAGTCCTTTTTCTCTCCAAGATTTCAGAAATGGGATAACTTTTGAAGGTGCAATATATGGTGTTTAGTAACAAAGAAGCTTTGGAAAGCTCTATACAAAAAAGAAAGAGGCAATAATCTGTTTTGGCACCGTTAAAGGCCAACAATAAAAAAGTAAATAGATGAGATTAAATGGCCTCTTACCTGGTAGATCATGACTTTAAAATTCCTACGCTTCAGCAATTCCGTCTCATTAGATTCTAACTTCTTGATTTGTCCAGCTTGTTTTTCCAGATTTTGTCGGACAGTTTTCACATTAACACTGACTTTACGGACTTTCTCCAACATCTTATTGACTGTATTGCTGGTGGTGGTGTGAGCTTTGGTGAGTTTAGCCAGTTCTCCCTGGATGCTGGCCACTACACCATCCATTTCTTGCTGTCTCTCTTCCAATTGAGTCTGGGTCAGCTGAATCTGATCCACAGCCCCAATAATCTTGTCCAAAAGGGTAAGCACCATAACACCATTGATCTGGTCAGATTTAATGGGTTCCTCAGCAGCTGGCTCCTCTGAAGCCTCAGATACAGTTGGCTGCTCGACGATATGGAGGGTGGTGTCTGCCATGGTCACTTAAGAGTTCTGACTAGGAAAGTCTGGAGAAGCTTGACACTGTAGTGACAAGACAGAGAAATGAAGGCTGAAACTGAGATCTCTCAGTTCTGGGAGACTAGCCAGAAGCCAAGAGCTGAGCGTGTGGATTTATGCTTCAATTGAAATGGTACAATCCTTGCAAAGCTGTCAGGGGAAACTGTCCTGCAAAATTTTCCAGGCTCTGAGGCCATTGGTTGACTCCACCTCAACTGAAGGAAAGGACGCTCTTGCCAAATGCCTTGTTGACCCACCCCCTTTTTTTTACAATGATTAAAATAGTTGGAGAGAAGGCAACAGCTTTAGCATGTGAGCACAGGCAATGTTTGAGCGTTTGCTCACTCCCTCACAGAGGAATGCAAAAATCTAAACTCCAACAGCCTCTGCTGCTTAATAGGTGGTGGGAGGGCAATGATTTCTTAGCAAAATTTCTCAGGAATCTAGAGGGAGGAGGGAAACAAATATTCTGTACAAAACTGATAATGGAAAAACCACCTACTCTGTGAATATCAGTGAATATGTAACAGTGGCTCGATGGGAAACAGCTGCACGGAAGAGTACAGCTGGGATAACCCAGAAATTTCTGCGTTGAGCCAGGCCAGCTTAAAGTTTCATATTTCCTTTTAAAGGCATTCAGTGACAGTTTAGGACACACACACAGCTTGGATCACTCAGCATACACAACTGGAAATACAACTGAATTCAGCTGTGCTAGAGATATGTGGTCAAAACAGCATGCACATACAGCTCCAAAGTACTTCAGAAACATCTATCTGGATTAAAAATGAAACTTTTTGGTGCAAAAAAACTAGCTAGTTGTATGGCATAGGCTTCTTGTTTAATATACAGTATTTATTAACTGTTGCCTGCAACAGCAGTTGCCATTTTATGGAGATGAAGCAATTCTGGACTAGTAACTTGCCATAAACAAAACTGAGGATTATTCTGCATGCTTTCCAATGTGATCAAATGTTATGGATCTCATGGAGAAACTTCTCTTTAATTCAAATGAAAGCTGTATGAGTGGAAAAAAATCCATAATGATCATGAATGTATGAACATATCAGAATACAAAGAAAAGTTCTTGATTTAGGTGGGATATTTTCATTATTTAGACCAATGTACTCCAAAAGATTTTAGGAAGCATACTTCCATGAATTCCACAGCTTCTGTACTCTTGAAAAAAAAATCCATAATAAATCCTTCCAGTTCCAGTTTGGAAATGACAGACACTGACTGATCTCAGCATTTGTCTAAAAGAACCCAAGAAAAAAAAGGAAAAGTGGATAGGAAAAATAAAAGAGCAAACATTTGTTTGGTTGGAATTCATGGTTCAAAATTAGCCCTTAGAGAAAAAGGAGAGCTAATCATCTCAACTATTGTAAAGCAGCTATAAGTCACTAGTTTTACAAAACAAAATCTTCTCCCAGTAGCTAGAATTTGTTGTTTCTTACTCCTACCAACATAGGCAATACTGTACTGATGAGAAAATTCTGTGGCTTTAAGAGTGCAATTGACATTGATGGACTCTATATAGCCAACCAGAGTCACCTTGTAGAGGAGCTGGGCAGTATAAAAATTAATTAAAGAATTAATTAAAAGATGGCTTCAGCACATCAGGAAAAAGCAGCCTGAAGTAGACCCAAAGGTGCTTTTCCAAAAGGCAACTTAACATCTTGGTTGTTTTCCTTGAAAACATTTCACTTCTCAATAAAAAACTAAGGAAATTCAGTTGCCTTTTGGGACAACTATGATCCGGATTATTGAGAATCTACACAGACATTTAACCTGGAATACAAATAATGTACCTAGTCTGAATGCATTCAAGGAATTCTTAATGACATTCCTTATGAACAATGTAAATGGCCTTATAGTGAGTGAATCCAACAACTGGTCCATTTGACAATATTAACTAATTCTGATACATTTTTTATCACATATGAAAGAATAGGTATCTAACCGAGGTATTGATGTACAGCACATCATTTTTATTGCTCAAATCAGACTTCCACATCCAGTGCCTTGCAGATGTTCAATCCTTCAATTTCTATAAATCCCAGGCAGGATATGGAAATTATTTTAATTTGCTTTGGTTTGTAAAAATAAAGTCTGGTTTACTAGCCTGACATTTGGGAGATAAATATATATACATAACTGCATAAAAACACACAATTCAGTTGCCAAAATTACATCAGACATCATTATTTATTCATACAGATCCTGGGTCAGGCTCAGGTGACAAGCCAGTCAATCAATTACTATTGCAATCAATGGATCAGCACCTTGTTGATCTGAAAAAAAAAAAGATATTTCCTGCACTTGGGTGAGAATACAAGGAAGAAAAAAAATACTACACACACACACACACACACACCTCAAACTCAGCAACAAGATCCACCCCGCACTTTGGGACAAATGCAAACAACTTGCCGTCTGGAGAGCCGAAACACAGACCACCCTCAAGACAGACACACACACGAACAAACTCCGAAGACTACAAGAACACCAGAAACAAACCCCTCCTCCCTCACAGCCACACATGAAACAAACAGTGCACAACATCTCAGATAGGATCCTCACCAAAGCCGAAACCAATGTCCTTTCCAAAGGATTCAACTTTGCAGTCGCTCCCAAACACATCCCCACTGAAACCATTATATGCGAAGTTGAAACCAGCCTGACCAAAATCAACCCCGATGACGCTAACAGAATCAGACTCGAAATCACCAACATACTCTGCACCAGCAAGCCACCCAAAAGCAACTTACCCAAAGAGGAGCAGACAGCACTACTTAACCTGAAACAAGACACCAGCATAATAATCCTACCAGCAGACAAGGGCAACGCCACGGTGGTCATGAATACATCTGACTACCAAACCAAATTAACCAACCTACTCCAAGACTCCACATACAAACCCCTGAACACAGATCCCACCACCTACCTGGAAAAAACCACTAGATCCAAAATAAAAGCCTCCCCCATTAGCGAAGAGATCCAGCAAAGAATCATTCCCAGAGAGAAATCATCCAGATACCCTAAGCTCTATGGTCTCCCCAAGATACACAAAGAAGGAACCCCACTTAGACCCATAGTCAGCTCCATAGGCTCACCTCTACAAAACCTAGCCAAATTTCTCGCCAAACAACTACAGCCCTATGCAGAATCCATCACCTCACACGTAAAAAACTAATTCCAGTTCATAGAGATCATAAAGAAACAAAACTTACAGCCCAGCGACCTACTCGTTAGCTTCGATGTCATATCCCTCTTCACCCAAGTGCCAATCAAAGAAGCCTTAACAGCTATCCAAAACAAATATAACCCCCCCAAACACATCCTAGATCTGACCAACCACTGTCTATCCAACACATACTTGATCTATAACGGACAAAAATACAAACAAATAGAAGGAGCACCCATGGGATCACCCCTCTCACCTGTCATTGCAAACCTCTAATGGCTCCCTATGACACACCATCTACCAGAAGAAAACACACACAAACCGCTATCTGCATGCACTCTCACACCACCACCCAGCACAGATCAACTCCGTAGCCAAGACACTCATCTCCAGAACCAAATGCCTAGCTGACGAACAACACCTAAAAACCGAACTACACACTCTCACTAATGTACTAACATCCAACGGATTCCAAAGAAATAAGATTTCCAACTTAATCCAAAAAGAAACTCCCACTAAAATCCAAGACAGAGAACAAGAAAACGGCAAAGCCCTCCTCCCATGCATAAAAGGCACCACAGACAGGATCAGCAAGATCCTGCACAAACATAACGTCAAGACAGCATTCTGCACAAACAGAAAAATATCCACCATCCTAAGAAACCCTAAAGACAAAATTGAATTAGAAAATCAAGGAGTATATGAAATCCCATGCACCGCTTGCCCCACCACATACATCGGACAAACCAACAGAAGAATAAGTGCACGCATTGAAGAACACAAAAACTCAGTCAAAAAAGAGGAACCAACTTCTTCCCTGGTCCAACACCTTAAAGCCACAGGACATGAAATTGATTTCAAAAAGACCAGAACTATTGCCAAAACTGAACACTTTAATAACAGAATAATCAGAGAAGCCATTGAGATAGAAAAACGCCCTCACAGCATGAACAAACGAGATGATACCTCCCGCCTACCAGCCATTTGGAAACCCGCCCTTATTGACAAACGAGTCCATAACACAAAGAATGACACCAGACCTACACTCACAAAAACCACATAGGATGTCAGCACCACACATCCAGGCAAAAAGTAAACCCAAACCCACACTGATGATGAGGTACGACCACAAACCAGAAGCCAGACCACAGCTGCATCATTAGCCACCTTAAACCCCTCCAATCCATACATGAAGCAAACTGACACCCACCATGAAGATGAGGCACGACCATGAACACGAAGCCAAACAGCTATGCAGCTCACCATCTCTAATCCCCCTGTAACTCAGACTAACCTGAGCACAACAAAGCCCCCACCCAAACAGAACACTCCCCCAGCCAATCAGAGCACAGCCAACCCCCCATCTAATCAGAGCACAGCAAAGCCCCTAACCAATCAGAACACACCTCCACCCAATCAGAACACAGCCGAGCTCCCAGCCAATCAGTTCAAACCCCCACTGGCAGTTAAAAGGAAGAAACAGCTACAACCACACATTGCTCCTAGAAGCACGAGAGGATGGAAGAGAGGCTTGTGGAGGAGTTGGTGGTGGCGGCAGCATTCTCCAGGGGCGAAAAGGAATAAGGCTTTTTAAAGGAAAAGGTGGAAGAGACAAGATCAGAAAAAGGAAAGGAGGCGAGGTTGTCGTGCAGGAATACAAGCTAATTTGAGGGCTAATCCACATGGAGCTCCATTTCCATCTGTCCTGTTTGCCATCGTTCACTCCCTAGAGACTAAAATGGAAGATCTGTAACTTGAGCTGGCCACGAACAAGGAGTGTATATCGGAGGTGGTGACCCTTTGAGAGCTGTATGCAACGAAATTTCATTTTGATGTATGCCGATTGGTGTACTTTCAAAGTGACAATAAAGTTATTATTATTATACACATCAAGAAATTGCAAGATAAGTGATATCATGCAGAACAAATAAAAAGGTATAAGAAATAATATCTTAAATAAATTAATATCCTAAGAGAAAGGAAACATATCTAAAACTAGCTCACACCAATACTATAGTTCTTTCTTATCTTTCTATCCTCGCAACCCATTCTTGATTCACGCTATAGACACCCTTCTGATTTTTAAAAAAATTTTTTATTAAAGCAATCAACATTAATCATAATAGCATATTAAGAAGCAGTCATCATAAATCATAAAATACAATAGTAAGATATGACAGACTGGAAACAATGGATAGAATATATACAAGAGAGACACCCTTCTGATTTTTGAAGTACTGTACCTTTAGCTTTTTCAGAATCTCACCAAGTTTATCCAACCAATGTTTTCTTGCTCTTTCCCTTCCTCTTGCCTTGTTTGCTCTTTATTTTATATCACCAAACTATCTTAAGAAACTTAAGATACTTAAGTATACCCTAACCCTACCCAAACCAAGCACAGACAAGGCAATTCCTTCTTGCTTGAAAGCTTGTGCTGAACAACTGGCCCTGATTTTCACCCACATCTTTAATAAATCAGATGTGATATGTTCCTTCTTGCTTCAAATACTCTACTATCATCCCAATGATGAAGAAACCTTCCATCAAGGAACTGAACAACTACAGACCAATTGCTCTGACATCAATAGTTATGAAAACGTTTCAAAGGCTAGTGCTGGCCTAACTGAAAACTATCACAGATCTGCTGTTAGACCCTTTGCAAATAGATTGGCAGATGATGCTGTTAATATGGCTCTGCACTAAATCCTATAACTTCTTGAATCTTCAAGGACCTATCAAAGGGTCCTTTTTGTAGACTTCAGCTTGGCAGTCAATGCCCTCATTCCAGCTATTCTTCTAACTAAACTGATTTAGCAAGCCGTGCCTGACCACACTTGTAAATGGATCATACGTTTTCTAAAAGCAGGAAACAGCAAGTGAAGCTAGGTAAAATCATATCACATATCTATACAATTAGCATAGCCCCCTCCTCAGGGCTGTGTGCTCTCTCCACTTCTCTCCCTATACCAATGACTGCATCACAAAGGATCCTTCTGCTAAAATACTTAAATACCCAATTTGCATAGCATTCAATTTATTTATGATGTGTGGTCAAGGCATAGACTAGGAAACTAGGTAACTCTGAGTTCTAGTGCTGGTAACATAGGGCCAATAACTTTCTCTCTCAACTTTAGGAAGGAACTGGCAAACCACTTTAAAAATACTGCCCAAAAAACCTGCAAAGACATTTATCAAGAGTCAAAACTGACTTGAAAGCATAATGTATTCTGCTCTCTTATACAGGTAATCTTTGACTGATGAAAGAAATGACTTATGACTATTTTTCACACTTATGACTATTGCAGCACCCCCATGGTCACATGATCAATAAACCGAATGTATACATTAATCAACATACACAAGAACATATACATTTATATCCCCAACTGACACACCTTTCAAATCACTGGAAGCATTCTTTATATATTGATTCATAAGTACAATAAACAACCAAGGTAATATAGCCCATCCTATCTTATTTTCAGCATCACTCCTAAGCATTCCATTTATTATCACATTTTCCTCGTCATATACTTTTATACTTGTATTCAGCAAGTAACCAAGCTATATTCATACAGAACAAGCATTCACATTATCATACATTCTCTCTAAAATAATGAATGTATAATACAATCCATGTCATTCTTTACTCGTCTTCAGCTCATTCAATAACATCATTCCAAAAATCCTTCTCTGTAAACTGACTTAACTATGTGTACCTGACCACACTTGTAGATTATAAGCTGTTTAACAGATAGAAGCAGCAGGTGAAGCTAGGTAAAATCAAATTGAATGCACATTCAATTAGTACAGGAGCCCCCCCCAAGGCTATGTGTTCTCTCCATTACTCTTTTCTCTCTATATCAATGACTGCATCTCCAAGGGTCCCTCTGTTAAAGTACTAAAGTTTGCAGATAATACAACAGTCATTGGTCTAATTCCAGAGGACAATGAGTGTGCATACAGAGGGGAGGTTGAACAACTGGTATAGCTGAAACAATCTGAAGCTGAACACACTTGAAACTGTAGAGACAGTAGATTTTAGGAGAAGCTCTCCTATTCTACCACCTTTTACAATATTAGACAACACAGTAACAACAGTAGAGACTTTCAGGTTTCTGGGTTGTATAATCTGCCTGGACTTGAAATGGACCCCCAACATTAGAACTATCATTTAAAAGTCACAACAAAGAATGTTCTTCCTGAATCAACTGAGAAAGCTCAGATTGCCCAAGGTTCTGCTGATAAAGTTCTACAGAGGAATTATTGAATCTGTCATTTGTACTTCTATAACTGGTTTGACCCAGCAACCAAACAAAACAGGTACAAACTTCAATGGATAATTAAGACTGCAGAAAAAACAATTGCAACTAGACTGCTTTTCATTGAGGACCTGTATACTGCACAAGACAAAAAGAGGGCTGAGAAAATATCTACAGATCCCTCATATCCTGGTCATAACCTATTTCAACTTCTCCTCTCAGGACACTGCTATAGGGCATTGCATGCCAAAACAACTAGACACAAAGACAGCTTTTCCCCCCATGCCATCACTCTGCTAAATATCTAACTTCCATTGTATTGTCTTATGCCTGAAGAATATCTATCCATATAGTACAACTATATTGCTATTATCCTTGTCATCTTCTCATCTTCCCTACCTTTTCCTATTGATATCTTATGATTTATGATTGTATCTTATGATTTATGATCTATAACATCACTTTGATGTTTGTATGTATACTGAAAGTTTATGCACAGGAGACAAACTCCTTGTGTGTCCAATCACACTTGGCCAATAAAGAATATTCCAATTCCAATAATTACTCTTATTAAGGGATGCAGTTATAAGACATAGTAAAATGCATTTCTGAATTTAAGGAATCAAGACTTACAGGGATTGTAAATGTATCATTGCAACATTTTGTAAATTAGTTATGTAATGAATAACTTCAACCCCTCAATGGCTAGGTAAATTTATGCATCATTTCGTGAAGACAAATTATTTATCTAATATATATATATGGCTGCCCAATACAGACATCATGACTTTGGGTGGCATACAAAATTATTAAAACGAAATTCAAAAGAAAACTAAAGAGCTTCGCTAATCATAAAAACCCACAAAAACACCCCAATGTGTTGCATCATTTCCAAAGAAATTGTATTCATACATAAATGTGAATACTAACTATTGGGTAACAGTATTCTTTTGCTCTTGCGTATCCTATTTTCTAAATGGCTCTGAAATATTTTTGTACATAAAGCAATATCCAAAAATATTACATAGAAATAAATAAATAAATCTTCTTCAACTGCTGCTCTGTAGATACTTTGAACTAGAATTGCGAGTTGGAGATCTCCTGGGCGTTGAAAAAGCCCGATCAGAGTTGTCCCCTTCATTGCCCCAGATCCTGGTCTCTCCGAAAAAGGGCGAATGTGGGGATGAACCCCGTTTTTCCGATTAAATCCTCTGTCCATCGAAACAAAAATAACAACGTAACTCCCGACGAGTAACACGTCTCTCCGTGCAGACGGCCACTGAAGAACCAGGCCGTCACTATCTTCCCATCCAAGCAACAAAATGGACGCCCCGCCCACCAGCGGGAGAACGGATCCAAGAGCAGAAGGCCGGATCGTGCCCGTTTTCCAGCCGTCCGGTAGGAGGGAATTACGTCTTTACGTAGTGGCGTCACTGACGGAAGCTCAGGCGGCAGCTGTGGACTGAGGCTGTGGGTCACCCTTGGGAAGGTAGGTTGGTGGGGGCGCTTTGGGAGGAGGTTCTCTTTCTGGGGAGGGTCTGAGCGGGAATTACAGGGTGCTCTTTGTTAATGGGGGAGCAGTCTGGTGATCTCTGTTCGCGGGATGGAATGGTTGTGTGAAGGTGCTTTTGATGCTGGCGTTCTTCCAGCTTAATGCTTAGGTCTCTTGCTCTCTTAATCCGTGTTGTTTGATTAAACAGGAGAGAAGAAAAAAGAGATTTTATCGGTTGAGATTGAGGAAGCTGGACATTGGGGTCATCTCTGGGGGGAGCAAGTTTTTCCTTGCGATCATACCTGGGTCGTCATTGAAAGGAGGGGACGCTTCGTCAGCATTTTTGAAAGGGCAGGCATTTTGAGGGAATTAATGTTTTATATTGCTCTAATCTTGCATATGGGGTTTTATTTTTTATGATCAAAGGATATTGGGGATTGGAATTGGATGATCATGGAAGATGGTTGGTGAAGGAGGAATATTTGATATCTTTTCCTTCCACTTCTTTACCATAATTGTGAAGCATTTATGCCAGGAGTGGGTGGACAGTAGACCCAGTGATGTGCGAGGTACTAGCAGCTTTCTGACGTTCATCTGGTGAACTGATGGGGCAGGATCTGAAATGCAGATAAATTGAAAAGCAGTACTAATTTGATAGGAAGGAATGACTTTCTCAAAAATTGTGTCACTCCCCCCCTATGATTACTGAAAACAGAAATGTTAATTATGGAATTTGGAAAAGGTTTTGGTTATGCAGCAGAAAATAATATATGAATAAAAAATCATTGATTCATTGTAAACATGTTATCAGCTGCACAAATCTGGATGGCCATTAGGCAGCAGCAAAGAATCTGTTTCTTTTTCTGCCATCTAGTGATAATTTGGAATTTTGTAACCTAAATCTGTAATCTCTAGCTCTAGGATCTTCGGCTATTTATTATCCTGATTTTTATTCTAATTGCTAGATCTTTCTGGTTTTGTTAATACGATATAGTCACTAGACATTTTTCAGTCATGGAGGCTGGGAATGTAGTATACCTTGTGGTTTCCAGTTAACTTTGAATGGTAGCTTGCCTGTATTGTTTTTCATGCAAAACATAATATCACACATAAATTAAAACTTATTGTGTATCCTATTGTCTAAAAAGAGGAAATACAAATCTTTTGAAAGCTGTTCAGGTTCTACAGGTTCTCAAGTGGATAATATTCTGTTTATTGGCATGCTTAATTCACTAATAAGAAGCATAGAAAGGCATTCTTTAAAGTATTTTGCATTAGCAATTAATAAGTGATGCTTTCTAGATAGAGAACAATGCATGGATTTGCTTAGACGTATCTCTATTTGCTTAGCAATTTCATGTCTATAAGCATATAATTAGTGCCTTTGCATTTTATGACCTTTATTGGAGATGCCACAATAACCAAGTATTCTTTGCTTCCATGAATCCCCGGTCTATGATATCTGGATAGGGTGTGTTCCGAAAATTGAAATTTCAATCTCTGGGCTACAGGTGAATTTGCTGCAGCATGATAGGGACAAAAAAAGCTCCTTCACTGAAATAGCTGTCAACTATAAAGTACCATTAGTGTTTCTAAAATAGAAGATGCTGTTTGATGTTATGAGATGAGCTGATGTTTGAAGCTTTAGGTTCAAGGCTGAATGTTTAATTTACAATTATCTGCAAATGAACTGCCTAAATTGGGATTATTTGAATGGCATATAAGAAGCATTAACAGTACATAGAAGTCACTGGAACCTACTGGTAATGTTATATTGCAGCTTCTAAGGATTGAAATAGAAATGGCACTTAGACGTATATACCTCTTCACAGTGCTTAACAGCGCTCTCTAAGCAGTTTAAGAGTCAGCATATTGCCCCCAACAATTTGGGTCCTCATTTTAACAACCTTGCAAAGATGGAAGGCTCAGTCAACCTTGAGCCAGTCAGAATTGAACACCTGGAGTGAGCAGTGAGTTAGCCTGCAGTACTATGTTCTAACCACTGCGCCACCACGGCTCTAAATAATTACAGATATATGGATTGGATATGGCAGTCTTTTGGAAGTTATTGGTCAGACTTGATATTGAGGGTAAACTGAGCATGCCAGAAAATGACTCTCATAGTGCACATGGCCAAAACAATCATTTAATACAGAGTTCTCCAACCTTTCCGGCTTGGTGGCCCGGAAGGAGAGAGGACAACAGGGAAATGTGTGCACACATGGCCCCATGTGCACATGGGTAAATGGGCATGCAGGCAACGGTGGTGCTAGCATGTGCATGCATGGGCAAGTGGGCCGCGCACACACATAGCCTGTGCTGATGTCCACACATATGTGCAAATGGCACATGTGCGCCCATGGCATGCACGCTGGCGTGCACATGTGCAAACAGGCCACCAGCCCCGTGTGATGCTGACAGCGGTGCTAGCATCCTCACACATGCGCAAATGGGGTCACTAGTGCCCATGTGGTAATACTACCGTGAATGGGGAGGGGCTCGCCATCTATTCCCGGCTAACAGGCCAGGCTGTGGAGCATAGGCTGGGGACCCCTGATTTAATAGATAGTAAACGAGTGATACAGAAGTTGTTCACTGCTATCCCTCTGGCTTTCCAATTCTCTGTTCCCTTAATTCACATAAAGCCTATTGATTATTTTTATTTCCTAAGAACACCATGATAATTTGTCATTATTAAAGTCATATCAGAATTTAAACATTTTTACCCCTGCTTCAAGAGTAATTTGTAAAATTTCAGATCTGAAATTAATTCAAATGTATAGACCCCAGGAAGGATTTATGCAAACTTATCTTAATGGCTTTCTTCTTCTTCTTAAGGTATATGAAGATTCTGATCCTAATTTGACTGGCTTCTTTTTTTCACCATGGGTGAGCTCTTCCGAAGTGAGGAAATGACCCTTGCACAACTTTTCCTTCAGTCTGAAGCAGCATACTGCTGTGTCAGTGAATTGGGAGAACTTGGGAAGGTCCAGTTTCGAGATGTACGTGTTTGCTTTGATTCATTAATATAATTATTATGTTTCAAAAACATGATTTTATGCTCAGAATTTTTTGTTTCTTTTAAGAGCATTAATGAGAGATCTTTCAATTAAGTATGTGATAATTCAGGCCTATGAATAACTGCTATACATTTTAAGTAATCTTATTAAAATTACAATTACAATAGTAAAAACTAATACAAACAAAAAGAGAAATAGAGTAAAAGCTGAAGAAAAGGAAAAATAGAAATAATAGAAAACAAAGAAAAAATAAAAATATAGCAAAGAAAAATAAATCTATAAAGAAGTGACTCCATTCTTCATCACCATAGGTATAAACAATTTTAATAATTTGTCACCTCTTAAAATGATCTTTCTATATCCCATTCATACAAATCCATAAAACTGTCATTTCAGTCTTGATGTTAGCAAAAGTCCATTAAAGGTTACCAGAGATAACAACGTATCTGTTTTAACCTTGATCAAATATATCAAATTTATATTCCTTTTACTTTTAACAGTCTTGATCTTTTATTCCTTTAAATTAACTCCTAGAAGTTTTTTTGGGTCCCATCTCATATAGTTCTTCAAAGTTTTTTTTTCTTTTTTTTCCTTTTGCACATTTATTCCCTTCTCTGATATATTAGCAACACACCACTTACAAAACTCAAGTTCCAAAGACTTTGAGCAAATCTCTTCAAACACTTCATCTATTACACCAAATTAAAATGTCTTAAACTCATCAAGTACGATGGCAGGAAAAGCTATGATAATGGTTCGCTGTCTCAGTCACTGCAAAAACCTAAAATCTTTGTCCCGTAACAAACATTTTACTAATGCCAACAAAACCCATCTTTTCTAATAATAATGGCAGGAAGGAAGCAAAACAAAGACGCAGCATTGTCAGGGGAAAAACCAAACGTCAACAACAGTGACCAATAATTTTTAGCAGAGGGCATAGCGGACAAGCCGGGATCCTCGGATTTCTCGCACTCGGTGGCAATGTCGCAAGATAGTCAGGATGCTGTGAAAACGTTTGTCAACCTTCAGCGAGGTGAACTCTTCAATATCAGCCTCCACAATAAAATATTCACCTTTTGTGTCTTTGGTTTCCTCTTCCTGGAATCGGAAGTAGAGGTTCCTGGTTGTGCTCACCATGGTTTTCACAGGCTGGCGCATGATGCTGTACTTGCTAGCCACAGCTTTGTTGATCTCGGCCACAACTGTGTTCACCTGGCTGTGGGTGAGACGGCCTTTCATGTACGAGGGAACGTCCTCAAACTCCTCTGCCGTTATGAAGGGCGCTTCTCGGATGCACTTGGAGACTTTGGCCGACTTCTTTGAGGATTTATTCTCCTCAGCCTTGCACGGTTCCTTCTCCTTTAGAGCGATGCCGCCTATCGAACTGCCCTGTGTGGCTTGAGGAAGGTAGATGGGCACATTCTCTCCAAGACGCTGGGCCTCCAGATAGTCCCTCTCCACCGACGCCTGCAGCTCCTTGAGTTTGTTCTGTAGTCTCCACTGATGATGATATTCCTCTTCCAGTTTATTGAGGAGGCTATTTAAGAGGAACATTTCATGGACTACCTTACTGAGCACTGCCTTCAAAGATGGGTCCTGGTCTATTTTTCTCAGCTGAAGTGACTTTTTGATATTTGAGATCTTGGAGTTGAGATGAAAGCATAAGTCATTTAAGTTTGAAGAGATTGTATCCCATGTTCTTGCGTCAAGCTCACCGGGCGAGGCCAGGCTCGCCCCCTCCTCCCCCTCCTCCATCTCCGGGGTTGCCAATCCACGCAAAGCCCAGAATTTTCCTCCGGCGGCAACTCGCTCACATTCAAACGACCCGCCCAAGCGGTTGGGCGTTCCAAATCGCGCGAGAACTCGCTCCTCCAGTTCTTCAAAGTTTTAACAAGTCTCTGTAAAGTAAATCCAAAACAGCAAACTTATCCAGGTCATTGTTTTGTCTATTTCTTTTATTTATTGAAACACCGATTTCTTTTGTACAATATTTCAGTGTAAATGTCTTTTTCTATGTCATTTTTGTAACTTGTCATTTTAAACACATTTTCAAATCAGGCTCAATCTTATCAGGTAATACTTATTCATTTACCAGCATCTTTTAAACACAATCTATAGGGGCAGACACTCTTAAAATTGACTTCTGAGTCCATTGTTCAAAAATATTTGTTAATGCAGGGATGTCAAACTCAATTTCATTGAGGGCCTCATCAGCATTGCGGTTGCCCTGGGGGGGCGGGTGTGTGTGGCCAGGGTGTGTGTGGTCTACTGGGTGGGCATGGATGGAGTGGATGTGGCCTATTGGATGGGCATGGCCAGTTCAACATCGTTGGGTCAAGGGTGCCTGTGGGGGCCTGGGCAGGAGTGGGACAGATCTGAGGGTCTCTGGCAGAAGGGGGTGAGACCAGGGCAAGTGCCAAGGCATGATCCACTGGAGGAGTCTCACCGTTCCTCTCAAGCCATGCTGGGGGGCTGGATGGTGGTGCGGGCTCCCCGGACCCCTGGACAGCAGAGGTCAAATGCCCAGCCTGGCCCTCAAGCACCCATGGCACCAAGCCCAGCCCCACTTTCCCAAGGGGGCGCCCAGCTGCACTTATCTCCTCCTCAAGGCTGCTGCTGCTGTGCTTGCTCTCCTTAGCCAGGTTGTTCATAATGGGTATGAGGGCCAAGTCAGAGGGAAGCGCATTCCCTCTCCATAGGAGGAGACCCAGCTTTGTATCCAAAGCTTCCATAGCAATAGGATGGGAGAATCCCAGGATAGGCCAGGAGGAGGGGGCAAGGGGATGGTGAAAGGGCAGCAGGGCAGGACTAAGGCAGGACTTCCCTCAGACCCTCCTTCCTTCCTTCCTTCCTCCCTCCCTCCCTTCCTTCTTTCCTTCCTTCCTTAGTACAGAGTGGTGGGAAAATATTTGAGATGAGGGAGGGAGAAAAACAGGCAAGAAACGCAGCCAGTGCCAGAGCCAAGGCAGCGGGGGCCGTTCCCTCACTACATTCCAGGATGGCTTTGTGGGCCACATGAAACCACGTTGCGGGTCGCATCCGGCCTCCGGGCCTTGTGTTTGACGTGTCTGTGTTAATGTGTCCAGTGTTAAAATATTTTACTTTATTCTGTTTAATTGAGTTTGTTTTCTTTTAATTGTAGTCTTTAGTTTCTTTTTGTTTTGTATAGTGTCCAATTTTTAAAGTCTTATTTTTTAAAAATAATTGAAAGGAAAACATTTTCCCATAGGAAGGATTCTTTGTAATTAGTTCCAAAACCTTATTTCAAATTTACCTTGACTCAGCCCTGGCAAGAAGGAATGGCTCAGCCATGGTAGGCATGCTCCTAATCCCTTCCTTTGAATGTTGCTATATTATGGGATCTATGTAGCATGTCTTTTCTATAGCAGCCTCTGCTCTGTGGAACACCCTTTCCCCTTGAAGTTTGGCACTCTTCCATCCTCCTAGCCTTCTGAAAAGTATTTTAGATTTAGCTTTTCCTTCAAGTGCTGGGATAGGGTGAGGCGGATGAGAGGATTTAATGAAGTAGTGCATGTGGATGCACAATTTTGGTGCCAGGTTTTTAATGTTTATGGCTTCATACATACATACATATATACATACATACATACATACATACATACATACATACATACATACATACATACATGGCTTTTTTTTGTCACAGAATGCCCAGAACGGAGTTCCGGCACCTTTTTTGGATGGAACCTTGTAGGGTAGGCAAGGCAGGTTGTATGACATGTGTGAGTTCTGGCACCTTTTTTTTTTTTTAGAAAAAAAGCACTGCATACATACATACATACATACATACATACATACTCATATTGTTTTAATTGTTAATTGAGAGTTGCCCAGAATTCGATATAAGATGAGCGACTGTATAAATATTTTACAGAAATTAATCCATTTACAACTTTTAAAATCAAAGCCTTAATTAACTTTTTGGTGTTTATCTCAATTTTTAAAAAAGTTCTTATGCTTATAATTTAAAAAAAAAATCATTAAGGATTGAAGGAAGACTCATCAAGTATTTTCAGATCTGTCGTCCCAGAAATTTCTAGTAGTAGAAAAGTAAACAATTTCCAGATATGATTAGAAAAGGAAGTATGCAAACTTGGTGTTCTTTTAAAAGCACCAGTTGCTTTTAAAAGTCAAACTGTTTGAGCAAGACAACTATTTTCTTTTCTCTCAGTGCTCAAAACCTGCCAGAGTCCACTCCTTTATATCCTCCTGAGGTGCAGCCGAATGTGCACTTGTAGGCCATCTGCTGCCTCTCTTTGTCCAAAGAGATTTGAAGAGCCACTCTACTCCCCCAAGTGCAGGCTTCTTTGCTGCAGTCATTGGTTCTGCTTTTTGTGGAGCTGTCTTCAATCTGCCATTTTGTCCTCTGAAAATCCAGGGCTCAGATTGTTGAACTAGTTTCTGAAATTTCACTTCCAAATGATTAGCCATTAGTAGATGTGAAATTGCGGGCAGAGAGTTACAGTCTATTCAGGTTTTTACATATACTAGTATACAGGGCTTTTTTTGTCACAGAATGCCCAGAATGGAGTTCCGGCACCTTTTTTGGATGGAACCTTGTAGGGTAAGCAAGGTGGATTGTATGATGTGTGTGAGTTCCGGCACCTTTTTTTTTTTTTAACAAAAAAAGCACTGCTAGTATATGTCATTATAATTACATGCATTTATTGACAGCTAAACCCTGATGTGAATGTGTTCCAACGTAAATTTGTTAACGAAGTCAGAAGATGTGAAGAGATGGACAGAAAGCTCAGTATGTCATTCTTTTCTTTTATTTGTACTCTTTGTATAGATTTATAGGACTAAATTAGGTTTTGTATATATTGGTATATACTCTAGATTCCTACCCTTGAAGAGTGTTCGGAGACTACAATTAGTGCAAAATGCAGCTGCGTGAGCAGTTGTGGGCCTTCCGCGTTGTGCCCACATTTCACCAACACTCCGCACGCTGCATTGGTTGCCTATTGGTCTCCGAGCCCAATTCAAGGTGTTGGTTATCACCTATAAAGCCCTTCATGGCATGGGACCAGGATACTTACGGGACCACCTTCTGCCACATACTTCTCTACGACCGGTGAGAGCGCACAGGGTCGGCCTCCTCCGGGTCCCGTCAGCGAAACAATGTCGTTTGGCGGGCCCTAGGGGGAGGGCCTTCTCTGTTGTGGCGCCCGCCCTCTGGAACCAACTGCCCCCTGAAGTCCGCGTTTCTCCGACTCTCCCGGCCTTCCGGAAAAATCTAAAAACTCATCTTTGCTGGCAGGCCTGGGGATGACTGTGGTTGATTGTTGAATTGAATGTGTGTGTTTTTAATTGATTTTTTTTTAGATATATTTGTTTGGGTTTTTTATGGTACTTCACTGTTATATATATGTTGTTAGCCGCTCCGAGTCCCCTGGAGAGGAGCGGCATACAAACCCAAATAAAATAAAATAAAATAAATAAAATTCACACTTAGTGTCAGTTCTGACTTATGAATACAGGTGGTTCTCACTTAACAACTACTCATTCAGCAGCTGTTCAAACTTACAGTGGTACTGAATTAATGGCACTTACGATATTTGAAGTTAACTTATTAACTCATACTTAACTCATATTTTAATTGGCATAGCATCCTCATGGCCATGTGATTGTGGTGTCCTGCTTACAATTATGTCATCACAGTATCCTTAGTTCATGTGGTGGCCATTTGTGACCTTCTTTTCTGGCTTCTTATAAGCAAAGTCAATGGGCAATATGACAGGAAGTCACAAATGGCAACTGTGTGACATCCTCACTTGTGATTTACTTAACTGTGGCAACCAGAAGTGCCAGAATTTATATTGCTAAGCAGTGAAATTATATGATTTTGTATTTCATGACCACATTACTTAGTGATGGAAATTCTGATTCCAATTACTGACATTAAATGAGGACTACCTGTGAATCAAAATTGATTGGGGTCATAGATAATGCTAAGCTATTTTTTATTAACACGCTAAGCCAAAACTAGACAAATCTTATTATATTTTAGCGTGTTGTGTATCGTAAATAAAATACCTCTATCACAGTAAACTATTCTTTGTGGATAATTTGCTTATTCATTTTTGGGATGAAAGTTGATGTAACATTTTGAAGCCATCTCTGTTACGTTGATTAGCAACCATTTTGTCTGATATCTCGAACATCTTTATAAATATTGCCAGCTGCTTCCTGTTTTTTACTGCATTTGATTTTTTTAAAAATCCAAGTAGAATGAAGAAATTGTGGATGCCCCTCTCCCTGCTTTATATTTTTATATCTGTGATACCTCCTGTAGAGGTTGGGAAAAAGGCCTAGGAGTATAGGAGTCTTTTTGTGCTTGCTCTAGCATTCCATATATATGTTGACAGAATTAATCTCAAACTAATTTTTCCATAATTCAGATTTGAATAGCAGAGAGCTGAGTAAATACCTTGAAGCTCTGATGTGCAGCTACCAAAGGCTATTGGAAATTCTTATTAAATTGTATTTTTAATGTGACAAGAATTTTCAGTAACTATAGGAGTGGAAATGTTGTGATCTCTACACAAAGTATGAATATGGTCCTTGCCTGGAAAAGAAGTGCATCCTGTATTAAGATAACATGCTAAGTATAATTAAAGAGTATACAATTTGGAGTTTTTTTAATATTTACCCCTTTATATATCTTTTATTTTTTAATGGAATGAGATGCTTGGGGAATGGAGGAATAAATTGAATTTATGGATTTGGATTTGGAAGTCATTGATTGATTTGTTTCCTCATATAATACTGCATGTATTTAATCATAATGCCATTAAGACAGTGATTCTTTTTCAGGATTTGTGGAAAAAGAAATTAAGAAGGCCAACATCCCCATCACAGACACCGGAGAGAATCCAGAAGTGCCATTTCCTCGAGACATGATTGACTTGGAGGTAAATGCGCCATAGGAAGTGTTGTATGTTAACAATGCAAAACTATTTTTTCTGCAGAATGGGCTATAAAAATGCATTATTATTACTATGCCTCCCCATGGTATTAATATAAGCTAAGTGAATAGCTTAGAAAAAAGTGCAAAATACAATATTTTTCCTTAGCAAATCTCTTGAGGTTTTTTTTTAGTGAATAGCTATAGTAAATTAGGATACTATATATTTAGCTATAAATATTCTACTTTTCATTATCAAATATATAAAGCCACAGATATATATTAAATAAAGGTTACAACATCATAAATAAAAAGACTTTGATAATAAAATTAAATAGATTGCTATAGTATCAGAAACTTTTTACAACAACTTTTTACAACAACTATGCTAACAAGAGAAATGAGAAAAATAAACAGATTTCATAGTTCCAGTAAAAATCAGCACCTGCAAATAGGGAAATAGGCATATTGACATAGATTAAATCTCCCTTGTTTCTTATTTTTTGTGACATTCCCTGTTTCTTATTTTCTGCCTTGTTACCTCCTTCATTTTTTGACACAATATAGTGATTCAGCACCTCTTTTTTCTTTCCCTGACACCATTTCACATTCCTCCTACTGCTTGCTATTAGAATGTGAGTGAGTGTTCAGCAAAGGCAAATAGAAGAAGCAAATAAGCCAAGGAGCAGCTTAGTATTGAGAGAGCATTCTAGTTCAATTTCATGGGGTGCAGTTTTTTTGCTGAGAAAAGATAGTTAAACAGGTGTCATTGAGCTTCTTTTGAAATACTGGTGCTTCAATTTTGAATTATGTGGTTGTGTCGATATTAGCATTATTGTCGATATTAGGCAGGGAGAAGTATTTCACATATTTAAAATTCTGTGTTGCTTAGGAAAAATAACTGGAAGAAAGATACAATTCAGATAATACAGATCGTTGGATTACAGCCCTAATTGGGATCAGAATTTCCATTGCTGAGCAAAGTGGTAATTAAGCACATCATCCTGTGATATGTTGCTGATTATCTATGGTAGTTTCTGCAGTCCTGGTTGTGGTTGTTACACAAGGACTATACGGTCACTAGGTGAGGTCATTAGGGTAGCTAGCAAAGTGTAGGATGGACAAAAGGGTGGAGATAGGTGAAGAGATAGATGGATGGGAAGTGATGAAGCAGAAGCAATTTAAATTCCACGACTCTTTATTGAAGTTTACATTAATATTCACAATGAAAAAATAAACATGTCTGACGTATATTGCTTTACTTTTTCTTGTTTCCTTCCCTACCACTTTCTAGGCAAACTTTGAGAAAATAGAGAATGAGCTCAAGGAGATCAACACCAATCAGGAAGCCCTGAAAAGGAATTTCCTAGAGCTAACAGAGTTGAAATTCATACTGCGAAAAACTCAACAGTTTTTTGATGAGGTCAGAATATCGGAATGTTTTCAATTCTTATCATCTGGGCCAGCCCATCATAACCCACTGTTTTCCTTCTTACAAATGCCTACTTACCTTGCAATTTGGGTGGGCAGCTCTATTTGCTTCTGAGGAATTCTTGCAAATTGTTTTTCATCATTCATGAAAGTTTGGGCATTAGCCATAGAAAAATCTATTTGTACTCTTAGTTTTTAGGATGTTTTGCAGGCACATAAGGATTTGGAATATCTCCAAGCATGTTTTACAGTTAGGTAGAAAAGAGAGCTTAGAGAGATACAAAGACATAAAGTGCTATATTTTTAGAGCACAATATTAAAGCAGAAGTGATTGAATATCCTTATATGTTTAAACCAAGGAAAGGCAATTACCTTCTACATTTTTATCCTACATTCCTTATTCTCCTTGACTATTGACCTTACTGTCTCAAGCATGTAAAAATTGTAGTCCAAAAATTGTGAAGAACAACACATTACCTATCATTGCCGTAAGCCATAATTTTAGTGGCCTGAGGTCCTAAACTTACTTATCTGAAACACTTTTCTTCCAAATGTGTATCTTAAGAATTGATTAACATTTTTGTAGTCTTGTTTGGCTTCAGGAAAAAAGAAAATGGAGGAATTTAAGAAATCTGTATCTACAAATATTTTCATTGCAGAAAATAATTTAAGTCAAAACTTTCCTTTTCAGAAATCCTGTTACTGGGCTATACCTGATGGTCAGGTATACAGTCAGATTTAGGTTGTTCAGTTTTAATGTTTCAGTTGACAAACATTATGTAAAAACTTTTTTTTGTGCATTTTTGGTAATTGCTTGAATATGCTAAAGATACGAAATCTTCTAATGCAGTGCTACAAGAAAAATGTGTTGTGTAAACAGAATGATTTATATTTTCTTTTAAAAAGTCCTTGCAGCTATGCCTGCTTTCACTTGCTTATGAATAATCATGTGGTGAATCTATATAATAATGGTTCTGGGTGCCTTCAGATGTTGAATATCAGCTTGCAGGTTGTGGTTTTGGAGTTATTGGCTTCTGTATACACATGCAAGTAAATATTTCATTTTTATGACTGCCACCATGACAAGAAAGCTCAACTACTGTTTTTAAAACAAAAGTTTAGTTACAACAATAATGGAACCTGTCTTGAAAAGGTGGTGCTTTGAAAAGCATGCAACCTTGGTGCAACATATGCTTTGTCCAACTTTTCTTTGTCTTGTCAAAATACATGTATTTGATCCTTGTGAGTTGCTTAAGAATTAATTTAAATGACATTTGGATCCAGATTATATTGGACAACATCACCTGCAAATATTTTAAGTCATGTGATTCTTTTTATATTAGTTTTGCATATAATTAATTCTATTTCCTTTTCAGTAGATTGTCTGAGTTGTTTTCTCTTGGACATGACTGGAAAAATGCTTTTTCCCCAAAGGGCAGTTGAAAATTAACTACATAACTTAGATCCTTGCAGTTTGTCGAGGATATTGGCTTGATTTTTATCAATTATCAATGATGTGGAACAACTTGTGCTGGACATTCTTACATTAAGACAATTTCTTCTAAACCACATTGCCAATTTTTTACATATATGATATTTTATGCAAGAACTATCTTAACTTAAACCCCGTTACATTTTGAAGTGGTTCAGTCCTGACACATCGATGTATTTTTCCTGCTATTGTGAGAATTGAGCTTTTCAGCTTCATACTCTAAATAGCATGTGATGGACAATAGTATCACTAATGGAAAAAAAATTCCTATATCTGAAACTATCTTAAACAGACTGATCACTGTGGATTCTATATCCTATGCTATAACTTTACACTGAAATGTAGACTTTATAGTTATGCGTTCTTTCATGTTCATTCTTTGAAAAGCTTTACATAACCACTCAGAATTTGGGATGTGATTTTTAAGGTGGCATGATCTAGTTGCTCCATCTTCCCTTTTAAACTACACTGATTGCTGCATTCAACATTTTGAAGATTTTATGAATCTATTGGGAGAGTTTTTTAAAAAAATATTGGTTGTTTAATGGCAAGAAATGGCTCACAGGGCTTGCAGACTTTCATTTAGTTGAGAATTTAGGCCTCACTGAATGAAAACGTTTGCTTTGCCAGTGTAGCCATTTGTTGAGTATAAAAAGAACACAGTGGTTTTGAATCTATTAACTGCTAGTCATTTTCTCATTCTTCATATCTTTATCTTGTGAAGAGTACAGTGAGAACTGGAATAATATCTTGGAATGTATAAACCATAAGTGTTCAGAATAGACTGAAACAAGACTGGAAAAGTAATGGTTAATGGCATGCAGTTCCCATTTCTTTCCTCTGATTTCTTTCTTCTTTTTTTTCATCATGTCACATCTTTAGTTCTCATTTGCATCTGTCATTTCTTCTCTTGGTGATCCTTGCTGCAGGTGCTGGAAACTCTGAAAATATGCTTCCTTTTTATATGTTTCTGCCAGAAGGATCTTGACTTGCTTCTCCTATATAGTTACTTATGAACAATGATCATAAATTGGGTTTACTTTTCACTGTTTTGAACATTTGTTTCTTGCTTTGGCAGAGGAGATACTGACATAATTCTTACAGGAAGAGTACTTGTGAACGCTGCCTTCCCTGCCTTTAAAAATAAACTATTCCATTAATGGTAGGTAGCATCTCAGATTTGATTTTAAAATATCAGAATTGGACCTGAACCTCCCTGCTATTTCTTAACTTTTCTTTGGAAAGACTTCCTGAAATGCAATAATAATAATTTTTATTTGCAAATTCAAGATTCTTCATTTCAGCATGTTTATGCTGTTTGTATGTGTGTTGGAGTAGGTGTTTTGCAGGAGAGAAGGCTGGCCTTTTCATTTGGTTGTATTTCTTGGTGGGTCCACAGCAGGATAATGGATACAGATATTGAAATGTTAGGAGGAAAATTGGAGCTTAACAGAAAACATATTTGCGTTGAATGACAGAAATGATAGTATTATTACAAATATTAGCACAAAGATTAACACTTATTCAAATGATGCATTATTATTTTGTACGTATCTTTGTGTTCATTTGTACAGAGGTTTTAAAATGCTTTGCCCCATGGAATGTAAAAAAGACATTTTTTGAGAAGTGACTATCATTTAGTCCTTGAAACTAATGAAAATTCATTGCAGTAAAAATGAATTTTTTAAATTTGTTTAAAGAATCTTAATATTTTGAAAAATATAACTGTAGAGAAAAGAATTAGAAAACAAAAAGAATGTATTTGGCCTGGGAATCAACATATATTGTATTCCCCCAATTATGTTAAAACTCTACAGATTTTTCAGTGAGAAATTTTCTTTAGTAGATTCTTTTGTGCTGAGGTTGGTAAATCCATGCTCTTTTTAAATGGCCTGCTGCTTGTTCTGATGTCTACGTGTCTTCAACTTCAAATAAATATGAAAAGCCATCTATTTTATAGGAATGCCTTGCATGCATTGGAAGGTGAGAACCTTTCCTTCCAAAGCTTCATCTGCTTTTGCTTTTCTTTATTGTTTTTAACTGTGTGGTTTGTGAAAAAAATGTTTTGGTTATCCCATGTAATGTCCCTGGAGGTGTGACATTGTCATTCTTCCAGAGCTATATCACTAATGCTTCAGCAAGTTAAGTTCCCAGGACTCCCAATTAACAAGTTACAGAAATAAAGATTATCTGGGAATTCTATCCTGTTTGTAGAGAGATGGAATACACTATATAAGAAAATAGAAGATACGCTAAGCAAGGAATGTTGTGAATGATGAGCTAAAAATCTTTTTATATGCTTAATATTTGAATTCCAGAAAAAAGCAATTGTTCTTTACAAATGTGCTGTATACATGCATTGTTTTTGCAAAAATAACCTGGTTATTTAATGAGGGCTGTGTATATTACATATAATCGCACAGTCAGTAGTATTGGACAGAATTACAGTAGCTATCTAGTAGCTGTTGCTGGATAGTAGCAAGTAAAGGATTTTGTTTCATGACAATTTAGAATTCCATTTTCAAAAGTAAATATATATTTTTAAACATGTGAATAGGTGAGAAAGAATTTTGAGGATTAGCTATTGCTTGGAAGAGACAGTTTGCTTGATGAATTTAACCATTTTGCTATATCTGAGTAGGAGTTTTTTTCTTTCCTGCCTTGTCCAATTACTCTCATCACCATCGTGTTTTCTTTCTCTCTTTACTTCTTGCTATCAGGTCTCACATTGGCATGGCTATAAATCTTGGCTCTCTAGGCACTTAATCCCTTATTCAGGAGTTGGTTTACTGTGCATGTGGGCAAGACTTTATTGGAGCTAAGAATGAAACCATATACACCATGAAAATGTGTCCATTGCAGTTAGCAGAAACTAGTCATTCTATAGGCATGTACTCTAGGGTTGTTTTGATAGCCTTGGAAAGGCTTCTGATTTATGTTTTAACAGATCTTGCTAGAGGGGAAACTGCTGGTTCCTGCCTTGTTCATCTTTTTGCTGACTCCTTCAATTCCATTTGGTGGAAGGAAAAAGCATGTGTGGCTACATCAATTCTGTTATATTTTTTCTCATGAGAGCAAATTTTTTTTGGAGAAATAGTTAATCTTGTAAATAGATTATTTTATTTTACAAGCACTTAAATTTGATTAGTTATGTAGTCTATTAATATAAGCCGCTTATGTCCTGATCCTGCATTTCAGTTTCAAAGGAGAAGTTATGTGGATAGCATAACAAACATACATATTAGCACCTTTTGGAAACAAAAGAGTTGTGCTCATGAGCCTAAGAAAAGATTTGTTTGATTTAATAGGTGTTAATTGCATAGCCACATGAATTGCACAACTCTTGTGAATATTTCCACAGATATACAAGTGTATCATGTGCACACATTTATGGAGTCAGTGGGGAAATCTCCAGAATTGATGTCAATGGAGTTATCAGCCCTAAATTGAAAAGGGGAGGGGGGAGAGATTGGATATTTACACACACACACACACACACACACACCATTTTTTTCTGCCTACCCTTTGGATGAATATAATATATGTTTGGAAAAAAGTGAGCTTAACTGTACTGAAATCTCAAAGGGAAGAGAGGGTCGGTATATTACACAGTGTATGGTTCAAGCTGCAGATTTTTGTTTGGAGGTGTTTGGATGCTTGTCGTATAAGGAGTCATTAAAATGTGATATTCCTTATATACATGTTTTTAGTTGTTAATCCCTTGAGTAAGAAAAATATATGGGGAGATAGCTGCTAAAGTTATGGGGGGGGAAACAACTCTCAGCAGTAGATTGATTAATTGTAATTTAGGCAGAATTCACCTTTAAAAATGGAATATACACTGCCTTGTATATGTGATATCATATCTTTGACAGACAACTTCTCATTATTTTAACAATTACTGTGATTCCTTTGGTCTCATTTTCAGATTCTAGATTACCCATAGGATTCTTTGTTGTAACTACTCCTGCAGTTTTCCATAGTACAGAGTAGGTTATAGTACATGATTAAGTTGTAAGTTGTAAATTTTCATTTTAAAAAAAGATCCCCTTTTCCAGATCAACAGAAATAGGAAATTGCTTTATTTCTACCATATTCCTTTGGAGCTTAACTTGCAATCTAGGCTTATTGTTGTTCAGCTTGAAATATTTGTGATCATGAGTGTTTTGTTCCCCTCTCCCTCGGCTATATAAAAATGCTTTTTCTCTTACTCATATTTTCTTTAAGCTTTCTCCTCTTTTGCACTGTTTCTTCTTCTCTTCTTTTCTTTTTCTCATCCATCTCCTGGTTCCTCATCCCCTGCATGCCACTAACTAGTTTCATTAGATATTAATTGATTTGTGAATTCAGGCTGAATTGCATCATCAGCAGATGGCGGATCCTGAATTGTTGGAGGAGTCTTCATCGCTGTTGGAACCAAGCGAAATGGGAAGAGGGGCCCCACTGCGATTGGGGTATGTTTTTCAGAATTAATGGTACTTTATAAAAATTACATTACTGAAGTTAAGGAACAGAGTTGCCCCAGTATCATATAATATTATTCTTGGTTTCTTGCATAGGAAAATACAAGTTGACAGTCATGTCCTACTCAATTAACCGTTTCTATATCAGCTGAATTTGTGAATTTAGTTACTGGATAATAAGAATTAATCTAAAATAGTGAGGATTTGATTTCTGTATTTATTGCTACTAGACTGTAATAAATTGAAAACATTTTCATTATAATTTAACAGATAATCTACAATATTTCTAGACTATCAATGATTGTACTTCATTATTTAAGGTGTTGCTTAAAGTATTTGGAGAAGATGATAAGATATGGCTCATTAACAGGCATAATAAATAATTTTATATTAATCATAATTGATTCATTTGATTCTAAATTTAGGAAATTAGAAATCTTATTAGGCCACAGAAAGGTTGCCAAGAAAATAAATACTTCTAATTTATTTTGGGTAGAACAGCAGTATGCTTGTTTTGCTTTATTAACCTTTGTTGATTTATATCCCACCCTTTTCTCAGAATCCAAGGAATGTATATTGCATATATTGTTCTTCTCTCTCATTTTATTCCCATAACCATCCTCAGAAATAGGCTGACTTGGGAAAATGTAACTTGCTCAAGTTCTTTATTGAGTTCCATGCCCAAACATGGGCTTCAACCTGCATTCCTTAATCCCTTTTAAAGCAATATATTGCATTGTTTGATGTAGATACATATTTTTCCACATCTGTTACCATTAATTTTGATAAACTTTTACTTCTATCAATTTTATTCAATAATGATCTTTTAAAAATATTTTTTATTATTTTTATAATAAATTTTTATTATTTTTAATGATAAAAACAATATATAGATTTTAGAAAAGAAAGAAAAATAATGAATAAATGAGAGACAACATAAGGAAAAGAAACAAACCAGGGAAAAAAGAAGGAAAAAGGTTAAAAAGTGGTTTATGATTTTAACAGCAGTTATAAATGCATTTAATATTTTAACCCCTAAGTTTATATCATAATATTTTTTCCATAATCTGTCTTTCCAAATCATCAAACCCATAAATCACAAGTATTTTTTATTCAGTAAAAAGTCAATAAGGGGTAATTTTATTCTATAACTATCTTGATATTTTTAAGCATATGTTAATTTTTAATATGCTATTAAGCATTGAAGCAGGCCCAATTACACAGATAAACATCAGTATTAATTTCAAATGCTGATGTGTAACATTTGCAGTTTATCATGTTATTCCAAGATCTAAATCATCCTTAAATTTTATGTTCTGATTGTACTCCTTTCAGAAATCTATCAAAGAATTTCCTTATATGGATATCAAGACTTTTTGATAACTGGTCACTGAACTTCCAGTGCTTTTTAATAACAGGTATTCTTGGTCAACTTCAAAAATTTAAGAATGCATGTATTTAAGTGTTGATCTTATTGTACAGTAGCATTCATTCCTTGATAGTTCAGACATTGCTCCAAACAAAACCTTAGTTTATGTTGACCATTAAGAATCCAAATTAAAATATGGTAGGTATGCATTGTACAAAAATTGCAAGTTGTTTATGTCCTATTTTTTAATCATAGATTGCAACTTCATAAATTTTCTTTATCATCCATAAATTCCTGAGATAGATTGAAGTTCATAGACACAGATTTTAATTCAGAAAAATCAAAATTAACCATTTCTACCCTGATCTCAGAATTCTCAGCCAGCATAGCATTGGTAAGAATTCTGAAAATTGAAATTCATACATTTAAAGAATAATCTGGTTGGGAAAGGGTACCCTAAACTCTGAATTACAATTCCCTACATTTCAGGCCATTTGTTTGTTTTTATTATTTAGATATACACACAGTATCAGTTTCACTTTACTCAGAAACTAGTCAATGTTTTGGAATTTAGAGGCTTTTCAAAATTAGGTAGCAAACATATCCCAGAACCAGTCCTTAAAATCAAGATAGTTTATTTCTATTTATATAATATTCTTTTTGCCATGATGTTTATGAAATGACAAATTCCATGTTTAAGAAGTACAATTTAACATAAAAAGTTAACAGAAAATGAATGATTTAATTTCATTTTTGCATCACAAGCATATTTTATACTTTGATCCATTTAGTCTCTAGAATTGAGTATCCCAATTGTTCATTTCATAATTCAGTTATACAGTTAATACTTTTGTTTTATTTTTCTATTAAATTGCATAATGTCTGTACTACTTTCTGGGTTTGGTTAAAAACATTAGGGCCGTCCCTTATATTCTATTGGTTTTGCAATGGCACCATCTGTTTATTTCTGGATTGATAGTTATTTGCATATTCTTCTTTTTGTTTGGTTTCTCCTGTATTTAGATTTGTGGCTGGAGTGATCAACCGTGAGCGAATCCCGACCTTTGAGCGAATGTTATGGAGGGTGTGTCGTGGAAATGTTTTCTTACGACAAGCTGAAATTGAAAATCCTCTAGAGGACCCAGTAACGGTATAAGTGGACATTTCTAAAGCAGCAGGCTGACCGGGGCGGGCAATTAATTTGACACTTCCTCAAGCTGCTTCAGGTGAGGGGTGAATGCTGCACAGGCGCAGAAAAGGCTGCCATCCTAGTGGCGGCCTTTTCTGTGCCTGCATAGCATATACTCACTTGAAGCAGCTTGAGGAGGTGGGTGAATGAAACTTGAGTCACTAAAGGAGCAGACAGCAATTATGCAGAACTGGACCTGATTCGGGTTTTTTCTTCTCCCTCTGGGGTGTCCTTACTTACATTTGATTTCTAATTTCCAATTTATCTCATTTGTACAGCCAAGGAACAACCAGATGTGATCTGGGGGCTGTAAAATGCGTAGGTCTGCTGCAGACGCCAATTTCTTTTTAATTTTTTTAAAAAAGTTATTATATGTGTGTACATTGATGAATTTAAATCAAAGTTCAATACTCTTATGGAAAATCTTATGAAATCTTAGGGTTAGGTTATCGAAATCTCATGAGAAATGGCAATCTTGCTGGCCTGTCTGGAATCACACTCATAAGGAGGATGGAAATCATGATAAAACTATGGTTGAACCATCTGTCTGATATTTTTAAAAGCCACAGAGAAATCCAGCAGATTCAAGAGGCACAGCCTCCTTTTCCAGTTATTGTTAATCAAGATGGGCCACAAATACGATGCAAGGTCTGAGGGACAAAATGTATCAGGAGAGATTGGAGGAACTGAATATGTACAGCCTGGAGGACAGAAGGAAAAAAGGGTGACGTGATTAAAACCTTTAAATATATTAATGATGTGAATAAGGTTCTAGAAGGCAGTATTTTCAATATTAAGCAAATATCAAGAACATGGGGGCATAACAAGAGGGAAGTTCAAGCTGACAGGAGGGAAGTTCAAAAATAATGTTAGAAAGTATTACTTCACAGAAAGAGTAGTGGAAGCTTGGAATCCATTTCCAGTGGAAGTAGTGAGTCGGTCATCAGTAATTGAATTTAAACATGCTTGTGATAAATGTATGCCCATTGTGTGACAGAAATTGAAATAAATAAAAATAATAATTTATTTATTTTTATTTATTTATTTCTTAAATTTCTATTCCGCCCCTCTCCCGTAGGACTCGGGGCGGTTTACAGCCCAATTAAAACAGATAATAACAATAAATATTTAAAAATAAATTAAATTAATACATGGCTGTTACTAAAACCTGTTACAATCCCAACTCTAAAACCCGAACAGCCTTGTTTAAAAATTTACATAAAAAACCCGAAGAGATCTAGGCCAGGCCGGCTTGATTGAAGAGATGAGTCTTCAGTTCTCTTCTGAAGGTGCGGAGATCATGACATGTCCAGAGTTCTGGGGGGAGATCGTTCCACATCGTCGGTGCCTCCACAGAAAAGGCTCTGCCCCTGGGCGCCACCAGCCGACACTGCTTAGCTGATGGCACCCTGAGGAGGCCCTCTCTGTGGGAGCGAACTGGTCGATGGGAGGTATTTACTGGCAGAAGGCGGTCCTGTAAATAATAAATAAAAGAAAAACCCCTCAAAGGGCAAATTTGATGGACCACTAGGGGTTTTTTTTTCTACTGTCAGTTTTTTTTTTATATTTCTGCTTACAAAGAAAATCAAAACCCTGGTCATAACAAGTGCTACTATTCTTATTAAGTTTGTGCAAAAAATTATTGATGAAAAATGTTTTCATTTGAACAAATGCAGGAAGGGGTAGTTGCTGTCCAAATCTAGCCATCTGTCTGAAAAATTGCTGTTGGCCTCTTGGGGAAGTTCAAGGATTTGGATACCACTGATATCAGTTCCTTGCCATTCATTTCTTTTCCTTCTGCTTGTTTACTTCAGATCATCTCCTTAATCAGCAGTCTTGGCTTATCTTTGTGGCTTCTTTGCTTACGTTACAGTTTCTCCTAGTAATACATTATTCAGAATATAAAAGGGATGGATTTCTTATGCTCCCTCCCCCTCTTCCATTATCCTATGGCTACTTGGTGATCTTGGTTGAAGATTTATAAGGGAGATGAGAATGATTTGAAGAAAAGTTTAATATTTGAAAACCTACTTATTTAAATTTGGATTCTTGAAAGCATAGAACCTCATAAATTTAGAGCTAGAATTGTATCCATAAAATGCTATTCAGGACAATTATATTGAAAGATTTTACATTCAGTAAAGACCTAATTCATTATATTTTGAGCCTAAAAGGGTAATTTCAAATTCAAAAGGTTCTTAAAAAGTGATTAATTGGATTTTTTTTATCTAGGTAGGATACAGATATTGAACTACATATCTTTGTTTCCTAATCCATAATATTCATCTATTACTAAACCTAATTGATTATTAGTAGTTCTTTTTTTCCTCTCTTTTCTTACTTTCTGGGTAGCTTAGATGAGCTTGCTTGAGTTCTGGAACTATTGCTGCATAAGTATTTTTTGCAATTCTGTGGTGTATTCTTTTCTTATACAGTATGGCCTATCTCTCTTGCCATTTTTAAAGACATAATGAAGTAGTTAAGGAAAACTGAAAGCCTTTCTTTTATTCATCCTTTCTCCTCACCAATCCTGAAGTGGTTTCAAATCTTGACAAAGATTTCAGGAAACTTTAGAACAGAGATTCTCAACCTTTTGGGCACCAGGGACCGGTTCCGTGGAGAAAGGTTTTTCCACGGACTGGAGAGTGCGTGGTTTTGTGTGCTGCCTCCATCACACGGATGGGGCTCTGCTTATGCGGACCAGTTGCTAGCATGCCGCAGCCTGGTACTGGTCCATGGCTCAGAGGTTGAGGACCCCTGCTTTAGAAAATATACATGGTTCTACTTAGCAGGGATGTGATAATAGGAGAGATTGGATTGAGAAGTCCCCAGTAAATATGATCATGAGAATAATATTGCAGGTTATAGACTAAGTGGTCTAAGCATTGAACCAGGATTTTCATGATCCAAAACTAATACATTTGCTACTTTCAGCTGGATAGCTTTAATTTCAAATGGACCTTCTCTGTCTTTTCTCTTCTAGGGTGACTATGTGCACAAATCTGTGTTCATTATTTTTTTCCAAGGTGACCAGCTGAAAAACAGAGTCAAGAAGATCTGTGAAGGGTAAGCAAACTGGAATAAGAAGACTGTTGCTTTTAATTTAAAGCTCTTGTGATTCATTTTACATTATTTTCTAACCTTCCCATCCACTTAAATGTATAATGCTTGAGGGAGGCCAGCATATTATTCTCATGATCAGGTTATTATTACTATTATTTATATTGAATCACCTCTGTGTGCCTTTCAGATTCCGGGCTTCTTTGTACCCCTGTCCAGAAACTCCACAGGAAAGGAAGGAAATGGCTGCTGGAGTAAACACAAGGATTGATGATCTTCTGATGGTATAATAATGATGATAGGATAAAGCAGAAAGAGACAGTTCTTAATGTTTTTTATACTGTTTTTATTTCTGAATTGGTCTTTTTAGTAAATTAACCTGTATATATACTGTAATTTGTATTGCAGAGATCATATTAATTAGATGAATTTGATGCCAGGTAACCTATATCTATTGACCTAATATTGAATGGAATCCAATTACATTTGAAAAGTCAAAATTGCCTACTCCTAATCTAGCCATTGGTCTTGTTATTTGATTTGGTGCTGGCTCTACACTGGTTATATTCTTTTGGATGAACTTCCAAAGCAATTTTTGGGGATTAACTAAGTAATGAACTTATTACTGATACCTGTCATATGGTTTATATTAAGGACCACACCTGATGTTCTGTCTATGTCAACTCATAAATAATAACTTTCATGCCCAGCATTTTAATTAACTTGACATCTTAGAACACTCTGAACCAGCACTAAAAGACTGTGCCCAAATAGATGAAGACAGTAGATTGAAGTTTAATTCAGAGGTGACAGTGTAGAATTAGAGTACAATTGACAAATATGTTTGTTTATTTATATCCTGCCTTTATGATTTTTACAAATGGCAGCAAATATACCTAATATTTCCTTATCCTCCTATTTTCCCCACAACAACAACCCAGTGAGATGGGTTGGGATGAGAGTGACTGGGCCAAGATCGCCCAGCTGGGTTTCATAGCTAAGAGGGTACTAGAACTCACGATCTCCTGTTTTCTAGCTTGGTGCCTTAACCACTAGATAGGGCCATTATGAACTTTCTTACATACTTTTCACACTCAAGGATAAAAGCTTTAAAACTGCTTTGTCAATAGCTGATTTCTGAGGGATGTTTGAAAGCTCTAGTAATTCAAAATATTAGCTATTCTTGCTTTAATTATATTGCTTAGTTCTTGAACTTCTAGGTATATTTTAAGATTCTGTTACCATATTAAAATTTCAAGAATTAAAAATTTGTGGAACAATGTGTCTTATGTCCAGAATGTTAGTCTTTGGCAAAAACAGTATGGAAAATATTATTATTATTATTATAAATTAACCATTAACCATCTGAAAAAATAGATACTTAGTGTAATTTTTAAAGTTACTATATTGCTATAGGCTTTTACTAGACTTTGCATAGAAGTCTATTTGTTAATGTTGTAAAAAGAGTAAAATTACATTATAAACCAACAAGGTAAAGTTACATTATAAAATTTAACACACTTTAAATGATTTGGGACAATCTGGGCTTTTTCATGAGAAATCTCCTAGAGTCAGATACACTCAATTCCACTCTTCACAATTTGCCACATAGTTTTTCCCCCTCCTGCTTTATTCTGGTAAATACAAACAGAATGAAAGAGGTTTGAATCTTTCCTTAGTGGTGATATAAGCAAACTGTTTTTTCCTTTTGGAATAGTCTAAGGCAGCGGTTCTCAACCTTTTTCAGGCCGAGACCCCACCTGCGCCACCCATGCGTGGCGCGACCCCAACCTGTGCCGCACATGTGCGGCGCAATGGCCCGCATTGCGCATGCGCGGTGTGCCGGCCCGAACTGCGCATGCATGGCACGCGCGACGGCCCGAACCGCGCATGCATGGCGTGCGCGCGACGGCTGAGGGGAAATGGGGAAAAAATGGCGGACTGCGGTGTTTGGCGACCCCCGTGAAACGATCGTTCGACCCCAAATGGGGTCGCGACCCACAGGCTGAGAACCGCTGGTCTAAGGGGAGATTAGGGGATAAGCCAAGAATGTGCTTTGTCTGTTCTCTCTCTGAGGGAGGTGGACTGTTAAGAAATAAGAGGTATAAATAAATAAAATTAACATTTGGAAATGCAAGAACAGGATTGGAACTGTGGAACTGGTAAGCCCATATAACTCTTTTGCTTTCATCAGTGTGTAGTCTTGTAGTCTTGCTTTCACCTGGTTGTTTCTGGAATTAAAGGATTGTTTACTCTCCATGTAGAAGAGTTGGACATCAGTACATGTTTAAATTTAATCATTCTATTAATCTTGGCTACTAAGGCAAAGGAGTAAATTTGTAGTTTGTGTGAAGGCTGAGCTATGTGTAAAACTGTTGAAATTCTCAAATTAGACTGGACCTATATGAATTTCCATAGCTTACAGATGATATATACAGTATAGACTCCATTTTCCTTTTTATAAGAAACTCTCTTCTTCCCATGGCAGGTACTGAACCAGACTGAAGATCATCGTCAGAGGGTTCTTCAGGCTGCTGCAAAGAACGTCCGTGTTTGGTTCATAAAGGTGCGCAAGATGAAAGCCATTTACCATACTCTGAACCTCTGCAATATTGATGTGACCCAGAAATGTCTCATCGCTGAAGTCTGGTGTCCTGTTGCTGACCTGGATTCCATTCAGTTTGCTCTCAGGCGTGGTACGGTGAGTAGAAACCATACCTCTTGCCTCTTCTAGGATATTCAACGTTATTACTAGCTCTGACTTTTAAGAAAACACAGATTTTTCTGAGTGTTGCAAGCAAAATCTGTTTGTGCAAACAGACTGTAATAGAATTCTTTACTTCTTTAATTCCTTTTCCATCTGGATTGGAGGAAGCACGGTGCTTTTACTTGAAATGTGTCTCAACTTTGAAAGCATATGACTTTTAATTCACATTTCTTAGCTGTTTCTCAAGAGAGGGCTTGCCTTGATTTTTGTTCTCTCAGAAATATAGATGGTCTTGAATTCAGATAAGTGATAGCCCACTTCTTTTGAAACCCTTTGGTGTTTTTTAAAGCAAAACTTTTGCAACAGTTCTGACTTTATTTATAGGAACTTCTTCATACATAATTGATATATTTGGCTGAAAGAATGATAGAATCCAGTATTTTTCTGGTTGTATTCAGGAGGAAATCCAAACATCTGTTTTGCTTTTATTTTTTTTGAAGAAGGTCTTGTGTAACTTGTATTCACCAAAATTAAAAAGCATTTTCTAAAATAGCTAAATAACAAGTATGCTTGAATATGTGCAAGAGTGAAAGATTGTAAAAACTGTCTGGGTTTCTACTCAATTGAAAAAGTAGTTTTTCTAATCTTCAGTTTGTTTGTGTATAACAGGAGCATAGTGGATCCACTGTCCCCTCTATCTTGAATAGGATGCAGACCAACCAGACTCCACCTACATACAATAAGACCAATAAATTCACTGATGGGTTTCAAAACATTGTAGATGCTTATGGCATTGGAACCTATCGTGAAATTAATCCAGGTACTTGCATGTATCCTATGAAACTGTCTAGCTTCTGAGCATTTGTTCTGATTTGTCTCCTTTCTGACTTATTCTATTGCATCAATTTAATTTACAGTAAGAATCTGAAACAAATAAAAAGTCAATATTTCTGTTGATTCTGTCAATTTTATGTATCAACTCTATTGATCTGATTTAAAACAGAGACCCAGCTTTATTTTATATTACTGGAAAATTGCAAAGGAAGTTTAACATAATAATTTTTGAGTTCCAGAGAAGAAGACTATTTAAAAGAGGAAGTTGACATTTTGTTTTTATGTTAAGTTGGCAAATTTATTTTTAAAATCGAATCCACTTTCTTGTACATGCCTTTTAATAATTCTGTATTTTTCCCTAGTATAATACTTTTTTCTCAGTAAGCCTTATAATACATTTTAGAGCTGTTTATAAGTGGTGAACTACACCAAAAGTAGATAAGTATATAAAAGCATCTAATTAGCTGATAGAGCTGAAGTGTAGCTTGGGAAAATTCATATTAAAGTGGGCATTAAATTAATTGGTCTGCCAGCTCCTCCTTGAGAGACCATTTTGAATCCCAGTAAATACATGTATAGAATGGTCTGGTAAGCAACATTTTTCTCCATTTTCAAAATGCATCAAGTGAAATCGGTCAACAAAGTTCTTAAACAAATTTGGCAGTCATGAGATAAGAGATGTCCTCTTATACACTATTTAAATTTTTTATTCTGATCCATGGTATGATCATTTGTAAAACTTCGCTCTACAGTTCTAGTGATATTAAAAGTACTATAAAGTTGGAAAGTGCAATCAAAATAATAAAATGAGCAGCAATCTTCTGAATAAGGATTACAACATTTGAGACTGTTTGCTTAGAACAGTGTTGTATAAAAAGGGAGAAGAGAAAAAATGTACAGAGAAAATAAACTTTTCCTCAATCATAATTCCAGAACTCAGAAATAATGTTAACTACAACTACTAGGGAGTTATCAGCATGCTTCTGGAAACCATAGCAGTATGTAGTGGTTTAGAGACGAAAAAAGTTGCATTGCTGATGTTCTATATCCTACCTCCGTGGTGGCAAACCTATGGCACACGTGCCACAGGTGGCATGCAGAGCCCTCTCTGTGGGCACGCACGCCATCATCCCAGTCCTAGGCCTTCAGCTGGGTTTTATAAAACCTTTTCACTTTAGGCTTCTGTCGCCGTATGCAAAAAAAAAAAAAAGTTCAATCAATCAATTAATTACAACTTGTGGGGAAAAAAAGATCTCGCAAAGTTGAAATTGATTGATTGAACTTTTTAGTCCCACCTAGTCTGCCATTACCACTGAAGCCACGCCCACTCAGTGGGCCACACCCACCCAATTGGCCACACCCACCCAGCACCCAACGATATATAAGTGGGTTTTGGGTTGCAGTTTGGGTACTCGGTTTCTAAAAGGTTCGCCATCACTGTCCTACCTATTTTTTCACTTTTCTGGTTTTTGTATCACTTCTAGTACTTTATATCCATTGAATAGTATTTTTTACCCCTCCCAGACAATATTTATCCATAATATTTTATACCTCATTTATCCCAGAATTCTGATGTGAAAAAGATAGTAATAATTATTTGTGCAAGGGAAAATGTAGATTCAGTTCCAAAATTATGATGATTCTATACAGTTAACAGTTATATGTCTTTGTAAAAGTTTCTTGTATCTTTTAAGGCACCAGTATCAACACTTTTCTTAACCACAGATAGACTAAACTGGCTTGTATGCAATTTGTATACGATTTTTTGCATTGCCAGAGCTAAGGTGGGTGTGGCCTCCACATGATGCAACTGGCCCACATGGTGGCAGTTTGACACCCCTGCTTTAGATCATCGTTTCAAAACTGTTCTATATCATTCTGTTAAATAGTTTTTACTCTTTCAATCTTTTTTATTAATTTTTTCCCCGTCAATATATGTTAATTTTTCCAATCAACAAGTTGTCTGAAATTTGCTAAACTAATACATGTTCAATTCCTAATCCTTCCTTCTTTTCTCTAATCAAGAATAAAATAAATTCCAAATTTGATAATAGTCTGTATCTTCTTTGTCTTTCAGCCTCATAGTTAATCTGTTCATCTCTGCATGTTCCAAAATCTTCCTGATTATTTCTTCCTCTGATGGCAATCCTTCATTCTTCCAATATTGTGCAAAAATTATTCTTGCTGCTGTGGTAATATGTAGGGTTAAATATAATTTCTGCTTATTAGTCTTTTCAGACATGATGCCTAGTAAAAAAAGTTCAGGTTTAAAATCCACTTGTTCATCCAATATTTTTTCTAACCACATGTATATTTTTCCAATAAGCCTTTGCCTTCCCGCATGTCCACCAAATATGCTAATACGTGCCTATATTATGTTTACATTTCCAACATCTATCTGACATATTTTTAAACATTTTTGCTAATCTTGCTGGTGGAAGGTGCCATCTATAAAACATTTTATACAGATTTTCTTTGTATGAAGTTGACATTGTTAATTTATAGTTTCTCTCCCATAACATTTGCCATTTTTCTAATTCTATGTTATAACCAAAATTTTTTGCCCATCTTATCATTGTTTCTTTCACTTGTTCACTTTCCATATCTAAAATTAACAAAAAATTATACATTTTCTTAATCAATTTCTCATCTGAGGTTAACAAAATCTTATCAAACACAGTTTGATCCTTATAAAATCCATACATTTTTACATCTTTTTCGTATCTATTTAGTATCTGTAAATGTGCCCACCAGGATAGATTAATTCCTAAATTTTCCAATTCTTGTTTAGATTTTAATTTCCCATGAATATCTAAGATATCTTTATATGTCCATACTTTCTCAAAATCCACTAGATTCGGATGTATAAATGCCTCCATCGTTGACAACCACCCTGGAATTTTAAGATATATTTTAGCTTTAATTTTTTCCCATACTGTTAATAAGGCATTTCTTATAAAATGATTTTGAAAATACTTATGAACTCTGTTTTTCCCATACCATAAAAAAGCGTGCCACCACAATTGTAAGTCATGTCCTTCTAAATACAATAACCTTTTATTTCTGAGTGTTATCCACTCTTTCACCCATGTTAACACCGATGCTTGATAGTACAATGTCCATTCTGGCAGCCCAAAACCTCCATTTTCCTTAGCATCTTGTAATGTTTTCATCTTAATTCTAGCTTTTTTCCCCCTGCCAAATAAAATTTAAAACCAATGAATTTAAATTTTGAAAAAATTTTCTCTCAAGTTTTATCGGAATCGTTTGAAATAAAAATAAAATCTTTGGCAACACATTCATTTTTACTGTAGCAATTCTTCCTAATATTGATAATTGGAGATTTTTCCATCTTTCTAAATCTAATTTTATTTGCTTCAATAATTTTATGTAATTATCTTCTTTTATTGACGAACATCAAGCTGAAAGGTAGATACCTAAATATTTAACTTTTTTCACTATTTGTACCTCTGTTTTCTCTAATATTTGTCTTTTTTGTTTATCTGTAAGGTTCTTTACTATTACTTTGGTTTTACCTTTATTTATTTTTAATCCTGCCACTTCTCCATATTCTTCTATCTTTCCCCATAGTTTAGGAATTATCTCTAAAGGTTCTTCCAAAATAAATACTAAATCATCGGCAAATGCTTGTAGTTTATATGTTTCATCTTTTACTTTCAATCCTTTAATTTCTGTGTCTTGCCTTATCCTTCTATTTAATACTTCCAAAGTAAATAAATAATAAAGGAGATAGTGGACACCCTTGTCTCGTGCCTTTTCTTATCTCAAAGCTCTCAGTATAATCTCCATTTACTATCACTTTTGCTGTCTGATTACTATATATTGTTTTTATCATATTTGTAAAGTTCTTTCCAAAATCCATTATTTGTAATTGTTGGATTACTGTTAGAGGCTAAACTTCCAAATACATGGATAGAAGCAAATATTACTTTGATACCAAAAGAAGGCTCAGATTTGATGTATATTAAGAATTATAGACCGATTTCATTACTCAATGTGGATTATAAAATTTTTACTTCAATAATGGCAGAGAGACTGAAAAGATACTTAGTTGAGTTTATACATCCAGATCAAAACTGCTTTTTACTGAAGAGACAGATCAAAAATAATTTAAGGGTGATAATGGACGTATTAGAATATTATGAATTACACCCAGGGAAACAATTAGCATTAGTGTTTTTGGACGGCCAAAAAGTGTTCGATAATGTTTTTTGGCAATTTCTGTTAAATAGTTTTTAATCTCCCATTCTTTCAGCTCCATACACAATCATAACCTTCCCATTCTTATTTGCTGTGATGTTTGGAGATTTTGGCCACGGCATTCTTCTGACACTTTTTGCTGTCTGGATGGTGATCAGAGAGAGCCGCATTCTGTCACAAAAGAGTGATAATGAGGTAATTTCACTACTGACTTCAGAAGTTAAGATGTAAATTTGAAGGCAGTTTCTCACAGAACTTTTTTTAGTAGTTTGCAATTTGAGCAGCTTTTATTTCTCAGCTTTTTATTTTATGTTCAGTTGGAGAAAAATGCTTTGTCTTCTTTGGAACTACTGTGTGAAAGATTTTTCTGCTATGTGTCTTTCTGTAAAACAATTGATAGATATTTCAGTATGCATTTTGTTCTTCTGAATCAGACTGAGACCATTCAAGCCTTTGAAGGGATAGAGCAGACTTAAGTTAGAAGCCATATGGAGCATCAAAACCTGATGGAACATATGGCACTAAATGTTTAGATGAGAGAGGGGGCAGTTAAGGAGCAAAATGTACTTCATAAAATCTCCTTCTTCTAAACATCAAGCCAAACTTTCCAATTTGGAATGAAGATTTAAGGGGCAAAACATATGTCTTAACTATCTGCAAGGCCAGAGGAATCATTTTCATTCTTTGAAACCCTACGTCTTCCTAGAAAAATGCAAAAAACCCCCGTCCCTTAAAGAAATCAGGAGGTTATAATAATGGTCTAAAGCTGAAAAAGACTGTCTATTTGGGAGTCAAAGGAAGATGCTTGGCAGCATACTTTTGTATTCTTAGTGTAACAGTATCATTGTCACATATTTCCAGTTCATTTTTTAATTTCTCTTCTTTTCCTTCCCCTAATCTTCTTACCTAACTTGGACAGATATTCAACATTATTTTCAGTGGCCGCTACATTATACTGTTGATGGGTTCTTTCTCCATTTATACTGGCCTGATCTATAATGACTGTTTCTCAAAGTCACTCAATATGTTTGGCTCATCCTGGAGTGTCCGACCAATGTTCCAGAAATCCAACTGGACGTAAGTGATGAGACACCTGCAAAGGCAAAGGATAGTAAAATATTTGGGAAACGGCTTGAGGAGGTTTGGAAAATGATTAGTTGATAAAAGACATGGAAATGGTAGAATAACATCATTTAATGGTTACTCTTTTATAACTGTGTCAGGTACATTGATTTTGCTATGTCTATTTTGCTCTGCTCAGATATTCATGCACTGACTTTTTTCCTTTCTCTACAGAGAAGACCTTCTCCACGAATATCCTATGCTTCAGCTTAATCCTGCCATTGAGGGTGTCTTTGGTGGAGCATATCCTTTTGGCATTGATCCAGTATGAGCCACCATTTTCTATTTTCCTTTCTTCTTCCCTTTTACTTCACATTGTTTCCCCTTCCCCACATTCCCATTTTACCCTTTATTAATTAAGAGATATCAAAGTATCAAAAATGTCTGATTCACTGGATAAAAAGATAATTAGTTTGGTTGTTGTGTTAATGTGATAGGCTGTTTACTGAATATTAAGAGATTATCATTACATTATACAGAAAGAGATGATAGAATTTTAGATTTCATCCTGGTCTTTAAAAATTACATTTAAAAAAATGTTTTCCACATGTGTCAGTAGAATACAACTTGTATTATGCTCTCCTGAAATGCAGAATCATCCAAAAAATAACAGGCAATCCTAGCTATGTCTAAAATGGATGGGATATTCACCTGGACTACCAGAATTCCCTTTACATTCAAATCCTTTTATAGAAATGTCTCAGATTCTTTCTCTAGTCATGAGGTCCTTAAACTGGTGGTGTTGAATTGGTTATTCAAAGTGAGAATTGGTTTTTTGTTCCTTTACTTTACTCTAACCATTACACTTTATTCTTTGTAGGTAAATAACATGTTGAAAGGAAGTATGAAATGAATACTGTCCATCAGCACAATAACTTTCTGATAACTAAGTAGAGCAGGGCCAAGTTTAGCCCAGGGAAAAAACCAACAAATTAAAGATCATGTTTAAAAATTAAGCTGGGGGATTGCAGAAGAAAAAAATCCTAAAAATTCACCCAGTGTATCTTTGTGGGAGAGGCGCTTGGGCAGTGATTCAACATGTTGTGATTGTTCCATTCTAAACCCTTTCCTCAAGTCACATGACCCAGAGTGGAATGAGTGTTTTCCAGTGCTTATGTGAATAGAACTTATGGCCACTGCTGGAAAGGGGTTGGAAAGAATTACAGATGCCATGGTCTACCTTCTGCCTTATTTTGTTTATTTTTTTTTTGTCTAGATCTGGAATATTGCTACCAACAAGCTGGTGTTCCTTAACTCCTTCAAAATGAAGATGTCAGTAATTCTGGGCATCATCCACATGATGTTTGGTATCACACTTAGTCTGCTGAACCATATGTGAGTGTGTTCCATTTAATTAAATTATAAAAAAAACTAGAGGATATGGAAATAAAAACAGAATATTCATTATAAGTTATTTTTACTCTGTTCCAAATAATTTTTATGAACAGCCAGAAGTCATGCAATTGAATTTTTTAAAAAACAAAGAATTTTTCTTATAACATATTGTTACCAAGATAATTAAATGAACATGTTCATAAAATATCGAAGAGGGCTTGGAATTTATCATCCAATAAGTAAATTTATTTAATCTTGCTTGAATCAAAATTATTTACATTTAGCACAGTATGCATATTAACTAAATAATTAATTTCATAATCTGTTGGCTGAAAGAACTGTCTAATTTTTCCTAATTTTTCCCTAAATATTTCCTAATATTTTTCCTAAAATATTTTTTTCATACCTCTATAGTTATTTTAAGAAACCTCTGAATATCTTCCTTGGCTTTATCCCTGAAATTATCTTCATGTCTTCATTGTTTGGATATTTGATCATCCTTATCTTCTATAAGTGGGCAGCATACAATGCTAAGAACTCCATGTATGCACCAAGTCTTCTTATTCACCTCATCAACATGTTCCTCTTCTCCTATGAAAAAGATGCCAAAATGCTTTATAGTGGGCAGGTAGGTAGTCTAGTCTTTATAGGGCAGAAGTCCCCAACCTGTGGACTATGACCCACTATCAGTCCGTGGCCTGTTGGCCACTGGACCGCATGAGTGGCTGGCCAGTGAGTGCACATGTGTGTGTACATTCATATCCCCTACTTGTGCTACTATTACTGTAAGGGTTGCCATGAGAGTTGCGTGTGTGCTAGCATTGTCGCAAGGGTCAGACGGGAGCTAGCGTCACCATGAGGGTCCCTGTGAGGGTTGTGCAGATGCTAGTGTCAATACGAAGGTAACAGGCGCTAGCATTGGCACAAGGGTCACAGGCGCTAGTGTCACTGTGAGCATTGTGCATGCTCTTGCAACCCTGTTTGCATCCCATGCATACTCGTGGCCCCATTTGTGGGGTGTGTGCATGGCCTGGTTTGCATGTGTGTTTGCGCATGTACAGATGCCTGCCCCTCCCTTTTGTTCCAAGTCGCCAACCAAGAAAGTTTGGGGACTTCTGCTATAGGGCACTTTTTATTCATTTTGGGGTTTAAATGAGCTATCCTTGGGGAGAGAGAAAAAATGCCAAACCTTATTTGATGTCACATTACCAGTTAGTACAGTCTTTGGGGAAAAAAAGATCCAGTTTGCTCTAGTGGTTAAGACTCCAGGCTAGAAGAGTATGAGTTCTAGACCTTCTTTATTTATAAAAACCAAGCTGGGTGGCTTTTGATCAGTCACTCTCTCTCAATCCACATTGTTAGGTATGGGCAGCAAGCTGGTTGGTCAGTTCCTATAACACCTAATAGGATTTGATTCATTTGAAATGTGACCGTGCACTTGCAGGAAAAACTTTAGATAGAAAGAAAAAACAATATTTGGAAAATACTGGGCAAGATATATTAAAGCAACTCCCAGTTGTTTCAGTGAGATTTGTATCAGGACATCAGGCAGAGAGAAGTTTTTAGCGATAAAACTTTGTAGTTCCTTTTCAATAAGCTAGAATTTAAATTCTGATTAACAGCAGGTTCACAGACATTTTAGCAATGGTTCAGTGTCTCCCATGGATGGCTAGGTTTTGTTACCAAGTTCAAGTGAGGGGCCTTATATCCCATAATTGTCATTTTGCTCCTAAATGTGCAATGCAGCTACTGTCATTAAAATCTTATTTACTTTTAGTGGTGAAAATGACTTCACCTTGTCCTATTTTTCCTACAGAAAGGTCTTCAGTGTTTCCTGGTGGTAGTAGCATTTCTGTGTATCCCATGGATGCTGGTTGCTAAACCCTTGATTCTTCGCCAACAGTATTTGCAAAGAAAGCACTTGGTGAGTGACTATAAGAATTTTTTCCTAAGAATCTTTTTATTTATTCAAGTATGGAGGTATGATCCAATTTTCTACAGTGGAGAACTGCATGCCGATGAGTGTTATCCTCGGTTATTTTCTGTTCTATACTAAGAAACAGGTACACCCATAATTGCCTATTATTGTCTGTCTCCTGAAATCTTGATCTGTATGCATGTATTTGCCACACAGGAATCCAAAGAGCGACTTAGATATTCCCAGCCCTGAGGGATTCTTGATGTTTCCTTTTAAATGGTAGACACTTCTGTCACAAATATTTTTTGACTCTATTTTTGGTTTAGAAGATGTTAGCTGTGTAGAGAAGGATGCTGCTTTTTAAGGAAACATAAGCCCTCACAAACCTTTGGATATGTTTTGAGTTTGTTTTCTTTTTAAATCTAGAACCGTAAAGGGAAATTTGTCTTACTGGCATGTTACTGCAATAATGGGCCAGGCAGCCTAAAAGACAGACTGCCCCCATGATTCTCCAAAGATCTGACTCTGGCTTCCAGATCTGTTGTTCTTGTGGCAAGTACGTTGTTAAGATGCAACTGCCCTTCAAAGTGCAGCTCAGTTAAAGACAATCCCTCTTCCTTTTCTGACCCTCTCATTTTCCCATGACCCCTCCATTTGTCTCCCTTTTTTCTCTTGTTTTTCTTCTCCTTTCCTGCTTTCTTTTCTTCCATTCACTATCAGGAAGGGCAGCCTGAGGAACCCCATGTCAGCCCAGGCCAGAGTCCGCAGGCAATAGAGGCAGCAGCAGCTGCAACAGTGAGTGGATTAAAAGATGCCACCTATACACATGATGAAAACAGAAGGTGTCAGGAGCTTTGGAAAGTATCCACCCTGAGGAAGAGGAATAGCACAGTTGCCTTTTCCTCAGAAAGATACAGTCCAATAATCTCATTCATTTCAAATTCTACACGCACTAATATAGGAAATGATACAGTCTAAGTTTATATCCAGAGGGTCCTGCAGTTATATTGCAGAAGATTATTGGCACATTTTAAAGCATGTGCTCACTATTTTAGAGTGCCAGCCAGGTTTTTTTGGAATTAATTATTCCTTTGTACTCTTATCCCTAGTTGCATACATCCTCTGTGAATGCAGATTGTAAAGGAAAAGGGCAACAATGAAAAAAAATGCATATAAAGGAAGCTTGCCCACTGATACACTTCTTATTGTGGGATCCCTGATAATGTCCTGAAGAACTTCAGAGTTTCTGGGAAAATAATTTGAAAAACACATTATAGTACTTCATTAAAAGTCATCACAATCTGAAAAGAATATACCGTTTTGTATTTGCTGTCGGTTTTTCCATAGTTGATGGCTTTTTCCTCCTTCTATTACAATCCAACCCAGCATTCCTCTTTCCAACATATTTTAAATTTTTCATACTATTTTTTAAAAATTACAGTTATATGGTAATGTTTTTGCAGTAGTACTATCTATTCTGAGTTTGCCTTGGCAGTCATCTCTATTTCTCCGTATACTTCAGGAATCCTTGTGATAGTACATTGAACTATACTGTAGACTGTCATTCACTGAAGGGGAGAGAATAGTATGTAATTTGATAGCTTCGTGACTCTTAAGCAGTTTCTTCTGTTTTAAACTCCTGGCTGTCATAAAAATCATATGAATATCATGATTTCTTGTTGCAGTATTTTGTTCTTGGGATAAATCATAAGATTACTTCTTTAAAAATCAGGGATGTTATTTGACAATACAACATATTTGCAGTCTTGCTTTGTAAACTGGAATTATAAACTATATATAAAAGCCAAAATCTTAAGTATTACCTCATTTTATCTGAGATCAAGGCTGATTTCTCAAGCTCAGGTTACAGAGTCAAAGTTAAAAACATTGGAACTGCTTTACTAGTCAAAGGTCAGTACTACTTGCTAACCAATAAATTTCCTAGGGAAATTTACAAAATAACACATTAAATCTTAAGAAACTTCTAATTTTACCTGGGAATAAGGATTATTTCCAATCTCAAGTGTACAAAGTCAAGCTTAAGTACATAAGAATTATTTTTTTGAGTCAAATCAAGTTGTAGTATCCTGCTTGTTAACCAATCAGATACCCACGGGAGCCTATGAGAATGACAGGAAGGTGGAGGCTTTTTTAATATTTGATTTTTGAGAAAATCTTAACCAGTAAAAATACCTAGTATTTGATGGGAGAAACAAATTAAAATAAGGACTGTAACAGGATCTGTGATAAGGCAGCCAGAATAATTGGATAGAAAAGAAATATTATATTGATGTTATTATTATTTTTAGGAATATTGGGAAAAAGTATATATTGTTATCTATCAAAACAGTAAGAATTGTATTAACTCAATATTTGGAAAAGAGGATATTTTGGGAAAAGAGGAAATCAACTAAAACCGTTATGTGGATTATGGATTATAGAAATCAATTGTTAATGATTGTTTTACAAATGTAACCCAGACAACACAACAATAAAATATATTACAAAAAAAAAAGTCTAAACATATTCCTACAATGTAAACTTCCCTGCTTTTGTCTTCAGGCACCTGCTAGTGACAACCATGTTTCATATGAGAGACTGGTTTGTCTTGCTATCATTCTTCTATTTGCTAGCAAACAATTATTTTAGCAAATAATTTTGTCTTTTCCTCTTTCTCCTGAATGTTACAAATTCTTCTATGTCTACAAAACTTAGTGGGAGATGTATAGATTTAAAAAAAAAAAAAGCTGCGGCAGAAGCCATCTTAGTTTTTCACCTTTTTAATGAGTTAGAAAGGCAAATGCCATCCCTTTGTGGTAGACCAAATTAGAAATCCAAATTTATGAATACTACTTTTATTATAAGTTACAGTAACTAAATCTTACAATTCTGAATGGATTTCCCAACCCCACTTTGTCTCTGAGAAGTAAGGAAGGTCAAGTCTGAGATGCTTACTCAAATTACATTTCTGCCTTGGACTCAAATTTCTTATATCTGATTGGTGTCTTGGTTGTGGCACTTCTTCCTGTTCCTCAGGTTTATTTCTAGTGCACATTGCATCAAATGAGATATGTGCAATTATCTAGTTTAGGCATTAAAAATGTGATATCTGAACATGAAAGCTAAAATTAGGTGGTTAGTTGAAGTTAGTAAAGGATGCTAAAAAAGTGTTTTTGGTATTTTTAGAATAAAAGATGGCAAGTAAAAAGCTTCATGAAGACGGTAGAAGGCTAATAGCTAACTAAGAGCAGATTCAGCTGTTCAATTTTTATTTTAGCTCAGTCTTTTCTGAGAGAAGAATATGGTTTCCATTAGCCACTGATAGAGGATAGTTCAGTTTGATAGAAATATTGCCAGGGAATGTATACTGAAACTGAATGAATTGAGATTGTCTGAGCCTAATACACTGATTCTAGGATACTGAAAGAATTTGCTGATAGATTGGCTTAATTTCTTTGATCTGAGAAATGCTGGAGAATAGGGATAGTACCAAATCACTGAAAGATGAAAAGTATTCCTTTGTTCAAAAAAAGAGAAAAAAAGGAGGATCTAAGGAATAGATTGGTGCTGATACCTCAGAATATTCTAAAGCAAATAATAAATGAGCCTAAAAGTACTTTGGATAAAATGAAGTGAAATTAATAAAAACCATTGCTTATCATTAATAAGTCTTTTCAAGCTAATCTTATTATAGTTTTGGTCAAGTAACTTCCTTAACAGATTGTGGGAATATTGTAGACATAATCTACCTTAAGAAAAGATGTGATAAAATATTTGATGACATTCTGGTTTCCAGATTATTTAAGTACAAGCTAGATAATGTGTCTATGTGACTCCATAACCATTCTGAAAACTACTTGTCAACACTTATCAATACTTCTTTATCATGCTGCCTAAGATATCAATGAGATGTCACAAGATTTAATATTAAGTTATGCACTATTCAGTGTTTCATTAATGACAGATGAAAAGGTGGACAGAATTATAGATAAAGGAAAACTTGGTGGAATAGATAAAAGACTGACACAAATTTAAATAATTTTAAAACACAGAAAAGTGGGCTCCTAAGACAAATGATTTTTTTATTTAGTAAGGAAAGCCAATGACTAAATTCATAATGCAAGAAACAAGTCACAAAATGACAATGTAAAGAAAAGTAAAAACCGCTTCTTAATAATAAAAGCAATTTGGCAGTGAAATATGTTATCCAGAGAGGAGATGGTTTTTTTCTTCACTGAACATTTTATGCAAGGGACAAGCAATCATACATGTATAATTATTCAGTTTGGATTTTTGTCCTGGCCAGGGCTGGGCCTGAGTCTTAATGGATCCAAATCTGTAAGTCAGTGAATTGGAAAATATAAAATATAGGCAGTCCTTGATCTATGACATTTGGTCAATGCCATTCCAATTACAACAGCACTGAACAAATGGTGATTATGACAAGTCCTTGGAATTCCAGCTGTTCCAGCATCCCTGTGGTCACATGATTGCAGTCTGGGTGCTTGGGAACCAGTTCATACTTAAGATCAGTTTCCAAAGGTCCAACAGTCACTTGATTGCCTTTTGCAACCTTCTTTGCCCGCCTCCCCAGAAGTTTACGGGGAAGCCAACAGGGAGGGTTGCAAATCACTGGGATAGGTTTCCTCCACCCGGGCACTCTCCTCTGTCCCCTCTGGCCTTGTGGTGCAACAGCCATCCACACAATGCTGTGCAATCTTTCTGACCTATGCCATGCCTCTTGCATACCCCACCCATATAATGCTTCTTGCACATCCTTCCCGACCCACTCTGACCCACACGGTGCCTCTTGCACACCCTCATGACACTCTTGTACACTTGAGTCATGCCATGCTTTCATGCATCCTCTCTGACCTTCCCCAACTCTTCCTAATACTCACCTTTTGTGCAGTCCCTTGCCACATTCAGACCTTCCCCTGCATCCCTGTGCACACCATCATTCCATTTCCCAGCTACTTACTTGCCTGCAGACCTGAGACAGCTCCTTTGACTTTGGTTGTGGGAAGTTGGCAGGAAAAGGCCTAACAACCATGGTATTCAGTTAACAGTAGAAGCCGGAACTCCAGGGACATGCACTTTATGACCACATTGCTTGGCGATCGAAATTATGGTCCCAATTGCTGCTGTAAATCAAGGACTACCTACCACCCAACAAATTCTTCCACAAATCTTGTTCCAATGTACATGAGAACCTTTTCTGGAATCACATACATATATATATATATATATATATATATATATATATATATATATATATATATATATATATATATATATATATATATATATATATATATATATATATATATATATATATATATATATATATATATATATATATATATATATATATATATATATTGTTTTCTGAGGTTTTCGCGGGTGTTTGTATGTAGGTCTTTGGTTATTCAGGTTTTCTCCTGGACGTTTTGATGAAGTCCCATTCATCATCTTCAGGCTGGTGTTTTCGGCTTCATGCTTCTAGGAGCAATGTGTGATCGTAGCTGTTTCTTCCTTTTAACTGCCAGTGGGGGTATGAACTGATTGGGTGGGAGCTTATTCGGGAGAAAACCCGAATAACCAAAGACCTACATATATATAATATATATATGTCTGTCTGTCTGTGTGTATCTTTTCTCTTGTGTTGCATGCTTTAGGGAACACTCAATTTTGGTGGAATTCGTGTAGGCAATGGGCCAACTGAGGAAGATGCTGAGATAATCCAGCATGATCAACTCTCCACTCATTCTGAGGAGGGTGAAGAGGTAAGTCTGCCCTTTAGTACTGTAAAATTTTATGTGGAAAGATTTGTCTAGGAAGATTAACAGGTCAAACACAACCTCTGTTCCTTTGCTCCCTCTTTTGGCTTTGTTTAAACACTAACAAATTCTGCTTTAGATAAGTTCCAGTAACAACCAGCTAAAATGGGTTTTGTACATACATGGGTTGTTTTGTTATATATTTTTTACATTATCCCTTTTCAAAAATGTATTCTATTATTTGAATGTGTTTTTGCACCTTGAAAAATTGATTTTTTAAATATTGATTAAATTAATTACATGCTTTGGCTGGTAGTCTTACTCTTTTTCAAAGAGCAATGCTAAAATACTACAAGTCTGGCTAGCTGTATATTAAACTTGTGTTATCCTTATATAGTATATATTGGGGGTTTGGATAAAAAACTAATGTTTTGAACAGGACATATAATGATGTCATGGATAAGAGCTGGATAGCCTCATTGTTTATAGCCTGACTTCTTATACTTTGTGGGATAGGGGATATAGTCTTAACATTCCTGGACAATAGAGCTTTAGTGCACAGTTGTTCAAATGAAGAGATGACATGCTCTCTGTTCCTTTGTGTTTTCAAGCCTGCCTTGGAGGAAGTGGTAAGCCTGTAGCCAATTTCTGTTCCTCTATTTATCCAGATTAAATATTCCATGAATTTAAACTATTTCATAGAATTAAATGGACTTCCATTAGTGATTCAGCAGATATTTTTTAATCATGCATAAATATTTATAATTGTAGATCATTATTAATCATTTTCATATCTTCTACTTAAAAACAAATATGTGTATGAATCATTACATATGCTTGAAAGATTTTTCCTGATTTTTTTTTGCTGAAATTTAGTTTATAAATTACTGTTTTGAATTGCACAGATTACTAATTATAGGGACTTGCTTTTCATTTGTCTGTCTCAGTCCCTGCACTTTTCAAATCTTCTGCTTCATTTGTTGCATAAACATAATAAATGTGACAAGATCATTCATTTAGAAGTCTTCAGTTAACAAGCCTACACTTACATTGTAGCTAATCAGTTTCTGTTGCATGTTGTCACTTGTGTAGTCATACATCAAAGTTCTGCAGCAATTGCCAGAACTGTTTGCAGCAATCTGTTGTTGTTTTTTAAATCTCTGTTTAACAAGCTACATTTTATCCAGCTACATAGTAAGTTGGAAAGGCAGTGGGATATGTAATTATCATTATTTGTGTTCCCAATAATGGGACTCCTACAGAAACCTTTGTGGTTAAAAGGAGTAGGCAAATGAGTAAGAGCAAGAGATTATCTGTAGACCAAGTTAGCCTCCCTCTCTTCCTCTCTCTCAGCTATCTCAACAGAAACATCTGTAGAACAAGAATTTGTTGTTTCATTTTGTAATTTGGATTTGTCTTCCAGTGAGATGGTCTGTTCCACCCGCAGATGCAGAAAATACCTTAGTTTTATTGGCTTTCTGGGAATATAGAAAAAAAATTCCTTTTACTGTCTTTTACCCTGCTTAGAAATTGAGCTTGACCATACTAACAAAACATATGTAGATCGTATTTGTGTGTTTAAAGAAGGAGAGAGTTTTTCAATACAGTAAAAATAAACAAGGTATTACAATTAATTTAGGAAAGATTAGGAAAAAATAAACAAAGAAAAGAATGAAAAAATAGAAAAAATTCAAATATATCTTCCTGCTCTCTATTGAGTAATTATCTATTGTGCAATTAGCATTCTAACCTTTTCCCCAAAATATTTCCATTCAAGCTACATTTAATTCTTCAGAAATTTATTCTAGGATACCTGGTAGCTATAATGCATTACATAGATTAAGTGTTCAAATTGCCTAGTCCTCATTCAGTTTCAAGAGTTAAAGCAAACTAAGTTCTTCAAACTGCATTTCAGAATACGGAGTGAGTGATATTAAAGAAAATTGCTTGTTTGTTATTAATAACCTTTAAAACTTTAAATTGACCACACATCAGAGTCATTAGGAGAGAATTTGAAGCAAGGAGAATGAATGTCTCAGTGTGTTAATATTTGCTTAACTATCAATTCAAGACAGACAGTGTTGGACAAATGATCTGGAATTTTTTTGAAAATGTGTAACCAAGGAAGTTCCTAGTAGATTCTGTCCCTGGTGTATCAGCCTCTACTTTGCCCACTTGCTGAATGACCTGATGTCCTTTTTGATTTTTGTGAGGAGCTAGATCTTGGCAGCATATGATTGCAGTAGTTAAAAATAGACCATTTTATCTTCCGTGTCTCTGCCAAGAGAAGAGCAGGAACCTTTCCACAGCAGCCATTTGGTAACGGTCTGATAATGAATCCAAATGCATTGATGGAAATGTAGACAGAAGAGCACATGCAGCACAGATTTTCCTCCAAATATAGCTCTCAGTTTATCTGTGATGATGTGCTGACTGGGGCAGACCCTTCACAAAGGGACAAAGTAAGCACACTCATTAACCTTTGGACTGCTGCATCACAAAGGATTTGTTACACTCGTTGCATAAAATTGAATTTTTTCCATTTTTTTTTCAGCAGAATGTATATTATAATTTAGGCACACAAAATCATGACAAAATGGTGGGTTGCCATCCTGCATCTATTAAGAATTGTAGCCAAGCACAGTTTTAATTATTAGGTTCAGAGTCTTTGTATTAATTCAGTACCTAGTCTGGTATCTTAAGCAATTGCTTAACGCAGAAGGAGAAACAGATTGAGAAACAGTGTTCTAACAATAAGCAGTTTCTCCGGCACTGAAAAAAAATCCAGTTCTTCTGTTGTATCTTTTCTCCAGGCCTACTTTTGTTTTTTTCCCCCCCTCTTGAGCTATGATGCCATATAGATTCAGAAATTCTGGTTGTCCTCGACTTATGATCATAATTGGGACCTGAATCTCAAGTCACCAAATAAGCAATCATTGAGTGAGATGGCCACGTGACTGCTTCACTCAGCGACTGCAGTTCTGACTTGTGGTTGTTAAGTGGGCAGAGCAAAACATTTGTCGGTCGCAGGCAGCTCCCCTTCTGCTTGGAAGGAATGCCTGCTGCACTGAACTGGATAAATGAAGCATTGTAATCTCCACTTCATTTCTACAGCATAGTGCAAGAGCTCCTCTCCACTCTATTCACGAAAGGGAACTTGGGTCTCAAAGATCTGAGCTTCATTTCTGCAGCCCAGTACAAGGTCTCCTTCTCCCCCTGGCAACTTAGCACCCTCCCGGATGGTCTCCCCATCGCATTTCTGGGAAAGCCGGAAGATTGATCTCTGAGTTCATTATTACCTCGCCAGTGTTTTTGTGTGTGTGTGTGTGTGTGATGACATGATGCTGGAAGTGCTTTATGGACTGTAAAGCTTGATTTCTGAGCTGTTGCAATTTAATGATCATTAAACAACCAATCATGTGTTGAGGGCTACCTGTGGTCCTCCCTTAATGTCTACTCATTCAGTGACCATTTGAAATAAAAAGCAACACTGAACAAGGGGACTTGTCATAGGTCTTTGGCTCCAGCCATCACAGACTTCCCACAGTCATGTAATCACAATTTGGGTGCTTGGCAACTGGTCACAATCACAAGCACCCTACTGTCACATGATCTTCATTTGCAAACTTCATTCTCCGTTTCCAGTAAGCGAATAGGAAGCTAGCAGGAGGTTGCAAATGGTGATCATATAATCATGGATGCTGCAACTGCACAGGATTTGCTTAATGATGGCAACTGGGACAACCAGAACTGCAGTCATAACTTGGTGCAGTTACATGATATTGCACCTTGCAATCATATTGCTTTACAGTAGATTTCTTGGTCCCAATTATCATTGGTAAGTGAGGACTACTTGTAACCATAGATAGTTTTTATAAGTCTGCAGGGTTTGTGCCAGGCTTTGAATATATAAAAAATATAATGCAAAACCTCTCAGGATCTAAATAGAATATGTTGTAGCTATAGCAGCAGATCAAATATACCAGCCAGCTTGTCTGTTGTGCTCTTTTCCTTTCAGTATTTTTCATGCATATCCAGTATATTATATAAATGTGTTCTGTAGGGGTATGGAATGTGACTTTGTGCACAGAATTCAGTTTCCTCAGATTTTTATGGTCACTTGGCAAATGAAGCACATTTCTAAACATTCTTGCTGTGAGTAGTATGTGGAAAGAGCATGGTCAAATGTCTGCTGAAATTGAAGTTTATAGAGAGCTGGCCAGATAAACAAAGTCAACAAGGCATCAATTTAGTGTATAGCTTTTTGTCCTTTCCATATGACAAGTCACACGAAACTTTAACATTTTATTCTAAACATGTATGGTGCTTATTATAAGACAAATGTAGATAGCATTATCAAGTTTGATAAAGTATCTCAAACTTCTAAATGAAGTACCAGTAATTTCAATGTTTACTTAGGTTAGCTTTCGCTTTTAAAGACTTTTAAAATATTCCATAGTTGCCAATAAGAGTCCTGGATTCATTTGATCTTTGTAGTTTGAAATATGCTCTCATGTAACTTAGACAAATTTTCAAGTAGTGAAACTGCAGTTCATATCTGGTACTTTTAGCTGAGCATCCTCAGTTTTGAAAAGGCTCCAGAAATTCTAAAATGAATCAGCCAAAATAGATGGAATAGTTAGTATTACTGCTTGTATAATGTTTAATCTCTCTGGTGACTATTCATCCTTTTCTTACTGCTTGCTAAGTCTTATTCATCATGATTGTTTAAACAGCCAGAATTATGAATGGATCTTTTTCTAAAGGGCAAATGGTAAGAAAGTGGAAAATTTAGCAAATATAATGAAGAAATAGATAAGTTCCGATCCACAGCACCTACTTTAATATTGAAAGTATGAATAATGCTTGTTAATACTCAAGTCTCACTAAGACCTGGTTTCTTGGCAGTCCTATGCTCTTTGACCATTTTTGTCTCCTAGTACAACAGGGCATTGAGGAGGCATGGAAATATAGGCCACAGAGATATAGAAGTGAGAATTATTTCCAAATTTAATGCTGTGCTCTTTACTCCCAATGCATAGTTTTTAGCTGGTTTGCTTCAACCCATATTGCATCTTTCTTTGGAGAAGCAACTGTGTTTTGCAGTTTAGTGTTACTTTGCATAAACAATCATTTTATGCAAATGAAACAGTAATTTTATTAGAAGCTACATTTAAAAATATAAAATCTATACAAATTTTAAAAAATTCAAAGATTTAAAAGAAAAAATAGAAAAAAGAAAGGAAAAATAATGTAGTAAAGAAAAAGAAATAAATAAACTACTTTTCCCTATATCAAAGCAAGAATAAACACTTTAGTAACTTATCATCTTCTCTTAAAGTACAACAAATGATCCCTTCTTCCTATATCCTATCCCTTATCTGTAAACAAATCCCTAAAGACTTGTTGTTTAGTCCTCAGGTAAATAGTCTGGGGGAAATAATCTTCATTTTGCCATTTCTTCCCCCAAAGCCCACATTAAATAATCCTAAGACTTAACTGTCATAGACTTACCTGAGAATTTTGACTACCCTTGCAATAATATTAGTTACTGCTGCTACTTTTATTGCCTAACTTTGCAAACATTCTATATTAAGTGCTTCATGCTTTGTTTTTTGCTTAGAACTAACTTCATTTTCTTCTGCAGTTTAATTTTGGAGATACTGTTGTCAATCAGGCTATCCATACCATTGAATATTGCTTAGGATGCATCTCCAACACAGCCTCCTACCTGCGTCTCTGGGCACTCAGTTTAGCTCATGCACGTGAGTAGTTTCTCCATGACTTATCTGAGCATAGTGAAGAGGAAAGGCAAATTCCAGCCATGAATTAAAAGATCAGTTTTTCCTTTTTATTATTAGTGTAAATGAGGGTAAGGCAATCTAGTACTCTGTATGAATCATAATTCATAGCTTTTTATTCTGACTCCTATAATCCTTTGCTTTTGGCCATGTTGACTAAAGTGGAAGATGGAATCTAAAACAACTTGGGGATTATGGCTTGCACTATTCATTTCCTTTATTATGCTGCACATAAAGTTAGAATGCTGGAAAATATCATGTGCACCCACTATTTCTTGGTTCTTTATCAAAATCGTTTAAAGTACTATTCATTACAGTAAGTATAAAATGTCTCTTGAATCAGGATTTGTACTTTCCACTGTGGAATGGGTGGGGAGTTCTTTAGAGAAAATTGTTCCTGGGGTGTGTTTCAGATGTATGACTAATTTGAAGAACTAGCATCTCCACACTTTCTAGGCATGATTCTTAGATACCTTAAAAAAGGCAGCCGAAATGAGATTAGAGCCTGCTGGTCTCTTTTCTCCAAGGCTAGTTTTCATTGATTTACAGTTTTTTTCTCTTCACAGAGCTTTCTGAAGTCCTCTGGACCATGGTGATTCACTTGGGTCTCAGTATCAATAATCTGGCTGGTAGTTTGGCCTTGTTCTTTTTATTTGCTGTCTTTGCTACTCTAACAGTAGCCATCTTATTGGTCATGGAAGGTCTTTCAGCTTTTCTGCATGCCCTGCGTTTACACTGGTGAGTGTCACATAGTTGATTTTCTGCCACAAACAAACCAAAGTCATAACTCGGTAATAGTATTTGAATGTTAGATCTATAAAGACTCAGTTTTGAACCCTGCCAACTCCTGATGAAATATAGGTAACAAGCTAAGAAGGAACCTGTGTAAGATTTTGTAGCATTTTGTAATATTGCAATCAAGCAGAGCAAATAATAGTTTGACTAGAGTTAGAAGGTTTCAATTCAGGGTAGAGCCAAGACTGTTTTTGTGTTAATACCTAATACATAATGTCTACGTGTCTTGATTATCTGACTCACTACTGTAAGTAAAGAGTCTTTTCATCGTTTCCTCACCTAGTCTTTGGTTCATGTTTGGTGACTCTTTGCATTGGGTTCAAAGGTTGTACAAAATTTCCAAATAGCATGACGGTGTTCAGTCCATTTCTAATGAACTGAGGCTGTCTTCAGCAGTATTGCAGATCACATATTTCAGACTGGCCAATTCAGATGATGGAAAGAGAAAGAGCTTTCTTCCTGCAATTCAGTTGGTTGAAATCACATATCGTGCTGATTTTGGCAAATTGGGAATACAGCTAATATGATTTGTAACCCATGGTTCTACTAAGAGTAATATACAAATGGTTACTTAGTAACTTATTGCTTGATGTAGAGTGGTAACTCAATAATTATCTCAAGGTGAGAATCTGAAGAAATCTCTTGTCAATCTTATTTTTAGCAATGACCCAATTGCAGGATGCTAGCTATTCTGATAGGGGAACTGCCAGATTGAATTGCCTTTCTCCCCTCTCTGCCTTGGCTTCTATGCTTCCTTAGTGTTCAGCTTGAAGAGAAAAGAGCTTCCCTTAGTGCACAGGAACTTCATCTTTTACTATTGGGAGAAAAATGGGAAGAAAGCTACATTATGATTCCATCTCTCCTCTTGTCTGCATTGTATCACAGTGGAATCTTTCTCAAAAGTGGGCAAAGCAGAGATCTACCTACAAAGACGTGTTTATTATGTAGAAGTATGTAAAACCATGCATTCTTTTTGACAGGCCCATAATGCCAATGCATGAAACATAATTCCACTCTCTCACTGATTTATCACTGTCAGTTTTAAAGGGGTATTCTTGATTCTTGAAATGGTATTTGCCAGACTGTTTTGCCAACATTTATGGAATAAGTGTGACAATGATTGTGATCTTTGAGTATGTGATTAATCAAATGGATTATAAGTTTGCATGCTATTATTTTTGTGTGCTTAGACTATTTCTTCAAAGTCTGACAGGCAAAGATTCTCCAGAATCTAACCTCGCTCTATATAGCCTTTTCTTACACTTGTTAGTGCTACTTTTGCTGTGAGTCATAGCTTGTAGCACTTTTTTTTCCTTGCCGTTTGATATTAAGTTGCTTATTTGTTGGCGGGGGGGGGTTCTTGTCAGGGAAGTCCAGCTGTACAGAACAATAGAAGCTACACTATTTGCAATCATGACATCAACCACTATCTCAATCTTGCAGGAGGGCCCAGAGATCACTTTCCTTACCCTGCCTTTTTTTCTTTGTGCCAAGTTCCAAACACAAAAACTTCCCACATATTTGAAGATAGGAGGTGTTGAATCATTTTTGATTAGAGCAAAGTTCACCATCAATACCCAGGCTTGCAGAAATCTCTGCTGGTTATATGAGATCTTAAACTAAAAATTTTGCTTGAGAGAAAAACCAGATATTTATCAAAAGATGTTTCTGTCATTAAAAACAGAATAAATGGTGGACAGGGGAAGAAGGAGTGAGGTTCCCATACACACACACACACACACACACACAGAGAGAGAGAGAGAGAGAGAGAGAGAGAGAGAGAGAGAGAGAGAGAGAGAGAGAGAGAGAGAGAGAGAGAGAGAGAGAGAGAGTTTTTTACAATAACAACCTTTAGTATTTAGTAAACAGCATATTGTCTGGGTTTACATATTTAACAATAATAATACAGTTTCCATTCCTACCCTTTACTCTGTTTTTCTAACCATTTATCATTTTTTCCCCACGTTTGGAAGTATTCTGAATCTTGTTTCTTTTTCATTTTCAATGTAAGTTTATCCATTTCTGCGCAGTCCATGAGTTTCTTAATTATATCTTCTTCAGATGGTACTTCTTCATTTTTCCCAATATTGAGCAAATGTAATTCTTGCTGCTGTTAATACATGTAATATTAAGTATAATATAGTTTTCTGAAATTATATCTAAAAGAAATAGTTCTGGTTTATAGTCTACATGTGTTCCTGTCATCTTCTCTAGCTACCTATGTATTTTTGACCAAAAGTGTTTTGGTTTAAGGCATGTCCGCCAAAGATGGTAATACGTGCCTGGGTTTTCTCTACATTTCCAACGATTGCTAGACATATTTTTAAACATTTTTGCTAGTCTTGCAGGTGGTAAGTGCCATCTATAGAAAATTTTATATAAGTTTTCTTTATAAATAGCTTCCCTTGTTATTTTATAGTTTCTTTCCCATAAGTTTTGCCATTTTTCTAACTCTACATTGTGCCCAAAATTTTTTGCCCAAGTTATCATTGTTTCTTTAACTTGTTCATCTTCCATCTTTAAATTTAACAGAAAGCTGTACAATTTCTTAATCAATTTGTCATCTGATGACAATAGTATCTGGTGAAACGCTGTCTGATCTTTGTAAAAACCATATATTTTTGCATCTTTCTTGTATCTCATTTGCATTTGCAAATGTGGCCACTGTTCTTCCAATTCTTGTTTTGTTTGTAGCTTCCCATCAGTATTAGAAATAGCTTTATAAGTCACAAGTTTCTCATAATTAATTAAATTTGGGTGTACAAATGCCTCCATTGTTGAAATGCATCCTGGTATTTTCATGTAAATTCTCGATTTTATCTTTTCCCTTGTCAAAAGCAATGCATTTATTACATAGTGGTTTTGAAAGTATTTATGAATTTTGTTCTTTCCATACCATAGAAAAGCATGCCATCCAAGTTGTAGGCCATGCCCCTCTAGGTATAATAATCTTTTGTTTTAAGGGTTATCTATTCTTTTAACCATGTTAGTGCAGCTGCTTGATAGTACAAAACCCAATCTGTTAGCCCCAAACCTGCATATTTTTTTTTGCTTCTTGTAGGGAAGTTTTAAAACAGTATTACACTTAAAGAGTAGGTATGTGGTGGTAGGCATAATGAAGAAGATAAAGAATTTGGAATTCTAGATTTAAAGTGAATGTATGTAATGTTTGGCTGTGGGACTTGCATGTTCAGTAGATCTTTTCTCCAATAAAATTTGCAGGATAGTGACAGATGAAGAAACTGGAAAAAGACGTCCTATTGATTTAATGAGCTTTCACTTTATGCATTAAGTTGGCATACAGTAACAACCTAGGAATTCTGGCTTAATATACCATAGCATGAATAAACTCTATTAGAACGTATGCTGTTGGCTCCATTTTGTGCTTAAACTTGGATAGTGTCTTACCATATATATGAAAACCTTCCTATTGAGTCAGAGCATTGATCCATCCTGCTTTCTGGGATCCTTTTATCTAGAGGTGCTTAGCTTCCTTTGAATGTATAAACTAAGTGTGGCTGTTGGGTCTTTTTCAGTATGGCTTATTAAACTTGGATAGTGTCTTACCATATATATGAAAACCTTCCTATTGAGTCAGAGCATTGATCCATCCTGCTTTCTGGGATCCTTTTATCTAGAGGTGCCAAAGTTTGTACTTGGCAGCCTTCTGCCTGTGAAGGACTAGTTTATGAAATGAGTCACCTTATTTTCCCTTAGTATTCATAAGCTGTGAATGTGTTTGCTGCAAGGGAGAATGGAATGAATTCTTTAAACCACTGGAAAAATACTTTCCACTTCTCCCTGTTTTGCCATTCCTGGCTGGGATGGGTTTATCTTATAATTTTTAGGCAGTTGTACATTCCACGGAGATGATTGCCCTGGCTGAGTCACAAACAACTTTTCAAATAAATCCTGGGTTTTCTTATTTCTATGGCTCCATGAGAAGACAGTGGATATTTTACAGTTATATAGTGCTGGTGGATTAGATTCTACTTCTTGTACCACACGAAAAATTGTTTGGCCAGTTTGTTGAAAGGCTGGTAAGATTCATTTTATTAGTTTAGATTATGGGAGACTTGGAGGCAGGGGTGGAGTTGTTCCCACGAGAGCCTGAGCAGCTTGAAAGTGGATCATCCAAAGACAATCGTAGTTGTGCTATTGAAAAAAGGAATGTTTAGGAATGAGTTCCCTCTTGTGACATGTATTTGTATGAGCAAATTATACATCTCCTTCAAGTTAAGAGTGAAAATCCAAAAGATAATTATGACCAGGAACAGAAATAAGGTTCACCTGGTTCACTTACATAATAAACTTACATAATACATTGGAATGAAATTGTTCCAGATCTAAATGACAAGATCTATAGAATTTACAGGCTAAATGTAAGGAATGGCTGCTATTCCAGAAAGCTTGGCCAAGGGAGTGTGAGCAGCAGCAGCAGCAGCAGGTAACTTGGTGCCAATAGGATATGACACATTTCATGCCACAAATGAGCTGAACATTCCACTGAGAGTTGTGTGTAGGCAGAAGGGGTGGGGAGAGTAAGTTTTTGGAGTAAATATTCTCAGCTATGGACTTTGGAATATCCTAGAATTTAATCTGATTTAGAAGAGGAGAAATTGTGTTTCCCGGCTTTTATTATTTTTAAAGAGGGTTCTTCTTCCAATAGTAAGATTGTGGAACTTGCCCCATGCTCTCTCTCTTTGAATAAATAATACAAAAATCTCTAGGCTAAATCTGCAAAAGTCAGTGTCATTCTTTGGGGCATGGGGAGATCCTTGTTTCTAGATACAGGTAGTCCTCAACTTTCAACAATTCGTTTTGTGACTGACGTTACAATGGCATTGAAAAAATTATCTTGTGACCATTTTTTACATGTATGACTATTGCAGCATCCCCATGGTCAGAGGGTCAAAATTCAGATGCTTGGTAACCGATACAGTTGCAGTGTCCAGGAGTCATGACCTTTTGCAACTTTCTCACAAAGTCAGTGGGGAAGCCACATTCACTTAACAACCTTGCTACTAACTTAACAAGTCAATGATTCACTTAACAACTGTGGCAGGGAAAGTTGTAAAATAGGGCAAAATTCATTTAACAATCTCTTGCTTAGCAACAGAAATTTTGGGCTCAATTGGTTATAAGTCAAGAACTAACTGTTCTCCGTTGCTGTTAGCAGAATTGCAGCAATTCATAAATATTTCTGAGCTGGATTGCTGCTTGCCTTTTGGTATTAAAAGTGAGATAGATGAACACCCCTTTCTTCCCATTTGGTTATATTTCATACCATTTTTGTCTGATGTTGAAGCACATTGCTAGTTGCCACTAGATGTTTGCTCTTAAAAGTTCACTGACTCTTAGTTTTGTGGCAGCAATTTTTAATGTTGACAAATGGGACTGTTTCTCTTGCCCCCCCCCCAACTATGCCAATCAACAGCTTCAATATAAGTGAAGAGAAGCAAAGTATGAGTTTTTTTCTAGGTCTTAAGCTGTTCTTCTGTTGGTGAAATTGATAACCTTAATGCAGGGGTCCCCAGCCCCAAGTCCACTACAGCATACCAGTAACCAGTCCACACAAATAAGCAAAGAAAGCCCCATCCGCGGGATGCAGGCAGCCCACAAAATCATGCACCCTCCGTTCCACGGAAAAACCTCTCTCCACGGAATCGGTCCCTGGTGTCCAAAAGGTTGGGGACCTCTGCCTTAATGGACTGAACAGAAGGTGGGAATGGCAAAAGAGAAGTCAGAATGCTGGGGTTGTTGATGGTGAAGCAAAGGTAACTACAGGCTACTTTAGGGAGTCTCCCTTTGCTCTGCAAATATTTTTTTCCTAGTTCATGAGAGGTTGCATGCAAAATACTTTATCCAGATAAAGATAAATTTTAGAACCTTCCCTCCCATTCTTTGCACTCCACATCCTCCACTTATTAGTAGGCTGCCCACTCTTCATTGTTTGCCATTATTGATTGCTGCCTTAAGCAATGAGTATCTGTCCTACTTCTTGTTTTTGTAGCAGGGTTGGGTAGTCAATAAGTCAGATGTGCTTCTCACTCTCACTCTTTTTGTTTTCATAATCCTTAATAATTATACTACTGAATTTTGGCTGCAAAAAATAAGAAATGCTGTACAGGTAATCCTCAACTTAACAACCACCAATTGGGATCAGAATTTCTGTTGCTAAGCAAGGTATTAATTAAGTGAGTTATACCCAATTTTACAACCTTTTTTGCCACAGTTGTTAAATGAATCGGAGCAGTTAAGTGAATCATATGATGGTTAAGTGAATCTAATTTCTGCCATTGGCTTTGCTTATTGGAAGCTGACTAGAAAGATTGCAAAGGGTGATCGCATGGCCCTAGGAATTTTGATCATGTGACTGTGGAGATGCTATGATGGTCATAAGTGGAAGGACTGGTCTTAAGTCACTTTTTTCAGTGTTGTTTTAACTAAACAAATGGTTGTAAGTCGAGGGCTACCTATACAGTTTATTGACACTTTCATCCTTGGCCTCCAGGTAGGATGTTAGATCCAGTTCCTGATTTAGGATATAGTTGAATATAGGCTGTGATGGAAAATATGTATCTGGAACATATCATTTCAGGTTACGGGTGGGGGCTTATAAAACTGAATAATTCTTAATAAACAAAAAACATGTACAATGAAAATAACATATAGGAAGAAAAGTTTGATTGAACATCGTTCCTCTGATAAGCTGTTTTGCTAAGTATAGGAACTTTAAGTGATGGCTTTTTCATGTCAGATTTTAATCAAGTATTTGGTCATGTTAGCCTAACTTCAATATGCTAGTAGTGAACAGAGTTAAATGACACTCGCAAACCTTGAATTATACCAAATGTACAGTTTGCAAAAAAATAAGCAGTAATTCAAACTGATAATGAATAAAGTCTTTCCCATTTGCTTTCTTTTCCGTAGTTTCACATTTACCCACAAATTAACTGAAAATTTTGTTTGTTCCTTACAGCCTCATTACATTCTGTCCTTGATGAAGTGTGTGTATTTTAATACAAGCAGTGAGATGGATGTTGTTTCTAAAAAGAGGCCAGTATTTAAAATGTTCCCTTAAGGTGAAAAAGCAGTAAATAATATTTTGAATTTTCTCAAAACCTGGCAGGCAAAAAGGGTGGAAAATGTTTCCTACCATGGGGCCAAAAGAAGATCACCAGACCTGTTTTTTTTAATGAATCATGGAGTTTTTCTTTCCATGTTTGATGCCTGTTTATGATTGGGCAGCCTTTCAGTATAATTCTGTTTATATTCTGAGTGGAATTAAAATTAGTAGAAATTGTAGAATAGCACAGAAAAGGAAAAGTTGGGAAGAGATTTTAAGATTCTTCTTTCCCAGAATTTTAGATGGGTATAGCAATTCTCTGATGGAATTGAGATGTACACTGCAGGTCTTAAAACAAGCTGTGATCCTACTGGTAGTCCTTGACTTATAACAATTAATTTGGTGACTGTTCAAAGTTACAATGGCATTGAAAAAAATGACTTATGAGCTTTTTCACACTTATGACAATTTCAGTATCCCTATGGTCACGTAATCAAAATTCAGACACTTGGCAAAGCCCTTGAGTGGATTGGGCCAGCCCTGCAGGAAGCGGATCCTCTTCTCAAGGGCTTTGCACAACCATCGAGAAAGGGGAGCCTGGCCTTCCTCACTCAACTCCAGCTGGTGTAGTTTTCCCGGAGCTTTCCATAGCATCCTTCCATGCGAAGCGTCCTTCCTTTCCTCCCTTCTGCCAGGAGGAAAACGCAGAAAACAGGGCTGCCATTTCCAGAATGGAAAAGGGAGACATGGGCCAATGCAAGGGCGGCAAGAAAGTGCAGTGGCCGTGATGGAGGGCTGGCAGAGGGATACCAGAGGTGGCAGAGGGAGGTGGCATGGGAGGCTTGCGCCCTCCCCCAGTCATGGGAGAGTTGGTGGAGGAGAAGGGAGTGGTAGGGACCGAAGAAAGCCTCTCCAGCGGCAGACATGGTTGTTGCATAGCGGAGACAGAGCCTTTTGCCGTCACTCCCCCCCGTCTTGGACTTTTGGGGAGGGTTTTTTTTCCCGCCTGAAAGGAAGTTGAAGGAAAATCAGACATGTTCTAGAAAACACAGATTTATCATAACCAGTTTGCTGAACTCAACAAAAAATTAGGTATGCCAAACAGGTGTGAACCAGCTGAATCCCACCACTGATTTAATCTTTTAAAAAGGGATTCTTACTCTCCACTATAAAATAAAGTCTTTATACTTGTTCTTATTGGGGAAAAACATTAGACCATGTCAGCGTTTGACAGTCTTTCAGAGATCTTTTAGGAAAGTTAATATATTAGAGCAGTCTTTCTCAACTTGATAACATCCAGACGTATTGGTATTGCAACTTCCTGAATTCCTAGCCCACAAGGCCATGCAACTAGATATTCTGTAAATTGCAGTATCACCATATTTGTTGGGTTTCACATTGGGGAAAAGTGTATTAGTATATAAGTTGTCACTGTCCTCAGTGCCATTACATATGTTTTTGCATGTAGTTCTCTACTGGCATTTCATGCAACTTTAATCTTTTGCAAATGGACTGATGGTAATTCAAGCAGATTATAGAATATTTGGAACAGTATGTAATGCAACAAAATGTAAGAATCATAAGAAGAATCATTGTTATAAGGTGCAAGATGTAAGTATACACATTGCTTGTAATATAATTTTTACTACTATTTATTACTATCATGTTTTGAATGGTTGCTATCCAAGGCAGTTGTTACATGATGACTATCTGTTTAGGAAATAAAATGTCAGTACTACTTTGGATTCTTAAAGTAATTTCTAAAATTTATGATAGTGTGCTATTTATGACTGCTTTTCATCTGTCTTTTTCTTATCAGGGTGGAATTCCAGAATAAATTCTACATGGGTACTGGGTTCAAGTTTCTCCCTTTCTCGTTTGACAGCATCCGTGATGGGAAATTTGATGAATAATCATCTAGGTGACATAATCTTGGAAGTGTGCCACTAAATCCAGATCCTTACCTGCATGTGTGCATATATATTTATATGTCTCCCTGAATGATAATCTGATGTGTAGTTTTCCTGTTGTGTCCACAATATTGTAGTGATAATAATGTGATATTTCATTTAAAGTTTTTATTGAAGGAAGAAAATCCTAAAAGGATACTCAGAGAATTTCAGGGGTGGGGGGGTTGCTACCAAAATTAAACTGTACTTTTTTTCAAGTCTTGGATGAGCCTTTGGTTTTATGCCACAAGTGCTGAGAGAGGAATGTTTGTGATCATAAAGGAGGATGACCTGGTGGTCTGCAGCTGTCTTGTTCCCCAAAACCATGGTAGCTAAAAGAGAAAAATTCAAGTTTCTAGTCCTATGAACTGCTTTAGATTTGGGGAAACACCTATATTGCATACATTTGTTCTGACACTTGATGATTAAAAGGGGCTGAATTATTCATCCATCCAAAATTCACACTTTCCTTTCAAACTTTCAAAAGGATATTTATAGTCCCTACAGATTAGATTTACTAAGTACAAAACTTGCAATCCAAAAAGCAGTCCTGTTTGCAATAGCCTGTTTAGCTACTAGTACTCTTTCTGCATTTTTTTCTCAGTTAAATCACATCCACAGGGGAGACAATGCACCAGAAAGACTCTTCACTATCATTTGACACACATTTTAAGCATTTGCCCTTGCACAGGACTTTTTCCATATTTTAAATGTAATTTTAATCCCCGGACACCTCTGTTCTGTAACATTTGAGGTGTAAACTAGGAAATGTAGATAGAAAGTCAATCGCTTTCTGGAAAAGTGATCCCCCCAAAACATTGCATCTTGGCATTGTCAGAAATCTTCTTTGCTAGATGAAAAGAGCAGGTGGAGAAGCAGCTTACTTGCTTACCCTGTTATAGCTGGCCTCTGTTTGGCTCCACATGATTAATTAATAAGGAAACATTTAATAACACTGCTTAAAACTCTGAATTGCTTGATTTGTTCAAAGAAAAGTCAGAATCTTTCACCTCAGTTCTCACATGACGACACCTATTACTGCTGTAGAGAAAAACTTGATTACTATTGAATGTCTAGAGCTGAACAATTCAAGAGAGTGTGGTAGCTTGACAGCAGCAGTAACAGCAACAGTATATATGTTCCTAGGACAGATTCTCCTTGAAAATAGGAATAGCTTGAGGGTAACACTGCCTTCTTTTTGTGTGTGTTTTGATGCAGGAATGAATCTAGTATTGTATGCCTCTGTAAGATGCAAATTGTGTTGTGTTAGATAAATGTGCATTTTTCTGAAAGTGTTTCACGTGAAAACCTCAGGGCACTTCATTGGCACTTAAAGAATGAGCCTTGATTTGATGTGATAACCTTACAAGAGGGTGCAAAAATAACACTTTTTATTAGAAACTGTGAAATTCTAGCTGTTGCTGTTGTGTAAAATGCAAAAACCCTGTTTTGACAACTAGAATATGCAGTAAAGTTTTTCCCTATTTTCGTCATCGGCTAATTGCTGTATCTATTAAAGCAGTTGAAGTCAGCTGTAATGACTTGTGTTTTTTTTAATGTATCTGGGGAATGGGATGGATGAGGGAGATTAAAAGTGAAGTGGGTGAACACGGATGTAGGAACACAGAAAAACAAATACCATACAACAGTCATTACAAAACCAAATTCTGATCAATTACTCAGCAAAGTTCTTACTTTTTTGGTAATCTTTGGGATTTATTATACAATTTTGCTCTTTGGTATAATTTTTGTTTCGCTATAATGAATCCCTTTCAATTATGCTGAAGTCCAATCCCATCCATTAGAATCAGAGTAGTAGTTTTACTCTGCTATTCCTTTGGCTTATAAAACTTCAATGGTTTTCCACCCACAAAAGTGGAAAAGTTTTCTTTAAACAAATTGACTCTTGAGTTATTTGTTTGTTTGTTTGTTTGATGTATATCTTGCCTTTCTTTTCAGGAGCTCAGGGGGTACAAAAAGAACTTCATCCTTCCATTTTCGCCCACAAAACAAAATGTGCAGTAGGGTGGGCTAAAAGAATTAAAAGAATCCAATGAGCTCCCAGGGCTGAGGATGGAGTTTAAACCTAGGCCTCCTCAGTGCCATTTCAGCACCAAAGCCATTAACATCATGTCAGTTCTATATTTTAGAATTCTGAAATTCCCCAGTTTGAAGCTGCTTGGTGTTCCCATCTCTTTGATCAATACCAGGTTCTTCATTTTCATGGAATTATTAGATCCACACATCTGCTGCCTTTTGGGGCATATGGTAGCCTATGGGCTCTGCCTCTTTAATCTTCCAGGATAAATTCCAACATTACAAAATTTTTGCTTGGACTGACCTCAAAATATGCCTTTTTATATCCACAAAAAATAAATGCCAATATTCCCTAAACAGATTTATAGATCTTAATTTCCAGATTCTCAACAATGGCCACACTGACTAGGGTATTCTAGGAGTTTATATCCACATCTTGGAGAGTATGATACATTGGAGATTTGGGAAAGGCTTGTATAATAGCAGTGACTACAACTTCACCTCAGGTCCTTAATAAAGTATTCCCTTCTACTTTTACTTAACTGTAGGACGATCAGCCTGACCATTCTCAACTCAAAGGTAGGTGCACAATTTCCAAAAAGTAACTGTGCTTTAATATCTTAAATCAAAAAAAGAACTAACAACAAATGTTGCTTTTGGAGAATAAAATGGAGGCAAAAATCCAGTTTATCCAAACTAAACATCATACAGAAGTGGTATGGTTAGGGAAGGCAGTGGACGAGTACAAGTATCTTATGAAGTGTCGTTAGCAGGAAAGTGCTATAAGGCCATCTGTGACAGCATTTTTCAAACTTGGCAACTTTAAAATGTGCTGATTTCAACTCCCAGAATCCCCCAATTAGCAGACAGAATTGAAATGATCTATGTTAATGTTCTGTCTGGCCCCTCTCAGCTCATTAAAATCCACATAAATATGTCTTTAAGAGGTTTATTTAACACATTTCAAAAGGATTCACTTCAAAGCACGCTGCTGGCATTTTGCTGGCAGGAACGGCCAAGTCTCATTTATTTACATTTAGATTAAAACATGCTCTTCCCACACCTTCCAATTAACTCACTCTTTCTTTATCACATTGTCCAATACCTCATTATTCTTCCGTAGATTTCCAAAACATCAGAAGACTGAATTCAAACGCACTGCTCCAGATATCAGGCTACTCCTTGATTAACGTTGCTCGTGACAAAGGCGTAGTCTCTGTTCCCTTCTAATATAGTGTCCGATACGTCACTTCCCCTCATTACTTCCTTTTTCCACTTAACTGACACCGTCGCTTATCAAACCTTCGGAATCTCGGATCAAGCCATCTATCTTCTTGATCCAAATCTGACCCCTCACTTTGTGAATCTGACCCAGACTGCCTGTAAATCTCCTCCCTGTCTGGCTCAGCTGCCGGGAGGGGAAAATACCCAGAGGGGCCTGGCTGCTCTTCCTCGGCTGCCGGGAGGGGAAAACACCCAGAGGGGCCTGGCTGCTCATCCTCATACTCTGACACTTCCCAAGCTGGTCTAGGGACACTCACAACAGTTAATAACATACAAAACCAGTTATTCTCAAAACCAGTTATTCTAGGACAGCCTCCATGGGGACCAGTAGATCAATTGAGAAATACAGAACTCTAAGGCAGGCAGGATCCTCCTCCCTTTTCAGAGCTTGGCTGCTCTGAGTGCATGCTTTAAAAAAATCTCCATTGATCAAATATGTCTAGCATAGTTTGAATATTTCTCTATTGTGGTGCTGCAAAATGGTTAGCAAGATATTTCCTTGTACATGGTCTAGAGACTGAACTTTGCAACCAGTCCGACACCCATGTTAAAAAAAATTGTGAGAGAGCAAACATTTCAATATGTGTACTTGTTCTGCTGCAACACTTTCTGTTGCAATAGAAAGTGCCGGGAATTTGTTCTTGAAATCACATGAACTTTAAAGCTTTTTTTCTCTGCCATAACCCAAATTGCTTCATTCATAGTTCACAATTATCCATCTCAAGGACATTTCAATTCTTTAGAGAGATAAAAAAAGGACTCTTGTTAATAGATAAATTCCAGCTTCTGGAAGAATTTGTTGGTAAGCTATGATTGGGATGGATCCTCTTGTGCTTCATTCTGTTCCTGTGGAGAAAGACAAACCCTGTCTAGGACTTCTTACTAGATGCTCTCTGAATCTGTTACTCATTACCCGTTACCTAGGCTGCAGGAAGAAGGGTCATTTGGTTTGTGAAACAGTTTGTAGGCCATAAGCTTGTTCTTGGGAAAGATAGGTCATGTGGTAAATTGGCTGTGTCGTGTTTAGCTCGAGAAGTATATACAGATAGTCCTTGTCTTACAACAGTTATTTACTGATTGTTCAAAGTTACAATGGTACTGAAAAAAATGATTTATGACCATTTTTCACACTTAGCACCATTACAATATCCCCTTAGTCACATGATCAAAATTCTATTGCTTGGTAAATATGCTGACTCATATAAGTCAATGGGGAAGCCAGATTCACTTAACAACTGTGTTACTAACTTAACAGCTGCAGCAATTCACTTAACAACTTAGTAAAATGAGGCAAAACTCACTTAACAAATGTCTCAGTAACAGAAATTTTGGGCTCAATTGTGGTCGTAAGTCAAGGACTACTTGTAATGGAATATTAATCTGTGCAAATATACATTGAAATCAGAATTTTGGGTGAGTGCTCCAATTTAAAATAACCTTGCCCCAGACTTCAAAGATAAATAAATACACTTGTTTTTACCTTTAATATAGCTGATACACTGATTCATTTATTTGTAATAACCAAAAATGAATTGCAACAAATCTTGGCTTTGCAGCAGACTTCTAGATTAAGCCATAATATGATGTATTTGGCTGTAATATTTATATAAATACAACAGTTGGTTATATAACCTGATTTAACCATGTTGAATGAACCCAACCAATGGGTTGTGTACAATAAACTCAACTCTCCTTGATTTCATTGAAGGCTTTATATCAGAATCTAGGCCAATACTATTTATTTCTGTCCTGTTGCTCTGTTGAGCCTTGGGCTTTATTTTTAATTACCTTCTCTCATGCATTATTTTTTAGGTTTCTCCCTTTGCAAGATTGTTGACATAATATGATTAATTTTACTTGGAGTCTGTCTCATATAAATGTTCTCTTCTCTGGAACAAATGTTTCTCTATTTTTATACTATTGTTGTCAATATTATATTGCAAACACTTGGGACAGTGATTAATCTGCTTGCATTTTTTAAAGTGCCATGTATGTTGATGGATTTATATAAATAAATGGCTAGAATTGTGTATTTATATAAAAGATTTATATGCATGTATGTATGTATGTATTGCAAGGCTCTTCTAACAAAAGAAACAATTTGGTAATTATAAGACAAGTTTGCAGTTAACACATATTATAAAATAAATAAAGAGCACCTCTGAATTATTAAATGAGTCATTATCATTTCTAAAGAGAAGCAGAAAGAGCAGCTTCCAGAAAGGTTAGACTTCCAATACCTTTAGAAAAAAGAAGAAATTTGCCACTGTGGTGAGGGGGTGTAAACCTATGGGTAATTGTTGCCACATTCTGAGAAAAGAGGGCAGTGGCAATTAACAGGTTACTGAAATTAATGGGAAGCTGAATGGGCTACTATTACCTGGTGATTTCTGCTGATTTCAGTGAAGGATTTCTTAGTTGCTATTCACCTCCATCTCTGATGCCCAGACTGGCAGAAAAGCACCAGTCAAACCCCTGAAGGATAAGTGTCTCTTTTATAAAAATAAAAGTAATATTAAAGTGACATCTATCTATCTGTCTGTCTGTCTGACTGACTGTCTTTCTCTCACCCTCTGACCCCATCACTTTAACTTAGTTCACCATCCTTTTCTGGCAAATCCAAATGATAATTAGTCCCTCCCCCTGCTTCCCCCCATATTTAAAAACAACATTCTCAAACAGGTCTTGGAAAAGTGGGGAAGAAAAGAGCAACATGATGAAAAGGAAAGTAGCTGGTTGCTTAAAATTTGAGCCTAGTGGGGGAACAAGATTAAATTTTGTATTACCACCTTGAGGAAGGGTGTATATTTTATTTGGCTGGATCCCAAGTCAAACTGTGGTTCTGTGGTGAGACTTGGTATTTCTTCTAAGCTAAGGTAGGTAACATGGGGAACAGCACTGCTCCGAGATTTCTTTGCAATTTACAGGCTGCATGCCATCAAAATATTTTTAATTAAAAATTAATGGAAAGCAAAGCAGAATATTCAGCATCTTCTAAGAATGTTTCTGGACCCAATATAAAACCCATAACTATTACAAAATAAAAAGATGTGATTGGTTTTGCTGATAGTAGCAGTTATTTTGTGAATATATACCATGGAGTTCATAGGGTATGTTTGAGCCAACAATTCATAAATTATAAGATGTAGTTTTAATACATAAGTAATATATAATATAATAATATACTGTAATATAGTATAGTAATAATATATAGATGGGAGGTTGAACAACTGGCCCTGTGGTGCAGCTGGAACAATCTAGAACTGAACATACTTAAACTGTAGAGCTGATAGTTGATTATAGAAGGAGGTCTCCTATTCTACCACCTCTTACAATATTAGGCAACATAGTATCAACAGTAGAGACCTTCATATTTCTGGGTTCTATAATCCCCCAGGTCTTGAAATGGGTACCTAACATTAGACCCATCATTAAAAAGGCACAGCAAAGAATGTTCTTCCTGAGCCAATTCAGGAATCTCAGACTGCCCCAGGATCTGCTGATACAGTTCTACTGAGGAATTATTGATAACTCTCTAGTTTGGTACAGCAACCAAACAGGACAGGTTCAGATTTCAAAAGATAGTAAGGACTACAGAAAAAAACAATTGCAACCAGCCTGTCTTCTGAGGACTGGTATATTGCACAAGCCAGAAAGAGGGCTGAGAAAATGTCTATAGACCCTTCACATCCTGTACATAAACTGTTTCAATTCTTCCCCTCGGATGCCACTATAGCAGTGGTTCTCAACCTATGGGTCGCGACCCCATTTGGGGTCGAACGACCGTTTCGCAGGGGTCGCCGGACACCGCGGTCCACCATTTTGTTTTTGTTTTTTTGTGTTTTTGTGTTTTTTTCATTGCGCGCGCGCTGCGCATGCGCGGATCGGCCCGTCGCGGTCCGCCATTTTGTTTTTTCCCCGTTGCGCGCATGCCGTGCATGTGCGGATCGGGCTGTTGCACATGCGCTGCACATGCACGGATCGGGCCGTCGCGGTCCGCCATTTTTTTTGTTTTGTTTTGTTTTGTTTTTCGTCGCACGTGCGCTGCGCATGTGCATATCGGGCCGTCGCGGTCTGCCATTTTTTTTCGTCGCGCGCGCGCTGCGCATGCACAGATCAGGCTGTCGCAGTCCGCCATTTTGTTTTGTTTTTGTCGCGCGCGCTGCACATGTGCATATCAGGCCGTCGCGGTCCGCCATTTTTTTTACGTCGCGCGTGCGCTGCGCATGCATAGATCGGGCCGTCGCAGTCCGCCATTTTGTTTTTTGTTTTGTTTTGTTTTCGTCACGCGCGCTGCGCATGTGTGGATCGGCCCGGCGCACGCGCGGTGGGGTCGCGCCGCGCATGGGCGGGGCAAGTGGGGTCTCAACCTGAAAAAGGTTGAGAACCACTGCGCTATAGGGCATTGCATGCAAAAACAGCTAGACATAGAGATAATTTTTTCCCATGCCATCACTCTGCTGAACATCTAATCCCCTCAGCATTGTCTTATATCTAAAAATATTTACCCATGTACTAGGGCTGTATTACTATTATCCTTCTCATCTTTCCTATTACCGTCATCTACTGGTATTTTATGATTATATTACTTTGCTGTTTGTATATACACTGAGAGTTTATGCACTGTAGACAAATTTCTTGTGTGTCCAATCACAATTGGCCAATAAAAAATATTTTGCTCTGCTCTACTCTATTGTTTGAAATTCCAAATATGCCCAGTGTCCCAAATGCCTTTCATTTGTAAAACAAATTCATCCTGAAACAATTGGAATTGAATCTGGGTTTCCTGAAGCTTTATGGCACTCATTTAAGCTTTTTCCACCTAGTTTCTCCCCATACATGGAATCCATTCATGGTTGGTGGGAAAGAAAACTGGAATAACAGAGATCTTTATGTAATCATACTTTATTAGGGGCTGTGTGATGACAGTGCTTGGGGAAAGCAGGCTGAATCTTACACAATAGTTTATTCAGCTCTCTGTGGTTTGGCTACTTCAGTCTCAACTGAACAGAAATGTTTGAAGAACTTTGGTTAAGGTGGTAACAGCAAAATGCTTGTGAATTTTGTATTTTTCCAGTGTCTACCCTTTTCCTCAATAGTCTTCATTCTTTCAACCAATTCCTATTTTAACCTTCTAATCCTTAAAAATATTTCCTTTCCATTCATTTATATCCTCATCATTCATAAAATTTTCATTTACCACTTCTATGTATTTTATGTTAATCATATATAAAAATTATATATAATTTTTTTCACCTCTGATGCCTGTGTTAGATTTTTATTTGGAAAAGATCTATGCTTATTTTTCAGTATTTTTACTAAAACATTTGTAACATTCATAACTGTATTTATCCTTGCTCCATTTTACTATTCAGTGCATGATTTTAAAATTTTGTTTTGTACCGTATTTTATTTTATAAATTGTTTATAAAGCACTCTTACTATTAATAAAGTGCAACTTGACATTTAATATATTATTTGACACTATGAAATTCCTCTGTTGTGGCAGCATTATTTTTATTATCCGTAGAAAATGAAAGATTAAAAATCTTGATAAAAGGATCTTAAGATGGCCTTTGCCAGGGCCAGTTATTGGGCCCCATAAATGTGGGATGCCCTGAGCAGATAAGAAGGCTTTAGGCAACTCTGTTCATCTCCAGACTACCACAGATTTGGATTCCTCATACGTTGTTGTCTGCCTTCTTTGTTAAAATTCCTGCTTGCCCACACTCAATCAGGTTTGGGTATGTTACTCAGTGTGTTATTGTGCATTTCACTAACATCCACAATGGGAAAGCCAATGCAATCTTTCCATGGTCAACTTTTTGTGCTTCTTTAATTTCACATTTATACATTCAATAAAAAGGCTGTGTCCCTTGCTAGGAGAGAAGCTCCCAAACAGAATTCTAACAGGTTTAATGAGTGAAATCTCTCCAGAAAAGAGTCTTGAGGAAAAGAAATAAAAAACCAAAACTGAATACTTTCAGAGCAAATGTCATCATCTATTTTAGACAGTTGTGCCACTCATCAACCAATCATGATGTATAATCAAGCTATTAATTACAGGCCCAATTTGTTCAGCCTCAGCTTGATTGTGCTTAACTGACCTTGGCTGGTAAGTAAGAAACTAAGCAGGAACTATCTTAGCATTGGGAGGAGGTGGGGGTTATCTGCAGTGATGGGATTCAAATATATGAACAACTGGTTCTCTGTATGGATGCCGCTTCATGAAGTCCATTCTGGGCCTGGGTAACAAAAAATTAGATACCGGTTCTGCTGAAGTGGTGCAAACTGGCTGAATCCCACCACTGGATATCTGGGAATTCCAGGGCTAGAAACTAGATTACATTGGAACTCCAAAGACACAGTGCCCAGCAGGATGCATGTATATAATCAATAGATGTTGAGCCTGAATTGAGAGTGTCATTTTATTTCCTTTGTCCTTTTAAAATTATTTCCTGTCCAGTGGGAAGTTGGAAAGAAATGATGTTGGAGGAATTTAGGTTCTCTTCATCCCAGTAATAATTGTGAAATGAGAATAGCACACTGAAAGGACAATCAAGATCAAAGACAGAGCAGATCTGACTGGAGACTACAGAGAAAACAAAACTGGAAAAAAATTTCAATGCTTCTGTATGGAAGAAGCAGTTTGAAAACAGCTTGTTTCTTTCTAAGCCCCTTAGAAACTCTACCCACAGAGTAGAGCAAATGCAGCTTGTCCTTCACACGTACTTGTGCACAGACATAGCACCAGTGAAAACAGAAGAACACAGACAAACCCCATATTTACACACCCTGATTATACTCCCTCTCGTTCATACACTTGGAAGCAACCCCAACCCCATTACACTTTAATGATGTGTATGGTATACACAGAGACAGGCTGTACGACACACCTTGGTTGCTTCATGAGGACAAAATGTACACAACCCAATATCTCCCAAAAGGAAATACAAATGCCTTCTCTGGCCTCTGCTGGTCAAAGGGCTGGAAAGGATTCAGAATTGCTGCTTTGCAGTTTCACTGCCTTGTTTCTTCTCTGATTTTGCTGCCATCTGTTGCTCATGTATTGCAACTGGACCTTTTCTCTGCAGATTCTTTTATTGTACTGCATCAAGCACAATTTTTGAGGTATGTGTCAACTAAACCTGTAGGCCATTTACTGCCTGTATGGTACCCCCACCCAAAGCACTCAACAAGCATATTATGCTTCCTCATCCTGGCTCAGAATTCTAGTATTATCACTACAAATTAAAATAGGTTTTCCAGGTTTTCTATAAAAATACAGCAGGCAATAAATATGGTATTACATAAAACTTTCATCTAAAATAGTCAAAGTTAAAAATGAGCCTTAAATAACATTTCAAACTGGAGCAACTGCTGCAGCCAATTCCATTTTAAATAGCAGCCCTATTCCATAAAGCAGTCTTGGTGCTGCAAAAAGAAAAACAAATTCCTGTTCTTTGTGTTCACACATTCCGTTTTCAAAAATAGGTGGACAAGGATCTGGAACAGGGATTCAAAATATAAATCCCTAATGCTGGCTATGTCTCTTGCATTATGTTCACCTGTTCCTGCATGCTTGCCAGCAAAGATACTTTTAGGGACTTGTGTATTATTTTGCTCATCTCCTAAAGGTAAATTCTTTAGGGCACTGCTTTTTCTGTTGCTATATTTATTTTCCCTCTTTTATTCCTAGAGTTTTGTAGCACATATGTATGGGAGAAAGCCCTGGGGGTCTGGGGTTATCAGAGTGAACCAAGATCCTTTGTTGTTGGAAATGAAATTGATCGTCTCACCCCATTTATACAGAAATGCTGATCAGGGTTTTATTGTTCTTAAAGCAATAGTGTCTTCCACTGATACTGAAATGCTGGAATGAGGATGGAATGGAAAGTTGTATTTTATTTGCACAGATTAAAGAATTCTGAGGCTGTAATGTTGACAATGGGTTATGACTGCCCAATGGCATGGCTATAACAAAGTCCAGTAAAGTCCCTCAACCTTCCCTAAAAGGTTGGGTCCCAGAGGAAAAAAGTCTCCAGCTTTTGCACCTGAACCAACTCCAAACTGGCACAGGCTACAAGACTGTTACATCATTCTGTCCAAGGACCTATACTACAGCTGCTAAGTTTAATAATGTCCTTTAAAGCAGTAATTTCCCTTCAACAAAATTATTTATTTCTGAGGAAAAATATTTGAAAGCAAAAGTAAACTCTGTTTTATTCCTGTCAGAGTGATGGTACATATTTTAAATAAATTTCAAACAGGAAACAGTGTGCAGAAATCATATCTGGCAAACTAGAGTATAACAATAATAAAGCACAGAACTGCTTGGGGGAGTGGATGGAACATGAAGAATTTAAAATTATTTAGTTGCACCATCATTTTTTTCCTTATTGCTTGTCTGTGGTACCTGTTAGCAGAGGAAGCTCTAGATTGCCCTAAAAGACATATCCAAAACATTTCCTTTTGCATTTAACATTTTTAGAATATATGATTTATGGCTAGTCATTATATATAGTTTTGTTTTATTGCATGTTGATAGAATATGTTATCTTTCATAAAATATGTATAAGTGCTATTATACAGTGTCTGGGACAGCGTGAGGTAAGTGTGAGCTGTGAATCAGCTGTTCCTTTGCCTGGCTTCAGGCTGGGCCTAAAGTATTGTTTTTCTCTGTGTTAGGGAGAGGAGAGTTAGATGCAGAAGAAAAGCTAGGCTCTTCCATTTTGAATAGGGCCTGAATTCTGAGTGTTTAAAATGATCATGACTTGTCCTTCTTAGCAATTAAAAAATGCTAATTGAAAGAATACATGTCCTCTTCACATTAATTTTTTAGGTCTCAAAAGGGAGCAAATTCTTTTCTCCACAGTCCTTCAATAAACCTGGTATGAGTATGGCTGGCCTTTATTTTATTTCCCTCTCTACACTATTGTAATTATGAAAACTGATGAGTTAGCATTTTGATCAAAAATACTGTTAGATCTGAACTAAACACTGCCATCTCCTGTTCTTAACAAATTCTAAAATGGAGGAGAAATGACAGAAGAATTCCAGCCTGATATTCATCCCCTACAGGTTTTAAAAGGTTATAAGAACTGCTTTAATACGGGATAAATTTGAGTTGCAGTAAAAGTTTCCTGTCTCTGCATTTGAAATGTTCTTCTCAACATCTTTGGCTAATTAGAGCAAAAAGTATAGTGTGACAGACAGATGTAAAAAGGGCAGGTGTTTTCCCCTCCTTCAATAGACCAATGAAAGAGAGATGGCGGGACTTTCTGAATTACCCTTGCTCACCATCTTGTTTGCTCTCTGGTGACTGGCCTCAGGAAGCCCTGGGAAAGAGTAAACAAGATTATTGTTGTGTACAAGAAGCAGAAACTACATTAAAAACAGAATTGATTTACCAAAGTTGTTTTAAAATGTTTGGAAAAGAAAATTGTTAGGTATAAGAAGCAGAAACTACGTTAAAAACGGAACCCCCCCTTCTGTAAGAAATTACAGTAGTGATAATCATACTGTAATGAAAAAGACTTTAGTCTCTTAATTTGCTTTAGTTTTTTTTAACATATTGCTTTTTTCCTTTGAATGTTCATGCGGGGTTCAGGAAAAGAGTCTTTTCTGTCATTGCTCCTGCCCTCTGGAACATCGTGTCCTTTCCCCCCGCTAGAAATGAGATCTGCACCCACCCTTTTAGCCTTCTAAAAGGGCCTGAAATGGAAGACTCTGCCAAGAGGCCTGGGGCCCCAATGACTGCATGTTATTCTGGAAGTGGTTAATAATGAAGTAAGATGAAAACCTACCCCAGTGTGTATTTTGCTCCCTTCCTTCCTGTTAAGTACTTCGTTCGCGTGCGAATAATGAAAACACATGGCGATGTTAAACAGCTCTTTATTCTTCTTTTAACAACAACTGAACAAAAAGGCAAAGGCACGCAAAGACCCGGACAATGTCAACAAAATAACAGAGCGTTTCCACGCCTTGCGCATGCGTGCAAGGCTGGCGCTGCTCTGTCTGGTCCCGGGCAGCTTTTGGAATGCCCGGGACCAATGCAACGTCCTGAGCCTGCTTTTGCAGGCTCAGGACACAACACGCCTCCTCCCTAGATAGAACATACCTTGCACACACACATGTACGCCATGCATTGGGGAAAGTATTATATAGTTTCATTAATCAAATGCAAGGAGTGTGGAATACTTGAGTCTGACCTCTGGCAAACCCCCTTCAATCTTCAGTAATATAACAAATGTAACCGAAATAAAAAAATAATGCAAAATGATCTACCCATGAGTTGCTCCCATTATTCAGGGGCCTCATGAACAGGTCCCTCATGAATTGACAGCAACTTCACAAAGTCTCTCAGATGTTTGGGTGGGCACTTGGCCAGCTGCGACCTTCTAAGGCCCGGAGAGATTGCTTGGCCCACCTGCTCGCCTACCAGGCTAGGCAGACCAGGGTGTTGCTGCCCTAAATTCCCAGGTGACCCCGGTAAGTGTGCCTGGCCTACCTGCTCACCTACCAGGCTAGGCAGGCCAGGACTTTGCTGCCCCAAGTACCCGGTTGACCTGCCCCACTGCTGGCTGGCTGGATGCTCTAAGTCCAAGCCAGCATACCATGGAGTGGTGGAATTCCCCAAGTCCACAATGGACCCCTCTTGGGAATACTGTCCCTCGAGCCAAAGGCCAGCAGATGGAGAGGACTGGGTAGTTGAAGTGCCCTAATACTCTGTGCCCCCAAGCATGTGCCCAAGGTGCCAGAGTCAGGAGTCACCTCCATGGCAACCGCCTTTGCTGGTGACCTCCTTTTGGGAGCAATTGTGGAATTTGGCAAGCGCCCCTGATGGAATTCTTTTTCTCTTGCTGCTTGTGATTTGTGTGGATACCCCCGGTCAGTCTCCCTGTCTGGAGCACTAAACTGTCCAGTTTAGTGATGAGGCAGCGACCCTAGCGGAGTTCAGTAGGGCTCTTCCCTGTGGCTGTGCATGGTGTGGTGTGCAAGAAGGAAATCTGCTAACCTGTGATGCCAGTTACCATAAATCAGTTTCTTGAGGGCATCTTTGGTAGTTCGCACCATCCTCTCTGCCAGTCCGTTGGAGGATGGATGGAAGGGATCCGAAGTTGCATGGCGGATCAGGTTGGTCTGAAGAAAAGCCTGGAACTCAGAAGAGGTAAATTGAGGGCCATTATCCGAAACCAGAACATCTGGAAAACTGTGTGATGCAAAAATTCCTCTCAACACCTGGATGGTCCTGGCAGTAGTAGTGGAGGAAACAGGAACAACCTCTAGCCACTTGGAATGGCTGTCAACAATGATAAGGAAGAATTGCCCCTGAAAAGGCCCAGCGTAATCTATATGCATCCTAGTCCATGGGATTTGAGTTTCCTCCCACCTATGTACTGGTGCCTGAGGCATTTCAGGCCGAGACTGTTGGCATACTTGGCACCTGTGCATCTGGGCCTCGATGGCTTTATCGAGTCCAGGCCACCAAAGATGGCTGCGTGCATGCGCTTTCATCCTGACTGCACCAGGATGTCCCTCATGCAGAGAGATCAAGATTCTAGACCTCAATGAGGCTGGGATCACTACCCTGCTACCCCATAACAGGCACCCCTTTAAAGTGGAAAGTTCATCCTTCTTGTGCCAGAAGCTTTGGAACTCAGTATTTGGGCACTTGTCAGGCCATCCTGACAACACCCATGTCAGCACGCGTGTAAGCGTGTGATCAGTGGCAGTTTCTGCGCCACGTCCCTAGCATTGAGGGGAGACTCAGGCAACTCCTGAATGTACAGAATATTAATGGCTGGAGCAGGATCTGGCTCTACTTGGTTCAGGAGTAATCTGCTCAGGCCATCTGCATGGCCCATTTCTTTTCCAGGTTTGTGAACTAATGTATAGTCATATGCTGACAGGAAAATGGCCCATCTCAGCATACGAGGAGAAATGATATGTAGGGTCTGTTTGTTAATGGTAAACAAACCCAGCAGAGGCTTATGGTCAGTATAGACCGTGAAATGGCGACCATATAAGAAATCATGAAATTTCTTAATGCCAGCCACTATGGCCAAGGCTTCTCTGTCAATTTGAGCATAATTTCGCTCTGCAGAAGACAGAGTCCTTGAATTATAGGCCACAGGGACCTGTGTCCCATCAGCCTTCAAATGGCTAAGTATAGCTCCCACACCACAAGGTGCAAACAGGCAGTTGGTCATTGAAATGCGCTAAAACAGTATTAGAAGTGAGCAAGGCCTTAACCTCATTGAAGCTCTTGTCATGGACTTTAGTCCACTGCCAAGGAGCCTGCTTTTCTAAGAGCCTGTGTAATGGATCTGTCACTGCAGCTTTATGTGGGAGAAATGCATGGTAAAAATTTAATAGCCCCAAGAAGGCTTGCAGCTCACTCTTAGACTTAGGGCTTGGGGCCTGCTGGATAGCTTACAATTTAGTTTCAGCAGGGTGAATGTCTTGGGCATCTATCCTGAATCCTAAGAAGTCAGTAGAAGTGACTCCTATCTTACATTTATCCTTCTTTAGTTTAAGGCCTGCTTTTTGAAAACGAAGCAAGACAGCCCTTAATCTCTCTGCTAAATTTTGAGATGATTCCCCAGCAATGAGGACATCATCAAAGTAGGGATAGACCCCAGGAATACCTCGAAGTGTGCTCTCCATGACACTTTGGAATATGCCAGGGGCTACATTTACCCCAAATTGCAGTCTCTTGACCTCGAAGGCCCCCCTGTGTGTTACAATAGTCTGGGCCTCTGCAGATGCCTCATCAACAGGTAGCTGTTGATAGGCCTGTGCCTGGTCAAGCTTCGCAAAAATGCGCCTTCCCTTGAGGGAGGCCAGAATGTGACTTACCACAGGTACTGGATAAGCATGCTGTTGCAGCGCCTTATTCAGTGTGCACTTGTAGTCTGCACATATATGTATGTCCCCATTAGCCTTTAGAGGCATTACTATGGGGGTTTCCCATGGACTTGAATCCACAGGTTCTAAAATGCCCTGCTGGAGCAATTTATCCAGCTCAGCATCAATCTTGCCTTTGAGGGCAAAAGGTACCCTCCTAGGCTTAACCCTGATGGGTGTGATGGTTGGGTCTAACCATAGTGAAATTGGAGGCCCCTTGTAAAATCCTAGCTCTGAACTAAACACATCTGCAAACTCTTTGCAGACTTCTGCAGGCTCAATGTTTGAAAATGGTGCAGCCCAGTTACCTGGATTCCCAGAGCCTCGAACCAATCAAGTCCAATAAGACTCGTACGTTCACCCCCAACAACCACTACATCTAGGGGACCTTCAAAATCCTTATGCTGTACTCTAAGGGTGGCCTCCCCCTTAACACACACCATAGAATTCTGAAAATCTGTAAGTATTAGATTGGATGGCCTGAGTTTAACTCGTAGGTCACTGCTGCTGCATATCCTTTTGAATGTGTTAATAGAAATAATGGAGAGAGCGGACCCAGTGCCCAACTCCATTGATAAGGGAACCTCTTGCACATTAATGGAAAGCTTCTTCTTAAGGGACTTATGTGTCCCTGTCCTTAAAATACTCCTGCGCAATGTGCAGAAGCCCACCCTATGTTGGCTGGGGACCCTGGTACCTTTCAGATGCAATTCTTCACGAGATTGGACCTTCTGGCGATCCAAACAGACGGATGCGATGTGGCCTTGCCTGCCACACGCTCTGCAAATGGCAGAGCAGACCCTGCAGTCAGCTCGTTTGTGGCATTCTCCGCACTCAAAGCATTGAAGAGATGCTGTGGCCTTGTCCGGACGTTCCTTCTGCCTCCTTTCAGCTGGCTGGTGAAGTCTATTCACCTCTTCTTCAGGATCCGCTTCTGATCCTTCTCGAATGTCCTCTTGATGGATGGCAGCTGTCTCTGGAGGGCTCCTGGTGAGCCATAGGGTCTTCACAGCCCCACCTACTGCTTTCTCAGCTGTCACCTCTTGTAGCACATCTTGGAAAGAGACATCTTCTTTTGCAAAAATCTTCTTCTGTAAGTCTCTGTTCCTTAAACCACGTACGAAGCGATCTCACAGCCTCTCTTCCAGATCCTTGAACTCACAAGGTCCAGGTGCTCACTTTAAGGCCGCAATAAAATTTGTAGCCGATTCACCCGGCCTCTGGTCTCTCTGCTCGAATGCGTGCCTCCAAGCAATAACAGATAACTTTGGCTGGAAGTGTTCCTTTAACATTTTCTTCAAGTCAGTATATGTTACTGACTCCAGAGGTGCAGGGGCCACCAGATTCTCTGCGATTTCAAAAGCTTCCTGTGCACAGACACACAAGAGTTGCAGCCTTCAAGCTATCTTCTCTAATTTGATTTACTCTGAAGTAATTCTCTACCCTTGCAATGTAGGAATTCCATCTCTCTGGGTGTGAGACATCAAAATCAGAGAAACGGCCAATCTTCGCCATCCTTTAGTTTACAACCTTCACCACTCGCTCCTCTGCAAACTGCTATAGGGGAAAGGGTCCTTTAGCCAAGCTCACCCTCCAGCGACACTATACTGGCAGGCTGGGATGCTGATTCAGACGCCGTCTTCCCCTCTTCAGGACTTCCTGTGTAAGTTTTTAAAGCTTTTTTTTCAGCTTGCAAAGAATCCCACTTTCGTTGCCAGTGTTAAGTACTTCGTTCATGTGCGAATGATGAAAACACATGGTGATGTTAAACAGCTCTTTATTCTTCTTTTAACAACAACCGAACAAAAAGGCAAAGGCACGCAGGCTTTTTTTATGTGTCCAGAGACCCGGACTATGTCAACAAAGTAACAGAGCGTTTCTGCCCCTTGCGCATGTGCATATTTTATTTATTTATTTATTTATTTTTCCAATTTCTATACCGCCCCTCTCCCGAAGGACTCGGGGTGGTGTACAGCCCAAAATTAAAAACATCAATATACAAAAATTAAAATAATTAAGAATAAATTAAATAATTTGGCCATAAATCCCATTTTAAAATCCAATACATTATATCTTAAAAAACTCAAACCCCTAAAACAATTTTAACCTTGCAGGTACTGGAGCTACTATGCCAGCCCGGCCTGTCGGAAAAGGAATGTTTTTAATTCCCGATGGAAGGAACGCAAATCCATTATCGTATGGAGTTCGGGGGGGGAGCTCATTCCAAAGCGTAGGAGCTCCCACAGAAAAGGCTCTCCCCCTGGGGGTCGCCAGCCGACATTGTCTGGCCGACGGCACCCTGAGGAGGCCCTCTCTGTGGAAGCGTACCAGACGGCGGGAGGTGTTTGCTAGCAGTAAGCGGTCCTGTAAATATCCGGGTCCGATGCCATGGAGCGCTTTAAAGGTGGTCACTAACACCTTGAAACGTACCCGAAAGGCCACCGGCAACCAGTGCAGCTCACGCAGGAGCGGTGTTACATGGGAGCGCCATAACGCTCCCGTCACTACCCACGCGGCCGCATTCTGGGCAAGCTGAAGCCTCCGGGTGCACCTCAAGGGGAGCCCCATGTAGAGAGCATTACAGTAGTCCAGCCTGGAAGTGACGAAGGCATGAGTGACTGTGCGTAGTGAGTCCCGATCTGGCGTACCAGGCGAACCTGATAGAACATCCTCCCGGCCATGGCCATCAGATGGTCCTCTAAGGACAGCCGTGAATCCAGGAGGACTCCCAAATTGCAAACTGGCGTACCAGGCGAACCTGATAGAACATCCTCCCGGCCATGGCCATCAGATGGTCCTCTAAGGACAGCCGTGAATCCAGGAGGACTCCCAAATTGCAAACCCTTTCTGCGGGGGCATAAGGTTGGCGCCGCTCTTTCTGGTCCCGGGCAACTTTTGGAATGCCCGGGACCAATGCAACGTCCCGAGCCTGCTTTTGCAGGCTCAGGACACAACACTTCCCATGTTTGGCAATTTTTAAATCAAATTCAATGTTATTCATTGTTTTAATGTTTTATATGGATGTTTTATTGATTGAAAACTGCCTGGAATCACCTTAAGATAAGATAGGCAGCATAAAAGTTTAATAACTAAATAAATAATATGTGAGAATCCCCACATGTTTGGACTGGAAGAGAAGGTGTTGGCCAAAAATCACACATAAGAGTCATAGCCATTTGGATATAGGCCTCTCCAGTCTCAATCTCATTTATTACTCACCATGCAACATTGGCTTAGGTCAGGATATTATAATACAGAAATAATAGGAATATAGATCTATGTAGAGAAAAAAACTTACTGAAAGAAGGCAGTGATAATCCACTTCCATACTGTCACTAAGAAAACCCACGTTTTCTGAACTGGACTGATATCATCGCTATTTGTTAATAATGAATGGATTCTCAAAAATAGTTTAAATGAATTAACACAATAATTTCTATTGGAGTTAATTTGGCATTTTTCTTATCCAAGTACTATAATATTTTATTACCTATTCTAAATTGACGGTTCTTCCAATATAACCCAATATTGAGCTTGCAACTTGAAATGCAAATGCTGACATGCAATTCCATATTCTGCCCATGTACATTTTACATTACTATGTCTCTAATCTTGCTTCCAGAAATCTTGGATAAGCAGAGAAATGGATAAGGAGAAATAAAAGGAACATTATTTGAATGATCAGAGACCAAATTTATTAATTCTTTAGAACAGGAATAATGTATGGCCTGTCACTGTTTCAGTTTAAATGTGTCTTTTAAGTGCAGTACTCATTTAATGACTTAGATAAAATACACTTTTTTAAAAAAAAAGCAGTATCAAAATAGATAACTCCTTGAACTTGCATGGCATACTTGGTGGAACTTAACTGCATTTAAAGTTACTTCCTCCTGAAATTACCAGATTAGATTTTTTTTTAAAAAAACACAACTAAAAGTGATTTTGCATCATTAATTATAGTTCAATAAATAAATCATGATTGTCTGAGATTTTTGAGTGCACTAAGCAATTAACTATTACTCATAATCTATAATGGCTGCCATAAACAAGCCAATTTTATTATGGATTAATTTGAACTTTTCCAACATGGGATCTTCCAGATGTTTCAAACTCCAGCTACCAGAATTCCCTGCAGAACTGTCAGGTGGCATGGATAAAGGCCACACTGATGAAAAACTTGAAGTCCCAAAATGATTTTAAGGCACCACATTAGAGTTTTGTTTAAAAGTATTCATTTTATGAAACTACAATTTATTTTCAGATGAATAGGCACACTAGAAGAAAGCAAGGACAAATCACTTTCAAATTGTTCTTAAATTAAACTACAGTATATACCCCAATCCGAGTAGCCTTCGGAAGTGAGCTTAAGAGAGACTTTACCTTTTAAATATGTACAAAGCCATGTGAAATTTGTGCAGTGACAATTGTATCCATTGTATACTACTCAATGTAAAATTTCAGAGTGGGGGAAAAGCTCCAAATTATACATTGGTAAGAAATTGCAAAATAGATAAAAAACTAGACTTTAAGAGGATAAAGTTGAACATAGATCTTCAAAAATATTTTTATGTACTTGATGAGGATGATGTTGAGAAGAATGTGAAATTGTTTTAACTCCTTTCCCAATATAGAGTAAAATAAGGAAAAATTGAAGTATAAAAGGATAAGGCTCCTTCATGTTTAATATTATGATCTATCCTTGCTGAAACTCTGTTTTCTTTAAAACAGTTCCTGTCTTTTATTTTTGGTACCATGGAAAAATCATGGAAGTAGGAAAAACTTGCAGTCTGTTTGTTCAAATAATCACATTCACAACTTACTAAATAGCTAGTGTTTGTAGTATAATGACTATTGGACTGTGAAGTGTGATCCAGTATAACATTCCAACTCAGTTCTAAAGTTGATGGGCTGACCTTGGGCCAGTTATTATCTCAACATGTGGATCCTATTTCATAGGATTATTTTGAAGGATAAAACTATGAGTATTATTTAAATAAAAGTTTGGAACAAATTTGGTAATAAATATTGAAAGATAGCAAAAAATAGCATAATCAGTGACAAACAGTAGAATTTACCATTATGAGTTTTGCTGCATAGATGCTTCATCTTAACAGTATAAACATGATTCAGCTGAAGTATCATGATTTTCTATTTAATTCAGTAAGTAAGATGTAAATGAATATCTAGGCCTTCATTAAAATAAATATCTCCATATAAATCTATATTTTCTGAGAAAAAAAATCTCTGCATGTTCAATAGAACTTATAACTTAGCAACATGATAATATAATGTTACATACATCTACTCAGAAAAGTCCCAGATAGAATTATAGTCTTAAACTGCTTAAATTTTGATGGATTGTTGCTTGTGTAAATATGTACATATACATATCCATATCTATCTTGCTATGAATGTTAATAGCTGGGATGGTATGCACTCACATATGAACTTATGAGAATTTAGTGAATCAATACAAGCAATAAATATTTTTCTACTTGTATACACACACACACACACACACATACGAATTATATATATATATACAAACACATAATATATACATACACACACATATAGAGAGAGAGTCTCTCTGGGTCTCAGTTTAAGATATTAAACATTCATTTTTCTTCTGTCTCTTGAATTTCAGACATAAATTTTGTTTAGGATTATTACTAATCATTTTATAGGAAGAATGCTGCAATTCACCAAATTCAAAACATCTATTTCTCTACAATATATAACTATTAGAAGAAACTGAAATAGCCTGCAGTCATAACATACCTTGATGTTTTTAACTTTTCTCTTCTGCAGTTTCTCAAATACCAGTCCTGGATGTCAGATGGAGAGAAAGCAAAAAAAGCATGCATGTTCATGTGGGAAAAAATCTGACTCTGTCAAGATTGGTGGCAACCATTAAAGGGCAGAAAAAGGGAACTTATTTGCTGCTGAGAAGTGCAATGCCTTTTCTGGCAAATCTTTCCTGCCAAATATACTTGGCACAGAATCCTGGCTGCTCTCTCTTCTTGAATCAACAACTGCTCAGGGTGAAAATGTCAAATCTTTCCCAGATGCTTTGCAGTGGTATTAAGCCTGGTCATGTTCAACTCTTTTGTCCTGTGAGTTTTGTTCTTTTGCTTCCACTTGGCTTCAATTGTGTGGAATTCTCAGATTAAGATTTGCCAGCTGGTTTCTTTTTAAGGAAATGCAGGCTGATATGAGAGAGCAGGAAAAGACGCTGGAATCCAACAGCCTGGAAAATCAGGGGGGATGGGGGTACGTTGATCCTTTAAGAGCCTCAGCTTTGTTCTGCAGTATGTTGCTGTGTTAAATGCAGCAGGCTCTTTAAATATAAAATATTAACTGATGGATAGCAAGCTCCAATTTGGTTAACTGATGGACTGCGTGCTGCATAGATTCCATCCTGTCTTTATACAAACATATACACACCTTTCATCGCTAGACTCTCTCTCTCTCTCTCTCTCTCTCTCTCTCTCTCTCTCTCTCTCTCTCTCTCTCTCTTTCAGTGCATGTCTGTGTGTGAGAGAGAGAAAGAGGGAGGGCTTTGTTTCTATTGGTTGATTCTTGCCTTCCCACCCACATCTATTCCACATCACCTTGGTGTCTCCCTAAATAAAACCAGCCCTCCTTATCGCAGCAAGGAAATCAAGCAATAGAGTTGCAATGGATTTTAAATAAACACTTCCCTCCCCCCCCATCATTGCCAGGCTGCTGAGAAGCACGCAGGAGGCACCTCACCAACTGCTACTGAAACGCACACACATAGCTATCTTGCCTGCTTTCTGACTCTACTGCTTCTTTCATCCCATGAGTGAGGGCTGGAGTACACAAGAAGCTGGCTGCAGTCAGAGGATAGAATTGGTATCTTTATGACCAATTCTTTCTCCATGGATTTGAAGGACAGCACTAGTGAGGGAAGTCTAGGGAGCCTTCAGCCTTCCAGCCTCCAGATTTTTGCTAACACCTCTACCCTACATGGAATCCGCCATATCTTTGTTTATGGACCTATGACTGTGCGGCGGGCTCTATGGGCTCTAGTGTTTGTAGCTTCCCTGGGCCTCCTCTTGGTAGAGAGCTCTGAGCGAGTGATTTACTACTTTTCTTATCAGCATATTACCAAGGTGGATGGGCTGGTTGCTAACAGCTTGGTCTTTCCAGCTGTCACCATCTGCAACTTTAATGGGTTCCGCTTCTCCCGTCTCACCACCAATGATCTGTACCATGCTGGTGACCTTCTAGCTTTGCTGGATGTGAATTTACAAATCCTTCATCCCCATCTTGCTGACCCAACAGTCCTAGCCATATTGCAAGAGAAAACCAACTTCCAGCACCATCGAGCCAAGGTCTTCAGCATGAGTGAGTTCCTAGGGCGTGTGGGCCATGACATGAAGGAGATGCTGTTGTACTGCAAGTTCCGGGGGCAGGAGTGCAGCCACAAGAATTTTACAACTGTGAGTACAAGGAACAGATTTACTTTCTTATTACCTTAATAATGGTTATGGTTACAATGGGATGTACCTAGAATTGGTAATTATATTTATCCTGGCTTCTCTTGGTGAGATAGCAATTTTGAACTGAAGTATGCTTGGTATCCTTGTGGCAAATTTGGGAGATTTAAAATGGGAAGTCGATTCAAATTAAGGAATTAAGGACTGTTTCCTGGGAGATTTTAACTAGCTCTAGTTATTGACCTGTTCAGACCCTTGATGAAAGGAATGACAATACTCAATTACACTTTGATTTTCTCAAGGAAATTAGCTTATTTTGCTGTTGAATGATGATTGGCAGCAAAGCAGTATTCAAATAATACAGTAAATTCTGGCTGATATAGTTAATATATACCCCACTGGTTGACAATGACTTACAACTTAGATCCTTTTATTCCTTTCTCTCTTGGTAACAATTATTTCCCATTTCATATGAAGTTTTTTCCAGATCCCTGCACAAGATTCTGTAATTGGATAGCTTGGGACAATGTTTCTTGGTAGTAATTTAGTGTTGGTGACCTACCTCTGATTTGTGGTTAGAAGAAGTGTAGAGTTTTATGAGCATTAGGGAGTGAAATATGGAGCCTGTTCCATGCTAAATATACTCACCTGTTCTATTTCATTTCTTCTAAATGTTGAGTAATGGACAACAAGATGAAGATGTAGATGGTAGGATTTGTATTGTTTCAGTTCTCATTGGCCATATGCATTCATCATTTCATAATTGCAGCATCAATTGTTGACTTTCAAATGTGTGAATGAAGTATGAGAATAAATGTAAAATATTAATATCTTGATTACTACAACATAGTAAATACAATATTTCTCAGTTGACTTGCTTCATACATCATCCCCAGCAAATCTCCAAGTATGGTGGAACTAAATAATGCACAAACATAGAAATTAAGTAGATGTAAGCCTGGAACTAAAAAGGAAGTGACTTGTTTCATAGCTATGGCTAGTTGCCATTAAAGATGAGGATCAAGATCAGAAAACAAGATGACTATTTTTTAGGTGACAAAAAAAAAAAGAAGAAAGGTACTCTTTACCCATTTTATATCATCCAAATTTCCAAACTGGTTCTTGAAGTCCCAACACATACAAAGGGCACTAGATTAGAGAAATGTTTTCTATACTAATTATTTTGTCCACTGGCTTTTTTTGGAGAAGTTAAATAAGTGAAGGTGATGGGCAGTGAATGTTGGAATAAACTTTAATTTCTTTTTTGCTCAGACTCATGTAACAGTCACCGAGAGTTTAAAAAAATGTAGTAAATTTCTTTATTCACCAATCCCTTGTTTTCATGGCAGGGGTCAGATTAAGACATTGGACAGAAAGTATTTTTTCCCAGAGAAAGCTTTGTCTTAATTACATCATACATTAAGGGGACGTTAATGGTTTGGGCCTTAATTAATAACAGTACAGAATTTAGAATATATATATATATATATATATATATATATATATATATATATATATATATGTATGTATGTATGTATGTATGTATGTATGTATGTATGTATGTATGTATGTATGTATGTATGTATGTATGTATGTATGTATATGTATATGTATATGTATGTATATATATATAAGGTAAAGGTATTTCATATGTATCAACTTGTTATAATATAACATGTAAAACAGGAGTCCATTATTAGAAGGTTGAGACAGAAAACAGTTTGCTTTGATAGGATAAAGCTAATAGGACCAACACTTAAAAAAGCTTTATTCTCTCATATAGACTTCCTCTATTTATCCACTCTTGCTCTTCTTGATACAGTATATGAAGCACATTGCCTCTGTCTGCTGCGAAGCAACCCAACTATGTGTTTAAGCTGCATAGTTCAGCTAGATTCAGATTTAGACTTTTAGATGTAATTTAGACTTTCCACCATAGTACCTGGCTTTGGGATAAATTATGTGATTAAAAAATAAAATAAACATAGGCATTAATGACAATGAGTGTTTTGTTATGGAAAGAAGATATTATACTTTTCTGATATTTGGAACTTCACTGTTGTGATCTAGACAGGATTGTAGCTATATGTTAAGAGCAAGTTGTCAGGATGAAAACTTTGGGTCATGGTCCTATTAATTGACAATACAATATTTAATGGACCCTTATTGAAGAATAATATTCCAAACTGATATAAAATAATAAATTCTAAATTGTGATCTAGAAATGAAAAATTTATTTTCATGTGTATATATTATCAGAAGTGAAATTTTCAATATTCTTAACCATGTCTACCTTAAAAAAAATACAAAACAAAAATAATATGGAGGAATTGGGTGCATTTGCTTAAAAACTGCAGAGTGAGAAAGAGTTGGGGAGAAATGCATGTTTTGATGTTTTCCCACGAAAACATGATAGTAAATATATAGGGCCTGGCTGGATAAAAAGTTTTGGGTTGCTTTTTGAGTAAAAGTTGCCACCAGGAAAAGAAACTTTATGGAAAGATCTGTTATTCAGTAGTTCATTTCCAAGTGTCATCAAATAAATCCTCACATAAGAAGATTGAAAATATAAGATTTTAGATAACAAATATCAGCCAAAATAACGGACATTACCAGGTTGGTTAGATAAAATGATAATGCAATATAAGCTTTATCAATATTTCTTCTTTCCTACAAAATTGCCACTTATTTGGATAAGATGTTTATTTATAGGGTTGTACCAGATAATTTTGTTCTACTTCAAGGTATCACTTGAATCCTGACCATCATAACAATCTCATCATGGTGGGACTGGCATGCTCCACCTATGCAGGCAGAGGAGGCATGCTGTGGATCCGGTCAGTGAAAGCTGGGAGGGTCCAGCTTCTCTGCTGTGACTCCTGTTCTTGAAATATCTTGCCCCTGTCCCGGGATGAGATATGCTCCTGTCCACCCCCCCCTTCCACAAGAGCCTGAAGACCTGGCTTTGCCAGTTGACTTGAGGCTCCAACAGGGGATTATCACACTGGAGGAGGTAAATAAGCTAAAAGAAAATCCCACCTCCCTCTCCTATGCATCTTGCTTCCTCCTTCTCCATCTTCAATTATGTTTTGTATTTTTATTGTTATTAGAAATATCTGTTTTTCATCGTTTTATTGCATTTAATATTGTAAATTGTCTAAAATCACATATGGCGAGACAGGCAGCAAAGAAACAAATAAAATTTGATTTCTACATGAAAGATAGAATCACTTTGCTTTGAACTGTTAAAGTGAACCAGTCTGACTTTACCAATTTTTTTCAGTCCAGTGGAAAGGAACTACTACTGTAGATTTCAGAATCTCACTTAGCATCTGGACTGAAGCAGAGCAATTGCTCCAGACAGATGCTTCAAAGGAGAATGCCACTTCAGTTTGATGCTCTGCTTTGGAGATATGATTTAATTGAAACTTTGATTGGGTTGAAGTACTCTTTTGAAGTTTGCACAGCTTTAATGACTACTAAAACATTTGAAAGCTTTTTGTTCCTGATATTTGTAAGGCTGTGTGATATATGTTTTGGAGAAGGAGCAAGTTCGTTCTTACTCTATTGGGCTACGATGATGATAACTGAATAAGAGAAAATGATAGTCCTACCTCTTGAATAATTTTAGATATTGTTGAAATTAAAAGAGGCAAAATGATAGAGGATAAATATACATTTGTCTTTTTTTAAAACATGCTTCATTTTGAAGCTTCATTTCAGCTATAAATGAATAAGACAGGATAAGACAGTTTCCTAGCCAGTGCCTATAAAGAAAGCAAAAATAAAATAAAATAAAATAAAAAATATTCAAAACTTTTACTTAGAGGTATTTAGCCAAACCTTTATTTTCTTCAAACATTACATTGACTTTTAGTTTGTTCATTGATTATTTGATTCCAGTTCTGCTCTTAATCCAAACATATTAACCATATCTGATTTAGCCTTAATAGAGAACAGCATATCTACTCTTCTGAGTCTTGGTGATGATTATTGGTAGAAGAAAAGCTAACAGGGATGCTGTAATTAATTTCTTGAAAGGGTTGTTGATGGGGACACAAATAGCAAAAAATTAGTAGCCATTTTGAATTATATTTATATAAGATGACCAACTTTTTTACAATGAAAAGGAGGACACAAATAAATTGAAGAAAAAAATATCGTAAATAAAAGAAACATTTTATTCATTGCAACATTCTCTGTTGCTGCCCCAGCCCTCTGGAATCAAGTTCCCTCAGAGGTTCGTACTGCTCCCTCCCTCCTAGCTTTCTGAAAACTTTTAAAAACACATCTATGCAGACAGGCTTGGGGCGTGTGAGCTGCGCTCTGCCCCTGGGCCTTTGATTGGGACTGTATGTTGTATGAGTGGGTATAGTTTTATAGTTTTTTATATTGTATACTACTATTTTAACTGATTTATATTTTGTACTTGTATTATTTGCTGTGAGCCGCCCTGAGTCTGACGAGAAGGGCGGCATATAAGTCAAAATAATAAATAAATAAACAATAATACAGATAGCTTGCATGTGCAAAGTTTGCCAGCCGGGTGTTTTGGCGCGCTCAGCAGCAATTCCTATTGGCTTTCGAAAGCCAATAGAGGGAGTAGCACAGCTCATGCAAAAGTTGGAAAAAAACCATAAAAAAGGGTACCAGAACGCCATTTTGAGCGTTCTATGAGGGAAAAAAAGCCCTGCAGATTAGTCTTCAAATATCGAAAAGGTGGACATGTAGGAGGACACTTTTCGAGGGAGGACAGAACTCACAAAAAGAGGACTGTCCTCCCTAAAGGAGGACAGTTGGTCACCTTAATTTATACATTGTCTATTTATGAACATTACTTCAGGCTTGAATCTCCATTATTATGTACCCAAAAAGCCAAGAACGATTTCAGATATGCCATTATAGATGCTAGAATATAAAATGTGCTTCAGTTGAAGAACTTTAAGTGAAAAATAACTTTTTTGAGATATGCGTATGAAGAGCTCTCAAAAATCTCAAATACAGTGGTATACAAAATTATTTTAATCGCTATAATTAATGCAATTATCAACCTTTCTTTTTAAAAATATAACCTTGATTCTTCCACATCAGTGCAGCAGGCCAAATTTGATTTATTTATGCAAAGCTATTTGAAATCATTATAGTATTTAAATTATCAAAAATAAAAGCCAGTTTAATTTACACCAGGTACACATGCAAATTGGCTGCTTTAACATGTAAGATAAAGGGCTATTGTGTTGGAATCAACACTTGTAAGACTATCCCACAAGAACTGACATGCCCTGTTTACGTATATCTCTCTATTTATGTGTGGAAATACTGCTTGAAGTGACAGGCTAGATAAGCTCTGAGCAATTGTATCAAGGAGTAGGAGTAGGACACTGATGAGACAGATATGGTGGGTGGCCTGCTTTTCAGTGCTGTGAATACATTTAATTTATTGGAAAGCTTCTTGGATTTTTACTATGAAAGTAGTGTTTTTATGGTTCCCCTCTCGCTTTGTTTTCTTTCTTTCCAATGTGCACATTTTTTGTCACTTACTTGCAAACGTGCTATATTTTATCTGGCACATTAGTCAGTGACCCTAATAAAGAATTGAATTACTATGAACATAAACAATTAAAACTTATTTAATCTTTGTCTTGCTGAATGAATGTGCTCTGCACTCAACTCAGTTATAGATTCTGAAAAGTTTTCTCCCATAATCTTTTATTTCTTTTCAATAAAGATTCAACTGAGGATGTTTTACTAGGACCAAAAGCACAATTCATTTAAAATAAATGTTTATGAGTTTTACCATTCTGATCATCTGTATGAATACTCCCTGTCTCTGTAGCTTTGTATGCAAATTAACATTAATGTGCTATAAAAGCAAAAACAGAAAGCCACTTTGATAAGTTATGTCAATAAACTCAATTTTTCAATTTCACAATAATTGCTTTGCAATGCCAACCTTCCACTGATTCTAACATTCCATTTTTATAGTAGCTAGATCTGAATAGTTGTAGCCACTGTGTAAGACTGTGAAATTGATGTTAATTACAAAACAAAAAGAATATTGAATATAAAACAAAGAGATGTAGTAGCAAGTTTACAGAATTAGATTCTTTTTCCTAATACAGTATGTTTCTTTAAAAGACACAGAACTAGTAATTAATTAAAAAAAACATTGTCAAGCCAAATTTCAGATTCAGGGCAAGGTTATAATAAGTTATTTATTTAATGTAAAGGATTGAGATACTATAGCTTCATTTTGCCAAGAAGTCATATGATCAACAGATGAAGCCATTTGTGGTGTCTGCCAGGAGAGTTCAAATGAAGACTGGCTGAAGCAGACATAGCTTAAGTGGCTATTAACTATCAGTGAATGCTGATAGAGTGCTCATACAGTTCCAGTGAATAACAAATAAATCTGTGCCCATAAAATAACAAAGATGAATTGCACATGAATAAACATGAGTGTGGTTAGAAGTTGCCATTCTCTTGAGCATATTACATACTGTTTTCTTGCAGCATTGCACACAGCAGTATAAAGGAGTAAAAGTACCATCTCCAGGAAGTTCTGCACAAATCAAAAGTGCAATTACATTAACAATATTCAGAATCAGATTTGTGAAGTAGAGCTTGTATTGTACAACTTTTTACTGCCTTCTCTCCTAAGTATGCAATGGAGCTGAAATATATTTTAAAAAACTTTCTACTTAACAAATATGCAAATTTAGTTTTATACATGTCTGTATTTTATGTGTGTTTTATAGTTAGACCAACAAAGATTGAATACATCAAGCAGGATATTCCAGTTCACTCAAACATAGAATTAAGAGTCGAAATATGTGTGATGTTAATAATGTGATCTGATCATGCATATTTTTTTCACTAAATAGCAATCTTGGAGTCACCTAACCTAGTTTATATCCCTTCTACTTGGAAACATCCCTCTAGCTGGAAACAATAGCTGGAGGAATAGCAAGAATGAGATTTCCATGTCATAGATCTGATTTAAAATGGGTTTCCCATGGCAAATTCTCAGGCACTAAACTTGTGATTAATGACATGTCCCTGAATAGCTGAATAGTTGGTGGCAACTTAACATCAACCAGTCATATGGCAAAAAGTACCTTGTTTGTAGAAGTCAGTCAATACCGGTAGCTGTATTTTCAGAAATAAAAGACCAAGCCATCTTGGTCTTCATGTTCCAAAAATCTTGTTTAATATGAGATTTGCAATCTCTCTCAGAAATTAATACATTTACCATATAATTCCCACCTCGAAACTGCCCTCTAAACTGCAGACCTTGTGATTAGGCTTTGTATTGCAATCAGCATCATAAAATGCCTCCATAACCAAGGGACAGTAATAGTGTGAAGTGATGAAAATTGATAGGGGGTTCCTTTGGGAAGCAAAGAAATAAGTTGGCTGCTTAAAAAAAACGAGGTGTCCAAAGTTTGCAACTGGGATATAGGAAATAGGCTTTAGATGTTATGGAAATACAGGAGAAGATCACAGGATGAAATGAAAGAGATTCTTTCCAGAGAAAGTGGAGTGTGCATAGAATGTGCAAAGAAATACGATTTAGGACTTTCTGAAGTTAGGGTGGAGGTCATTCTAAGGAAAAAGAAATAAATGTTTGAAAAATATATATAAAATTTTGGAGACATGGGTTTAAAACTACACAGACCCTAGGGACTCTGCTTGATGCAAACAGACTTGATCCAAAGAGACAAAGACTAGGGAAAAGAAAAGTGGTTAGTACGATTTAGTAAAGCAACCTGAAGAGATTAAAAGGATATAAAAATGAAAAGCAAGATAAATTACTCAGGGGTAAGGGAGAAAGAAAGCAAAATTTAAAAATTAAAAGATTATTTGTGAATCAGAGAGTTTAAGAAGACAGAAGGATAGAAGAGACAAAGGATCCCAACTAGCAATGGGAGTCAGGAGGACTTTTTTCTTATGAGGAACAAGACAAGTTATATGCCCATTGATATGTTTGCCTACAGCTTGGGTTCAAGGGAAATGGCTCAGCCAGCAAGTTTCAGTAGTGAAGGGGATCACCTAGTGCAGCGGTTCTCAACCTGTGGGTCGCGACCCCATTTGGGGTTGAACGACCATTTCACGGGGGTCGCCAAACAACGCAGTCCGCCATTTTTTCCCCCTTTTCCCCTCGGCTGGCGCAGGGGGCACCACTGTGCATGTGCGGGGTAGCTCTGCGCATGCGTGATGCGGGCCTTCGCATGCGTCATGCATGCGTGATGCAGGCCATCACACGCACTGCACATGCGCGCCGCAGGCCGTCGCGCCACGCATGCACACCGTGGGCCGTCGCGCCGTGCATGCGCGCCGTGGGCCGTCGCATCGCGCATGCGGGATGTGGGCCGTCGCGCCGCGCATGCATGGTGCAGGTCGGGGTCGCGGCCTGAAAAAGGTTGAGAACCGCTGACTTAGTGTGTCAGCTAGAAAGATGACTGAAGTCAAACAAGTGACAAACAGTAAGTGTGTGATGGCTTGGTTTACACATTCATTCTGGCATTTAATTAATTAATTGATATAGCTGCCTATCTCAAACAATGACTCTGGGGGGCTATGCCTCAATTTCCTTGCCTTCTTATCTTCTGAATGGGATGCTTATTCACATATTACACTGTCAGGAATCTTACTTTATTGTCTTTGTAAGGCTTTACTTGCACCCTGATGAACATAAATACACTCTTAGCAGGCCTCTGGCTGCATGAGTACTACAAACTTGTCTTAACGGGATGAAATGGTTCATCAAGTAAGCATCTATGCCACGGTAGGCTTTAAAAGTCATAACCAACACCTTGAATTGTACCCAACTGCAAACTGGCAGCCAGTGCAGCTCGTGAAGCAGTGGTGTAACATGGGTCATACTATGGGCCCCAAAGACTGCTCATGCTTGTGTACTTTGTACCATTTGAAGCTTCTGAATGCATTTCAAGGTTAGCCCTATGTAAAGCACATTGCAATAATCCAGACAAGAGATGACTAGGACTTGAATGTCTGAATGTAGGGAGTCCTGATCCAGGGAAGGCCACAGTTGGTGTACAAACAGAAATTGTGCTATGATCCAGATCTCGAAGTTCCATGTACCCAAAGCCATTCAGTCTTGCCAGGCTTCAGCCACTATTTCCTTTAAGCCTTAATATGGATGTTGGACCAGATTAATTGTAACTTTTTCTCCATTGATTAATATATCTATTTCAGTGTCCACAGAAGGAAAAAAAAATAGTTCAGAAGCAAAAGGGTAATTTTTAGGCCACAAGGGCCTACGGAAACTGGTGTTCCCTTGGAATTAATTTTTGGGAGAAATACATTGGTAGTTGACTTTACTGGAACCTTCAAGGTAATCCCAGAGCCCAGAGTGGCAAGCTACTATTTTTGTTACATCTTCCCTTTTTTCTCTCTCTTTCTCCCTGCTTGGCTAGGACAAATCACACAATAAATGTTTACTATTTGCTTGCTGACTACTTTTGAAAGTCATATGTGTTTTGAACATATCTACAAGAGTCACGAAAATGGGAATACCTCTTTTAATTTTTTTCTACTATTATAATTTGCATATAAGAAGAATGCATTTAAAATTTTATGTTCATTAATCAAAAAACTTCAGTCAGACTTGTACTTATCAATTAGTAACACAGTCAAATATGGTTGAAGTTACAGCTGAAGTTTTAAGGCAGATTTTAGACTCTGATGTTATGTTTAACTGTACAGTGACTTTTTTGAGGCATTTGGAGCAATAATCATATCATATCAAGCCTAATTCATCTTGTATGATTGCTTTGAAGATGAGAATAGGTCAGTCCCAAGTTTCTTGGAAGAAAGGTAGAGTACAAACCTGATGAATACAAATTGGATTCAGTTTGTGGTAATATGAAATTAACAATCTGCCAGCAGAACCTAAATTTATTAAGAAGTTGACATGGTTCATTCTAAACTTTCCTTATAGTGCTATGTGCCAAAATAATGATGTTGTAGATGCAAGAAATGGTTGTGGTGGTTTTTGTAAAGATCTCCTGGAGATCAAATCTTGGTATTGTATTGGAAAAGGAAGTATATGTTGTTAATAGGCTGAGATAAGGATGAAGTTACTGTCTCTGTTTTCTGGGTCAATCCTGCCTGCAGAATGACTGAGGAGTAGAGCTGGTTCTTATGAATATTTTATAGTCACTATTCCTGGCAGCAGTAGCAGCAAACGTAGCTTGTCCTTGAAGGTGTCAATCTGAAGGACAGGTGCTATTTGCATGTGAATGGTAAGGTGTGGACTGCCATCTCCTAATAGAATATAAGGAGAAAATATAGTTATGATTTGTAGGGTAGTTTTACACAACTTTTTTAACGAGTCATTGAAGAACTAAGTTAATCCATTTCATTATGAATGTTTGTATTGTGTGAACCCAGCCCATTTGGATGCAATGGGAGTTGAGGAAGAGCCAAATGAAACATATCTAAGAATAGGCAGGTCAGTCCATCTGCTGAGAGGTCTGGGAAAAAGCCTTTCAAAGATATTCTACCTTAAGACATCATTATTATTGAAGTTGGGAAACTCCTATGACATTTTCCAACTGTTTATTTTTAAGTTAGCATTAAATATGTCTTGTTCTTATATCCTTAGTTTTGCCAGTTATGTGGGACTTGACACATACAATAGGGAAGGTTATGCAAAAGATAGAAAATAGGTTAAATCAGCAATGAAAATAAGCAGGAACTTAGTGATTGGTTCAGTATAATATAATTTATCATTTATATATTATCAAAATGAAAGCCTATGCATCCCTAAGGATATTTAATCATAATGGGAAAAACAGCATGAGGGATACCTATGATTGTTCAGTTTTATAGAGCTGCTCATTGTTGTGTCCTGAGCCTGCAAAAGCTGAAAGCAGGCTCAGAATTGTTGCAATTGGTCCCAGGCAATCCGAAAGCTGCCCGGGACCAGACAGAGTGGCGCCAGCCTTGTGCACATGCGCAAGGCATGAAAATGGTCAATTCCTATTGGTTCACACTATCAGGGTTTCAGGCACTATAAAAGGCCTGCGTGCCTTTTGCTGTTTGCTTGATTGTAGGAGAGAGAAATAAAGAGCTTGTTTTCACCATGTGTCTTCGTCAATTGCCAACGAACTGAAAGCACAACACTGGGACGAAGGTGGGATCTCTGCAAGCAAGGAAAAGGATTAGGATTCACCAAGGAAGTCCTGATGATCGGGAAGATGGCATCCTGCATTCGCGACTCAGCCTGCCAGTACAGCAAAGCTGGAGGTGAGTTCGGCAAAAGGACCATTTCCCAAATTTTAGCTTGCAGAGGAGGCAATTAGCGAAGACCGTCAAGCTTATGATGTCAAAGATTGGCCGTTTGACTGATTTTGATGTCTCCCACCCAGAGAGATGGAATTCATACGTAGCACGGGTGGAGAACTACTTTAGAGTAAATCAAATAAGAGAAGACGGCCTGAAGGCAGCAACTCTTTTGTGTGCTTGTGGACAGGAAGCTTTTGACATCACAGAAAATCTGATGACCCCTGCACTTCTGGAGTCAGTATCGTATGCTGACTTGAAGAAGATGCTGAAGGAACATTCCAGTTGAAATTATCTGTTATCGCTTGGAGGCACATGTTCAAGCAGAGAGATCAGAGGCTGGGTGAATCTGCTGCGGACTTTATTGCTGCATTAAGACAAGCGGCCAGGCCTTGTAAGTTCAAGGATCTGGAAAAGAGGCTACGCGATCGCTTTGTGTGTGGCTTAAGAAGCAGAGACCTACAACAAAAGATCTTTGCAAAAGAAGACGTCTCCTTCCAAGACGCGTTAAGAGAGGTGCCAGCTGAAGAAGCAGCAGACGGCGCTGTGAAGGCTTTGCGGCTCACCAGGAACCCTCCAGCCACTGCTACCATCCATCAAGAGAACGCTCGAGAAGAATCCGAAGCGGATCCTGAAGAGGAGGTGGACAGAATTCACCAGCCAGCAGAAAGAAGGCTGAAGGGGCATCCAGACAAGGCCACAGCATCTCTTCAGTGCTTCGGGTGCGGAGGATGCCACAAGCGAGCTGACTGCAGGTTTCACTCCGCCATTTGCCGGGCGTGTGGCAGGCAAGGCCACATTGCCTCCATCTATTTGAGTCACCAGAAAGTCCAATCTCGGCAAGAATTGCTTCAGAAAGGTACCAGAGTCCCCAGCCGACACAGGGTGGGTTTCTGCGCATCACGCAGGAGTATTCTAAGGACAGGGACACACAAGCCCCCTAAGAAAAAACTTCACATTAACGTGAAGTTGCAAGGGGTTCCCTTATTGATGGAGCTGGACACAGGGTCCACTCTATCAATCATTTCAATGGACACTTTTAAGAGGATTTGCAGCAGTAGTGGCCTTTGAGTTAAACTCAGGCCATCGAATCTAATACTCACTGATTTTCAAAATTCTAAGGTCTGTGTAAAAGGGGAGGCCACGCTCAAGGTACAGCGTAAGGATTTTGAAGGTTTCCTGGATGGGGTGGTAGTTGGGGGTGAACGTACGAGTCTTATTGGACTCGATTGGTTCGAGGCTCTGGGAATCCAAGTAACTGGGCTGCACAAATTGCAAACATTGGGCCTTGCAGAGGTTTGCAAGGAGTTTGCTGATGTGTTTAGTTCAGAGCTAGGATCCTACAAGGGGCCTCCCATTGTACTATGGTTAGACCCCACTATCACGCTCATTAGGGTCAAGCCTAGAAGGATGCCTTTTGCCCTCAAAAGTAAGATAGATGCTGAGCTGGACAAATTGCATTTTAGAACCTGTAGATTCTAGTCCATGGGAAACCCCCATAGTAATGCCTCTAAAGACTAATGGGGAAGTCCGTATATGTGCAGACTATAAGTGCACACTGAATAAAGCATTGCAACAGGACACATATCCAGTGCCAGTTGTAAACCACATTCCGGCCTCCCTCAAGGGGGGGGTGCATTTTTGCAAAACTTGACCAGGCACAGGCCTATCAACAGCTACCTGTTGATGAGGCATCTGTAGAGGCCCAGACAATTGTAACTCACAGGGGGGCCTTCAAGGTCAAAAGACTGCAATTTGGGGTAAATGTAGCCCCTGGCATATTCCAAAGTGTCATGGAGAGCACACTTCGTGGTATTCCTGGGATCTGTTCCTACTTCGATGACATCCTCATTGCTGGGGAGTCATCTCAAAATTTAGCAGAAAGGTTAAGGGCTGTCTTGCTTTGTTTTCGCAAAGCAGCCTTTAAATTGAAACAGGATAAATGCAAGATAGGAGTCACTTCCACTGACTTTTTAGGGTTCAGGATTGATGCCCAAGGCATTCACCCTGCTGAATCCAAGCTTCAAAGCAATTCAGCAGACCCCAAGGCCCAAGTCCAAAAGTGAGCTGCAAGCTTTCTTGGGGATTTTAAATTTCTATCATGCATTCCTTCCATATAAGGCTGCAGTGGCTGAGCCATTACACCGGCTCTTAGACAAGCAAGCTCCATGGCAGTGGATTAAAGTCCATGACAGGAGTTTCAATGAGGTTAAGGCCTTGCTCACTTCAAATGCTGTTTTAGCGCAATTCAATGAGCAATTGCCTGTTTGCATCACATGCGATGCATCTCCTTATGGGGTGGGAGCAGTACTTAGCCATCTGAAGGCTGATGGGACTCAAGTTCCTGTGGCCCACTACTCAAGGACTCTGTCATCTGCAGAGCGGAATTATGCTCAGATTTACAGAGAAGTCTTGGCCATAGTGGCTGGCATAAAGAAATTCCATGATTTCTTATATGTCCACCACTTCACAGTCTACACAGACCATAAGCTTCTGCTGCGTTTGTTTACCACTAACAAATAGACAGCACATATTTTCCCCACATATGCTGAGATGGTCCATTTTCCTGTCAGCATATGACTACACTCTAATTCACAAACCTGGAAAAGAGATGAGTCATGCAGATGGCCTAAGCAGATTACCTCTTAAACAGATAGATCCTGCTCCTGCCATTAATATTCTTTCCATTCAGGAGTTACCTGAATCTCCCCTAATGCTAGGGACGTGGCTGCAGAAACTGCCACTGATCACACGCTCACATGCGTGCTGACCTGGGTGTTGTCAGGATGGCCTGACACATGCCCAAATACGGAGTTCCAAAGCTTCTGGCACAAGAAGCATGAACTTTCCACTTTCAAAGGGTGCCTGATATGGGGTAGTAGGGTAGTAATTCCAGCCTCATTAAGGTCTAGCATCTTGCTCTCTCTGCATGAGGGACACCCTGGTATAGTAAGGATGAAAGCGCTTGCGCGCAGCCATCTGTGGTGGCCTGGACTTGATAAAGCCATCGAGGCTCAGGTGCATGGGTGCCAAGTGTGCCAACAGTCATGGCCTGAAATGCCTCAGGCCCCAGTACATAGGTGGGAGGAAACTCAAACCCCATGGTCACGGGCACATATAGATTATGCTGGGCCTTTTCAGGGGCAATTCTTCCTTATCATTGTTGACAGCCATTCCAAGTGGCTAGAGGTTGTTCCTGTTTCCTCCACTACTACTGCCAGGACCATCCAGGTGTTGAGAAGAATTTTTGCATTGCACAGGCTTTCAGATGTCCTGGTTTCAGATAATGGCCCTCAATTTACCTCTTTTGAGTTCCAGGCTTTTCTTCAGGCCAACTTGATCCGGCATGTGACTTCTGCTCCCTTCCACCCATCCTCCAATGGACAGGCAGAGAGAATGGGGCGCACTACCAAGGATGCTCTCAAGAAACTGACTTACAGTAACTGGCATCACAGGTTAGCAGATTTCCTTCTTGCACACCACACCACACCTTGCACAGCCACAGGGAAGAGCCCTGCAGAACTCCACTGGGGTCGCCACCTCCTCACCAAACTGGACAGGTTGCACCCAGACCGGGTGGATTCACAGGTGTCACAACCGCAGGCACCTAGGAGACTTCTGGTGAGCGATCCGGTTTGGTCAAGGAACTATGGGCCTGCACATCTCTGGGTCACAGCTGTGGTCTGCAAGGTCTCTGGGCCATTGTCATACGAAGTTGCCTTGGATGATGGCCGCGTTCTTTGCAGACACATAGACCAACTGTCTTGGAGACTGGACAGCCACGTTTCCACTCCTGGCTCTGCTCTGGGGGGAGAGGAGGATCATAATATGCATTCTGGGTCACAGGTTCCCAGGCTTAACAGGGCCTCACAAGCTGCTGAGGCTGTTTGGGGGTCATCCTAAGACTCCGCAAGTGCTCCAAGCAGGAATTCCCAGGATAGGGGGTCATCCTGCACATCCGTTATTGCTCCAGACAGGGAGTCACACCGGGGGTATCCACATTATTCAAACATGTCAGATAGCGCTCCAGACAGGGAGACAGACCAGGGGGTATCCACATAAATCACACACAGCCAGAGAAAGGGAATTCTAACAGGGGCACTTTCATAATTCAGCAATTGCTCTGAAAAGGAAGTCAATAGCAAAGGGGTTTGCCATGAAGGCAGCTCCTGAATCTGGCACCTCTGTCATGTGCTCGGGGGCTACAGAGTACTGGGGCACTTCCGCCACTCAGGCCTCTCCATCTGCTGGCTTTGGGTTCGAGGGACAGTGTTCCCAAGAGGAGTCCATAGCGGACTCGGGGACTTCCATCCCCCCAAGGTATACTGGCTTGGACTCAAAGGGTCCAGCCAATCAGCAGCTGGGTGGGTCACCTGGGTATTTGGGGTATCAAAGTCCTGGCCTGCCTAACCTGGTAGGTGAGCAGGTAGGCCAGGCACCCTCCCCAGGATCACCTGGGTATTCAGGGCATCAAAGTCCTGGCCTGCCTAGCCTGGTAGGCAAGCAGGTAGTCCAGGCACTCTAACCAGCCCCTAGAAGGTCGCAGCGGGCAAAGTGCCCGCCTAAACATCTAGGCGATTATGTGAAGTTCCTGTCAACACACAAGGAACTGTGTTGCTATGAGGTCGCTGAACAAGGGGGGGTAACACTCAGAGAGTGTCTTATATACTACCGGTATTTTGATTTTGGATATATTTTATCTGAGTTAAATAATTATTTTGAAAGGTGTCTGTCTGCGTGCAGATCCGAGCATTTCCACCCTCCTTGCATTTGAATAATGCATCTGTGTTCCACTCTCCCTGCATTGCATGATGCACCTGTGCGTAAGCTAGGTGTGTTTCATCTAGGGGGAGGGGTGTTGTGTCCTGAGCCTGCAAGAGCTTAAAGCAGGCTCAGAATTGTTGCAATTGGTCCCGGGCAATTCGAAAGCTGCCCGGGACCAGACAGAGAGGCGCCAGCCTTGTGCACATGCGCAAGGCGCGAAAATGGTCAATTCCTATTGGGTCACACACTGTCAGGGTTTCAGGCACTATAAAAGGCCTGCGTGCCTTTTGCTGTTTGCTTGGTTGTAGGAGAAAATAATAAAGAGCTTGTTGTTTTTCACCATGTGTCAATTGCCAACGAACTGAAAACACAGCACTCATTATGATGGGCAATTCAAGATCCAAATTTTCCTTGCTTTTTGATGGGGTTTTTTTTTTGCCTTTATAACAGACTGACCCTACTTTCCCCTTTATGTAAATGATACTTTTCAATAAACGACCATATTCTATGAAATAGGAAACAGCCTTGTCTCCACAAAATGAGGAGGGATCTGAAATCTGAAATCAATCCATAAAAGACCCAGTCATGCTCAGGATTTACTAACTCCACATAGTCGGTTGTGTCATGGGAATAGCTGAACTCATTTTATTGACTTTTTTTGCACTTCTAATCAAAAAGAATTGGAGAAAAAGATAGCTGATAAAGTAAGCCTCTCTATTAACGAACTCACTATCAAGGCCTGGCAGAACAGATTACATCTCCCACACTTGGCTGGAATGGGCAAATTGTACCTATTATTGCCAGTATTACTGCCTATTTAACCAATGAGGGAAAGAACTGTTGCTGCCAGAACCACCAGTAACAAAATTGACTGGATTAGTGGTTTCTGGAAAAGTGTGTTGTGGGAAAGAGGCATAATCATCCTATTACTGATGCTTAAAGATCACATCCAGTATAAATAATAATGCATGTATCATAAAACAACTTAGAGATAGCATAGTATAGTGTCTAAAAAATTGGGTCATAAAATAGTGGGGGCCCAGTTCAGATTTTTGCAACCAGATGACTAAAAACAAGCTCTTATTTTTTTCACCCTCAACTACCTCTCTGTCTCTGTCTGCAAACTAAAGATAATGGCAGTCACTTATCCTTTAGGGATATTCAAAGCATTAAATGGTATTATGCATATGAACCTCTTCAACATGTAAAATTTCAGTGAAAGTATTATACATATAAATTTGGCTGCAGTATAAAGAGAGTTTATTTAAGCATTAGTTTTCAGCCTTGCTTAAGCACATAGGTTGCCTTGTAAAAAGTTAAATATGAACAGACCTGATTATATTTGGATGGAAGACCACCAGGATATCCAGGATATAGCTAGACTGGGGTTAAAACAATGTATTGAAAGAAAAGAATCACTTTTGTATTTTGCCAAGGAATGTACATGAATATGTCCATTAGTTCAGTATAAGGGAACATAACAAAAAGGAGACTATGCTAATCCTATGTTGTTATTGTTGTCATTGTTAATTATGTGGTTTATCTACTGCAGTGGTTCTCAACCTTTTTCAGGTTGAGACCCCACTTGCGCCGCCCATGCGCGCCGCGACCCCGACCCGCGGTCTGCCATTTTGGTTTTTATTTTATTTATTTTAATTTTTTTTATTTTTTTTGTCGCGCGCGTGCCGCGCATGCGCGGTTCGGGCTGGCGCGTGCGCACGCTATGCGTGCGCGGATCGGCCCGTCGCGGTCCGCCATTTTAAAAAATTTATTTATTTATTTTTATGTTGCGCGACAAAAAATAAAATAAAATAAAAAACAAAATGGCGGACCACGATGGGCCGATCTGCGCATGCGCGGCGTGCGCGCGACAGCCCGAGCGCGCGACGAAAAAAATAAAATAAAAAAAACAAAACAAAATGGCGGACCGCGGTGTCCGGCGACCCCCGCAAAACGGTCATTTGACCCCAAATGGGGTCGCAACCCATAGGTTGAGAACCACTGATCTACTGCCTCAGTAATTCACAGACTTTATGCAGTTCATAGATACAAAATAGCAGTAAATATAAAATACATTTGAAAATGTTAGTTATAAAATACAACAAGTAATATCAAATAATAAGAAAAATGTGCATACATGCATATGCTGTTTACTGCATTAGAATTTGCATGTGTAAGAAATCTTGCTCTCTTTTTTTCATTTTTCTCATAGTTCCATTCCATGTTTCTTTTTTCAGCTTGCTGTTTTTAAAGAATAGAGATATTATAATGTGACACCCTGGGAGTCACAATCTATCAGGTAAAAACAAATATTGTCCATAGCTCTATCTTGATTTCATATAGTGCTAAACACAAATAGTGATTCAATTATAGGTATAGCAAAATATCTAAACAGAATCTTTGAGGAAAATCTAAGTTTAGATTTTACTTTGTGTATTTTAGAATTGGAAACTTATAGCCAAGAACTAATTAAGTAATTATTAGCCTGTCTGCAGAATATTGTACTTAACAGCATCTTGATCTTAATGAGTATCTACTGCAGTAAACTTTAGCTCATATACTAACTTAAAATTTAAAATGTTTAAACAGTTTCCATTTCCTACTTGTTTTATACCTAGCAAAGATATAGATCCCTTGTTTTAAGAGATCTATATCTTTGTTATGTATATCAACTAGATATAACAGTGTCAGTTAAATTAGTACCATCAAGTAGTCTGAGTTATCAGTATTTTTTTGTTAAATAAATACATAATCTATAACACAAAGAGAAAATGAGAACAATTATAGATAGACCTAGTTAATGTAGTGATGTTGTGAGACTGAATATCAGTGCATTTGAGAAGCTATAGTATACATTTGAGCCAGCAACTATTATTTTCTGGGTTATATTAGATGTGGGATTCCAATCTGGGTGCTTACTCTGCACTCACTCTCACTCTTATATATCTCTCAACCTATAATTCAATCTTCCTCTCTACGAAATAGCCTGCCTGGGGAGGAACATATTCTTCTTCTCAGAGATCTGAACTTACTTACCTAATGCAAAGGAATTTTATAAATAAGACTGAAATCAACTTGTGGGCTATTATTGCCTATTCTTACTACAGATAAGAGGGGTAATGTTATTCTAGTCTATATTCATGCAAAGAATACATTGTCTATACCAGTGGTGGCGAACCTATGGCACGGGTGCAAGAGGCAGCACTCAGAGCCCTCTCTATGGGCACGCGTGCTGTCACCCCAGCCCTGCCTCCCCCCATGGCCCCATCACCAGCAGCCCCCCTAGAGGAGAGTCGTCCCTGAATGCAGCCCATGCGGAGCAGTGCAGCCAAGGACATGGCAGCCAGGCAGCAGGGACAAGACTCCGCCCTCGGACCCCTTTGCACGCAGCTGATGCTCTGGGGCATGGGTGGACGGTGTGGCCGCCATGGCACTGCTGGGCTGCCTGGGCAATCTGTGGCGGGCCATGGAGGCAGTGAATAGTCCTGTGGGTGGGCAGGGGTGGGGCTGGTGACATGCGGGCAGACAGTGGGGCCGGGTTTTGGGCACTTGGTCTCTAAAAGGTTCGCCATCACTGGTCTATACTATACAGAGCATACAAGATGGATAAGTAAAAAACCAATCTACAAGATGCAATGTAAGCATGGCATTGCTACCTATTATAGATGATCATATTTATTAACACAGTTAATACATTATTTGCTTCTTTTATTTGCTCTTCCACATGATATCAAATTTAGCAATGGTAATTAGCAGATCCAGTTTTGAAAATAATCTCCACTGCTGGATTTTTAGAAAAATATCCTGGGATTTCCTTTTTTCGTTTAATAGATTGCAGGACTGCAGATCTGCTGCAGTATATTTAAAGTGGGCTGCAGATAATGCCAGTAACCTGCAGGCTGGCAGGAGACCTTTTCAAGAAATACCTTCTGGCAAGTTCCAAAGTATCTTTTCCTTACCTTATGAGCCATTGCAGCAGTTTATCTGTTAGAATTGCTCCAAATTATTCTGGCTTCATTTCTTTCAGCATTTGGGGCTGGATCTACATCACTGCAGTCCATAACAAATGACATGTTATATAGGGACTTTCATTACTTGCACTGATATCTGTTATACCAAGCTTTCTGTGAAATGTGAGACATAAAAAGTGTTGATGCATACATATAAAGCATAAAGAAGTACTGAGAGACAGCAAACAGAAGCTGTATGCAGTATGAGAACTGAGAACCTACCGACAAGTCTTCCTGATGCAAGTTGATTGTATGACATTTTGCATTGGAAACACATTTCTGATTCATATATTGTGGTGTATGTCTATTACAGCAACACTTAATTTCTATTGAATGAAATATGCATTATAATTAAAACCTTCTTTTCAATCAGCTGAGTTTCTGATGCATGTAAATATGGAATTCATACTGAACATTATTTGAAGTAAAGCTACATATATATTTTTCATATATAAATCTACATTCAGGTTAAATAAAATTTTCTATGGATTTTAGAATTTGTAGAATTTTCCTAATTGGAGGTTACCAAATGGAGTAATATATGTCTATTCAAAATTTAGAAACAATGGAATGGCAGAGCAGATGATGTTGCAAATCTTTGAATATTGCTTACATGAGTTAGGATTTGTTTCTTGTTTGAATAGTGCTAAAATCATCAGAATAAAGAGCACATTCAGAGAGAGTAAATTATTGAATACAGACTAATAAGAGTGTCTATACAGATTCTCAGTCATCCAGGTCATGGTTATCCCAAAGATGCTTTTTCACGAGGCAACTAGACTTTCTTGTTTTTCTTGGAAGACTTTTTGCTTCTCATCCAGGAAGCTTCTTCAGCTCTGACTGGATGGTGGGAAATGGAAAGATTTATACTCCTTGCAGACAGCTGGTCATTTGCATTCTTTTAGGGAGTCATTAGTGCTATCTGGAGGCTTATCTGTATCTTCAGGGTCACCTGAGTAGGGCAAATGTGTGTCCAGCTTTCCTGGAAGTGTTGAAAGGACTGTGTTGTAGACTGGAAATAGATGATTCGCATCACGCTCTCTCTGTTGAAAGAAGGCTGTTCAATTTTGACACAGATGGCCTCATTGGCCCCTCTTTCAAACCAGCGGTCCTTTCTGTCCAAAATGTGCAAAACACACATTTGCACTATTCAGATGACCCTGAAGACACAGATAAGCCTCCAGGTAGCACTAATGACTCGCTAAAAGAATGCAAATGACCAGCTGTCTGCATCCAGTCAGAGCTGAAGAAACTTCTTGGATGAGAAGTAAAACATCTTCAAAGAAAAACAAGAAAGTCCAGTTGATTCATGAAAAAGCATCTTTGGGACAGATTAATAAGAGTGTATTTATACATTAGCTACTATTATACATTAGCTATTACAACAGACAGAGTGATTATTTGGCAAAATAAATCATTTCATATTTTATGAGGAAGGATATTGAGGTTTATAATTTATCTTCCAACTGTCTTAAGCAAGTTAAACAACATGGCAAAACTAATAGTGACTTTTTTTTAAAAAAAGACTTGTTTTGTACTTTAGTAACATATTGCGATATATTACTTGGAATTATTTTAAATAAAAATAAATTTAAGTCTGGCAAGATATAAAATTATTGAATTTGAAAAAATATATTGCTTAATATATGTTAGCAATTATGGAATACAGATCTATTGAATAATAATTTTGTCAGAGCTCTCTATGTTTCAAAAGCTGAATCTGAAAATGTTCAAAAATTCAAAAGCTCAAAATTGAACATTTTATTCATCTACCTATTGCTTAAACATAGCATTTCTTTCCAGTTTTGTTCCATTGGATGTGTAGACCTTGAGCCAGAATTAAGTTTCCGGAATAGGGAGGCATAGAAATCCAATAAATAAATAAAATAAATAAATGACAGCTGGCTGGTTCAGATTATGTCTGGCATCTCAGCAGTGATTTGAATTCCCCAGATAGATTTGTGTCACTTGGAACTTGTTACCAGACAGATGCCTACTGCTACTTAGGATTGGTTCTTTGGAAGACACGTCACTAGTGTCTCTCTAAAGCTCTGTTTAACATAATTCCTTTTCAGTCAGCATTTGCCTTGATAATTTGAGAAGAAAATATTTCATTGTTCTGTCAGCTCTATCAGGACTTCAGCAAGAAAATCTAAACCATTGTCTTTAGTATGGATAGGTAATCTTTTTGGAGAGCTGTTTCTACCAATGTCAACAACTCTCGGATGGACTGCTGAATCTTATCCTGATAGGTTTGTTCTCCTATGTTGTGCCATAGGTTTATGAAGTGGTTGTTTTGTTTCCCCAATGTACAGATCTGCACATTTCTCACTGCATTGTACTGCATATACCACAGTGCTCAGTTAGTATCTGGGAGTTTTATCCTTGGGGTAGACAAGCTTCTGTCTTAGTATATTCTTAGGTTTCAAGTGCGCATATATGTCCTCCTGAGCTTTTCTGATATTCCTGCAATGTATGGAATGACTACATTGCTTCATTTATTGTTTTCTGGGTCTTTTAAAAGGCCAAATCTATACATTGGGGAAACCAAACAACTACTTCATAAACTTGGCTAGAACTGCTGTTGTGCACAATTCCTGTGCCTAACCTCAACAAGATAGTGAGAACACCACTGAAATTTATGTTTCTGATTATACTGAGGGTGACAAATAGAAATGAAGATGATAAGTTATCTAAGAGCAATACACAGTTATTTTTGTGCCTCTAATGCAGCTTGAGCTACAATCCCACTGTATCGCCAGTATTGCACAGATTCCCAAGCACTATATCTCAGTCTGCCTTATAGGCTTGGAGGCTGTAAGCTTGGAGATGGATCTAGTTAAGGTATTAGAATGGTGATGAATTAAATCAACAAGCAGAATCATTTTCTAACACAGAGAATTTGGATATTAATGGAGACATAGCTGGACTTACTTCTGCTTCTATCACAATAACTTTCCTAATGGGTTAAGTTAGCAAATATTTGCTGTGATGTTGGTTTCTACTTCATTCTATTTCTGAAATCACATTTGTAACTATTATTTAGTATTCTAAACTGATGCTTGAAATACAGATTCTGTCCATTCAGAATTCAGATGTCAGGAGATCAAAACAGTTAAAAATGGGAGAGCTTAGGATGGAATGAGACTTTAGAAGGACCTATCACAATAGGCTTTTGAGATCCCAGTATTCATTATCTAACAAAATAGGCTTTATATTGGTTGAACCAGAAATCTTGACTTTAAATCTTGACCTGCTAGTTTGTGAGACTAGATACAAACTATTGGATCCAAATTTGTGAGACTGAAGCCTGCTTTTAGTGTTGGGGATGGGATTGCCGGAAGAATATAATGAAGTTTAAACATGTAGAATGTTTATTTCTCCAGCATGAGGATGGAGAATCCACGAGTGGGTTGTCTTATTCTTCCTGCTCAAATAGACTAAGTCTGGAAAAGTTGCCATGCCTCCTGCTGGGCTAGAGCAGGGCTTTTCAACCAGTGGTATGGGTACCATTTGTAGTACATTGGCACCTGGCAGGTGGTACATGACCACCCTAGAAAAGTGGTAGTGGGGGAGGAGAATGAGCTGAACCGGTGGCAGCACCGCACAAGCCTGAGTGAGAGATGGCTGGAGCTGCAGGGCTGTCAGGGCTAAGCTGATCCTGGCGTTTCTTCAGGGCTGTCAGAGCTCAGTGAAAGTGCCAGGATCAGCGCCAGGCTCCAGCTGGAGTTCAGCGCTGATCCTGGAGCTTCTGCTGAGCCCTGAAGAAGCACCAATCAGCTGGAAAGTAGCACTGATCCTGGCACTTCTGCTGAGCCCAGAAGAAGTGCCGATTAGCTGGAATGTTGCAGCATCTCCAGGGTCTTGTGATTTACATTCAGATGCTTGGCAACTGGTTCATATTTATGATGGTCACAGTGTCCCAGGGTCATGTGAAATGACCAAAACCTGCTGCAACCACCCAGCAGATGGGGGGAATAAAAACCAAACATCCCCCACCCCACCCCCGCTGCCAATCCTCAACAGAAATGCTCACAACAAAGAAAACCTCGGACAGGAGAAAGAATGCCGCCAGGTGGGCAGGCAGGTGTCTTGCTTGGCTGTGGCTTGGGGACACTTTTTTCAGGGCCATTGTAACTTCGAACAGTCACTAAGCAAACTGTTGTAAGTCGAGGACTACCTGTACTTTATCCCTTTTTTGCTTTTTTGGGGGGGGTCATCAGGTTTTTGACACCTTGCTAGGCGACTGGTGGTATTCAGATGTTACCATATCCTAAAAGTGGTACAATGGGTGAAAAGGTTGAAAAGCCCTGGGCTAGAGCACCCCAGTTTTGACTTAGTCTCTTGCTCAGCAGGACACACCTTTTTTGGCTCCTTTAACAGACTAGCAGGTTGTATATTCCTCTCGTGGATCCTCCCCTTACTCAAATTGGATTATTTCCTCTTTCTCTGAATTTGGATTCCTTACCTCTGTCAGAGCTGCAGGGAGTTTTGGAAATTTTTGGAAATCGCCTCACAAATAGTCTCCTGAACAATTGGGACGGCTCCCCTGCAGCCTGGGTCGCTCCGCCGTGGGCGAGCGACCCCCAGCTGATCAGCGCTGCGGCAGTTTATTCAGATTTCCCCTGCTGGACCTCTTCTGGGAGGTCGTCTTGAGGCTTAAAAGGTCAGCTGATTTCTGCCTTTTCAGTGGCTGCATCTGAATATCGAAGCTCACGATGGCTGGCATCTTCTCCCTAATGTGAGCAGTTCTGCCACGGGAGATCGGCTCCAGCTGATCAGCACGGCAACAGACGCTCTCGGCCCTTGATTCCAGGCCCTGGCCAGCACTTGCAAGCCTGGAGCGGATCGTTGCTTTTTTGACGCGTTCGGCATGGCTGCCATTTTGGGCGCTGTGTGAATGGCCGTTCTTGCCTAACCTGCCTGGCAACAGCCCAATTGCCTCTCGGCCCTTGATTCCAGGCCCCGGCCAGCACTTGCAAGCCGGAGTGGTCTATTGCCTTTTTGGTGCATTCGGTTTAGCTGCCATTTTGGGCACCGCGTGAACGACGTTGTTCCTTAAGTCTGCCTGGCAACAGCCCAACTGTCAAGCAACTCAGGAGGATCATTTCTGATAGCTTCCTAGGGCCATTGACCATTAAAGGTTTGCATCCCTGTAGTTGTGGAAATCACTCAGGGAGCTCTTAATATATTGACTGAACTTGGGAGAAGTTGGTCTGAACCGCCTCTTTTCCAGGGAGCAACCCTCCCGTGACATGCCTTAACTCCCCCCCATCTTGTAGATAGGGGTTGGCACACTTTTTGGCACCGCCACCTTCCATCCTGTTTTACGGCAGGCCCAATCCCTTCGGGACCTGGTTGCCAATATTTACCCATAGGGTGTGCGTGCACTGTGCTGCCACGATCGGCCTCACAGATAGCTGTTTCAATGCTATCTGCCACTGTCAGTCATTGGGAGCGCTAGTCAGAGCCCTGTCTGTCCAAAGCTTGGACACAGGTTGTCATTGCTCTGCTCCTTGTTTAGAGATCTCTCCCAGCACACACACTGGGATATCTCAGCAGGAATGGCAGACAATTTATCACCTCAGCCTGCACAGGGCATTCCGGATTCCCCCACCAAAAAGAAACATAAGTCCTCCAAGCTGGAGGCTGTGGGGAGGCTTAAGGCCAAGGCCAAGGCCAAGGCTCTGTCTAACAGGAAGCCCTCTAAAGCAGCTGAGAAGGAGGCCATGAGGAGACATCAAGCATTGGAGAAAGAGTTCTCCAAAGCTCAAAAACTGACCACAAGTGGGACAGACCTCGTTTCTCCTGTCCCACCTGAGGTATCACTTTTTGAGCCACACCTTGTCCCATCTACTCTAGCCCCATGGGCTTGGTCTCAAGGGGAGGCCGCACAGGTGGAACTCACTTCCCCTAGCCAGGATCCTTGCCCTCGGTGGGTTCCCCTATCTCCTAGAGTTCAACCAGGGCTGGAGGCTATCTTCATGCCCACAGCAGCAGGACTCCGTCCTGTTGCCTAGCAGGGCCTGTGGCCTGATCAATTTCAGGCACTGATCGCACAGGCTTTTGCCCAAGGTATGGTCTCTTCCTTTTACCAATAGCCCCGACAGGAATCAGCAGCTCCACTGATGATGCTTCCCCAGGTAGAAGCCCCTATGTTTCCTTGCTCTGCCTCTTCGGACAAGTCCTCTCAGGGAGGGGAGTCAAGATCCGAGGACTACGAGCTGTCCGGCATTCAGCTGTCAGAGGATGAAGAGGCTTCTCAGACCCTTCTCCATTTACTGGCCTTTTCGACCCAATGCTGTTCGGATCTTTGCTCCTGAAGGTGTGTACCTCGGCCAACATCACTCCGGATCAGGAGCCACAGCCGACTCCTCCCACCACCCAGGACTCGAATCTGTTGTTCTCTGAGCCGGTGGTCACACAGAGACATATTCCCTGCCCGCCCTTCTTCCGCAACACTGTTCAAAAACAGTGGGCAACCCCTGGCACTCTCCCCACTCCAGGGGGGGGACAGAGAAAAAAACTTTAATGTCACTTCCTCCTTCTCGTCACTACTGGAGGTATCTCTTGTGGACCAGTCTTTAACATCTCTGTTTTCCTCCCCCACTGTACCAGGGGACATGGCTGAAGCTCTAAGGGCAGAGGATAGGAGGTCTGAATTTTCTTTGCACAGATCCCACCAGGCCTCAGCATCCTTCTTCATCAGGGCCTCATCCTTCTTCATCAGGGCCTCTATCATCTGGCTTTGTGAGCTTCAGGCCATGATTCCCCCAGACCAGGTACGCGCACACCCGGGTAAGTTGGTGGCAATGTCAGAATACGTGGCAGATGCTTCATTTCATGTCGCCAGGTACTCATCACAAGCTTTAGCCGCTAACATTTCAGCTCGCAGACTTCTCTGGCTCAAGCAATGGCCAGTGGACTTGAAATCTAAGTGGTGTTTGGCGACTGCTCCTTACTGTGGCGGACATCTTTTTAGAGAAGCACTCAACCCTTACCTGGTTGAAGGTAGGAACAAGCGTAAGGTACTGTCACACATTGCCAGGAGAGCGGATAGGAGGTCCCAGCAGTATTCCCGGAAACAGTCCTTTCACTCAGGGCCTACCTGGGATTGGTCTCAACCTCCCCGCTCCTTTCCCTCCAGACCGGAGTGCCCTCAGGAGTGCCCAGGGCTAGACTTCAGTTCCCATCCAAACATCCCTTTCAGGGTTCTGGAGGCCATCCATTCAGACGGACCAAGTGACTCTAGGGAGGCCTCTCCTATAGGTGGCCGGCTTTCTCTCTTTGCCAGCATATGGGAAGTCACCACTATAGTCTTCTGGGTGTTAGACACCATCAGACACGGCCTAGCTCTGGAATTCTTGTCCAGCCCTCCAGAACACTTCCGGGCTTACCCTACCCCAAGGAATGCTACCATTCCTCATGTCCAAAGCCATTTCTCATTTGTTGCAAATAGAAGCCACAGAACCAGTACCGGAGGATCAGAAGGGAAGAGGGTTCTTTTCCATTCTCTTCATCGTTCCAAAGGCCTCGGGGGATTGGGGAGCGATATTGGACCTAAAAGGGCTAAATTCCCATCTGTCCTACAAGAGGTTCAAGATGCAAACGCTCCAGTCTATTCTAGCCAGCAGCAGGAGGGAGGATTTCCTGACATCCATAGACTTAACGGGGGTATATTTGCATATTCCCATCCTCCCTGGGCATCGCAAATTCCTCAGGTTTTGCCACGTGTACCAACACTTCCAATACAAAGCACTACCATTCGGCCTCTCCTTGGCCCCTTGAGTGTTCACGAAAATCTTGGCAGTGCTGGCTGCCTATCTGAGGCAAATTCTGAAACAGGTTCAATGCTACCTGGACGATATTCTTATACAGTCCCCTTCCTTCCAGTCGGCTCAGTCAGACCTGGCCCTCACATCCGGACCCTTCAGGTTCATGGGTTTTCCATGAATTTTCAAAAAAGTCAGACTGTTCCACCAACCTGTCTCCTCCACTTGGATGCGGTCATAGACACGAACCTTTGTATGGTGTACCTGTCGTAGGACCATCGGAACAGCATTCAGACCCTGGTACACCGGGTCCGAGGGGAGCGGGTAGTCACTCTAGCCATACTTTCATAGCTCCTAGGGAAGATGGTATCCTGTATGGCAATTGTTCTGTGGGCCAGACTACATTCCAGGGATCTACAGTGGTTTTTGCTCTCATTTCAGAGACTGGGCACCAGCTCTTCGAACCAGAAAGTACGGGTTCAACATCAGACCTTGAAGTCTCTTTAGTGGTGGACCACCCCAGCAATGGCCAGAGGATCCCTGTTCAAAGAACCAGTCAGACTTACCCTGACTACGGATGCCAGTCTATTTGGCTGGGGGGCAGACCTTCAATCACAGATAGCTCAGGGCCGGTGGTCCCAGTCAGATTTGAATCACAATATAAATTGGTTAGAACTCAGGGCCATACATCTGGCCTTATGCCACTTCCACAGTAGGGTGGCGGGGCAACATGTCCTGGTGTTCACAGACAATGTAGCAGTGAAGGCTCATGTGAACAGGCAAGGGGGAACCCGGTCCAAATCTCTCATGAACGAGGCTCAGCTGTTGAGTTCTTGGGCGGAGGCCAACCTCTGCTCTCTCAAGGCAGAACACAGGGGAGGCGAATCGGTATGCAGACTCCCTGAGCAGATCAACGGTGAATCACTCCGAGTGGCGCTTGGACCCCGCTCTGTTCAGGGAGATCTCAGACAGGTTCGGTACTCCGGTGTTAGATCTGTTTGCCTCTCAAGCTCGCAGCTTTTGAGATTCTTCTCCAGGTTCCCATCCCCGGGAGCAGAGAGGGTGGATGCCTTCCACAGCCCTTGGCTCAGGGCACTGTTGTATGCCTTTCCTCCCCTCCCCCTGATTCTGGCAACCATCCGCAAGATGCTGCACGAATGGGCAGAGATCATATTAATTGCTCCACATTGGCCGAGACATCCGTGATTTGTTGACCTGGTGGATCTTTTCATCTCCCCCCCGTGGAGGATCCTTCCAGGTTGCATTGCCCTCAGCCAGGGAGCCCTTCAACATCCAGATCCCCAGTGGCTCCAGTTAACCGCCTGGCACTTGAGCGGTGGCTCCTGACCTGAGAATCCTATTCGATGAGGGTGATCACCATGATTCAGCAATCCAGGTGCCCCTCTACGAATAGGATTTACGATGCCACATGGAAGAACTTTTGTCTCTGGTGTTCAGGGCACCAGTTCCATCTCTCGGCTATCACTATTCCAACAGTTTTAGAATATCTGATGAACGGGCTGGAGAAGGGATTGTCACCCAACACCATCTGCAGACAGATTGCTTGTTTGTGACAATTCAGTCCTCTTGGCCCAGCACCCCATGGTGCGTTCCTTCATTAATACGTCATTATCCCTCTTGGGACCTGTCACGGGTCTTACAGGCCCTTACCTCACCACCGTTTGAGCCCATTAAGGCCTGTACACTGCGGCTCTTGTCCATGAAGGTAGCCTTCCTAATCGCCATCGTGTCAGTCAGGCACATATTGGAATGGCTGCTCTCTCCATCAGAGAGGACCTGTGTGTTTTCCATGAGGACAGGGTGGTCCTTCGTTTAGATCCTTCATTTTTCCCCAAGGTTAATACCTTGTTCTACAGGTAACAGGAGGTGGTATTTCCTTTTGCCGTTGCCCATCTCATGACCTAGAGAGAGTGGCATACTCTGGACATGCGCAGGGCCCTGCACTACTATATCAAATGGACTTCTGCCTTCCGCAGGTCTTCCGCATTGTTCATCTCCTTTCAACCCTCTTCCATGGGACAGAAAGTTTCGTCCTCGACCATAGGCAGGTGGATCAAAGCTTGCATTGCACGAGCATATCAATCATATTCCTTACCCGTTCCTGGCTGCATCACTACCCATTCCACCCACAGTGCTGCAACATCCACAGCTTGGGCGACACAACCATCCATCGGGGAGATCTGCAGGCGGCGACTTGGTCCTCGTCTTCCTCGTTTGTCAAACATTACAAGATAGACAAGTTTGCCTCCATAAATGCTTCATTTGGCTGGAGGGCATTGCAACAAGTAGTATCCTCTAGTGGGACACAGGCCCAGACTGGTTCCCCCCATAGGGACAGGGCAGCTTTGGTATGTCCCACTCGTGGATTCTACATCCTCATGCTGGAGAAGGGGCGTTGTCTTACCTGAACGCCTTTTCTCAGCATGATGATGGAGAATCCACATCTGCCCCTTTAGTGTCTGTCAGTCCTGTGGCAGGGGTAGGAGGAGCCATTGCATCGGACTATTGTCTGTTGCCTCACCTTCATCAAAACTGGGGTGCTCTAGCCCAGCAGGAGGCGGGGCAACTTTTCCAGACTTAGTCTATTTGAGCAGGAAAAATAAGACAACCCGCTTGTGGATTCTCCATCATCATGCTGAGAAAAGGCGTTCAAGTAAGGCAACGCCCCTTTCCAACAAAAGTTACTCAGATCAAGTTAGCAACAGGAAATAAATTGCAACTACTAAATAGATACTTAACCAATCTTTATAAATGTGCTTTATGATTAGGGTTCATAAAGAATTCAACTCAGGTAGCAGGCCTGAAGAGGGTTCATTCCTTCCCCTAAAGAGCAGCAGATGTATGCAACATAATTATCTGTGTTTTAGAATTATTGCTGATAACAGGAATTGCTAGAGATTAGAAATAACTTTTTATGTACCAGAGTTCCTGGAGTTATGGGTCTTGGATTTACTTACATGATACCTATTTGCATTATTATATCTAAAGTCATTAACAAGGTTCCTATTTCACTTGATATTCTTTTATATAGATTATTTTAATTTTTAAAACTAAATGAGAAGTGGTATACTGCAGCCTTAAGCAACCATTACTTTTAAGGATACCCTTGGGCCCAATCGGCATTCTGAGAAAATAAAAATGTGGAAGATTGCCCAGTGCTACATTTTGAAAAATGTTCAGTTTCCATTAAGAATGAGAGATATGCTGGATAGTTTTATGGAGTATCTGGGGAAATTAGAAAAGGATGACAGAGAAGGTAGATGAGGATGTATTTTATCTATGTTTTCTATGAACATTTTTCTTGCTTTTTTGTTTTTAAAAAGTGGCTGTATAAAAGCAAAATCAGATATACTGTATTTATTATTAGTAAACATTGTCATAACCCAATATTTCTTGAAATCATGTTACTTGGGAACAATCATGTATGTATGTGTATCAAGGAGATCCAGCAAGGTTAACATCTGAAAGGATTTGCATAATTTCCTAAATTTGTTTAGGCAGAAATTTTGGGGCAAAAAAGTTTTTAGGAGATTGTGTTTGAATAGTATTATAAGCCCTAAACAATTAGTTACATAACTCAGGAATAATTAGATTGCACAACCAAGTTTGCCAATAGTAAAATTGGATTGTGTCATGTGGTTGTTATGTATGTGTGTGTATGTGTATATGTGTGGTGTAAATGTTTTATCTGGGTTTTTTGCCAAATGGGAGTGACTGGAGAATATGGTGAGGAAAAAAGATTTTTTTAGTTGTACTGTGTACTTGTATGTCGTTATGATTTTTTAAATAAATGAATTTGCATTTTCCTCTTTGAGCATCATCCATTTGATCATATAGACAGTGATTTGTAAGCATGAGTATGTGATTTGGCATTGTGTTTCAGATCTTTGCCTTGTATACAGGTTTTTGGCAAATGTTTTTGTTTTGTTTCATCTACTTGACTGTAGCTAGTATACTAATGATTGTATGAATGGACAAGTTTCTATGGAAGCTGCTCTGTAATAATTTCAACAACATGTTATCAAGATGTTGAATGTAATCATTAATCAAAAGATTTGGGAATTGATTTTTTAAATTATGTTTCAGCATTATATATTACTTTAAAGTCAGTTGTATCATTTTTCTGGGTCTTTTAAATGCCATTATTAAAAAGCTGTTCTCTTATTGATTCTCACTTATATGGCTGCCCAAATAGATTCTCTTCAATAAACTTGAAATAATATCTTCAATTATTTTTGTTTCTTTTTAAACTCCCATTTGAGTCTGTGAGAATACGAAAAAGGAGAAAAAGGAAGGCTGGAAGTTTATATATATATATTACACACAAATATATTACACACTCTAATACTGTAAACCACCAAAAGATGTTAGGAGTTCTGATATTATATATATTTTTAGGATCTGCTCTCTCCCTTTTCTTGGTGGGAAATTGCTGTGAGAAAAGGTTGTTAATATTTTCATGAAATGTAAGCCTGTATTCAATACTTGTCAGTGCATTTTAAACAATGCGCTATGATTGAATTTTTGATTGCAAAAGGAGTCTCTCAATTGAAATTCATCACAAATGCAGATTCTTTAGGATTATGACTGCATTGACGTGTACTATGTGATGCGAGAGGCCAAAAAATGTAAAGATGTATGTGGTGAAGGGAAAACCCTACCTTCCTTTTAAGTAAGCCACATTAGTGTGGAATGTCTGTTTCTAGACCCAGTATAAAGTCTATGCTGATGAAGGAGAAGAAATGGAGAAGGTAGAGGAGATGGCAGGTGCCAGGGGTCAACAATATCCACGGTACTTTTTAGATATTCTTACCAGGCTGGTACAAACAAACTCCCTTATCCTTCTATGCTGCTGGCCTTGACATAACTAGCTATCTTGGTAGAGAAGACAACCTGTTCCTCCAGCTGATAACTCTTTCTTAAGAAATAAGAAAGGGAGCAGGAGATTACACAAGTAAGGAGCTGCTCACAGCTAAGGCTTATCAAAACTGTGAAATAGCAAGATTTCCCTTAGATAGCATGCTGAGTGGTGGGCAATCTCTTTTCTCCTGCTGACAAACAGCTGATTTGCTGCCAGAACTGGTTATCTGACAGTTTATGCTCTCTAGATTTCAATGGGAGTATTGGGAATGACCCAGGACAACCCTCGGATGACCATGTATTGCCAGAGAAGAGGGATGATGAGGACCCCAATTCTTAGTAGGAGCAATCAAAGGGTCAGGTCTTTTATAATTTTTTCAATTCAGCTATCTGTTTAAGCATTCCTAGGTTTTAATTGCATTTTTAAAAGCTTTCCTTATTTTTTTGATTTACATTTTAATCAACTGGTTGAATGAGGATCTATCTTATGACCTCTTGCTGGATTTATTATAACTTTTTTCTGTTTTCTTACCATTCACTTTCACTTTGGCTATAAGGAACTTTCCAGTAGTGAATTCATTGATTCACATATATACTGGATTTTTTGGTAAGAATTTTGTTTTTATTAGTTTTTATTAAAAAAAAAAGCTCTGGTCTTACTTTTTTAACTTGTGATGGGAAAATTCTTTTTTACTTATTATTTTAGGAAATTTTATCTTTGCTTTTCTCTGTGGACATTTTGTTATGGTATATCTGCTTCTCTTGTTCTTGAAAGGAATTGTTTGCCTTCACAATGGCTACAAAAAGTGATAAAGCTAACTGGGAAGCTTTTGAAAAAAATGCTCTTTAACTTACAAGTTTTATTTGAAAACTTTAATTAAAAAAAACTTGATGGGCCACCAATGGTTTTAAATCCATCCCATGATGATGCTCAGAGTCAGAGAATAACAGTTGGATCAGATTTGCAGTCTGATGGACCAGAATCTGGTTTGATGCTGCCAGATGTGAAGAAAAAGGAGTCTTGTCTGAGTATAGCAATTTTGATGGAAAAAGCTGAAAGAGGCATGAATACAAGAAACTGGGAGATTAGGATGAAATTGACTAGTGACAGACTGGACTTTCTTGGCAAGATGGATCAATTTTGAAGAATGGATTTATTATATTTAATCAGACAACAATTGTGTTTTTGCCTACAGAGAACCCTTCTGAACAATGGGCTCTGCAGTGATATTTACAACACAATTTTATGATTCAAGGGAATAAAATGCAATTGTTGGGAAAGTTCCCAATCAAAATAATAAGGAAAAATTTTATTATTAAGAAACAAATGAGGATATTTGATCCTGGACTGATCAGAGAAGCCATTATAGACTTTCTACAAATTAATTTACAATAATAGATTGTTAATAGAGGACTTTGCAGAATTTTTTTTAATAGTAGACAGATTTATAACTGGTCAAACTGGTCACAGATAGACATAGAAGTTATATATTTTGGATCTAATTCTCAAGGAGAGGAAATTATTACTGTTGTAATATTTTTTATCAGTACTCAGTGGGATAACATAAGTACATGTGTTTTTGTTTTTTGTCTTAATGCACATTTTTTTTCTTTAAATGTTTTTGCCTAATTGTGTTTCGTTTTTATAAAATTTCCTTTTCTGTTTTGTATTTTAACTTTCTTAATAAAATAAAAATTTATGAAAAAATACTGTGAAACAGCAGAACAAGTTAAATGCTGCTGCCATAACAGTGTAACAGCTTTAGGCCTTTTATTGTAAACATTACCTTGAGTTCTTAGTTTGGACTGCTTAGGTTCCAAAGAATCTGTTTTTATTTTCAAATTCTGTTCCTGTTCAAAAAACTGGGAAAAATAAACTTTACTAGATTTTCTACACTTTGGATAGCCCAATGTTTGCTTTCTGTTACTTATTAGTCAGCATCTCACCTGTCTACCAGCAACTGAAAAAAAGTTGATTAAAGATAATTGGTAGATCACTCAAAGGTAAATTGTTGTCAATTGACATTTCCCAGGAAAATGTGGGTTGCATTGCTGATGCTCTTCAAATTGGAGGGTTTGTGTAGACTTGGTTCCCTGTGACTATCACCTTTTCCCAAAACTCAAGGAATATATTTGTGGCATATGTTTGAAATAACAAAATGAAAATTGCTATGAGAATCTACGGTAGTTCAAGAGACAAAATCAAGTTATTTTGTGACAGCTTCAAGAAACTTGTGTTTTGTTGATAGGTGTGAGTAGCGAACAGTACTGATTATTTACTTGTCCCATTCAGATAATAAAAGAGCTCATTTCAAAAATTATTTCCCCAATTCATTTATTACAAATATCTATTTAATCTAAAGTTAGGGAGGTGGAGACATCACATTTTATTCATTCAGCAATTCCAATTCCCTTTTAAAGTGATTTTTTTTCCTGTTCCCTTTTCTTCTGATTTATTAAATGAATCAAAGAAAATATACTGTCATCACCCCCAAACAGTGGTTGAGAATGTTAGGATTTAGAAACCCCATCTTATAATTCCCACTCAGTTATTAATAAGATTAACATATCTAGGCTATAAAAGTGTGGATAATCATTAGCTGGCATCAAAGGATGTCTCTTTGCTCTTATTTAATTCATGTCTCTTTGCTCTTATTTAATGGTTGTCTGAATTTTTGCAGCCCATATATAGAAGCCATAGCTATGAAGCTTATTATGTGATTTGGGGTGTCCCTGTTTCTCATTTATCTGACAGAGTTAAAACTGAGTCAAAGCACCTAATGCTCTTAGTGAGAGGAGAAATGAATCAAGGAGTAAAAGAAAGAAAATTTAATTTCATAGTAATTTAAAATGCCTAGCCAATTCTAGTAAATTTTGTAATTAACAGCAACCTTACTGTAATTATTGAAATGCTCATTGCTAACAACAGAATTATCACAATTCAAGCATAGCCTATGGGCAAGCTAGAAATTTGTCATTCTCAAGATTTGTAGGAACAAAAGATGTTGGCTATATTGCTGCCATGATGTAGAGAAAATATGTGGGATACTCTTGTAAATGTGTGACTACTTTTTCTCTGGGGATTCTCCTTAAATTTCTGTTTATGATGGTTTGCACTAAACAGTTAAGATTGATGAAATTCCATTATGGCTCATGTTTATAAAATTGCTGTACAAGGACAGAATTTTAAATGTATGACTTAAGCAGAGCATCAACAGTTATGGAGATAAAACTTTTATAGTTTTGTTAAATCTGGACAATAGACAGCAACACAGAGTGTGACACCAGTGAGGCAAATTTGTCTTTTATTGTGGATTAATTTTCTGTTCTGTTCTCAAGGTTGCAAAATATTTGGGGATGTTTTTTTCTCTCATAACATATATTTATCCAAAGAAAGAACTAAGGGTGGATTTTAAAACTTCCCAAAGCTGAGAAGCAACTTGAAAAGGTATTTACTTTATGGAGACAGACTCAATCCTGGTGTTTGACTTCTTCCTGCTGGAATATCTCTTATTGTTTTTTAACACAAGACACCCTAAAAGAGTTATGTCTGTGATTTAGTGTTAAGCTGTGTTCTTCGTGGTATGTTTAAAACGATGGCTTATCTAGGCCACCCCCCACTACATGCAAGTATCATCCATTGTGGGGTAAGAGGAAAAACGTCACAAAGTTGTCGTTAGACTGCCTTAGCAATGCATGGATGATGATAGGAACAGACAGATCTATCCTATGGAAATGGTTAGTATACTGTGCCATGCCAGGTCAAGGAAGCTATTTGGATTTCTTCATAGTCCCTCTTTGCTGGAATAATATTCAAGATAATTAGCCTTTTCAATCCTGATGGACTTGCAAAATTTGTTATCTTCTGAACTGAATACACGAGTAAGCCATATTTGGTTTGAAAAAATTGGTTGCAGTATAGGTCTGTTAGATATTTTCTGATGTCCAGGTTTGAGTCAGTATGAATTTGAATGAGATTGAGCCTCCTTTCCCCTTCTCATTTGTTCCTCTTTTTCTTCCTTGATCAATATAATACATTTAAGATGATTAAAATTCTTGTCATATTCAACTTGAAATGCTTTTTTATATTCTGTTTTATATTTATATATTTTATATTCCTTATAGTCTTGGTCTGAAAATTAGGATCAAGCTCTGATTTATAATTCTGATTTTATGGAGATAAAGTCACACTTTTTAGGTTTGGATATAAATGGGAAACTGTGATTTACTTGCTCAGAACTTTTTTGTATTTATTAAAAAAAATAAGAGCTAGATTAATTAAAGCTCTTTTCATTTCTTTTGCTTTTATTATTACATCTTATAATTTATTTTAGAGAGAAAAATGCATAATCTGCATCTTGTAGTAAATATTTTATACCTTTAGGATAAACACTATGGCTAATCCAATTAATGCAAAGAACCTATTTACTAATTGTATCTTAGCCAATCAGGTAGTAAAATAATTGACCAACCTTATTTGGGTAGACCCTTCCTGGGAGGGAGGGAGAGAGAGACGGGGGGGGGGGGAGAGAGAGAGAGGGAGGGAGGGTTCCTTAGTTATACCAGTTTGGTAAAGAGAGCTGCCAGACTGAGCCTTATGTGGTTTGTTTACTTATTTATATTTATTACTAAATTTGTATTCCATTCATCTTACTGTTGTTCTAGGAAGTTTACAAAATGATAAAAATATAAATAAAACAATTAAAATTAAGAGAGATTAACTAGAGACTAAAAACCAAGGATGCAAGTGAGATGAGGATGGGAATTTTCTCTCTGCCCTGTCAGCCACCCGCAACATAGAGCATCTACACTGGGGCCCCAGACCAGTTGGCAAAGCCAACTTTGCAGGCTGTTCTGGAAGGCCACAAGTGTGGAATCAATGCAGGACCCAAAAAGCAATAATCAAGGCTCACTGCAATATTTATTTATTCAGTGTGCACTGGAGGAATTCCCTCCCAAAAATATTGGGAAGGGTTCCTCCAGACAAAAGAATGCACTCATATTTATACATTTCAGAAAAGGAGAAGAAAATGGTAGAGTCATACATATGCATAAGTAATGGTTGATGTAAGAATAGATACTCATAATTAGTAAACTTCAAGTTACTTCCCTGCATTTCTACTGATTCTATCCTCAAGAAAGTTATTGTCTTAATACAAAGAAATATATCAGCTACATTGACATAGCAGTTTTGATAAAGTGTACTAAGAACCAAGCACTTTAAGATTGTCCAATTGGCACACATTCCTTCTATCTTTCTATCTTGGTAACATGCTCCTACTCCTTAAAAAATTGTTTTCCTCACAAAAAGATGGGGGAAGACCTTACCTCCAGCAGGAGAATATTCCAAAGGACAGGGGCCATTAGTAAAAAAGGCTCTTCTCCTGGACCTGTGAGCTGCAATTCTTAGATAGACAGGATCTGTAGTAAGCATCTTCTGCTGCAGTGAGTGGGACTGCCTAATCCCATGGGTGCAAGATGGCTCCTCAAGTACCCTAGACCCATGCCATAATGCACTTTAAAGGTAATAAGCAACACCTTGAATTGGACCCAGAAGCAAATGGGCAACTAGTGGCATGTGCAATAACAATGTTACTCTTAACCGCAGAAATTGAGAACAGAAGGTTTGAGTTCAGAACCTTTCCCCTAGTTTGGATGATGTTATCCTTCTGTTCTTTAGTTTGTGCTATTTTTTTCTCACAACTTCTCTGTCAATGAATAAGCCTTGAGACTGCTTCCTTCATATTAGCCAGATTTAAATCATAGTTGTAATTTATTACTACCAGACAAATGACAGCTTATTCTTGAAAATCATGCTAAACAGTGTGAATTTATGTGCATGTATAATAATAAAATAATACATTCACCCTGTTCTGCTTAGTTTGATATCTTTCATTTTGCTGAATTCATTAATGATAACCAATCTGTAATACATTCACCCTGTTCTGCTTAGTTTAATATCTTTCATTTTGCTGAATTCATTAATGATAACCAATTCTGTAAGGGTTACCTGGAATAACTGCCTTGCTATCTTGCTTCTAACTTAGGGCTTATATAATTCTTGCTTATAACCTCTTACAGTGTTATATATCTAACAATTTAAATGGAAAGAAGAATAGTGATTCAATCCTTTCTGCTCCACTTTCCATAGCATATAAAATATATACACATATGGTGGAGGGAAGCCCTCATTTCTGCACTTATCATAGAAATGAGAGAGGCATTAGGAGACAGAATTCAGCTTTCCATTTACTTTTATGTTTATTGGGTGAATAAAACTTTAAAGATTAACACATTTTGTAAGCTTATATAAAAGACCAACCTATCTGCCAAGGCGAAAATACAGTAGTGAAATGTTGATAGAAAATGTTAATGGAGAGAAAACACAACCATTGGCATAAAAGACTGATTGTAGCCTTTGGGAAAGGGCTATTTTTATATTAGAAAAAAATGTTAAATTCATTTCCATCCAAACGTAACTCCAAATCTATTTACATTAATAAGCAACATTGTAATTTCATCGATCACATTTAGCAGTGTAATTAGGCTTTCAAAACAAAACTATGTATAAATCCAGTGATGGATACTGACTATATTATTAATATTGACCAGCTTTTTTCTCCTTTTCTGGCAAGTGTGACTTCTCTGCACACTTAGTCAAAGAAACTTTTCCTGTACCATTTATGGTAGACGTGTCAAACACAAGGCTTGGGGACCAGAAGCGGCCCGTGAAGTGGTTTCATGTGGCCCGCGAAGCCATTCTGGAAACAATGAGGGAATGGCCCCTGCTACCTTGGCCCTGGCCCAGGCTGGCCAGGAACCAATGTATAATTTTGTGGTGGCCATCTATGCTGAAACACATTCAGTCTTAGCTCCACAAGGCTGTCTGGAAACAGCGAGGAAACAGCCCCTGTCGCATTGGCCCCGCCCCCTGGGTGCATGCTGGGGAGGTGTCACCCTTTGTGAGGAATGAAGAAATGCACCATGCCTCAGCGCTTGCCCCGGTCCCACCCCCTTCTGCCAGAGACCCTCAGATCTGTCCCACTCCTGCCCAGGCCCCCACAGGCACCCTTGATGCAAACGATGTAGAGCTGACCACACCCACCCAGTAAGCCACACCCACTCCATCCACACCCACCCAGTAGGCCACACCCACCCTGGCCTCACCCGCCCGGCCCCCCAAGGGCAACCATAATGCTGATGCGGCCCTCAATGAAATTGAGTTTGACACCCCTGGTTTATGGGAAGATAATTCCAGTAGTCCTTGATTTATAACCATTTGTTTAATAATTGTTCAAAGTTTACACTGGCACTGGAAAATTGACTTATGACCATTGAACATCCCCACCCTTATGTGATCATAATTTTGGAGCTTGGCAACTGGCATGTATTCACAATGGTTGCAGCATCCTGCTGTCCCATGATCATCATTTGCAACCTTATAGCAATAGCAGTAGCAGTTAGACTTATATAATGCTTCACAGTGCTTTATAGCCTCTTCAGAGGTTTACAGAGTCAGCATATTGCCCCCAACAATCTGGGTCCTCATTTTACCAACCTCGGAAGGATGGAAGGCTGAGTCAACCTTGAGCCGATGAGAGATGAACAATGCTGCATTCTAACTACTGCGCCACCACAACGCTTACCAGCCAGCTTCCAACAAGCAAACTCAATGGGGAAGCTGAAGTCACTTAATGACCACATGAATCACTTAAAAACTGCAATGATTCGCTTAACAACTGTGACAAAAGTGAAGTTGGACACCACTCACTTAACAACTACCTTACTTAACAACTGAAATTCTATCCTAATTTGGCATAAGTTGAGGACTACTTGGTGTTTCTCTGATTTTTGTTAGGAGGAGGCTGATTTCTCTCTCCCTGCAATACTTTAATAGTAGATGCTAGTAGTTTTACTCTACCTGTCTAAAGTTCAGCAGGAAAAGAGTAAAAGACCTTTTCTTTTCCTAGGCACATTTTTCACAATTCAGAGTTCTTGGAGACCAAGAGAGATATAGGAGAGGTATCTTCTTGATAACCTTAAGTAAAGGAATTGTAAAGTACAATACCAGATGACTTTTATGCAAGCTTAAATGTGCAGTGTCCTAGTAAAGCAGAGCTAAATGTAGACTACCAGAATGCAAACCTGGGACAGGAAGAAAAAACATTCAGCATTCTGGATTGCAGAAGCAGGTATTTCAGGATGCTTGCTCCATAGGAAAAAAGTGAGCCTGGTTTAAGATTGCAACATATGCAATCAAAGCCATTTTACATTCCTGAGGCTAAGTGATTACATAAGCCAACCTGTAGCATATATAGGACTCTAAAAGTAGTCCTTAGTTTATGGCATCAATGTAGCACTTCAGAATCTTTTGATGACCTCTGTGATTCACATGTGAGTTTGGCTGAATGAAGCACATTAAGAGACAATTTTGCCGGGCTTTATTGCAACTGGTGATAGAACTCTATTAAGAGAGAAATCTCTGGTTGAGTTTTCAGGGTGAGGAATCTCTGGATTTGAACTTAGCACTTCCTCAGTCAACAATATTATTTCATTAAACTGTGAGCAGTCACATTCAAATGACTGCTGACCTTCAGAAATATGCAAAATATTGTGGCTGCCCAGATGCATGATAATTAATGATTGCTGCTCCAGTTCCACAGTTCTTGATAAAAAAAATGGTCAAAATATTGTTATTCTGGCCTGAGTGCTGGTCTCCCTTGTGAGGGAGATGGATGGTTTCTAAATTTGATGAATGAATGAAATTAGCTTCCATATATTTGTAAAAATGGCTTTATACTATAGTATAAAAAAAGCTGTGATTGTGCAGCTTGGTGGCCTAGTGGTGAAGATGCTTGTCTCCCACTTGGAAGGTAGAGAGTTCAATCCTAGGTAATGGCACATGTTTCTCTATCAAGGTGCAAAGAGAAAATTTCTGCTGCAAAATCTGTGTAGGAGTCAGGAAGGGCATCTGGCCTATAAATGCTCATCTCCATTCATTTGCACTTCCAATAAAGGGATTAAAGAGTCTTAAAAATGAAAAAAAAAGTAGCTGTGATGCATATGTTGCAATCTTAAACCAGTCCTATTTTGTCTTTAAATTATGGTTTGAGGCTTCTAAAATTTTTTGTACACTGTTCAAAACTGGAGTTGACATTTACAGATAAAATGAACTGGTATTGGAATGTATTTCATACTAACATGCTTAATTAGCCTTAGATATGCTTCAGATCACTACTAAAGGGTCACATGTCACAAGGGATAAAATGGCAGTATACATGGTTCTATTAATCTCTGAGATTGCAGAATTATATTTTGCAAACAACGTAAGGTGTAGTTTGGAAATTATGCATTTTTGCAGAAATAATATTTTGGCTTCTTGTTTGTGCTGATCTTGTGAGAGAAAATTAGTAATTATTAATGATTCTTGTTTATTTTAAAGATTATGCATTTTCTTTCACCAATACAAGTTTGTTGGGATATTATCATGTGGGCCTTTTAAAAAAAAACAAAGATGCCCTAATGATAGCAGATTTACAGCTACTATCACTATGTTATTACCATCAATATTAGTATTTGAATTTTATAATTGGAATAGAGGCTGCTGTTTAGAGAGAGGAAAAAACTTATGGCACGTATAACACCCCCTCCTAATTTCATGTATTTATGTGAATTTCTATTGTACCTTTTTGTTTCTTAATCAAGATGGCTTACATTAATAAACAATATATAAATAAACAAATATAAATATAATTAAAATATAAATGAAAATTAAAAATTAAAATGAATTAATGATGTAAAGCTTGGTTCTTTCGCCATCTTCTTAAATATTGGGAGAGTAGGGGCAAAATACATCTAAAGTGACTTCTACAACTTAGTAGCCACTGAGCTCCAAATTATTCAGTTTCTACCAGAGGGATTCTTCTAAAAGGCACTTCTTGCTCATCTAAATAATGGGCATATTCATAATAAGAAGGCAATTCTGCAAATAATCAGAACCCAAATCAAGTCATTAAGAGTTTTAAAGGTCAGTACCAACATCATGCCTTATGTCAAGAAAACAATTATTAGGGATTTTTCAGTATTTTTCAATAAAGGGACCAGATAATCTAATACTTATCAATCAGCAGTCTAGCCATCACATTTTGCATCAACTACAATTTCAGAACTTTTCAAGCATAGCCCACATAAAGCATATAATCCAGTTGTGCTTTTCACTGTGTACTTGCTTAAAAAAAGTTAGTTTCAAATGCATGCAACCTCATCTTGCTGAAAGTGTGTGAACAAGTTAAACATTTTATTTAAATATGCTTTTGCTTCAAGCTGACAGAATATGGGTGCCTATCTTGGATTTTATTTCAGGTTATAGAAAGGGTCAGGAAGTGTTAAAGTTTAAAGAGGCTGAGAAAATGAAGATGGATTTTAATTGCAATTTTAAAAAATGTTTTGGAAGAGAGCTAAGTAAATAAGTTGCAAACAAGAGATGAATGGGGTGAAATAATTCGGGAGGACTCCGAAGTGCAGGAATGTGTACATGAATGATAATAAAAGGAAGTTAAGAATGCTGTGAGAGGAGAATGCTTATTAAAATGGACAAATGTTATGCATATAATGGAAAGTAGTAAGTAGTATATAATGCATTGAGAGGAATGAATGCTGTTAAACAAAGTAAAAATACAACAGCATCCTTTTACCCATTTGGTATGTCGAACCGAGAACTGGTTTCTAGAGAAATAGAAGAATAAACTGAATGTAGTGTGAATAGATTTCTTAGAAGTATGTTTGGCAAAGCAACAAATGATATGATCAAGAATATATAGGTGATAAATGAATGTGGACTGAATTCACAAGTGTGAGACCAATAGCAAAGAAATTTATTTATTGATGGATTAGCCCTTGAGCCATATCAAAGTGCAAAGTTCCAGAAACAAATTATTACTAAAATTTGATAAAAGCAATTTAAAATGGAATTAGATAAAATACAATTTAAAATGAAATTGGAATAAAATAAAAAAATGAAATTGGAATAGAATACAATAATTTAAAATATAGATAAAATATGATAAAATTGTATTTTGGTGTCATCCCTGCAATCTACCCCAATCAGTCCCACGTATGCAAATCTCAACCATTTTGCTTAAGTACTGTGCTGTGTTAAATGTTATTTTCAGATTCTGGCCAACATAAGGTAGGTTGTTTTGATATGGGGATCCCAATGGGTCATTCATTTGGTTTATAAACAGAGGTACCTGTCTCTCACCTCTTATACAGGCAACAATCGAATAGGATGTGAGCCACCTCTGGCGCTCCGCAAATGCAGAGATATTCATTATAGGGTATAGAATGGAATCTCCCGTATCTAACCATTGTGCCGAGCTGTTTGAATCTCACTCGCATAAATATCTCCCTTAGATGTTTTAGCAGTTGTAACTTCAAATAGCTGTCTATTTGAAAAGTATGTTTGTATTTACTCAGCCATTTCAAGTTACCCACCTTACTAAGGATAGCTTTGTCATTTTGTGTTTCTATATACGCAGCTCTTTTTTTAAGTCATTCTCCTGTTTTGCAAAATTTGTTAGTTTGGTGATCCAGGAGATTTGTGATTGTAATTTTATTTGCTCTAATAGACATAAAGGGAATCTATCGGTCTCCATTTCATTGACTTTATGCCAGTAGTTATATGCTCTAATTTTGGATAATGCAGGAATTGTATGAATTTTCTTTTTTCTTTTTTTTTATTATAAATGTTTTATTGGTTTTATAATTAAACAAAAAAGAAAAATTCAAATTAAACACAACTCAACTCAACTTGAAACAATCTTTTTCAACTCTCTGCCACCCAAAACAAAACATACATTATTTTAAAAACTTACATAAAATACTTAAAATACCTATGGGTGTTGCTCGGCAGCTCCCCCTCCACCACATCCCCCTCTTCTTTCTTCCCTATCTCCTACTTCCCTCCCCCTCCCCTCTCTCCCTCCCTCACTCTCCACCCTCCTCTCCTACAACCTTAACTTCCATCCACTCCTTCACTCCTCACTCTCGACCCCCTCCAGATGTGGTCCAGAGGTGCTGCCCGAGCAACCCCTCTTATATCAACAAATATATCATTCTTATATATTGCAAGTTATATAAGATATAGTTGAGTACATTATTAAACCCCCCCAACCCTCCCCCCGACTTCCCAAAGTGAATACAAGGTAAAACAAAAGAAGACCCACTAAATTAAACAAAATTATTATATAAATCGTAATAAAAATTTAAGTATATACTAAATAGAATTTCTTAAATTGATATTTCCCTTGAGTATAGTCTGACCATTTTTTTTTCAGTCCAACATATAAAAATTTAACTATAAGCTAAATACAATTTCTTAGATTGATATTTCCCTTGAATATACTCTATCCATTTTTTCCAGTCCAACATATATTTTTCATTTGAATTATCTTTCAAAATATGCAGATATTTTAGCCATTTCTGCCAAGTTTATAACTTTCAACGTCCATTCTTCAATAGATGGTAATTCTGGTTTCTTCCAATATTGTCCCACCAACAGTCTCGCTGCTGTGATCAAGTTCAAAATTAAGTTCGTCTCTATGGTGGTGCAATCTTTTGTAATACCTAATAAAAACAGCTGTGGTGAAAATTCAATACATTTTTTCAAAATATTTTGAAGTATCCACCATATTTTTATCCAAAAAGCCTTGATTTTTCTATAAGTCCACCATACATGAAAATAAGTAGCGTCCATACATTCACATCTCCAGCACTTAGGTTGTAAATTGGGGTACATACATGATAATTTTTTCGGATCCAAATGCCATCTATAAAACATTTTATAAAAATTTTCTCTTAAATGTTGCGCTTGTGTAAATTTTACATTTTTCACCCAGATCCTCTCCCAAATTTCCATCATGATTGGTTGTCCAAAATTCTGTCCCCACTTTATCATACAGTCTTTAACTAATTCAGTTTCAGAATAAATTTCTATCAATACGTTATACAATCTTTTAATATGCATTGACCTTTGGTCTCTAATTTGCTTAATTAAATTTTCATCTATTTGAGATAAACCCATCTTCAAATCTTTTTTCCATCTAGTCTGCAATTGTAAATATTGAAACGAAGTAAGAACTATTCCTTCCTCTCTTAGAATATTCAAGGACTTGAATAATAAAAGATTCCCTTCTTTAATTAGGAGTTTCTCATAAGGCACCACATCTTGTAATTGTACTCTATTTATATTCTCTATTGCGTGTCTGGGAACCGTCCAAACAGGAATCTTATCATTTAATTTATACTGATACTTTTTCCAAACACGCAGCAGAGCATTTCTCAATAGGTGCTCTTTGAAACTCCTATCCACCTTTTTATCATAAACTAGATATGCATCCCAACCATATAATAAACCATACCCTTCAATATTCAATATTCTATCATTAGTTAAATTAACCCAATCACTTATCGCTACTAAAACAGCAGCGTGATAATATAACTTAAAATTAGGCATTTTCAAACCACCTCTTTCCCTGGTATCCTGAATGATTTTTAATTTGACCCTTGGTTTCTTTCCATTCCAAATAAATCTATTAATACCCTTCTGCCACTCCTCCAAATTCGCATCCTTTTTAAGTATAGGTAACATTTGAAAAAGAAATAAAAATTTAGGCAATACATTCATTTTAACTGCTGCTATCCTACTCAACATAGATAATTGTAATTTCTTCCATTTCTCCATTTCTATTTGTGTCTTATTCCACAAAAGTTCATAATTATTTTTATATAACTTCCCACTGGAGGCTTCAATATCAATTCCTAAATATTTAATTTTCTTAACTATCTCACATCCCGTTATAATTGTATGAATTTTCAATTCAGCTCTAACTGCTGCAACAGATGTTCTTAGATCTACACCCAAAATACATCTCAAAAGCTGGGACTGTGTTTGTTCTAGGACTGTGGTTGAATATAGGCCCCAAACCTCTGCTCCATACAAGAGCATAGGGGTAACCTTAGCTTTATATACTTTAATGGAGCTAGGGACCCTGGGTAACTATGATTCTTTAGTTTAAGTAATGAATTCAAATGAGCTTTTGCTCTAAATGTACTCCATTGATGATGGCAGGCCCAAGATCCAGTCTTGGAAAAAGTTTCTCCTAAATATACAAAGGTGTTAAACCTGTTCAATTGGTTTACTATCTAATTGCCATCTACCGGTATGTCTCTGCTGATGTTTTCCAAACACCATGATTTTTTATTTAGATTTACTAATGGCTAAGGAGTTATCCTGGCAATAAGAGCTGAATCTTCTTAATAGCTTACATAATCCTATTTGTGAATACGGTAATAAAATCATATCATAAGCATAGAGCAAACTGTTACAGTATGTATTTAGGATCATCGGCATATGTACCATGGGATCCTTCATTAACCCTAGCAAATCATTGATATATAAACTAAATAATAATGGGACCAGAATACACCCTTGCCTTACCCCTTTATTTGTGTGAATCCTGTTAGTTAAAGCCCCATTAACCCCATACTGTACCCTCAAACAGGTACTTGTGTAAAGAGATTTAATCAAAGCTAGCAGTTTAAATTCTATTTTAAGAGCTGTCAATTTACACCATAGTACTTCTCTGTTTACCATATCAAATGCTGCTATGAGATTTAGCATTAACAGAGGGATAGAATCAAGATCACGTGAAGTATTAATACCACTTTACAATGCCTTGGTAAGGCCACACTTGGAATACTGCATCCAGTTTTGGTCACCATGATGTAAAAAAGATGTTGGGATTCTGGAAAGAGTACAAAAAAGAGCAACAAAGATGATTAGGGGACTGGAGGCTAAAGCATATAAGGAAAGGCTGCTGGAATTGGGTATGTCTAGTTTAATGAAGAGAAGGACAATGGGGGACATGATAGCAGCGTTCCAATATCTCAGGGGCTGCCACAAAGAAGAGGGAGTCGAGCTATTTTCCAAAACGCCTGAAGGCAGAAGAAGAAGCAACGGGTGGAAACTAAGCAAGGAGAGAAGCAACCTAGAACTAAGGAGAAACTTCCTGACAGTTAGTTAGAACAATTAACCAGAGGAACAACCTGCCTCCAGAAGCGGTGAATGCTCCAACACTGGAAGTTTTTAAGAAGAGACTGGACAGCCATTTCTCCGAAATGGTATAGGGTTTCCTGCCTGAGCAGGGGGTTGGACTAGATGACCCCCAAGGTCCCTTCCAACTTTTATTATTACTATTATTATTATTACTATTATTACTATTATTATTATTTATAAAAGCAGCAAACAATACCAATACCAAAGAAATAAATTCCACCATTGAGGTGGTTTGTTTATATAGGAAAATTAACAAGGAGTGAATCACAGGTTATGAAGGAAAAGTGAATCGTTTGAGACTAAGAAAGTAATGGTTGGATGGAACTAAAGACATCTTCAAAAAGGAAAAAAGTGAGAAGAAAGAAGCAGTGTATGAAGGATAATACGGATGTACAGGAAGCAAATAGAAAGATATAAAGGGTATAGTAAATGGACTTGGTATGAACTAGTGTAAACTGAATTTATCTATGCTTCCTTTTCTTTTTCTTAGGCCATGTATAAGAATATATTATCATATATATTTCAGTTTGTTTAACAGCATTCATTTAATATATTCTGATTATCACTATTTTTTACTTTCTATACCTTACACAATGCCACTTATGCCCAAAAGAAACAGAATGATGAGTATAAGTCATATTATTTGGCTGGTTTCATATGTTCAGTGAACTCGGCATGTTTCATTAGTTTGGGATTCAGGCATACTGTGTGAGCCTAGAAAATGGGTAAATTAGTAGCTAAATTAAGCATGTTATGTAAACCCAACCAATCTATCATAAACTACAATGAAATAAACACTGGGGTTGAAGGGAAGGAGATCAACTAAGAGAATGTATATATATGTGTGTGTGTGTGTTTTCTGAGGTTTTCGCGGGTGTTTGTATGTAGGTCTTTGGTTATTCGGGTTTTCTCTCACGTAAAATTGGAAGGGTCTTGGTGACGTTTCAACAAAGTCCCATTTGTCATCTTCAGGCTGGTGTTTTCAGCTTCATGCTTCTAGGAGCAATGTGTGATCGCAGCTGTTTCTCCCTTTTAACTGCCAGTGGGGGTATGAACTGATTGGGTGGGAGCTTGGCTGTGTTCTGATTGGGTGGAGGTGTGTTCTGATTGGTTAGGGGCTTGGCTGTGCTCTGATTGGATGGGGGGGTTGGCTGTGCTCTGACTGGCTGGGGGAGTGTTCTGTTTGGGTGGGGGCTTTGTTGTGCTCAGGTTAGTCTGAGTTGCAGGGGGAATTGAGATGGTGAGCTGCGTTGCTGTTGTTTGGCTTCACGTTCGTGGTCGTGCCTCATCTTCATGGTGGGTGTCAGTTTCCTTCATGTATGGATTGGAGGGGTTTAAAGTGGCTAATGATGCATCTGTGGTCTGACTTCTGGTTTGTGGTCGTGCCTCATCATCGGTGTGGGTTTGGGTTTGCTTTTTGCCTGGATGTGTGGTGGTGACATCCTGTGTGGTTTTCATGACTGTGGGTCTGGTGTCATTCTTTGTGTTAGGGATTCATTTATCAATAAGGGTGGGTTTCCAAATGGCTGGTAGGCGGGAGGTATCATCTTGTTTATTCACGCTGTGTGGACATTTTTCTATCTCGATGGCTTCTCTGATTATTCTGTTATTAAAGTGTTCAGTTTTGGCGATAGTTCTGGTCTTTTTAAAATCAATTTCATGTCCTGTGGCTTTAAGGTGTTGGACCAGGGAAGAAGTTGGTTCCTCTTTTTTGACTGAGTTCTTGTGTTCTTCAATGCGTGCACTTATTCTTCTATTGGTTTGTCCGATGTATGTGGTGGGGTAAGCGGTGCATGGGATTTCATATACTCCTTGATTTTCTAACTCAATTTTGTCTTTGGGTTTTCTTAGGATGGTGGATATTTTTCTGTTTGTGCAGAATGCTGTCTTGATGCTGTGTTTGTGGAGGATCTTGCTGATTCTGTCTGTGGTGCCTTTCATGTATGGGAGGAAGGCTTTGCCGTTTTCTTGTTCTCTGTCTTGGATTTTAGTGGGGGTTTCTTTTTGGATTAGGTTGGTAATCTTATTTCTTTGGAATCCGTTGGATGTTAGTACATTAGTGAGAGTGTGTAGTTCGGTTTTTAGGTGTTGTTCGTCGGCTAAACGTTTTGTTCTGGAGATGAGTGTCTTGGCTACGGAGTTGATCTCTGCTGGGTGGTGATGTGAGAGTGCGTGCAGATAGAGGTTTGTGTGTGTTTTCTTTTGGTAGATGGTGTATCCTAGGGAGCCATTGGATTTCTTGTAGACTAAGATATCCAGGAAGGGAAGTTGGTTATTAGCTTCTGTTTCTATGGTGAACTGTATTTTGAGGTGTAGGCTGTTGAGGTGTGTGAGGAAGTTGTCCAGTTTTTCTTTCCCATGTGGCCAGATTATGAAGGTGTCGTTTACGTATCTGAGCCAGAGTTTGGGTTTGTGATCAGATTTTTCTAGAGCTTGGATTTCAAAGTCTTCCATGTAGAGGTTTGCAATGACAGGTGAGAGGGGTGATCCCATGGGTGCCCTTCTATTTGTTTGTATTTTTGTCCATTATAGATGAAGTATGTATTGGATAGGCAGTGGTTGGTCAGATCTAAGATGTGTTTGGGGGGGTTATATTTGTTTTGGATAGCTGTCAAGGCTTCTTTGATTGGCACTTGGGTGAAGAGGGATATGACATCGAAGCTCACGAATAGGTTGCTGGGCTGTAAGTTCAGCCCTATGCAGAATCCATCACCTCACACGTAAAAACTCATTCCAGTTCATAGAGATCATAAAGAAACAAAACTTATAGCCCAGCGACCTACTCGTGAGCTTCGATGTCATATCCCTCTTCACCCAAATGCCAATCAAAGAAGCCTTGACAGCTATCCAGAGAAGCATACTTTCCCTCCTTTGTTTTCCTTAAAACTCTAATTTTGCTTATATGAGTAAGGCCTAGGAATAAGAAAAAATGCTAAAGATTAAGTCATATATTCCTTCAGTTGACTGCCCAGCAAATCACTTGTTTATTATTGGCAGTTTTCTGAATGTTAACATTCACATTGCTACTTGAAATATTGCTTCTACCAGTTTGCAGGCACTGATCCATTTTCTTGAACTAGTTTTCTAATAGTAAGTAAAGGTGGGCCAGAGGTTGAAATGATAACTTACAGGAAGCTGAGATTATTCTGATGGAATCTCTGGTGAATTTCAATGGACCATTGCTGATATGTGAACCACAATGTGAGAATAATGGTGGTGCAGTGGTTAGAATGCAGTACTGCAGCCTACTTCTGCTGCCTGCAGTTTGGCAGTTCAATTCTCACTGGCTCAAGGTTGACTCAGCCTTCCATCCTTCCAAGGTAGGTAAAATGAGGACCCAGATTGTTAGGGGCAATATGCTGACTCTGTAAATTGCTTAGAAAGGGCTGTAAAAGCACTGTGAAGTGGTATATAAGTCTAAGTGCTATTGCTATTGTGAGCTATTTATGATTTACATCTCCATTTGAGAGCATTTCTTTTTGCATTGGAATAAATTTTACAATAAACAAATTGACAAGGATAGATATGTATAGCCATTTTGAGAAACACAGTATTGGGCGTGAGACTGCTGAAATCTGTATTTAGGTTGGAATTGATTTAAAGCAGTGTTTCTCAACCTTGGCAACTTTAAGATGTCTGTACTTCAACTTCCAGAATTCTCCAGCCAGCAAAGATGGCTGGGGAATTCTGGGAATTGAAGTCCACTCAGCTTCAAGTTGCTAACGTTGAGAAACATTGATTCTAAAGGAAGAATACAGACACATTAAACTTGGTGTTCAAGAAATATGAATACAAATTTCTCATGCTTTATTTTTTTCTAAAAAGAAAAAAAAGATAAAACAAGGATCACCCTTGTCATTTGAACTCCCTTTAGCCATACCATTATTCTGTCTCATGTTGAAAATTGTTCTCTCCTGAGTTTTTATTTATCTGGCAGGGAAGCTTTCCTTAGGTGTCAACTTTTCTCTCAGAAAATAATGGGAGAGTGATTTATTTATTTATTTATTAAATTCATATTCCATAAGGCAAGGCAAGATAAGATAAGATTTATTATCATTTTTTTATTGTGGGCACAATGGCACAGATCAAAAATGAAATTTAGTTGCCCTCTCTCAAAGTGAAACACATACATATTCATAACAAATAAATATTAAATACTGTCCATCTTGAATATATAATGGAAGGAGGAAGCTTGAGAGTTCACAAGGTTAATGCTGTATGGAATGAAACTATGGCTGAATCTGGATGTTCTGCTTTGGATACCATGAAGCCTCCTCCCAGAAGGTAACAAAGAAAACAGGTTGTGAAGAGGATGTGTAGTGTCCCAGATAATCTTACGGACCCTGCTCAAGCAACGCTTTCGTGTATGTACTGGATGGGAGGGAGGGTACTGCCAATGATCTTTTTGGCCATCATCACCACTCTCTGCACCGAATTGTGACAATGTCGCAACTGATCCCAAAGCCCTCTGAAATGATTTGGTTTTAACTAGATTCCAGAAGGCTATAACCATTGAATTCAGTTTTGGCTTCAGGAAAAGATTGTTTTAGATGATTGGAACCATTGAGAACAAAATCTCTGGGCCTCAGCTCCCTTCATTTGCAGGAATGAAAATACTAATCAATTTCTCCAGGGAAAGATATTTTGGTTTGATACATTCTAAATATTTTTTTTCCCCAATGGACTTCAAAGACTATCTCATGTACATAGTACCACCAGCATGGGGATGAGTCATTATATGTCGTGATGAAAGTGTGAAATACTATTACAGGATCTTCCCTTTCCAGATCAGGTCATAACTGGATACCAAGCAAAGGATTTCTTGGTCATAGTGTTCATCTGCCCTTCAAACAGCAGATGTGAATTCAGGAGTCCCCTATTATTACAAGTGTAGTGTGAAATTCTAGAGGAGAGACCATTGAGCTAATAAAGCCATGATAGACAAATTCCATATTATTAGGGCTTAAATTTAACTTGTTTTTCCCAAAATAATTTGAACAACTTCTGGACATCAAGACAATTCACCCATGACGTATCCAGCTGGAGGTGGAATGACAAGGTATAATAGAATATCAGCAGCATGCTAGTAACTCTTCATAAATTCCAAATGATTTCTCCTAGTAGCTTCATGTAAATACTAAAAGCAGTGGGAAAAGACTGATGTTTATGATATCCTACATATGAGTGGTCATCAGACCAGCCACTCTTCTCATTGCAATTATTACATTTGGTCATTAAGAAAGGAGAACCATGTGTGGTGGGACTGTCCTAAAGCTTGTGATTATTGGAATAGGATAAGAAAATGGTTGAAAGAAATATTAATGTTGGAGATAGAGCTAAAACCTGAACTTTTTTTATTGGGCATAACCACAGAGAAATATGATAAGGGGATAGTTTATCTGATGCTGCACATCTTGACTACTGCCGGACTGGCATTTGCACAAAAATGGAAGAACAAAGAAACCCCCACAGAGGAAGAGATACTATATAAAATACTATCTTGTGCTGAAATGGACAGGCTCACAATGGAACTGAAGGATAAAAGTGGATCAGAATACTTTGAAATCTGGGATAAATTTTACTATTGATGGGAATCGAGGACTGTTGGGGTTATTAGTGTTAAGATGGAAATGTATATAATTTTAGGTTAGCAAATAGAAAAATGAATTAAGTATTGTATAAAAAAACTCATATGTATCTATAGAGATAAAGAACTAAATATAAGAAGAGAAATAAGTTGATAGAAATGTTTATACTGGAATGTTACGTCATGTCCAATGTTTTCTTTTTTTAACTGTATTATAAATAAAAAACTTTTTTTTTAAAAAAAAAAGAAAGAAAGAAAGGAGAACAACCACTATAAAATAGTGCTGCTGCCCTATAACCTGCAGATGATCCAGAAGTGAACCATGATTAATGGTACTGAAGGCTGCTAAAAAGTCCAAAAGGTCCATGGGCTGTGTGGTATTTCTATCCAGGCCCACCAGAAGTCATCAGCTAAAGCAACCAGTCTCAGCCTTATGTCCAGGTCTGAAACTAGTCTGAAGGAATTCCTGATAAAATGCTTTCTTTAGGCTGCTTTGCAAATGAATACCCACTGCATAGCAGAATAACAAAATTGGAAGATACTTTGGAAGACTTTTAGTTTGACCCCCTGCTCAAGCAGGAAACTCTATAACATTTCAGACAAATGGTTCTCTAGTCTCTTCTTAAAAACGCCAATATTGTTTTTCCCACAACTTCTGGAGGCAAGTTGTTTCATTGATTAATTGTTCTGTCAGGAAATTTCTCCTTAGTTCTAGATTGCTTCTCTCCTTGATTAGTTTCCATCCATTGCTTCTTGTACGTATGTATCAATACGGCTTGTGTTACTGTGTTTCCCTGAAAATAAGCCCTAGCTTGATTTTTATGTGTGCCTAATGTAAGACCTACCTCCAAAATAAGCCCTAGTTTGGGGGTGAGGCACATGGGTAAAAATCAAGCTAGGGCCTGGGGATGGGAGGGTGAAGCTGCCCCATGTGCCCGATATCTGCTTACCTTAGGACCGCCGCAGCCAGGCCTCCCACAACCTGACACTTGTTGCGCCACTGCCTGACTTCTTCTGCAGCCACTTGTAGGTGATCACAGCCGAATGTCACCTGGTGCATTGCGCTGTTCCACCACTTGGGGCAGGAGGCCACATAGCACTCTGCGCTGCTTCCGCCACTGTGGCAGGAGGCTGTGCGGCTTGGCACGCCAGTGCTGCTACTCATGGCAGAAGGCCGCATGGCTCAGTGTGCCTGTGCTGCCATGCAGCACTTTGCGCCGGTGAAATCACTCCCAGCAGGATGTAGTATGGCACTTTGTGCTGGTGCCCTTGGTCATAGCAGGAGGCCATATGGAGCAGCACTGGCACAATGTGCCATGTGGCAGCCAGCAGTGAGTGACCACAGAAGAAGTCAGACACCAGCACAACAGGTGGCAGGGTGGAGGAGGCCTGGCTGTTTCGGTCCTAAGGTAAGTGGGTAAGACATCAAAATTGACCAAAATTGAATGCAATATTCAATATTCCAGTGTGGACCTACCAAGGCATTATAAAGTAATATTAACACACGTGATCTTGATTCTATCCTTCTGTTAGTGCAACTAGGACTCCAAGATCCTTCTTGCAGTTACTACTTTTGAACCAGGTATAACTTATACAGTATCTGTGCATTTGTTTTTTCTTGCCTAAATGTAGAACCTTACTTTTCTCAGCATTGAATTTCATTTTATTAGGTAGCGCCTAACGTTCAAGTCTGTTGAGATCCTTCTGTATCTTTTTTTAAAAAACAAATTTTATTGGTTTTTTTTAAAGTTCTTAAAGGAACATATTCAGGACACACCATGGTGCTGGGGTAATCAAACATCTTAAAACAAGACATATATACATAATATAACCAATACGTCAAATGTTCCCTCTCTTTTTCCCTCAAATAGCATAGTATATTTAAAATATCCAATTCTAGCTTAATTGTATTCAACCTGAGCCTGTTTTTAAGCTTCATCAATTTCTACCATAATCAAATTAACTTTAAATAAAAACATTTTCAGTTCAAATATCCCTTCCACATATGTTCTACTTTCTTAATTTTATCAAAATCTTATTTGTTTCTTCTTCCATTAATCTCCCTTATTTAGAGTAAAATATTAATCTATCCTATACCTATCAAATCTATCAGCTGATCCATCTCTACAAGCTTAAGAAAAAAATAATATCATACCTTAAATCATGTCGTTCCATTAAGCAAAGTTTAAGTCTCCAGTTAATTATCATAACTAATAACATCCATATCATCAGAAAATCATATCATTGTATTAAATTTCAATTAACTATTAGTGCTTCAAATCTGAAAACTCTCTTCAGTTTTTGTCATTCCTTTACATCATAATTTTCATAGAAATAAACCTAACATTCTAAAAGGAACATTCCTAGTATTCTAAATTGTCTTTAATCCCTTATACAGAAAAATATCTCGTCTTTAAACAAACATATTAGTCTATCCTAAACACATCTAAATGTATTTATCAAATTGTTCTCTAAATATCTAATACTTCGCTTAATCAATCTCTTTAAGTTAACAAATTAATCTCAAATCTTAAATCATTTCAATATTTAATTAACATTCAATTAATTATTGATTCAGACCAACTGTAAGACATCTTTTTACTTCAAACTCAAAATCTCAGTCCTTAGATCAGTCCATAGTTCTAGGTTGCCTTTAATCCAATTTAAGAAATTTTAATTTTCATTTTTAAATCTTATTCTAGCTTTCCTCTTTTGCCAAGTAAGTTTCCATAACTGGACTTCCCTTCCAGATAATAGGTCTCTTTTTGTTGCTTGTAGTGTCACTTGATTTGATATAAACCATCTTGATCTCTGATTTAATCCTCTGTTTCTCTTATCCATAAAGCCTCGTTGCTTCAGAAGTCCAAAGTTCAGTCTTTGCTTTTCCTGGTCTTGCTTGTAAGGCAAAATAAAATTATCCTTATCCTCAGTTAAAACCTCTTCTTGTGTAATCTGTTTTGTAGAGTAGTCAAGTGTAATCAGGGAGTCAGTTTTAAGTTTTAAAGTAGAAATTCTGGCTCTTAGTTCTGTAGTAGCCTCTTTTATTGTAGTACATATTTCTTTTTTAGCCTCATAGATCTTTTCCAGTATAAGTTTACAGTTTAAATGTGATTGAGGCTTCTCCATTTTAGCAATAGTTAAAGAAGAATCCTTTTCCTTTTTAGTGAAGGTTACAGTTGAACAGTTGAACATTATCCACCCCCACATATCACACAGCTGGCTCAAATTATCTTTTTTCTTGAAAAACAGTTTGAAGGCCAAAGCTGTCTCATCTCCAGATAAACAATCCAATATTAAATTTTGACCAGTAGGTGACCTCAGTGAGCTACAAAGACTTCTTCAAACCCCATTTTCTTCCTTTTTTCTATCTTTAAAGGGAGAATAGAAAAAGAAATACTCTGCCGATATAATACCGCTCCAAAAATCACAAAAACCTGTTTTTTCTACCTCACAATGTAAGTAGGAATAGAATATAGTCTTTAAATGAATATTTATTTATTTTTTCTGTCCTTTTTGTAAAACGTGTTTGTTCCCATGATTACTAAAGCCACTTTCTCCAGACGGGGAAATAATAACACAAACAGCTTCCACAGGCAAAAACAGCAGGGGTGTGAAGAGGAACAAAGGGGATCTCACCCGGATCATCCGCGGTGGGTCGTTAACGCTTAGATGATGATTTGACTTCGGCTGGTGCAGCAGGGTGATTGGCAGGCTGATCTTTGCTCCGTCGGCCCTAAGGAGAAGCTGGAGACTCGGGGGAAGCTGCCACCCTCCCCTATCTACCTGCTGGCCTCCTCCTTGGTGGTCACCCCTCCAGGGTGACTTTCGACCCCATAGGGGGTCTACTGGCGAAGGAAACTCCTGACGGCCTGGAGAGATGTTTCCAGGCGCGACCAGTGTCATCGCATTCCAGAACCGGAAGTCAGATCCTTCTGTATCTTGACCCTATCTTCTGGAATATTGGCTATTCCTGCCAATTTGTCTGCAAATTTGATGAGTTTCCCTTCTATCCCCTCATCTAAATATTTATTTATTTATTCGGATTTGTATGCCGCTCCTCTCCGAAGACTCGGAGCGGCTTACAACATATATATAAAAACAATTGAACAAATCTGAACAACATTAAAAATACAAACCCCATACATACTCATCAATCACACCACAATCAACAATCATCCCCAGGCCTGCCGGCAGAGGTAGGTTTTTAAATTCTTTCGGAAGGCCAGGAGGGTCGGAGAAACGTGGACTTCAGGAGGTAGTTGGTTCCAGAGGGTGGGCGCCGCAACAGAGAAAGCCCTCCCCCTAGGGCCCGCCAAACGACATTGTTTCGTTGACGGGACCTGGAGGAGGCCGACCCTGTGCGCTCTCACCGGTCGTAGAGAAGTATGTGGCAGAAGGCGGTCCCGTAAGTATCCTGGTCCCAAGCCATGAAGGGCTTTATAGGTAATAACCAACACCTTGAATTGGGCTCAGAGACCAATGGGCAACCAATGCAGCGTGCGGAGAGTTGATGAAATGTGGGCACAACGAGGAAGACCCACAACTGCTCGCGCAGCTGCATTTTGCACTAATTGTAGTCTCCGAACACTCTTCAAGGGTAGCCCCATGTAGAGAGCATTGCAGTAGTCGATCCTCGAGGTGACAAGGGCATGTGTGACTGTGAGGAGTGACTCCCGATCCAAGTAAGGACGCAACTGGTGCACCAGGCGAACCTGGGCAAATGCCCCCCTCGCCACTGCCGACAAATGATGATCCAATGTCAGCTGTGGATCAAGGAGGACTCCCAAGTTGCGAACCTTCTCTGAGGGGTTTATAGATTCACCCCCCAGGGTAATCGAAGGACAGATAGAAGTGTCCTTGGGAGGCATCACCCACAGCCATTCTGTCTTATCGGGGTTGAGCCTTAATCTGTTAACACCCATCCAAACCCTCACAGCCTCCAGACACCGGCACATCACCTCAACCGCTTCACTGATATGGCCAGGAGTGGAAATGTACAGCTGAGTATCATCAGCGTACTGATGGTATCTCACTCCGTGGCAGTGGATGATCTCACCCGGTGGCTTCATGTAAATGTTAAAAAGTAGGGGGGAGAGAACCGACCCCTGAGGCACCCCACATGGGAGTAACCTAGAGGTGGACCTTCGATCCCCCACAAACACCGACTGCGACCGACCAGTGAGATAGGAGGAGAACCACCGCAATACGGTGTCCCCCCACTCCCAATCCCTCCAGCCGGCGCAGAAGGATACCATGGTCAATGGTATTGAATGCCGCTGAGAGGTCAAGAAGCACCAGGACAGAGGACTGGCCTCTATCCCGGGCCCGCCAGAGATCATCCATCAGAGCGACCAAAGCAGTTTCGGTGCTGTAGCCGGGCCTGAATCCCGACTGCAGAGGGCCCAGATAATTGGCTTCCTCCAGAGACCGCTGGAGCTGATGCGCCACCACCTTCTCGACAACCTTCCCCACAAAGGGAAGGTTGGAGACCGGACGATAGTTGGTCAAAATTTCTGGATCCAGGGAAGGCTTCTTGAGGAGGGGGTGCACAAGTGCCTCCTTTAAGGGAGCCGGAAAGGACCCCTCCCTCAAAGAAGCGTTGACAATCTCCTGGATCCAGGTACGTGTCACCACCCTACTGGCTGAAACCAGCCAGGAGGGACACCGGTCCAACAAACAGGTGGCAGAACATACAGATCCAATGGCCCTGTCCACTTCCTCAGGCGTAACAGCCTCAAACTCTCCCCAGATGACCGGACAAGAACATGCCCCTGTCCCCTCAACTGAATCATTATCAGTCGACTCTGCTACACAATTGGAGTCTAGGTCAGCCCGGATCTGAGCCACTTTGTCTGCGAAACAGTTATTAAAGTCCTCGGCACTACCCTGCAAGGGAGGCCCCGGACCCCTTGGGTTAATAAGGGATCGGGTCACCCTAAACAGGGCGGCCGGACGAGATTCCGCAGACGCGATCAAAGCAGAAAGATACAAAGATCTTGCCGCCTTAATCGCCTTCAGATAGGCTTTAATAAATAAGCTCAATCTGGTTCGGTCAGATCCGGACTTACTTTGTCTCCATCGCTTCTCTAGACGTCTCTTATGGCGCTTCATCCCCCTGAGCTCCTCAGTAAACCAAGGAGACCTCCTGGGGCCAGCACCACGGAGAGGTCGCAAAGGCGCAATCCGGTCAATAGCCCCCTTCGCGGCCGTATTCCATGCCGCTACCAGGGACTCCACCGGACTGTGAATGAGGGAGCTCGGTAATTCCCCAAGCGCCGTCTGAAAGCCAATTGGATCCATCAGGCGTCTGGGGCGGAACCACCTAATCGGTTCCGCCTCCCTGCGGGGAAGGATTGGGGCCGTAAAATTCAGTCGAAGCAGAAAATGATCAGTCCATGACAAAGGCATGATATCTAAGCCCCTTAAAACCAGATCATTACCCAACTGCTCCGAAAGGAAAATCATATCCGGGGCATGTCCACCCTCATGCGTCGGGCCCTGCACTACTTGGGTCAGGTCCATGGTTGTCATGGCGGCCATGAACTCCTGTGCCAATCCCGAGGATTCGCCAAGCAACGGCAGATTGAAGTCCCCCAGGACTATAAGCCTGGGGAACTCCACCGCCAGCCCAGCAACCTCCTCGAGTAGCACAGGCAGGGCTGATGCCACGCAGCTGGGAGGCAGGTACGTAAGCAATAAGCCCACCTGGACCCCTAGGTCCAGCGTCATAAGGATGGACTCGCAACCCGGAATTTCGGAAACAGTGAGTCTACGTAGACTGAGGTTCTCCCGGGCCAAAATAGCCACTCCTCCCCCCCTTCCCTGGGGTCGCGGCTGATGCCATACCTGATAACCTGATGGGCACATGCCCATGAGGGGAACTCCCCCCTCAGGGCCCAACCAGGTCTCAGTCACACACGCCAAGTCGGTCTTCTCATCCATGAGAAGGTCATGAATGAGGGGAGCCTTATTGTTAACCGACCTGGCGTTAAGCAGCAATAGCCTGAGCCCAGGGCCCGAGCTACACCCATCACCAGAATCGTGGGGAGAGCATGTTTTTTCAGAAGGGCCAGAACAAGGAACTGCTACGAGGCAGCAGGACCGAGTTCCCCGTGTGTGGCCTACCCTCCTGCTCCCGCCATACCTGCCTCTTCCCTGAATGACCGGTATATTCCAACCCTCATTGTCTCCAGAGTCCGCATCTCCCCAGTCCCCGGCCTCCCTCAAGCTCGGCAGGCCTGTCCATTTATCTATCATACATTCTTCAAGCATGTCCCCGTCCCATACATACATCACTCACCCCCCCCCAATTTGATAAAAATTAAAAATTTAAATTTAAAAGTTTAAAAATTTAAAAACAGACGTATAAACATATTAAATTTAAAAAACCACAGTATAAAACATATTAATTAAAAGAACCACAAGCAGAGATACAAGAAATAAACCAGTCGCCCCAAAATGCCTCATCAGGGGCACAGACTGAGCTTGAAGGTCAACTAAAAATGTTCACTAAAAGTTGCTCTCGGGAACTCCACAGCCATGTCCCACAACATCTTCTCTTCCACTGTAAAAAGGCTCTCGAGTGGGGGCAGCAACCAGTGGACATAATCAAGCCCCCCGACCAAAGCTGTACAAGTTCCCAGTTCCTCATCCTTATCATAAATAGTATCTTGGTTATTGTCCCCTGACAACCAGCATACACTTCCAACGACAAGCCAGCATTGGGGCCAAAACTCGGCAAAATAGAGGCCGAGAAACAATTGGTGGCAAAAAGCAGGGAAACCAAAAAGCTCTCCTGTTTGAAAATCCCCAAAAAGCCACATAAAGCCAGACAGCAATGGCAGAAGCGGGGCGAACCAGCGAAGGACAAGATGGACACCTCCGACAGGCGAGCCGGCTCCAAGCCCCCCTGGACTTGCTGGTCGCCAGTCGCCAGTCGCTGGTCACTGGCCGCTGGTCATCGGTTGCTGGCCGCAGGCTGCCGGTTGCAGGTTGCAGGCTGCTAGTTGCAGGTTGCAGACTGCTAGTTGATAGCTGTTGGTTTACTGAATGCTGGTTCACCGGTCCGGCTGCTGCTGCTGCCTTTCGGCTGTAAGTTGTTGCTCTGCTGCTTTTTGGCTGTAAGTTGTTGCTGCTGCTTTACTGTTTTTGGTTTACTGAATGCTGGTTTACTGGATGCAGTTGTCCCTCCGGGGGATGATGGCCTGCTGTTCTATAGTAATTCTTAATTCTTTGGTTGGTAATAGTCTTCTTTTTGCTGTTACTTGTATTTACCATTCAGAATTTCATTTTCAGTCAGAATAGACAAACCAAAACTAAGTATGTGCTTCAGTGCTCGTCTCTGCTCTGGTCAGGCCTCCATTCAGCTTTGTTGTTTGTTGTTGTTTTCTTTGGTAGATGAAGGAGAAAGGCTTTTCTTTGGTAGATGAAGGAGAAAGGCTTTTATACTCCACTAGCTGAAATATTTTTCTCCAGTATCCAGCTAAGGGGACTGTGTTGTTCCTCCACATCAACTTCCTTACTTTGATGTGTAGACAGAAATCTGTGCAGTAGTCTACATCCAGTATGATCCATATGATACTCTGATGAATAACTGATGAAGATATTTAAAAGTACTGTGCCTAAAACAGAGCCTTGGGATATGCCACTGGATATTTCCCTCCATGTAGATGCAATTCCATTAAGGACTATACACTGAGCGTGACTTTTCAACAAGTTATGAATCCATCTGTTAGTGATGCTGTCTAATATCATTTCAAATTGCTATGCAACACAAATCATAATGAGCAGGCAGGAGATCTACCTATATTCATTTCGCCAAAAGGCAATTCATCATCCTAATTAAAAATGCTAGCTTAGCAGCTTGCTGATACAGTAAGGAAGAAGAAAATAACGACAGCTTGCCTTTCTTATTATCATGTATTTAATCAAAATTCATTATTATCATGTATTTAGTCAAAATTCATTTGTTTCATCCCTGAAACTGTGAAATAGGATAAAACATTAATCCTCTCTTTACATGCTCTTGAATCACTTGTGCCCATCTTCCTTTCTTATCTTACAATTCCTTTTCATTTTTTTCCAAATCAAGGGAAAATTGGAGAGAAATTATTTATACTCCATATATGTATTCCAAACAATGCTCTGAAAATTGAACAGAGTGGGACCAAATTCGTTGTAAGGTGAAAAATACAGCCAATAAAAAACTAAGTTTCATCTATATGGGTCTGGAGGGAAAACATTAAAAATAGATTACTGTCAAGGTTCTGATAAATGAGACCAAACAAATCAGAACTCCGAGGCTAGAGATTTCCTCAAAGAACATGTTTATTGGTTACATAGTATTGGCATGGTCAAAAGTAAAACCACATCTGAAATCCCCTTCAAAGAGAAACACTATTACAAAGTTAAACTTCCCACCCCATTGCTATGCAATCAGCTATGTTTCCCACCAAATGCTGATGCCCCCCCCATCTAACCGACAGAAATTACCTTGGTTCCCACAGGACAATGAAATGTTTAGGCTAGCAAAAATACTCCGCACCCCCTCCCAGTTCTGTGGCAACTTAGAACGAGCAAGATGGCTGAAGTTAGGTTTGTTGTAGAGTTATTACCTCAGTGCATCCATATAGAAACCACAGGTCGGTAGTGATTTAGAAGCTTGCTTTTTTTGTTCCTTTGGTCATATGACACAGGGAGCACTGCTATGAACAAGCAAAAGAGAACCCCAGAAGTAAACCTTTTCCCACTTTTGGGATATCTGGGCATGTTAAAATCATTTTAACAGGTTAAAAGACTTTTTTTTCATTTCTTTAACATGTTAAAAGACATTTCTTGCATTATCTTTTGCCCATGTTTTGTACTATACCTGCAGTTCATTTTTAGGTTATGCTATATTATCTCTTAGCAAGTGTGATGACTCTGCTGTTAAAGACACTGACCTTGTCAGCTGGAAAGTTGACAGCTAGGTTTGAGACCCGAGCCCCTTTGTGCAACAGGTTGAGCTCCTACTTGCTCCAACTGTTGCCCATCTTGCATTTTGAAAGCATGCAAATGCAAGTAGGTAAATAGATATCATTTCGATGGGAAGGTAATAGTGTTCCATGCACCTCAGCATATAGTTATGCTATCCTTTCTATGGAAATGCCTTTGGATAATGCTGGCTCTCTTGGCTAAGAAACAGAGATGAGCACTGCTCCCTAGAGTCAGACGTGACCGGAAGGGGGAAACCTTTACCTTTACCTTTATATTATCTCTTACATCAGACTGAATATGGAAAAACTAGGAGAAAGTGTACTGTTTCAGACCTTTCCAGCCTTTGGTAAGGGTGGAATTTCTTTGCAGACTGCAGTGTATATAGTAGCTTAAAAAACCCAATTATAATTATCTGAACCTATCTGTAGCATTCCTGTACTCTTGTAGTGCTAATTGCTTTAGAGGAGGGGGGAGGGATGGTGCAATATTTTTAGAGGCACTGAAAAAAGCTTTCCCCTCAACTTCCTGTGCTACAGAGTAAGAAGCTCTGGAAATGGCCTTTCGGATGCTACTTCTTTTGGCTGAAAAACGTATATAAACTGGTTTGTGCCAGATTTATTGTGATGCAAGGCTAGATGTCATGGTTCCATGGATGGAGCAAGCTATTCTCCTTCTCCTTTTCCTTGTCAGGCACTAGATTAGGAAAGGCTTGCATCTGGGAGAATACTGAATACTGTTCTAGGCTAAATGGATTGATGTCTTAAGATAAATAATATAAGGGCATGAAGATGGAACACAACCTATGATGTTGGACCATGTTGGAACAATGGTAGTAAGAGAGAAAAAATAATTTGAGAACACTAAAGTTCAGGTGTGTCCATTGGGAAAATCACCTGCTGCCAGTTTTCATCTGAGAAATGCTGGAGAATATGTTTCTGCTAGGGAGTTTAAGCTGTCACTCAGAAGTTGGATAATTTTTCACTTCAAATATTGGTCAATGGCTTTGATGATAATATAGTGAATCCCCACATTAATATGATGTGCTATAGTGAAGTCTAATAAGGCAATTAAAAGGCACTTGTCATCAATCTTTTCAACTTTATCTTCCACAGTTGACTATGGAGACTCAAAACCAGTTGGAAGGAACATGCCTGCTGCCAAGAATATGGCTTCAATCTGTTGTCATAGCAACTGCCTCTGTCCAGTATGATCACAAAGGCTTTGATAGTCCCCAGACCCTACTCAGTCATTTTTACGGCTTCAGCTGTAGTAATTCCAAAGCCTCTTACACCAGATGTCTATGTAACCTCTATAAGAGAAATGCCAAATTTAAAAAAAAAATTAATTTCAGCAAATGGCAGAGAGGTATGAGATCAGATATCTGATTTAAGACAGTTAACAAAGAAAGCAATAGAATTGAAGAAGGTTACCTTTAATTACGTGGATCATACCAGAATGTGGAACATGTTAAGAGTATGCTGGATGAACTGATAATTCTCCCTGGGCATCATAACATGGTAAGAACTATAAAATTGAATTTAGAGAAACAGTGATTCAGAAAAGGAAAGGAAGGGTGGTAAAGAGGCACATTCTCTCCATATTGCTATAACATGTGTGGTAGGTATCTTATGACAGGATTGGGAGACATGATAGCTATATCGATTCAATATTGAAAGAATAACAAATTGAAAATGGAGTTAAAACTGTTATATGACATTTCAGCCTTTATTTTTAATATTTTATTAAAAGTGATATTAGCATTTTAGCATGGCATCCATGCCTCTTTTTAAAGTTTAGGAACCATTTTTTCGTTTGAGCCAAAGCCGTTTCCTTTGATGTACAAAAACCAATACCTTCAATGACTGTCAATCAAACGATAGAGCTGTATTGTGAAGTTCTTGAGTGCTACAAGCATTAAAGAAACAAATCCTGGCGGGAAAGGAGGAGATGCAACATATTTTAGGAATGGTTGTCTTTTTTCACATTTAATCAAAGTCTTCTATTGTTTGGTATTTTGCTTTTTCACAAGCCACATATATTGAACGAGTATACATACCATGTATACCCTATATAAAAACCTAGTCTTCCCTTAATAAAAAGCCTTTTAATTTGCCTGAAATATTTGTGGTTCATATTGTTGGAGGAGTGGGGAGAACAAAAAGCAACTTTGAAAAAACATTGAGAGTTCCTCTCTCAGATCCAAGGATTAGATTCTTTCCAGGTCTATGCCCCTCGAGTGCCCAAGTTTCACAGGCAACCAAACTATTTCATTAAGTGAAAGAAAAAAGACCAAAGAGCTTACTATGAAAGTAAAAAAAATGAATTATCTGGGTCAGTGTCAAATATTAAGAAGTAAATAATGTTAACCAGCTTGCTTAGCAAATTCACAGTTGACAGTGAAGAAATGAAGATGGTTCTGTATCTTTTGAGGGTCAAGAATTGATGAAAGTGAAGAGTCTATAACAATTCAATAACTCACCATGGCCAACTCGCCATGGCCAACTCGCCACGGCCAACTTGCCATAGAACAATTCGCTGCTGGACAAAACTTACATCAATAACAAAGAAATGGTGGAACAGAATCATTAAAGAAAGGATGCAAAAAGAGGGACAGAATGAAATGTAATCAACAAAAATTAAGATATTTTTTTTAATTTTAAATAATATAATAGAATTGTTAAATTGTTCCGCATTGAGTTATCCCATCGCAAGTTGGTTGTGGCAAGTTGTCCTTTGGCAAGTTGTCTGTGTCCGTTGGCCATGGCCAGTTGGCCATGGCGAGTTGGTCACAATGAGTTGCCTGTGGCAAGTTGTCCCATTCCTGAAAGTGAAGGTGTTCTGGGAAGGTAAAGAGGAGATTAATTTTAGGGAGTAAAGCAATAACTACATTAGACAAGATCATGAAGGATATTTCTGTGAGACAAAGATCAGAATAATTTAAGAGACATTAAGAAAATCAGACATTGAGAAAAAATGGCTGCAAGAAGAACCAATCATTTGGTCTAGGATGAGATAAAGTCTTTCTTACTGCTATCTCAAAGCACTATGGACTCAATCTGGAACTTTCTGTAGATAAAGCATTCATCTTCTCCATCACCATTATTGTAATTTTCTTTGCATAAATATACAGATTGCATTAACAGATGAACAAGAGGATCTTTTTTTTCCTTTTTGGGGAATATCTCCAACAGAGTTTAACACATTTGAAACTTTTACTGTGCTGACTTCTGTGTCCATCTGGGGTCTGCCTAGAATGTTCATTTAGTTCTTTTTCTCCTTTTCTTACATTTAGTTAGATTTTCAAAATTTACTTATGATCTTAGGTTGTCTTACATACCTAGGTAGCATTTTATTTATGTGAAGCAGATATTGTTTACATTTAGATTATTTACAAATTGTTTACATTTAAAGATGCTACCCAACAACTCTTGAGAGTTTGTCTGCAAGCCTCAGTGTATAAGAAGGACACTTTGTGATTATGCCAGAGATGGGTTGTGATCTCAGCCTCTTGGATCTATGGGAGGATATTGTGGGGAAAACCCCCCTCACTCTTAAAGATTATTAGTTTTAATCTTAGTTCTTTATCTTGAGGAAAATAATGACAAGGGAGACAACATCATGAAAAACTGGGAAAAGAGACAAGGAAGGGAAAATTTTAAAAATTTAATATGTCTGGTTTACATGCCTAAACCATTGAGTTCATTTATTTTCAAGTATGTGTGTGCCAGAAAAAAACATACAGGGATCAAAGAGAAATCTTACTTTTCTCATTGAAACATTTTGAAACATAAGGCATCTTTTGTTGCTTAGACCTAGAGGCTTTCCTGTTTGTTTGTTTGTTTGTTTGCTTGTTTGATTTTGTTTGTTTGGAAAATCAGAATGTTAGAAGTTTGGGATATACTAACTACTGCTTTCTTTTCATATGCTTCTTTGATCTGATATAATCTGAATGCTGTCTATGTTTTGAGTCAGTTTCTGTTTGGCTAAGTACAATGCATTGTAATTCTATATGCCAGACAAATTGCCACATATGGAAGTATTGAATGAGGGTGCATAATAATAGTATATCAGGCATTTTAAAATTTACATTGTGTCATAATTTAAGATAGAATTGTTATAAAATGATGTATCATTAGCATACGACATTATTTAGCTGTCCAAAATGTACAAAGAAATAACAAACCAGTTGAAGTGTGAAAAGGAAGAGAGGACTTTTTATCATGCATAATGAACTTGTGAAAAAAAATTGGATATATACAATAATGGCAAAGATATTGTGGATTAATATTATAATGAAACTTGATTATCTTATTTACAGTTATCAGAAAGATTCAAAGTAGACAAATACATTTATGGTAATGAATATTATAAGACTGACTTCGAAACAGTCACTCTTATAATAATACACATTTAATGATGAACATGTGATTGCTAGAAAGTATAAACTTTTACTGATATTTGAAATAGAAGAACAAATAAAACAATGTACAATAAAGTACTGCAGGCCAAACAAATGGTTACAATATGCAGACAAAATAATGGGAAATTGTGTGACTGAAAGCATTGAGATTTTCACTATGTTATAATCTTAAAGAAAACTAATAAATTGATGTACTATTGGTATATGACTACAGAAAAATATATAAAATTCAAATTTATGTTAGAAATGTGGATAACAAGAAGGATCATTTTAGGTTAAACTGAACTGATGATTCATGGATTTGAGATTAAAAAGGGTTGAAGAGGAAGGAGAAAGAATAATAAAGCAATTGCTCAATAGATGGAAAGAAGAAGTCATAATTCTATGTTTTCTTTCTTTTTCATTTCTTTTTTCCCCTTAGTGTTATACTCTTTATTTTCTTATTCTTTTAATTTTTATACTTCTACTGTACTGAAAAATTCTAATTAAAAATAGTATATTAATACAACTATGTTTCCAATTAAGTAAAACCTTAAAAGAAAAGAGTAATTCTTTAAGGAAAAAAATACATATATGCTGGCAGTCTGCTTCCCAAGTACATGATCTAGGATGGTAGAGGTAGGTACTTGTTTATTAGATTTATATCTTTCTTTCAGAAATTCAAGGCATTATGTATAATGTTCCCTTTTGATATTTCCCATAACAACCACTCTCCAAAATAGGTTGGGTTGAGAGATTGACGGGCCCCGTAATCTCCAAGATTCTGAAGAAGATACATGGGCATGATTCAGTAGCAGATTCTCAGGTACAGGCTGCATTAAATTTCAAAGTGGTTTAATCAGTAATATTTTCTTCTGGATTTTGTGCCTCATGTTATTAAAATGTTATGGTTCTGAAAAGAGTTGGCATATGTATTTTATGCATTTTTTTAGCCATACAATTTCTTTCAGTTTGCCCCCCTTTTTTTGTTTCTTATTTTAATCCATCTCTTAAACAAGACAGAGCAAATCAATCTGGCTCAACAATTTTAAAAAATGAGTATTAAAAGGATTTTTAAGAGTAAGCTGTGTGTATGCTTTTTTAAAATTTCCTTTGTAACAAATGAAAATGAATTGACATCATGATAAAAATTGGTTTGAAAAAAGTGAAACCTAAAGAGCTATTGCATGAAAGATCAATTCTATTAAAGAGAAAACTTGTTAATCTTCCTTTACCAAAGTAATTCAACTGAGGGACAATAGACATATTGGCAGACTTGCTTCACCAATACAATGCAAGATGTGCCACACTTATGACAGATATAGCAATCAGACTTCCAGTTTTCCAGAGCTTGGAGGTATGATGGATGCAATGATTAACAGAGAGAGGACCCCCTTACTGATTAGCCCTCTTACAAGACATTCTAAAAACGGGGGCATCATGAATGAATAGTGCTTTCTTTTATTTATTTATTTCTCACCTTTTGTCACTATGTATCCATTTTTACCTTAGGAAGAGCCTTAAATGGTCAAGAGCTGAATGATGAACAAAGAAAGAGACATTTTTCAAATTTCAAGTGAATTAGGGTTTTAAAGTTAAAGCCAGCATTCTGACATGGAGTGCAGATTGTAAAACATGTTCACACTATATTTAGAACAAACTAAAATACTACAAATCAAAGGGTAAGGTAAATCTGAAATAATATATAGTATCACACTTAAGAATGTGGTGGATGTTCAATTGGTTTGCCATAGACATTTCAGCCAATTTTCCAATTTGCTAAGTCATGACTTAAACAAACTATGGCTTTGCATAACGAATGAGCACAGTTTATGCTAGTATAGAATGTGGCTTGCCATCAAAAGACACATGGACAGTGAGGCTCCTGATCTTTATGTTGTACTCTTGCTTTGCAAACACAGACTTCAAATAGAGAATAGAACAGGGCTTTGTGTCATGCAGCCTTTTTCTTTCTGTGTCACTGCTTAATTACAATGGCTACAGCTTCTTTATAATTAGAATACAAAGATTCATTTATACAAAAATTTAATGTGGAAAGCTTCCTTTAATATGTGTGTCTTCCTGTATCAAATTTTAGCCAGACTATTAACGTATTCTACATCGTGCTTTCAGACCTTGTGATTTCTATGCTCCTGGCCATCTTTCATCATTTTTCATAGGAACCTTCTAAGTCCAAATTCCAGAACTAATCAGGCATTAATTTGCAAAAGCCCGCCGTATAATTTGCAGAAACCATTTTTAGTCTTTCTAACAGGGGTGTCTTTATATCCAACATATCTGACTATTTTATCAACATGGGGGAATGCTTTTCTAAAATAGCCGGGAGGGCTGAAAGGAATTCAGCTTCTTAATGCCAAAAGGAAAAATGCAAATTAGTAAGGATAGAGGAAACAAAACCTGACCAAATCTACTTGAATCTTATTTAATTTCCTGCAGCTGATTGAATATGATTCAGATAGAATGAGCAGGAATAAGTGTTATTAAACCATCTGGTAACATATTTTTATTTAAGCTGTACCTTGCCTGTTCCTCCTCTTAACAGTAAGTGCTGATTAGCAGGCACTTGAAGGGCAGTGCAAAATGCTTACAACATTGGTTCAGTTGTGTGAAAAACTAGCACGTTTCTCATTTTTTGGAAGTAGAGTATGTCAGGAAGATTTTGAGGTAATTGTGGTTGAAATCCTGGCATGCATGTTTAGCAGAACACATTAGTGTATAGAGCCAATTAAGACAATACAAAGATAAATGCTTAAGATTCCAAAGGAGCAAACTTAGTTTATACTGAGATATAAAGCTTGTTTTTCTAAAGTTTGTTGTTCTCATGATGGAGGAGAAAGAGGAGTTGGTAACAAGTATTCTATTTTTCCCATACAAAACAAACTAGAAAAAGACAGGAACACAAAGGAAGTTCATTGCTTTCTATATTTACTTCTACTGCTCCTGGTGATTAATGGGATAAAAAGTGCCTAGAGTCATTGCTTCTAGTCCTGCTTTTCCAACAGGCTAAGAATATTTATTGTCCCAATGGGATGTTTTTCTTTAGGAATTAACAATACTTCTTGCTTTTAAAATTTGTTTTTAAATTTTGGTGTTGGTGAAAGACTTCTGAGAATACCATGGATGGCAAAGAAAACAAAATGGATAACCAAACAAATGTCATTCAAGATTAAAATAACCAGTTTTAAATTATCATATTTTGAATACATTATGTGAAGACAGTTCTGGAAAAATGTAACACAGGGAAAGGTGAAAGGAAAGAGAAGATGACCAGTCACAGTAACGGGGATGAATTCAATTACAGTGGAAAAGAGGGCACAGATGGAAGACTTAAAGATCAGGTTGGGCATATATTGTCATGGAGAAAATTTATTTATGTGGCTGTTAAAAGTTGATGGCATATAATGAATCAAAACCTGCTTTTTATCTATGCAATCTGTTTGCACATCATACAGCTTATTGCAAAAGGAATGCTAAATGTCACATTTAGTTGAGTAAAGTTGTTCATTTTTGTTTTTGTTCTATTTTAAGAACATACCTATACACACAAACATTCAAAGTTTTGTGATAAGTGCTTAACAATAGTACTGCTTCCTTGTATCTAAAATTCTATTCTTGGGGGGGTTGTCTTTTTATTTTTTTTCACTATATAGAAAAAATTATAAAAGAGGGGGAAAACAATTGAAAGAAGAAACAACATACAAGATATATATTTACAAATATACACAATGAACGAATGCCATGATTCATACAAACATCCATAGCTGATCTATATTAGTTCTAAATTGCTGAACTTATAAATAATATTATATATAATATTATTATAGCAGATATTTAATCAGATTCAATCACATGACAGCAAATCATATACCAAGACACTTAGAATATAATTTTGAAAGCATTTTAATAATTTTATTAATTTTTAAAATCTTTCTTTTGTTGTATCTTTTTCCCCAAAACCCTTTAAATGTGTATATCTTATTTTGGTTCTTTGGTTCTTTTTAATTGTATCTTTTTCAACAAGAAGTATTTTTAAAATGACTTTATTGTATTTAAGTTATTGTAAATGCAATGAAATTTGCACTTTATTTTTTACTTCTGAACAAAGAAAATGGACTTCCAGTCAAAAGACTTACTATTCGGTATCAGAAAAATAAACATATGGTTCCAACGGATCTAGGACAATTTGGGACAGCCAGCTGAGGGTGGCCAACTGGAGGAGGGCACCTCGCTACTGCCAGGTTGCCTATGCCAACTCACTGATACCAGATCATTGTAGGACATCACAATATGGGCAATCCACTGTAAGAACAACTCAGTGCAGGCACCTGGATGGAGATGTGTGTGAGCGAGGAGTGAGTGGGTGAGTGAGTGAGGAGAGTCGGGCAGGCAGGTGAGCAAATGAGCAAGCGAGCGGGTGGGCAGAGTGCACAGTGTGGCAGCAGTGGATGGGGTCAGATTCTGCCCAAGCCAAAGTGATAAGAGTTTTTAGCACGTTGGGAAGCCCACAACTGCTCATAAATATGTGGTGCTTACAAAGCCAGGCAGGAAGGAACAGGGGAAAACATCTCTTCTCCAAGAGTGAACAAATAAAACATGCCAAAACATCTGCAACTGCTGCTGCTACAAAACAGGATGCCCCTATTTCTTTGCTCCCTAGCTTAGTTGGCCAAGGTTTCCCCTGGGGAAACTGAGGGAGGGGGGAGAGAAATGCAACAGAGGAAAAATTGAAAAGCAGGCTGCTTTTAAGAAAAGAGTTTGGGGTATTGGACTTGGGAAGAAAGGGTCAATAGATCCAAGGACTGAAAAGATGGCAGAGAAGAGGGGGAGAACTTCAATTCCCCACAGTAAATGAGAAGCAGATTTCAAGAGACATTTAATCCCCATGCAGGTCTGTGGGATGGGGTGTTTGCATGCATGGAAGGCAGAAAAGTGGGCAGTTGCTGTGCACTCTGCCCACCTGCCCACCTGGCTCTCCATCTGGGTGCCTGCAGCGAGTTGTCCCCACAGGGAATTGCTCATGTTGAGTTGTCCTGCAGGGACCTGGTGGCAGTGAGTTGGCAGAAGCAACTTGACAATGGCAAGGAGGCTGTTCCCCAGATGACCACCCTAGCTGACTGTGCTGAGTTGCCCCATTCCACGGCTGTGAGGGTATACAAGCAAGCTTTCGCAAAGTTTCTTTTTTCCAATGTTTAAAATTCTATGGACAAGCAAAATGTTATTGGAAAAGGAAGAAGAAAATACTTCCAAGGAGTTGGGATTGTGGAATTTCTTTCCTGGTAACTGAAGAGAGTTTAAAATACCATGCAAAGTATTTTGCAGTGCTGAACATAAGTAATCATTCATACAGTGTAATTGCCAAATACTTGATCTCTTCTATTCTGTCTTTGGTTCTACTTCCTGGCAGGGAATAGAAAAAAGTGGCTTATTGAGATGTAGAGAACTATGACGAGCCATATGTACTAAATAGTGTTTGTTTGGGCTTAGTATGCTGAGTTTGATTTTTTTTTATTCTAATCAACAGTCCTTATTTAACTTAAACTTCCATATATTTCTGTCTCTTTTCTCCAAAGCACAAAAACAGTAATTCCTTACACAAAGGATATCTGACAATAATTAGTCAAAGGCTTTAGAGAAAGAAATAAAATAATGATGATTTGCTTGTTAACAATGACACTCCTCAAATAAGCCCTAATCAGTCAGTCTAATTACCTTTAATAGAGAAAAAGAGATTTGCTGGAGTCAAGGAATTAAGAAACCAGAAAATTTTAGCAGAAGAATCTAATTAATTTTACTATTTTCCAAGGCACTTTTCTCTGAAAAAAACATTTCTTCTACTTTTTAAAGTCACTGTCCCCTTTGTTTAGAACTTTCTTAGATCATGATCTTATTAAACTTTTTGCTTTTAAATTGAAATCCTTTAAAACAGTACTTTTCTTTTCAATTTTAAAAAGAAGAATTTTTAACCATTTCTGATTAAACCTCTTAGGTAATAAAATAATTAAATTGTAAAATGATTAAGAAGATGAGGTGTTTGCCAGTTAGGGTTTGTTTATGAAAGCTGTACAGCAGTTTAGTGCATGTTGTATATATATCCCTCAGCTCCCAAGACACTCAACTCATATCAAGTATAAGAAAATTCCTGCAATCTCTTCATGAGGAACAGCTCTTGTAGAGAACAAGTGGTTGACTGCCCAATTTTTCCTTCCTCTGGTGAAATTTTCACCAGCCAGAACTCTCTTCTGGCTGATGATTTCACTGTTGTGCTGTCTCCACTTGCGTAGACACTTGGAAAAAAAACATTTATAGTAACCAGCCATAAAAACCTCATTCAGAATCCATAAACTTCACCTCGAAGATCAACATTCAATTGAATCCAGAACTTTTCCTTTTAGAACTAATGAATAAACAGGAAAAAAAGAAAATTATTTCAATGTATGATTACTTGGCAAGATGGCAATATGCACAGGGATAGAACGATTTGACACTACCCACTAGGAGGAATGATTGGTGACGTTGATAGATTTTGCTGAAATGACTAAATTAATTTCTTTTAACAGTAGTTGCAAAGTAGCTGCTGTAGTACTTCAGTGATGTCCCCTGCATTCTGGAAGGCAGAGGGCCTAATTGTGAATCAAATGTATAGTAAGGATTACATTAAAATGGGAAAAAAACTTGACCAAGGAGGATTATTACCATGTTTGCCTGAAAGTAAGTCCTATTCCAAAAATAAACCCTACCTTGAGTTTTGGGGGTGGGCCTAATATAAGCCATACCCCCAAAATAAGCTAGTTTTAGGGCAAGGCACACACCTAAAAATCAGGCTAGGATGGGGATAGAGGGGGTGGAACTGCCGCACACACCTCACACCCACTTACCTTGCAGCTAGGCCTCTCCTTGCCAGCCCACTTCTTCTGTGGTGTCTCCAGGCCTGCACTTTCCAGAAGGCCACTGAAGCTGAGAAAGGACCTATGGATTGAATCCTGTTCTGTTTCAGGAAAAGAGGCATTGAGACGAAGCAACAAGTTCCAACAGTTCTCCTTTATTGCAAACACCAACAGAATAGGTTTTAAAATGGTACAGCCCCCTTTTATATCCCCCCTGCACAATACCTTGCTGGCCAACCATTGCAAAGGATCTTTTCCCGCCATGCGTGTGCACGCAAGGCTGGGAGCAGCCTTTCTAGTCCCAGGCATCCATATGGTCTGCCCAGGCCAATTGCTACAGCCTGTGCCTACTGGTCCAGGACATAACACCCCTCCCCCCTTGGCTAAAATAATAAGGCACATTTATTCTTTTAAATACTTCAACACTCCATTGCATTGCTTACGTTGCATCTATATATACACAACACTACAGTCTTGCTACCACCATGCTCCCACTCCCCTTGAGCAGCATTACTTAACCCAGACTACTAGGCCTGCCCATGAACTGAGAAGGACCATACATAGTCTTGTAAGTATTTGGGAGGACCTCTGGCCTGCCCTGATCTTCTCATGGCTGGTGTATGTACCTGGCCTGCCAGCTCACCTGCCAGGCTGGGCAGACCAGGACTTTGTTGCCCCAAAGACGCAGGGGACCCACCCAGCTGCTGACTGGCTGGATCTGTTAAATCCAAGCCAGGGTTCCTTGGGGGGGTGGAATTCCCCAAGTCCAGTGGTGGGGTGGAATTCCCCAAGTCTACAATGGACTCCCCTTGGGAGCACTGTCCCTTGAGTCCTAGGCCAGCAGCTGGAGTGGCCTGAGTGCCAGAGGCCAGAGCTGCCTCTATGGCGAACCCCCTTTCTGTGGATTCCCTGTTTGGAGCAACAGCTGAAGCCTGGCGATGTTGGAGAGACCGTGGTCCCCAATCATAATTGTGGTCCTCCTCCCCCCTGAGAGCCGAGCCAGGAGCGGAACAGTTGCTGGGAAGCCTCCAGCACAGTTGGTCAATGTGACGTCGGATCACACGACCATCGTATGACAGCGGCCCAGAGACCTTGCATACCACTGCTGTGACCCAGAGATGTCCTGGTTCATAGTTCCTTGCCCAAACCGGATCTCCCACTTGTAGTCTCCTAGGTGCCTGCGGCTGTGACACCTGTGAAGCCACCCGGTCTGGGTGCAACCTGTCCAGTTTCGTGATGAGGCGGCGACCCCAGTGGAGTTCAGCTGGGCTCTTTCCAGTAGCTGTGCAAGGTGTGGTGTGGTGGCACAGAAGAAAGTCCACTAGTCTGTGATGCCAGGTCCCGTGAGTGATCCTTTTTAAGGCATCCTTGGTTGTGCGCATCATTCGTTCAGCCTGTCTGTTGGAAGTTGGATGGAATGGTGCAGATGTGGCATGCCGGATCATGTCTGCCTGTAGGAACGCCTTGAACTCAAACGACGTGAATTGGGGCCCGTTGTTGGAGACAAGGACATCTGGAAGTCCATGTGCGGCGAAGATCCCTCTCAGCACCTGGATGGTCCTAGCAGTGGTAGTGGAGGAGACAGGCATGACCTTTAGCCACTTGGAATGGCTGTCCATGAGAATTAAGAAGAATTGCCCCTGAAAGGGCCCAGCGTAGTCGATATGGACCCTCGACCATGGGGTATGAGTCGCCTCTCACCTATGAACTGGGGCCTCTCTGGCCTTGACTGTTGACAAGTGGACCTGGGCCTCGATGTCTTTGTCAAGCCCAGGCCACCAAAGATGGCTGCACGCTAACGCCTTCATCTGGACTATTCCTGGATGTCTCTCATGCAGAGACTGCGGACTCTAGTCCTCAATGAGGTTGGGATTACTACCCAGCTACCCCATAGGACAGACCCCTTGAAGGTGGAAATCTCATGCTTCCTCTGCCAGAAGCTCTGGAATTCTGAGCCTGGACATGTGTCAGGACATCCAGACAATGCCCAGGTCAGCACGCGTGTTAGTGTGTGATCAGTGGCTGTTTCTGCAGCCACATCCGTAGCACTGAGGGGAGATTCAGGCAAGTCCTGAATAGACAGGATGTGGTTGGCAGGTGCTGGATCTGCCTCTATCTGGTGTAATGGCAACCTGCTGAGACTGTCTGCATGACCTATTTCTTTGCCTGGCTTGCGAACCAGTATATGGTCATATGCAGACAGGAAGTTTGTTTGTTTGTTTGTTGTGAACAACCCCAGCAGTGGCTTATGGTCTGTAAAGACCATGAAGTGATGGCCATATACGAAGTCTAAGGCTAAGGCTTCCCTATCTATCTGTGCATAATTGCGTTCAGCTGATGATAGGGTTCTAGAGTAGTATGCTATTGGGACTTGCATTCCATCAGCCTTCAAGTGACTTAACACAGCCCCGATCCCATAAGGGGACGCATCACAGGCAATGCACACTGGCAAGTTCTCATTGAAGTGCACGAGGACCGCATTTGAAGAGAGCAAGGCCTTGACCTCTTTGAAGCTCTTTTCATGTGCTTGTGTCCACTGCCAAGGGGCCTGTTTGTCCAAAAGCCAGTGTAACGGCTCAGCCACTGCAGCCTTGTGAGGAAGGAATGAGTGGTAAAAATTTAGTAGTCCCAGAAAGGCCTGAAGTTCGGCCTTGGATTTGGGGCTTGGGGCCTGCTGAATTGCTTGTATTCAGCAGGGTGGATGCCCTGAGCATCAATGCGGAATCCTAGAAACTCCATGGAGGTAACCCTGATCTTGCACTTGTCTTGCTTAAGCTTCAGCCCCGCTTGGCGGAAACATAGCAAAACGGCTCGCAGCCTTTTGGCTAAATTGTCAGCTGAGTCCCCAGCGATGAGGACATCGTCAAAGTACGGGCAATTTGGAATATTTGGAAATTTTGGAAATCTGTGAGGATGAGATTTGACGGCCTGAGTTTCACCTGTAGGCCGCTTCTGCTGCAGACCTTGTTAAAGGTGTCTAGGGAGATGATCGATAGAGCAGACCCAGTGTCCAGCTCCATTGACAAGGGCACCTCTTGCAACTTCATGTCGATGTGAAGCTTCTTCCTAAGTGGCCTGTGGACCCCCGTTCTAAAAACACTCCTACGTGATGCGCAGATGTCCTGGCTGGGGACCCTGGTACCTTTCTGAAGCAATTCTTCTGGGTAACGTTCCTTCTGGTGACCCAAACAGATGGAGGCAATGTGGCCTTGCCTCCCACAGGCCCTGCAGATGGCGGAGCGGAAATGGCAGTCTGCACGGCGATGGCAGCCTCCACACCCGATGCCCCGAGGGGATGATGCTGGCTGGGCCTTCCCTCCATATGGCCTTCTCCCTGGAGTCTGATGCAGCTGGTCCACTTCCAATTTTGGATCCTGTTCGGATTCTTCATGAGCAACCTCTTGATGGACTGTGGCTGGAACTTGAGGGGGCTTGGCGAGCCGCAAGGCCTTCACAGCTCTGCCTGCTGCTTCTTTGGCTGAAACTTCCCTCAGGGCATCTTGGAACATGAGGCCTCCCTTTGCAAAGAGCTTCTGCTGCAACTTCGGCTTTGCAGATCACAGACCAGCCAATATCTCAGTCTCTCCTCCAAGTCTTTGAATTCGCAGGGTCTAGCTGCTTGTCGCAAGGCCACAACAAACTCTGCTGCAGACTCACCAGGACTCTGATCCCTCTGCTCGAATGTGTGTCGCCAGGCAATCACTGAGAGCTTGGGTTCAAAATGCTCTCGAAGCATCCTCCTCAATTCTGTGTAGGTGATTGATTCCAGTGGTGCTGGGGTGACCAGATTCTCCGCAGTCTCAAAGGTCTCTTGCCCACACACACAAAGCAGCTTGGCAGATCTCCACGAATTTGATTCACCCGGAGGTAGTTCTCCACCCGGGCCACGTACGAGCTCCAGCGTTCTGGGTGAGCTGTGTCAAACTCTGAAAGCCGGCTTATCTTTGCCATCATTTCAGCCCAGGAACTTTGTCCACGCCTCTTGCTGCAAGGATTGAGAAGGGGCCCCATTTTCTGAGCTCACCTCCAGCGTCTCAGTGCTGGCAGGCTAAGTCAATCTCCAGGAGCCACACTTCTCCGAGCTGCAAGCCCCCCTGTGGTGAGCCAGCTTGGCTTCTTAATCTGTTTGCCTTGCAGGCATCCCACCTTCGTCACCAACGTTCTATTTCAGGAAAAGAGGCATTGAGACAAAGCTATGAATTCCAACGGTTCTCCTTTATTGCAAACACCAACAGAACAGGTTTTAAAATGGTGCAGCCCCCTTTTATAGCCCCCCTGCACAATACCTTGCTGGCCAACCATTGCAAAGGTTCTTTTCCCGCCGTGCGTGTGCATGTAAGGCTGGGAGCAGCCTTTCTTGTCCTGGGCATCCACATGGTCTGCCCGGGCCAATTGCTACAGCCTGTGCCTACTGGCCCGGGACATAACAAATCCATTGCTTGGTTATTGGCTGCAGAGGCCTTCCAGAAAGACCTTTGACTGCGAAGGGCAGGCAAAGCTCCATTCTCAGCTGGAGAATGAAGCTGCTTCTTTGGCCACAGAAGTGGGCCGGCTGGGCAGGGCTGTCAGTGCCGGAGGTGAGTGGAAAAGACATCCCTCCCCCCTGGGAAATAAGACCTGGTGCCTCTTTTGGAGGCAAAAATAATAATAAAGACCGGGTCTTATTTTCGGGGAAACATGGTATTATACCCCCTTTTGGCATATTTTAATGAGAAAAAAGGAATATTTTTATTGATATCATTGATAGAGAACCAAAAGAATTATGTTATGAACTTAAAAAAGTTGTTAAGGATGAATGTGAAAAGAGACTGCCAAAAATACAGAAATAGAATAAAGTAAACAATTCATGATCATTACCAAGAAGAGAAGCCAAAGTCAAGAAAGATAAAAATCTCAGAAAGGAAGTTAACAATTTTACAGAGTGATTAGAAAAGACAAGAAGCAGTATTATAACAATATCTGTAAATACATTAAAGATAGAAACAGACATGAAATAATAGTTTTTAAAAGATCTCTGAACTCAGTGGCTGGATAACCTTAGAAAATAAAAGATGTTTACATTTAGAGGGTTATGATCTCCAGCAGGGTTGGCATGCTCACATATGGATGGGGCAAAGTAGAAACCACCAATATTTTTTAAGACATAAGGTTCGGCAAGAATTAATAAAAAGCTGGAATATAGTTAAATCTCCATATTACCCAAAGATTCCGGCTTGGCTATCGCCATTGGAGGCAGTCACATATCCCAATTTGTATAGGAAAGACAAGGCTATTATATATAAAGACATTTTGACAGAAGAAGGTTATTTAAAACAAAAACAAGAGCTAAAACAACAAGGAATAGACATGGAATGGTGGTCTTATCTCCAGATACAAGCAAGATACACGAAGGATAAGCAAGAATGGGGTATTAATAGACAAGATACGGTTAGATAAAATACTGCTAGGCCCGGAGAAAAAACAAATAAAGAATATTTATAAACACCTGTTGGAACATAAGCTATATGAGGAGCAGGTTAAAGAAACAATGGTGACATGGGCAATAGATCTAGGATATAATATAAATATGGATCAATGGCAGCAAGTATGGGAGCGAAATAACAAAATCACAGTGGCGACATCATATAAAGAAAAGCTGTATAAGATGGTTTACAGATGGCATCTCCCTCCGGCCAGATTAGCCAAAATATATAAAGGATATTCTTCTATGTGTTGGAAATGTAAAAAAGAAAAGGGTATCTTTTTTCATATATGGTGGACATGTAGAGAAGCACAGGTGTATTGGCGTTTGATCTGGGAATAGGCAATAGAAATGACTAGGCAAAACATTCTATACAAACCTGAGACATTACTATTAGGAATACTAGAGAAAAATGTAAATAAAGAGGACACATATTTAATTATTCACGTGGTTACGACGGCAAGGATACTATTTGCTCAAAAATGGAAAGCAATGGAAGTACCGACTGAGGAAGAACTAATAAAAAAATTATGTATTGCGCAGAACTAGATAGGTTAACTAAAACATTAAAAAATCAGGAAGAAACAGATTTTTCTCGAATATGGAATAAATTTTATAGATGGAGGGGGAAAAATGGAGGTCACAAATGAAGAGATAAGTTAAGATAGAGACTAAAAATGTATAGTTTGTATATAGATATATTATATGTAATTAATGTACAATATGGATTGAGATGTCAGTCAAAGACGATTTACCAGGTTCAATGTTTTTAATCCTTTTTTTAAAATTTGTATTCAATAAAAACTTAAAAAAAAAGATCTCTGAATTCAGAAAGAAGTCTCAACCTCTAGTTACTATGCTAAAAGATACCAATGGCCAGATAGTAAAGGACGATTCAAAGGAGATCAAAGAAAGATGGAAGAAGTATATTGAAGCACTATACAGTAAAGACGTTACCATCCAAGATATTCCCTATTTACAAGAACTTCTAGTGCAAGATGTTGAGCTAAATTAATGCTTTCATTATTATCAAGTTGGAAGGCTATAGGAACTGAATTATAAACTGTCCAGAATCATTTATAGCTAATATGGGCAACTATAGAAATAAAACAAACAAACAAACAAATAAACTGATGGAATACCCTCTAAAATTTGACAAACAGCAGAAGAATATTCTGAATCAAGCTATGCTAGCAAATGTGGAGAATGATATAGTAGCTAATTGATTGAAGAGATCAATCTATATTCTGATACTTAAAAATGAGACTTAACAGTGTGTACAAACTATCATATACCATCTTTAACTTCATATACTAGCAAAATAATACATGCCAGATATTCAAGCTGGATTTAGGCAAGGCTGAGGAACACAATATATTATTGCTGATGCACACTGGATGAAAAAAAACAAAGAATATAAAAAAGAAGTTAGTAAGGGCTTCATTGAGAAGTCTTAAATTGTGTTGATCATATCAAACTGTGGAATATTCTCAGAAAAATGAAAATTCAAAAATATTTCAGCCTTAGAATTGGCAAAGAAGGTATCAAAATGATGGATAGTTTCTGTCTTTTAAGATCAACCATCAACAATAAAGTAAAAAGCAGTGAAGAAATGTGCTAGCATTTGATATGGTGCAATAAAGATCTTGGAAAAGATAACCATGATGGATCTCTATCTACAAAAATCAGAATCAAGCAAGCCATGATATTCCTTGTGAATATGGAAGTGAAAGTTGGACTTTATAGAAACAGAATAGGAAAAGTATCGACACCTTTGAATTTTGATTTTGGAGAAGACTCCTGAGAATACCACGGAGAGCAAAAAAAAAAAATATATGCAATGTATCATCAACCAAATCAACCCAGAATTCTCACATGAAGCATTATCAGGATGAAATTATCCTATTATGGACACATTATGCAAAGACTTAGCTCTCTGGAAAAGGTTGTAATATTGGGAAAGATGGAAGGAAACAAAATATGATGACAGACGAGATAGACAGACTCAGTAACACTAGTAATGGGTGCACAATTAGAATATCTGAAAGATTAGGTTAGTGGTAGAGCCTCTTTGTTATGGAGAAAAATATATCCCTGCAGTTGTCAAGAGTTGAAAGAATTTGATAACACAAAATCAGTAAATAAATTCTGGCATATTAAATGGCATTGTAGGAATGAAGGATTTTGTTTTGCTGAGAACAGGTTAAAAATCCTTCAGGCTGGCCAGACTCATCCTAATTTCAATGATCTTAAATGTGAATTAAACATATAGTTTTATTTATTTCTTTGACTGATTGCCTATCATCATCATATAAGAATGAAAATAAAAAAAATATGTCTATGTGAATACAATCTGGCTCAAATGCAGCCTTCGTTGCCTATTTTTCTGTTTTTCTTGCATTCTTCCTTTTCTTTGTCAAATATAGGAATAAATTTAGGAATAATCCTTAATAAAAGATTTACTGAAGTGACCAGGGAATATGAGAGCAGGTTACATGCTTATTCATAATGTGGAAAAGTGGGATTGATAATCTCTCTATCCATATACATACCTTGTGTGTTAATATTTGAATGGCCTTTTTCAACCTGCTATTGCTTAGAGCAGAGCTTTTCAACCTTTTCACCCATTGTACCAGTTTTAGGATATGGCAACATCCGAGTACCACCAGTCACCTAGCAGGGTGTCAAAAAACTGATGACCCTCCCAAAAAAGGAAAAAAGTGATAAAGTACAGGTAGTCCTCAACTTACAACAGTTCGCTTAGTGACTGTTCGAAGTTACAATGGCACTGAAAAAAGTGCCCCCCCCAAGCCACAGCCAAGCAGGATACCTGTCTGCCCACCCGGCGGCACTCTTCCTCCTGTCCGAGGTTTTCTTTGTGGTGAGCATTTCTGTTGAGGATTGGCAGCGGGGGTGGGGGATGTTTGTTTTTTATTCCCCCCGTCTACTGGGTGGTTGCAGCAGGTTTTGGTCACTTCACATGACCCTGGGACACTGTGACCATCATAAATATGAATCAGTTGCCAAGTATCTAAATGTAAATCATAAGACCCTGGAGATGCTGCAACATTCCAGCTGATTGGTGCTTCTTCAGGGCTCAGCAGAAGTGTCAGGATCAGCGCTAAGCTCCAGCTGGAGCCTGGTGCTTCCACTGAGCCCTAACAGCCCTGAAGAAATGCCAGGATCAGCTGAGCCCTGAAAGCCCTGCAGCTCCAGCCATCTCTCGCTCAGACTTGTGCTGTGCTGCCACTGGTTCAGTTCATTCTCCTCTCCCGGTACCACTTTTCTAGGATGGTCGCATACCACCTGCCAGGTGCCAATGTACCACAGGTGGTACCCATACCACTGGTTGAAAAGCCCTGGCTTAGAGGTAGTGTGTAGACATCGTATCTGACAAGTGGGAATTTTGAAAAAATGTATACAGTTAGAAAAACAGGTGGGAAATACTGCACTCAGAATTTGTGGGCATTAAATTAACTGACAATAGATTAAAGATCAGTAACTTACTTAAATTAATTGACAATAGACTAAAGAAGATCAGTAACTTCTTTATTATATATTAAGTATTTCATATGTTAAGTATTATCAGCCTAAGGGATTCGTTGCCACAGAACATGGTGATGTGTCCTAGTTTGTAATTATTCATTTGCTGTTCACATTGCTGAATTTTAACCTTAGTGGAACTTGAAAATACAAGCAGGTGTGAATTAATAATTGGATGAGAGGAAATACCAAAACTGCAAGCTGGACTGTGAAGTAAGAGAAGTTCTGAAAGAACAAAGGCAGTGGCAAACCATTTTTTGCCAACAATTAAATGAGCATATCCTCAAACCCATCAGGAATTGAACTTGATTCAAAAGAGCCTTTAATTTTAAAAGAGCTGCATAAACTGTACAGTACTTTACTTCGGAACTGAAGAGGAAAAGGTACTTTACAGCATGTGGGATTGCTCACATAGCAGCTTCCTCACTTTCTGGAACTGTGCAACTGCCTTCCCCTGTTTGAGAAGCTGTCCACTGGTATTACCTGCATGTACTATATGCCTTTTTTTTCCTTTACATTTATTATTCCCGCAAATTTCAAGACATCTTGCCTTAATATTACTTGTGGGGGGGAAGGGGGAGATTCTCCTTTTTCACTCCATGTGTAGAGCCTTCCTTTCCATCATGAAAATGATCTGTTTATGGTAATCCTTGGGTGCTTACCCATTAAGCTGTTTCTGATGGTTTGTGATTTTTCTTTAAAAAAATGTAGAGCACTTCTCTTTTGATTATGTCTTGCTGGATGAACCACACTTTACTGTTTCGATAGAACATTATCATTTATGGGGCTCTTGGGAAGAGATAGTGTTTAAATTTTATTAGATTCACCAGGATGATGTGATAAGCAAAGTACTCAATATTCCTGTTTGCATATGAGAAATGGCAGATGATTTGGAAAGGAACCATCCAAGGCCTTACAATGACTTAAAAAATGATGGGGCATATGTTTAAATATAGGCCCCTGTCAAACTCAACTAAAAGCAAAAGCTCTTTGCTAGCAATTGCTACACTTTTTTGTAAGAGCAGTCTTCTGGGGCATCTTGGTAGAGGAAATTTAGAATCCATATTAACTGTGCACCCTCAAAGCAACATTGATTGAGGCTGCTCCCTGGTAGGATAAAAAAGCACTGTACTTTTATACATCTGCAATCTGAACAGACTGACAACATAATACTTTTCAGGCACAAAGATGGGAGTAGTGGCAGAATAGTTGCAAGGGTGTTTGTACAATAAGGTAAAGTGGAAAATTGCAATTGTACCTGCATATGCACAATCTTGACGTTTTTTTAACTGTATGCTGTGGAGCCTCTTGCATTGCTGTGTATATAATGGCCCATTTGTGAGGATTGTAAGGACCTACCTCATCTAAGCCTCCCAAGAAAGCAGAACTCTTGAAACAGGCATTATCTCAAAAGGAACTTTTATTAGGGGCTAGCGATAGCAGGGAAAACAAGGTGAGATCTGAAGTTGTGCAAGCAGTATATTAAAAGCGATATTATCACTCCTCCCACCAGGGTACCAGGGTCCATTTGAATTCCAGCCAATACACAGATGGCATAGTGTTTTGGTAACTGGCTCTGTTGGCTCCCTCTTCAAGGTCTTACTTGCTTTCCTTTCCTTCTGGCTCCAAGCACTAACTGTTTCCTAGATAAGAGAGATGCATTCTTTCTCCTGGGGGAAGGGCATAGTGGCAAGACAGTGCAAAGCATTCCCAAAGTATCCCCCCTCCCAACAGAATGGCAGACCCTAAAAAATGGTTACAAAGGCAGGGACAACTATAAAGAGGGAAACAATACATTTCTTTTGGGGACCTGACAATTTGGGCTCCTTCTGAATAATGGGCTCCAAACTATACCCTATGGTCTTCTATCATCTTGAAGATTGCCTTAGGTATAGCAACTCTCTTCCATCCCATATTCTTGATTATGTTAAGATTATGATGAAATATCCATATAAGCCTTTCTATCATATTTCTCAGGCCCTAAGCTTGGTAGGAGGATGGGCCTTTTTATATTTCTTGGTGCTTTTAGAAAAAGCAGCAGAGCAATGGCTGTAAACTAATGGAAAGGTTAATAGAAAAAAACACTATACCATCCAGTTTTAGAAATCTGTATTCATAAAGATTTGCCATGACATTCAGAAAGACCTCTCTATTAGCAGTGCCCTGAGCAAGAATTAACGTAATTGTTTTTCCAATGAGCTCTGAAGTGCAATAAAATATTTTCCAGATCTGTTTGCCTCATGAAGATTGAATGCTTTTTTCCAAGATGTATCTTGTCATAATGTAATTAGCAGAATGTTGCATAAGCAATGATTATATACTTAACTTCTTTATTAGAATACTATACATACTTTTTACATTTCTATTCACAACATATTTTTGTGTGTGTATGTGTGTGTGTGTGTTTTAATGGCCTTAAATTGATTAAAAATATTTGAAAGCATCTGATTAAATATCATGTTTTAGATTATAGTTATGGTCTCATTTACCAAATATTACTAAAGGCAAGAAGATAATTTGCATGTGTTCTGCTCTCATAATTATTATGATTTAATTGCACTGCAAGCAAATGTCTATTTTTATTCAGCAGATTCCTAAGTCTTGTTTCCAATGCATCTCAAGATATAGCAAAAGAAGGATATTTATCTGCTTTTCGTGATAAGTTTCTGAAGTAAGTTAAAATTAGACTATGAAGTGCTAGAGCATTGGAATATTTGCACAAAAGTATCATTTGTTTGCAAGCAAAAATGGGGGAGGGTAATCACAGACAAAGTCATAGAATCATTGACATTAATAAAATCACCACCAGTCAATTGCAAAAGGTAGCTTTACTTGATACAGTTTGCATCCTGGGATTATATTAAATAATATCTGCCTATCTCAGGTATTCATGAAACCCAAGATCTCAGGTATTACTTGCCTATTTTAGGTATTCATGATGTCATGATAGACAGAAAAAAAATCCAAATCCAGTCTAAATATCTGGTTGATTGTGTGACTAACCATCATTTATTAAATTATATGCTGCCTGATTCCAAGTGACTGTTTCAGAAATATACAGGACAACAAATTGACCAGAAATGAATCATCTAATAAAATCAATCCGTCTTCATTCAGTATAGAGTGCTCAAGATCAAGAAATCATAATGTGGAGAGAATAATCACAGAAGATATTGGTAAACAAATTAAACAGTGCAGAATTCCTCATTTTTGTAAATACGGAATAATAAATAGAATGTAGATGCAGGTTTTAAGTGTGCACAAAAAGAAAAGAAGAAAAATCAGGATAATTACAGGGGAGATAATTTGATCTCAAATGTTATTTTGAAGATTTGATTTAGTCCATTTCCTTTCAAAATGCAAAGATAACAGGGTTTTTTTTGTAATGCTTTCATTTGCAATGACAATAAAAGTCAGGAACAAATACTAAATTATGTATTGTATCTGCCAGAACCAGTGCTTGTGTAGGAACATACATACTTAAGACTGACAGGACTCAGATAATTTGAAATGAAAATATAAATTTACTAATGTATGTAATAAAAAAAAAGAAATATGATGTAGATATTGACACTATGACACCATATTTCCATAAAGGAAATCGAGATGAACCCCTAGAAAGCCCAGGCTCTGCTAGATAGGCAAGCCCCCCACTCCCGCCACATAGGCAAAGACATCCAATGCTTCCAGGGTTTCACTAACTTTTACAGAAAGTTTATACCCTGTTTTGTTCACAGAGTCAAATTCCTTATCCAACTGACAAAGAAAGGAGTTAAATTTGCTTGGGCCACACACTAGACCAGTGATGGCGAACCTTTTAGAGACTGAGTGCCCAAACTGCAACCCAAAACCCACTTATTGCAAAGTACCAACACAGCAATTTAATCTGAATACTGAGGTTTTAGTTTTAAAAAAACAACTCATACATTAACATCTTTTGTCTTAAAAGAAAAACACAATAACAAAGCTTTCAATGATATAAACAACTATTTACTGAAAGGTAAAAGTTTGCATTTCGCACGCTTTTGAACAATTAATGTGATTTTTGCTGTTGTATGCATGCTGATAATTTGTCTAACCTTCGCTTATACTTTGTAAGTTTGAGAGCAACACATGCAGCACTCAGGTCATCTGTTTTCTGTTTCTGGTGTCAGATTTGATATAATTCAAAGCTGAAAACAGTGAGCTCTCTTCGGAGGCTTGTTTTGGCTAGGAAGGGGCTTGAGAAATGTCTTTTTCCTGCAAAAATGTAGCCAAAGAGCAAGGCGCGCATGCCCACATAGAGGGCTCCGAGTGCCCCCTCTGGCATGCGTGCCATAGGTTCACCATCACTGCACTAGACAGCATTCAAAGAGTTAAAGCAGCTTTTTGCCCATCAGCCCCTCTTTCTGCATCTGGACCCATCAAAGAAATCTGTGGTTCGAATAGACACTTTAGGGGTTGCCATCAGAGCTATTCTTATAAAAGAGAGGGAGGGAGAAAGCAGTCACTTGCCTTGCATTTTCTTCTCCAGAGCCTTGACTGCCCCAGAACAGAACTATGACATTTTCAATAAAGAGTTCCTAGCTGATAAATCTGTATTCCAACACTGGAGATGTTTTCTGGAAGGGGTTTTCCCATAGAAAATCGACACAGATCATCGTATTAATACCACTTTACAATGCCTTGGTAAGGCCACACTTGGAATACTGCATCCAGGTTTGGTCACCACGATGTAAAAAAGATGCTGAGACTCTAGAAAGAGTACAGAGAAGAGCAACAAAGATGATTAGGGGACTGGAGGCTAAAACATATAAGGAATGGTTGCTGGAATTGGGTCTAGTTTAACGAAGAGAAGTATGAGGGGGCACATGATAGCACTGTTCCAATATCTCAGTGGCTGCCACAAAGAAGAGGGAGTCAAGCTATTCTCCAAAGCACCTGAAGGCAGGATAAGAAGCAATGGATGGAAACTAATCAAGGAGAGAAGCAACCTAGAACTAAGGAGAAACCTCCTGACAGTTAGAACAATTAACCAATGGAACAACCTGCTTCCAGAAGTGGTGAATGCTCCAAGTGGAAGCTTTTAAGAAGAGACTGGACAGCCATTTGTCCAAAAGGGTTTCCTGCCTGAGCAGGAGGTTGGACTCGATGACTTCCAAGGTCCCTTCCAACATTATTATTATTATTATTATTATTATTATTATTATTATTATTATTATTATTATTATTATTATTATTATTATTATTATTATTATTATTATTATTATTATTATTATTATTTTCACCCAAACAAATCAGATAAAGCAATTCTTGTCACACTTTGATTTTATATTTAAGTACATCTTGGGCTCAAAGAAGTTGATGCCAGATGCTTTCTCTCACAAACCAGAATATTCCCAAAGTCCCATTCTTTATTGAAGAAAAATCTGTACTTTTCAAATTACAATTTTTCTCTCCCATTTTAAGATGAGGTTTGTTTTGTTTGCTCAAGCAAGACATTCTCCAAACAAGATAAGTTTGCATAGTCAGGTCAGGCATGCATGGGCATGTTCAGTAACATTCCCTGCAAAATATTCTTTAACAAAGGTAATAGGCTGCATTTATAATGAAGCAACAAAATATAGGTGTAGATATATGATTGGTTACAAAGAAAACCTAAGATAAAGGTAAGTGGATCTAACTGGCACTGTATAACAACAAAACTTTCCACTAGCACTGACAGTCAAACCCACTTCCTCTTGCATCTTGCTCAATCAGTTTTTCTATTTCCTCTTGCATCTAACTCTGACAGTGTATAATAAAAAAACTACTGCTTATTGAAGCATGCTTGCTAGCTAAATTTGTATTCTTATTATGCTCAGGAGTACCATGCTAAAATATTATTGATTATCATTTTGCTTAACTTCTTCCAGATCTTTCAGATTGTTATTTTAAGTGTATAAATACCAAGCTATGGTTGTCTGACACTGATGAAAATGAGCATGGAAATTATTTTCTTTAATATACAACTTACTTCTGTAAAATGGGAGCCTGGTTTAAGAAAGGACACTTGTGTGCTAATAAACATACCTAACAGTGAGAGAAATATGGCTACAATCATAGAGATTTCTTTCATACTGGAAAATTTTCATCCAGTCTTCAACCTTTCCTTTTCATTCAGATGCCCTGATCATGTCCCACATGGATTAATGTCATGCACTCTGCTTTTGAAGAGCATCCAGAATCTTCAACTGCTGCAAAATGCAGCAATGCAGGCAGTAAATTAGCGTATGTTACACCTCTGCTTCATGAACTACATTGGTTACCAGTTTGCTTCTGGGTTCGGTTCAAGGTACAATGTCCTATAAAGCTCTACACGATATGGAGTTGGGATATTTGAGGGACCACTTCTCAGTCACATCTATGGGTCCTACAGGAAGGGCCATGTTCCTGTTCTGTCCATGAAAGAACGACATCTAATGGACTCAGAAGGAGAGTCTGTTTTGTTGTGTCATCTGTCTTTTGGAATGTCATTTTCCTTGAGGCCTGATTGGCCCTGACCTTGCTGGTCTTCTGGAAAGGTTTGAAAATATGCCCTTGCCATTTTTGCCTGGGGAACTTGTAACATGGGTATGGAATACGCAAAGTGACTGCATTACTAGGGGGTGAGTTCTCCTGCATATCATGTCTTTTACAATTGCCTTTAATTGTTTGTTTGTTTTCCAAAGATTTTTTTATATATAATATATATTATTAATTTTTTAACATGATCACCTTAATATTCGGTAAACAGTGTGTTGTCTGGGTTTACATTTAAAAAACATTCGCTAACAGTTGGTTTCTATAATTTATAATCCACATAATAGCTTTATTTGATTTCCTCTTCTTTCCATAATGTTATCTTTTACCAACCTTAAGTTAATACAATTCTTATTGTTTTGATAGATAACAATTGAATATAATTTTTTTTCTAATATTTTCACAAACAATAATCACATCAATATAATATTTCTTTTCTATCTAGTCATTCTGGTTGCCTCATCATAGATCCCGTTTACAGTTCTTGTTTACATTTGTTTTTTCCATAATGTTCAAAACATTCTTACTGGTTAAGATTTTCTCAAAGTTAATTTCATTTAAATATTTGACTCTATTTTTTCCTCATGTAAGCCATCCCATAACTTTTACCTTACTTAAGGAATAAATAAGACTAAAAAAGGGGGAAAAAAGAACAAGAGTAAAGAGGGATAAAAAGATAATATACTACTGAAAGTCCATGTTTCCCCTAAGCTAATACATATTTATTTCCAAAATTTTTCCATTCTTTTTTACCATAATTAAGAATATATTTAATCTTTAAATATTCCATTTAATAAATCTAGTCATCTAGTCTTTTAACTCTTATTCAAAACATTTTTTTCAATCCATTGTAATTTTCTTAAAATCAATCACATTTAAATATATAAAATATGTCCTTATATATAAGCCATTCTAACTCTTTTATATTATTCATATCAAGAAATAAGAGAATAAAAGAGAAGAAAGAGAGAGTACTATGTTATTTTAGAGACTCCTCCCTCTTAAAGTAAAATTCATATCCAAAATCTTTCTATTACTTTAATCATATTCAAACAGGTGTTTCTTTTTTTAAAATTCTCTCTGATAAGTCCTATCATCTATTTTCTTAATTTTCACTTTGGCCTTCTTTTTTGCCCAATATCTTTAATCAATATATCCTGCTGAATCAAAGAGTCTTTCTATATTCATGTAGATGTCACTGTAGATATAAAAAATTAGTCAAATACGATATCTTTGCTCTTTCATGTTCGTTGAAAATCTTTTTCTTTCTTTTTCTCTCTGTATCTCTTATTATTTTTTGTCTCTCCAGTTCTAGTTGTGTTCCTGACGTCTCTACAATCCATTTTGACCAGTCTTTTTTCTTATCCTCAAATTTGTCTTGTGGTCTTAAAGTATAAGTTGCCTTTTCCAAAACCAATATTTTTTGTAATTTTTTTTCCACTTGAGTTAAATCATATTTCTTTGTTGTGTTAAATTCCATCTTTGAGTTTTTATCCTTGAATTTGTGTTCAGTTATCTGTTTTATCTGCTCCTTCTCTATTGTTATTTCCTGGGATTTTCTTTTGTTGTATTTTGATGAATTGGTTTATGTTTTCAAAGTTATTTTGGATTTCTTTGTGGTTTGAAATCATTGTTGTTTGAATTAGTTGCAGCATCTCATATGTCTCCTCTTGAAAGGTATTTTTTTTATAAGTTCTTTCTGCAAGTCTCTGATTTTCCATAGTGGTCAAGAATCGAAGTTTTCTTTTCTCTACAAATAGCTTTAGAGTCACAGTTTAGTAGATATTTATAATCCAAAAAGTTTCAAAAAGGTTTCCTGAAGTTTATAACCCTCTCTTTGTCTGCAGCCCAAATTGTTTTCTTTTTTGTCACAGCTGTTCTCTTTTGTTATAGCTTTGAAGGTCACAAGCACAGATTAGTTTTTTCCAGATTTTGCCAAGTCCTGTATAAAAGCCATAACTGTCATAGTCTTTATTCACCACTAGTTGTCAGCACTAGTTTATTTTTCAAATTATGAAAATAGAAAATTGCCTTTAAAATGAGAATCTTAACGATTCAACAATTCCAAACTTATCCAAATTTAGGTTTTATATTCATTTCATTTAATTTCTGTATGTTTTGGTCCTCCATAAAAGGTTTAATTTGCCACTTCCATTAGTAAAAGGGTGGGGCAAAAATCCCCCTCCTTCACATTCAGAGGTTTTTTGCTTCTTGGAAATTTTTTCCCCAGGAAACTTAATAAATAGGATAGAGAAAATCAATGTTCTTACCCAGATTCAAACGCACTGTTTACAATCAGCTTAAAATAATGCTTTTTGACTTTGGTTGCTTGTAGCTTGGGCTAGACTCTGAAGTTAGGCTAGCCTTTCTTGGTTTCTGGAAGGCTTCTCCTGGACCAATCGGGTCAACCTCCATCTCTCTGTGGTCCGCAGGACTTCCTTCCTTCTTTGCTACCTCTTTGGGGTGGCTTCTGGCCCATTTAGGGTCCCCTAAGGAAGAAATTCAGCCAGAGGGCATGGAGCCCCAAAATCCCTTGGCTGACTGGAAGTCTGTTTTTCAAAGATTTTTGTTGCTAGTTTTTGGTGGTTTTTAAAAAAAACCTTTGCATACCATTTTGCATGTATGTGAAATAGACAGTTATATAAATTTACCAAATAAATAAATTTTGAGTTATATTTGCTCAATGAAACTTGTTGATATAGAGAGCTCTAGAGGTCTTCTTTACCTTATCATTGTTGTTATAGAGACCATCTGAGCTCAGAAGAATCTGATGATAATCCTGAGATGTTTAGTAAAATATCTTCCTCTACATTTTATGTTTCTTTCTGCCACTGCTTTTAAAATGGCAGGAGAATAATCCTCTGATTTCATTGAGGAATACATATATGGAGTATTCCTCTATAATAGCTCTTTTGCAATCTTGGATTCCCTAGACTACAATCCCATTACCTTACCTTAGGGAAGAGATGGAGCACAGCACCATTTGAAGACCCAAATTGGAGAACATACAGCTTCAGAAAAATGTAGTGCTATTAAATGAGAAACAGTAATTAAATGAAACAATAATTAAACTTTAATATTTGATATATGAACTTTGTGTTCATCTTAAGCATGAAATAATGCTATATTATTTTGATACTTTGATTTTGTTATTTCTACCATGGTTGCTTTGTTTTATTTCTATGAGGTTGTATAGTAAAGATGGAAAATATGTTTTTAGTTTAATTGCCTCAGACAAGTATGCTGCCATACTAGTATGACTAGCTTAAAGCTTGAAGAAAGTAAAATAACATATGTAGCTCTTATTTATTCATGATGAGTAATTCCAAGGACAGCTGCTGCAATGCCTGTTTCTTTGTAAAGAGAGGGGGCTGGGGCTTTCAATCTGTTATTTACAAATTTATTTGTTGAATAGACAAACGCCTACACAGTCTAGCACAATGTCTATAGCTAGTTTGTAAAGTAGAAGCAATTTCCTCCCAAAGAGCATCCAATAGCTCCTTCTTCCAATATCTATCATAAATTGACATATTTGCTTAAATCCAATATTTTTTATTTATTTGTTTGAAATGAGAAATATTTAGGTTTAACACACATCTTTAATCATATGATTTACAATAAGTGATGTTTAACTCTTAATTCCTATTATATAGAAAATTAATTTTCTAGAATTATAGCTTAGTTCCGTTTATTTATTTAATTTATATCTAGACTTTCATTGCTGAAAGAAAGGTGTATAGTGCCAGCTAGGTTGAACTAAGAGTGAATTTATGCTGGAAGCAAGTAGGCAATTTTTTGACAGGTTGGAACTGTACTTACTTTTTTTGTGAGCCAAAGGCCACAATGGCAGAAGGAACAATACAAAATAGATGGGAACTTGCATTTTTATCAGCTTTTAATGGGATTCTTTTATTTTTATTGTTTTGCTGTTCAAAACCATGTTAAGTGATTTTATGGTTTATACTATAGTTTTCATCAATTTCATGCTTGTTTTTGGAGTGTAGTATAATTCAGCAAATAAAGCACAATTACAACAGCTGCTAGGGATTGCAAAACATTACTCAATTCTGAGGTACAGAACTACAGCAGAATGTGATGGATTAATTAGGACGCTCCCTGTTTAGATTTTTCCTTACAAGGCTCAGGTACTCTTGTCCCTCCATCTGTACTATGGGCCAATAAGGTGGGCATATGTTATACAATTTTAGTAAAGACCCCTAAGAATATCTGCCATTTGTACCATTGGCTACATCAGTAGTGGCGAACCTATGGCACGGGTGCCAGAGGCGGCACTCAGAGCTCTTTCTGTCGGCACGTGTGCCGTCACCCCAGTCCTAGGCCTTCAGCTGGGTTTTATAAAACCTTTTCGCTTTAGGCCTCCACCGCTGTGTGCAAAAAAAAAAAAGTTTCAATCAGTCAATTTCAACTTTTCACAGGAAAAAAAAGATCTTGCAAAGTTGGAATTGATTGATTGAACTTTTTAGTCCCACCCAGTCTGCCGTTACCACCGCAGCCACACCCACACAATGGGCCACGCCCACACAATGGGCCACACCCACCTGGCACTCGACAATGCATAAGTGGGTTTGGGGTTGCAGTTTGGACACTTGGTCTCTAAAAGGTTCGCCATCACTGGGTTAGATAATTATAATGTATATTGTATATGTGCTGCCTTTAAAGACATCAGTTAGTTTAAAATCCAACTACTTGGCTTGTAATTAGTTATTGTTATAAGGGACCAATCTTATTGCATTTTTTGCCCAGGTGACAAAATTAGTGAACCAGAGGAATGCTGTGGATATAATTTGCTTGGACTTCAATAAGGCATTTGATAAAGTAGACCACAATCTAGTACTTGATAAGATAGAAAAATGTGGATTAGACAGCATCACCACCAGATGGATTCGTAGCTGGCTGACCGACCATACTCAGCATGTGGTCCTCAATGGAACTGCATCTACATGGAGGGAAGTGTGTAGTGGGGTGCCCCAGGGCTCTGATCTGGGCCCAGTGCTCTTCAACATCTTCATCAATGATTCAGATGAGGGAATAGATAGTGGACAATCACCTAAATATGAGCCAGCAGTGTGCTGCAACTGCCAAAAAAGCCAACACAGTGCTAGGCTGCATTAACAGAAGATCATGTGTTAATGAAGTGTTAATACCACTTTACAACGTCTTGGTAAGGCCACATTTGGAATACTGCATCCAGGCTTGGTCACCACAATGTAAGAAAGATGTTGAGACTCCAAAAAGAGTACAGAGAAGAGCAACAAAAATGATTGGGGGACGATTGTACTAATACTGAGATGAGATTGTACTAATACTGAGATGAGATTGTACTAATACTGAGATGAATAATATGTGATAGACTAGAAACTGTGGATAGACTATAGAAAAGAAAAATACCAATCAAATAAATTGTAACAGGCGTCTAGTTGAGGCTTGATGTGAGGAGTGAAAAATGTTTAGCAAACCAGACGTTTATAAAGATTAATACTTAGTGATGTATATCAGGTGCTATGATGATTGATGCATACTATGATTTTATGTTCAATGCTGATTGTATGAATGTAGATAGACCATAAAAAAATGGGCTGGTGCAACAAAAAAAATGATTGGGGACTGGAGGCTAAAACATATAAGGAATGGTTTCTGGAATTGGATATGTCTACTTTAATGAAGAAATGGTATAGGGTTTCCTGCCTGAGCAGGGGATTGGACTAGATCAGTGGTTCTCAACCTTCCTAATGCTGTGACCCTTTAATACAGTTCCTCATGTTGTGGTGACCCCCAACCCACCATCCGGCTGGCCGGGGGGTATCAAAAAATTGACCAAAAAAAAGGAAAAAAAAAATGGGAAAGTATAGATAGTCCTCGACTTACAACAATTCGCTTAGTGACTGTTAGAAGTTACAATAGCACTGGAAAAGTGAATTATGATCATTTTTCACACCTATGATTGTTGCAGCATCCCCAGGGTCATGTGATTTACATTCGAATGCTTGACAACTTATTCATACTTATGACATTCACAGTGTCCCAGGGTCATGTGATCAATGGCCAGGGGGGCGTGGCCAGCTGATCACTCAGGTTGCAGAGTGCCTGTGGGGGGGAATCTGTGGATCTCTGGGATGGGACTGGGGTGGGTGCTTGCCTTCCTTCCCTCCCACTGTCCCTTCCTTCCTTCTTTCCTTCCTTTCCTTCACCTGCTTCTTAGTCTCTTCCTCCTTCCCTCCCTCTCTCCCATTGTCCCTTCCTTCCTTCCTTCCTTCCTTTCCTTCCCCTCCCTTAGTCTCTTCCTCCTTCTCTCCCTCTCTCCCATTGTCCCTTCCTTCCTTCTTTCCTTCCTTTCCTTCACCTCCTTCTTAGTCTCTTCCTCCTTCCCTCCCTCTCTCCCATTGTCCCTTCCTTCTTTCCTTACTTTCCTTCACCTCCTTCTTAGTCTCTTCCTCCTTCCCTCCCTCTCCCATTGTCCCTTCCTTCCTTCGTTCCTTCCTTTCCTTCATCTCCTTCTTAGTCTCTTCCTCCTTCCCTCCCTCTCTCCCATTGTCCCTTCCTTCCTTCTTTCCTTCCTTTCCTTCACCTCCTTCTTAGTCTCTTCCTCCTTCCTTCCCTCTCTCCCATTGTCACTTCCTTCCTTCTTTCCTTCCCCCCTCTTAGTCTCTTCCTCCTTCCCTCCTTCTCTCCCCTTGTCCTTTCCTTCCTTCCTTTCTTCCTTCCTTCTTTCCTTCCCTGCCGTCCATTGCTCCTTTCTTCCTTCCCTCTCTCATTATTCCTTACTTCCCGCCCTCTTCATCCCTTCCTTCCTTCCCCCCTCTGTGCCCAGGAAGGGACAAGGGGAGGGGGATAGGCTGCCAGCATGGCTGGAGGCTTTGCTGCCAGCAAACCTGCCTGTGCACAGGCAGAGACAGAGGAGACCTCCACCCAGCTCACTTGCTCAGCTTTGCCGAAAGACATGCCACTTGCTAAGTTAGCAGAAGCTCCAGGATCAGCGCCGGCTACAGCTGATTCGCGTTTCTGCTAAATTAGCAAGCAGCATGTTTTCTAGCAAAGCTCGAGCAAGTTTTCTGGGCAGGAGCCAAGGAGAGCAGCTACAGCTGCAGAAGCGCAGATCAGCTGTAGAGGCTCGCCCCAATCCTGGACAAGAGGGAAGAAGGAAGGATGGAAGGGACAAGGGGAAAGAGGGAGGGAAGGAGGGACAAAGAGGGAGGCGAAAGGAAGGAAGGAAGGAAGGAAAGGAAGGAAGGAAGGGACAATGGGAGAGGGAGGAAAGGAGGAAGAGACCAAGAGGGAGGGAAGGAAAGGAAGTTCCAGCCAGGAGAGGCTTGCCAGCCCAGCTGCTGAGGAACAGAAGAGTGCAAAGCCAAGGAGAAGAAGGTGGTGGTTTCCTCCCAAAGGGGGCTCCTTTTCTCCATCCCTTCCCTGGGTTTGTGGGGAATTTCTTGTCACCAACACTGACAAGTGCTCCTTCGAGCCTGCCACAAGCTTTCTCGCTCCCTTTGCTCCCCCCTGCTTTCATGAGGATTGTGGCGCCCTTGGGAAGCCAATCATGCTTTGAAGCTTAGGAGAGGAGGAGGAGTCCCTTCCTCCTTCCCTCCCTCTCTCCCTGTCAAACCCTGACAGGCTCAACATGAACGGGCAGAGGAGGAGACAAGGATGGGCGGGGTGGCAAAGGAGACTGGCGGCCATCACTAGACCTCCCGGCTGACAAGTGCAAGTTTGGGGGTCGCCAGCTGATGGGCGCAGGAGTTGAGTGCTGCGGAGGCCTCCCCTTCGCTGATCTGCGTGCATGAGAAGAAGTCAATCCGGTTGCTGCACAATGAGTCTCTGGGGAGGGCGGGGCCTTGCTCTTGCCTGCGCACTTCATGCGCCCCCTGCAGGGCACATTTGGTAGAGTTCGTACAGATTGCCGCCAAGCAGCATATTTTCCACAAACAAGTGAAGTGGAGCAGAGGGGGGGAGGGAGAGAAGGCAGTTGACAAGCCCTGCCTAAGACCATCAGAAATATGTGTTTTCCAGTGGTCTTAGGTGACCCCTGTGAAAGGCTCGTGCGACCCCCAAAAGGATCGTGACCCACAGGTTGAGAACCGCTGGACTAAATGACCTCCAAGGTCCCTTCCAACTTTATTATTATTATTATTATTGTTGTTGTTGTTGTTGTTGTTTACAGGAGTTAAAGATCTACAATGGCTATCTTCCAGGAACATTTAAAAGTGCTGGTTTTTGTCTCTAATATCCAAGATAACCTGAACAACTGATGATTCTCATATGGTTGCTTTTAGACTGTGTCAAACTGGATAATCATTAATTTAGTCTGGTAAAATCAGTCTTCTAGATTTTGGTGTGATCTTGACTGTGGTGCATTTCTCCTGCAGTTGTTATTTTGGGAGGAATATTCCCTAGAATCCCAATTCTCTTGAATAGCAAGAGGGGAAAAAAACCATTTACACATTTAGTACCTTAACACTGGGTTTCCTCTCTTTGATGATATCCTAGATATCTGATGATATTATGGTGATCCGGAAAGCTTGAGTTCCAGCATGCAGGCCCAATAACCACACCAGATAGGTAGAAAGGAAAATAAAAATTTCATTTGCAAATAGAAGGATAACCTTGAAGCAAATTCCAAATGGATAACCTGGCTTGGAGTGGATCCTTTTTATACAATTTTGAAAAGCACACATTGCCATGAACCAGCCATGGAAACACACATCATTATAAACCAATCATTAAGAGCAACATACTGCATGCATTTTCATAGTAACACATTTATGCTAAAGGT